>JAMXDD010000011.1:23325083-24525083 GCA_024733475.1 Syzygium grande
TCGGATTATACTTCGATTTCCCTAAACTCACGTGGGCGTGCTTGGTATGAGAAATAAGAGTCCCCGAAATATTTGCCAACTCCAACAGTTCTTTTATCCTCAGTCGTCTCTACCCATTCCGATAGCAGTACCGGTATCGGTGGTATCTCCGTCGTCAAAAAATTCGGATTCATTATTCCGATCCATCTCTTATTGTCGGTATTGAGCTTTCATCCAATCATCGACACAAGCTTGCATCTCCACTGATTCCGGAGCTAATCTTGAATATGTTCGTCCAAAATATTACCTCCTGCACTGAATGCTTGTTCGACGGCAACTGTGGAACAAGGAGTTGCAAAATTTTGTTTTGTAATAAGAGAAAGGATTGGGTATTGGCTTGCGTGCTTCTTCCACCAATTCAAAATTAAAAAACTTGTACTACCTTCGGATTCGGAATCAATAAACTCAAAGGAAACGGTTAGATAAATCTTTAATTCAGAAATATTTCTTATTGCTCCCTTTTGTTTTTTGTGTCTATTTAATAAAAGTTGGTACCTTCTACTAATTTTACCTGTACTCTCATTTTGTGTCTCGGTAGATTGAGAAGATCCAATATCACCTAAATTATATTTAGTATAAAATTCATTATATAATTCTATTACTACGTTTTTAACCTTACGCACTATGGTTGTAACATTTATCGCATCATAATGTAAACATTGATAATACGTATACAAACAATCACTTAAACTATCTAATTTGCAACGCGAATAAAAAACACAAGCAACTAAATAAATAAAATTTTGCCAAATAATGTAGAATTTCGCCATTGTTAATGTAGCCACTTCATTTTCATTATTATTATAGTATGTTGTAATTCAATATCATTTTCATTATTATTATTATAATATGTTGTAATTCAATATCATTTTCATTATTATTATTATAGTATGTTGTAATTCAATATCATTTTCATATTCGTCAAAAATTTCGACAATATTAATACACTTTAATAAAAATAAATGCGTAGTAGGATAATAAATACCGGACAAAGTATAAGTTGCATCATTAAAAACCTTTAAAATGTCTAAATTTTTTTTGCAAATACCCTACTCTTGTGGGTATAAATTAATCTAAGGTATATTATTATAAATGAATGCACATAATAAATATTTATATTCATAAGATTCACTAAGCAAGTGAAAAGTAGAATTCTAACGAGTTGAAATATCTCTTGAAAATCTTTTTGGCTTTCTGGCATTTTCTCTGCAAAATTTACCCCATTCTCTCATTTTTTGGGAATGTTTCCATAAAAATTGAATCGCCGTTTTTATTAGTTCAAGAAAAACATCAAAAGTTTTCAAACCATCTTGTACACATAAATTTAAAACATGACAAGCACATCTAACGTGAAAAAATTTCCCGCCAAAAGCGGGTTTACAAATATTTTCTAAATCGGCAATTGAAACGGTATTTGCCGCAGCATTATCAAAACCAATTGAAAAAATTTTGTTAAGCAAATAATATTCTTCTAAAATTTGCCTAATCATTCTATAAATATTATTTGCCGTATGCTTATCATTGAAAACTCTAAATGCAATAACTCTTTTTTTGAATACTCCAATCGTCATCTATCCAATGACATGTTATGCCCATGTAAGAATGCGTTTGCCAATGATCACTCCAAATATCACTACCTATATGCACGCGTCCATTAAATTGCATAAAAATGTTTTGTAAATCCTTTTTTTCATTTTTGTAAAGATCTTTAATTATTCGTTTAAGTGAATTTCTAGGAACACGTTTTGCTTATTGAGCACGTGTTTTTTGTACAAATTGATTAAAACCAAATCTTTCTCCAAAACTAAATAATAAATGCTCAACGGAAACAAATTTACCTAATTCTTCCTGATAAGTTTTTTTCATTAAAATGAAATAAAGGAAAAGTGTTAGGATTGACGTATCCGGAAATTTGTTATTGCCTCATATCGATTCCCGCTTGGGTTGGATGTTTGCTCCTAAGATGTCGTTTGAATGTTCCATATCCTTGTCCACTTGTATATTTATATATTTTCCCACAATGTTTACAAATTATATCATACATTTTTTCACCAATATCAAACCTTTCCATTTTCGTGAAGTGATCCCAAATGTTAGATGTAAGTTCCTGCTCCACCTCCTTTGTTGTAGATATTTCGGCAGGAGGATGAAAACTTTTTTACGTCGGGACGCGCTCCACATCGAAAAAAATGTTGATTTCATCATCTTAAAAATATGCATAATCACAAGGATCAAAAGAATGATGGGATTCCGTCATAATATTCTTACCTTTGCCAGTTGGTACTCGACTTCCACATATCATTTTTCGAGTGGATTTAGAAAATTGAGCGGATTGATTGGGAGAATTAAGAGAGAATTGCGCGGATTGAGAAAATTGAGAGAATTTAAGAGAATTTGAGAGAATTTAGAGTATTGAAAAAATTTGAGAGAAGAGAATTTGAGAGAATTGAAAGAATTGAGACTTGAGAGTATTGAAAGAATATGAGAGAATTTTAGAGAATTTATAAGAAAAAAAAGAAGAAGAAAATTTAGGATAAAATTTAGACTTGAGAGTATTGCAATGGTTATCTTTTTAATTTATAATTTTTTTTTTACTTTTGGGGCTTCTGCCCATTGCTAAGGCAGGCTGCAAAGGCTACCTGGTTTTTTTTTAATTTTTTTTTAAATTAAGAAAAATTTTGGAACTAAACTAGGGGGCCTACAGGCGTTCCTGCTCAATCGTTGGCTTTTGATCGGGTTTAACCGCCTTTATAACTATATATGACCATCTTACCTAATCTACCATCGATTCCTAATTTCCTATACTAAGACTCCGTATGTTTCGCAGAAAATGAATAATTTGAAAAATATTTTTCGAAAACCAATCGCTTACAAAAATGAACAAATGAAAAATATTTGGACTAATACCACGAAAAACCCTAATCGGTTCACGATAATTTTTTCCAAATTATTTTTTTTTGACCAAAAAAACAACGGGCAATTTTACCCGAACTATTTTTTGACCACCAAAACCCCAAATCGTATATATGTGACAATTTTACCCCTAACTATTTTTTTAATATTATTTTTTATTTTTGAATTTTTTAATTAATTTTTTTATTTTTTTTTACTTTATTTTTTCTTTTCTCTTTAACCTCGGTTAGTTACCGACTAGTCGAGGTCATCAATTCCTAATTTCTGTAATAAAAAATTTGAAAAATAAAAATAATATTAAAAATTAGTTCGTTATACTAGTTTGGGTTTTTGGTCAAAAATAGTTCAAAATATTTTCAAAACCAATCGTCAATCGCATTTCTTTAAAAAAATAGTTTGGGGTAAAATTGTCATGAACAAATTTAGGGTTTTTCGTGGTATTAACCCAAAATATTTTTATCATCCCTGAAAAATATTTATTGGATAATTATTTCGATCAATATAAGTGATCATTTTTTGGGAAAAAATATTTTTAAAATTTTTCCTATTTCACTAAACGAATCGAGCCCGAATAACCCACAGACACTTCCAAAAAAGTTGGATTTTTCCTTGTGTTTTGCTTATATTTTTTGGAATGCTGATGGGTCTCGCCTTTTGGAATTGACTTGCGGGCGATCATGTGCAGCATAAAAGTATTCGTCCATTGCACTTTCTTTAGCAATTTCTTTTGGTTCAAATTTTGAAATGCTGGAGGCGGCATCCAATTAAGAATGTCTCGCAAGGGCTCTTGTGATTGGACAGGTTTAGAGACGTGTGAACAATGTCAATAAATTCCAATCATTAAATGGGAACAATGTGTTCCTAGTGGGGTCTCCCCCGGTCCGGCTAGCGCCCGAACTTTCTATGTTGATTCCATTGTTGTCACCTCAGGTTTAAACCGATGTCGAGGGTTAAGAGTCTTGAGTTATGTTGATTAGCCACTATTATTTGCATTGCGTAAAAATTATGGAGAATATTTGAGCTCTGATTATTGAATTTGATCAATACCGAATGATTCATTTAAAAAAATCAACGTGTCATTCGTTTTTCAAAAATAGAACTTTCGCACTTAGAAAAAAAAACACGAGAAAGAACATCGAGTCACTACACTTGAATTGATTGTGAATCTTTCATGGCCATGTAGATACATTGTTCCAATAATTGTCTTTGATTTTCTATCGCATTGTCATGTTCTTTCTTGATAGAATATTTATACGTTAAACCACACATTCACCTTACTTTTGGTCGTAATAGCTGTATAGTTGAGATTAATGTAGAAAACATATTTGAGAAATTTCCGTATACTTCAATAAGTATATAGAAAAGAGTACATGAATTTATAGGTTTTATTAGACGATTGAGTATCTAAGGAAATCAACTCATATATGTACACTCAAAAGGGATATGAAAAATCAAACTTAAGGTGAGTCGAAACGAAATCTCCGATCACCAGGAAATTAGACACTATAAATGGTCGAAACTAGCACTACACAGCATCAAGCATGTTTGGATCAATGGTGCAGCTGCGCGTAGGGTGTATGTGGTGGCTTCAAGCTTCCGTTGACGACGAGATTTCAATATGTTAGTTGTCTAATGGCAACAAGTTCGGTGGTGGTGTCAGCTTCTCCAAACGAGAAGTGAAAAGTTGAAAATTGGAGGCCAACAAACATGCGTCCTTTTGCGGTTGACTTTGCTATTAAAATGATAACTAAACAAACGCGGCTAATACAACTAGTATGGCTACAATAAGTGGAGTAAACTAGATTTTACTAAGCGAAAGCTATTGCGCAAAGATGCGTTGTTAAAAAATACCTCCACGAAAAAAGAAAAGCTTAACTTGCATCATAAGATAACCATGGCGCTTACTCAAACAGAATGATGCTCTCAAATTAACATTGTCGAGCTGTGGGGATAGATTTATTTTGGACCACGATGAGAGTAATATATATCATGTTGTGAGTTATAAATTTTTGAATAAGTGACCATATGACAACTTATAAAAATTCGTTATTTATTTCCTTGCGGTCCAAAACATGTTGGTAATCTCACTGTAAATTAAGGACCGCTTAATCATTTATCTATAAATATTTTATGCATTCATTTAATAGGTTAAACCTTTAGGAAAATTGGTAATGACCGCACAAAATCTCAGCTGGTAACAAAGTAGCCCCAATAAAATATTTCCACACTTAATATCAGCCAAAACGGCTGGCTTCACTTCAAAAACAGTAACTGAATGACACTAGTCACGTGTGTCGTAATGACCAACTTGAAAATTGCAGGATAACAACAAGAGATATGGAAAGTAGATGATTATCTAAAGAAATCAATTCGGATATGCATAATCGAAAGAGATATGAAAATTAAGAGGAAAACATCCTAAATATTGCTAGAAGATATCCTCTCGTCTGTGTTTCCAATTCGATCGAAGGTCCACTGCCAGGTTAGATCCGAATGTCATGATCATCGAGACAAATCTTTTGGTCGGGACATGCCATATCTCATCCACCCCGCACAATCAACAAGGTCCGCCAAAATCGAGCGCCAAAGTGGCGGCAGCCGTGAAGTTTCCCATCGAGTGGGATGGCCACCGGTGAATTAAGCAAATTCCTACAGAAATCTCAGACTTAAGAGGGATGAAATGCAAAGAAATTCGATGAAATCGAAGGCTAAAAATGAGACAAACTTTTTCCCTCGAGGGGGGCAAAAGCGAGAAAAAGAAAGAAGAAGAAACCGAGTCCTTTGAATTTTTCGATCTCAAGTTTGAATTAGAACAAAAAGCACAAGTAACGATCGAGGAGGAGGAGGAGAGCGGAGCGGGAAAACGGGGGACAACGTCCAAAACGAGCGGCAAATCGATGCGAGATGAGGAGGCCCTCCCTTATCTTGTGAAATTTTAGTCAAAAGCTATGATTTTACCCCACAGACAAAAAGAAGAGGATAAAAAAGAAGAGCGTAAAAAAAGACAAAAAATAGGGGGAAAAAAAAATAAAAAAAATCATTTTTTTTTTTTTTGGAAAAAGTGGCCTCTGCTTGCCTGCCTTAGATATTCACGAAGTCACTCCAATTTTTTCATTTTTTTCTTTTTCCTCAACTTTATGTTGGTCGGCCGGACAGGACCGGACCGGACCGGACCACCCACGCATGATTAGCCTTCTCAGATATCCGGCAGCAATTCCCCACCCCCCCCCCCCGGGTTTTTTACCCAAAATAAAATAAAATAAAAATCATTCCCTTTTCTGCCCTTTTTCTTCGCTTTTCTGACCCCAACCCACGTCAGAAAGCGTTCCGAAAACAGAGCGAGGGGGTGATTTTTCAAAAGAAAAAACCAGAGAGAAGAAAGAAGAAAAAAGAGGAAAAGGAAGGAGGAGGACAGAATCATACATCTTGTCGAAAACCGAACGTTTCCTTCGCCTCAAAAACTCCCTCTGCCCTCCTCCCTCTCTCTCTCTTCCATTGCTGTCTTTAGGTAACGGAACGGAGAAATTATTCTGGGGGAGTAAATGCAGAAAGACAGCGCAGAAAGATTCATGCAAAAAAGCGTGTCCAAAATGGCGAAATAACGAAAGGAAAAGTCCCATTCCCCATTCCCCATTCCCCATTCCTTAGAGACAGACAGAGACGGAGAGAAAGAAACGGGCCGTCTTAAATGCCTCCCTCCTCCTCCTCCTCCTCCTCCTCCCCCCATTGAATGCTTCACCGAACTCTCCCTCCTTCCCCTTCCCTTCCCTTCTCTCTCTCTGCAACTCTCCATCTCCATCTCTCTCTCTCTCTCTCTCTCTCTCTCTATCTCTCTCTCTATCTCTATCTCTTCTTTTGAAGGGTGAGTTTTCTTTGTCGTCTCCTTCGCGCGACGGGTTTCGGGGCCCCGGGTATGGAGTGCGTCGACGCCGCTTTGATGGCCGGGCTCCGGAAGGACGCCGTGCTCGCGAAGCTTGTCGGGCCCCACCACGCCCCATTCTCCGACGACCTCCTCCTCCCCCTCAATTCCCACCACGCCCCCGGCGCCCCCTGCGACGGCGGCGGCGGCGGCGGCGACGGCGACGACTTCGTGGACGACCTCTTCGACTTCTCCAACGACGAGGCCTTATGCGCCGAGCAGGACGAACAAGGGAGGGAGGAAGAGGCGGGCCGCGATCAGGTGCCGCTGCAGCAGAGGCGGGAACCCCGCGACGACGGCGACGAGGAGGAGGAGGAGGAGAACGTTGCGTCCGTCTCGGCCGGAGAGAAGGACGATTTGGGGCTCGTGCCGCACCTTCCGGTACTGTAATGAGTAACCTCCTCCGTTAGCGAAAAAATCGGTTCTTTTTTTCCGGCTGACCGAAAGGTGCGATTTTTACAGGCCGAGGATTTGGCGGACCTCGAGTGGCTGTCGCATTTCGTGGAGGACTCGTTCTCGCACTTCTCCGAATCGCTCCCCGCCGCCGTCCTGCTCCAGAACCAACCCATGAACGGCGGCGACCGGTCCGAGCCGGAATCGGAATCTTCCGGCTCGTCCAGACCCGGGTTCACTACCCCGCTCCCCTCGAAAGCCCGGAGCAAGCGGCCCAGGACCGGCGGCCGGGTATGGTCCCTGGGCGTTCCTTCTCTCGCTGAGCCGTCCTCGAGCTCTTCGTCCTCGACCACGGCGTCGTCGTCGCCATTGCTCGCGAGCCCCTGGTTTGTGCACCTGAACCGGAGCCGCAGCCTCGAGCCGGCCGAACCGGAGCCTTGGGACGCCAAGCCGCCGATGAAGAAGCACAAGAAGCCCGCCGCCGCTGCTGCATCGGAGACGGCCGGGCCGGCGAGACGGTGCAGCCACTGCGGCGTGCAGAAGACCCCACAGTGGAGGGCCGGCCCCAACGGGGCGAAGACCCTGTGTAACGCGTGCGGAGTCCGGTTCAAGTCGGGCCGGCTGTATCCGGAGTACCGGCCAGCGTGTAGCCCCACGTTTTGCAGCGAGCTGCACTCGAACCACCACCGCAAGGTGCTGGAGATGAGGCGCAAGAAGGAGTCGATGCAGCCGGGTCAGCCCGAGCCCGGTTGGGCCGTGCCCAGTTTTTGACGGCCCCGGGAACTGGTAGGAATTAGGGTCGAACCGGACCGGACGCCCAGCCCGGTTCGGGCATTGCTAGGATCGACGACGGCAGGTAGCGGTAGGGGCACTCATGCTAGGATGTCTTTAGGGAAGTCACAGGATTCTCAATGTACTATTTTTTCTTCATAGCTCCAAATTTCAATATTTCGATATCAATTTTTGCTAAATTCGTTTCCCTCGTCACATGCTTCATCATTTCGTCATGAATCGATGGGGCAAATGCATGTAGAGGCAGAGCAGCCAATGGCGGGGGGGGGCAGTTTCGATTGGGATCTTTGAAACGGTTCAAACTTTTGATTTCCGGGTGGGCAGTTCGAAAGCATAGATGACATGAATTCGCGTGGCGTTTTATGCGGTTGATGATGTCGGGACTTGGCGTGGTGTGTCGTGCACCGGCCCGGCTACTTTTTGCTGCTTTGAGGAAATCAACGTAAACGTATCTCGTGACACGGTCTTTGATTGGGCAAAGCCAAGCATTGAATGAGAGAGGATTTAGAATTTGTCTCTTCCCAATTTTGCATGAATTCCCGTTGATTCCATCAACTCCTAGATTGAGACCGTGCCTTTTGAATTTGATGGTTTCAAATTAATTTGAATCGTGGAATGAGGATGGTGCTGGTGGTGTCGACTTAGACTCGAGGGGCTTAGAGTGGTGATGCTCGAGCTTCTTACGTACATCGGAATTAGTCTCCATAGGAAGTTCAATCTGGGCAAGTGGCGATTCGACGAGCGAGTCCTGTTGATGTGAAAGTCTCTTACCATTAGATGCATTTCTAATTATTTCGTTATTTTTGTTTTGACATGGACATACCATTAGATGGAAACTGCCTAGGCACTAGACGTGAGTGTTTTGTTTGCTTTTTTTTTCCAAGTCCTAGACATGAGTGTGGTCATGTGTTTGTCCTCATTAGGGTAGTGGCATGACCGCTCGAGATTTGAAAAGCTATTCATTTTGGCGCCATGAAATTGAATTGGAAGATGTGAAGGTGGACCTTGCTGTATATGATTCAATAATTGACCAATCGAGAGGTACGGGGGAAAGAGTCAAAGCTATGTATTCAAAAATGAGCGTCAAGCACACCTACCGGGGTTTTTATTTTTATGTGTGTGTAACTTTCATGCAGCCGGACCATACTTGTCCGGCTTTTAAATGGAATAAGATAAGTCTCTCGAGTTGCGATTGGCTGTTTGTTGGGGTAGTTTACATGGCGAAACGAGTCGAAAAATTCTAAATCGATGGGTGAGACAAGAGCCGAAATTCACCAATTAAGATTGGCGAGATTGTTTGTATGTACTTAGTATAAAGATGGGAACTGAATCTTTGCATTGTGCTTACATGAAGAGTTGGTGTCGCGAAGCAATAAAATGGGCAGAACTAAGAACCAGCGCAGTATCGCATTGGGTTGTTGAAAGATCCCTAATATCTTAACAATGAATTTTATATGCTCTTTATAAATATGTAGTTTTTTTAAACTTCTAAGCTTAAGTTTTTGAATTCGACTTTCTAACAGGGTCATTGACCAGATCGACCTACCTTTTCTTCTTTGGAAAAAAGGAGTATTGACTCGGTTCTTTTGGCCTCTGGCTAGGCTCAAGCCCTCACCATGGCTGGGAGAGGCGTGACCTTGCAGGCCTAGCTTGAGGCCGCCCTCGTAGCCATTTGGCAAGGCTAGCCAGAGGCAAGTGAGGTCGACCTCGTCGGCCTTGACCTTTGGCCGGTTGTCGGAGGTTCGGTGGCCAGCTAGAGGAAGGAGGAAAGAAATGGAAAAAAAAAAAAAAGAAAGAAAAGAAAAACAAGGAAAAATAAAAGAAAAGAAAAGAAAAGAAAAGAAAAATAAATTGGAAAAATATTAATATATTATTAAAAAAAAAATCACGTCAGCTCAGACCGTGCTACATAAGCCTCCAACGTTCACGTCAGCAATATCCGATCAAAATAAGCCGGAAGAACAGACTTGGTACTAGGTCAAAATGTTTATGACTTAATTGGCACAAATATAATAGGTTTAAGACTTTTCAGACACTTTTCCCATTTACATGAAGTGTTGGTGCCACGAAGCAATAAGATGGGCCGAAATAAGAACTAACAAGTCACTGTATTGGGCATTTGAAAAATCCCACATCTTTTAAGAATGGGGTTCATATACTCCTTATAAACATGCGATTTTTTCATACCTCTATGTTTCAGTTTTTGGATTCAACTTTCTAATAAGGTCATTAGTCTCATTGGGATCCGACCCGCTTTTTCTTCTTTGAAAAAACAGGGGAATTGACCCAGTTCAAATGGCACTTCTACCCATTTGAATTGAAGCCGGGAGGGAAAGAAAATTCAACCGAATTAGAGTAAGATCTTCAAGTGAGGCTAACCATTCATTGAAACCGTCTAAAACCTAAAATAAATTATTCACGATGACAAGCGAGCGAAGGCGACGTGTCATGTATCGAATCGTTGATTACTATGCAGATGCCATATGTCTCGATCCATATGTGGTTAGGCTAAAGTTGTCACATCCCATTATTATTGTAATAGCCAATGCTAACGAATTTGATAAAACCATAGTCGTTGCCGGTGACCCTTGCTCATCCTAAGTATAGAGCTCACTCGCCGGTCGTGGCTCTAAAAGAATTTCCGGGCATTCCTATAGTCTAATAAAATTTAATAATTTTAATCCCTGTTTAACCCTAGCAAATACTTGGTAGTCCGTCAATTTAACAATTTTTTTTCACATGACAAAGTTTTCCTTCACGTATCAATCATTTGAATGAGCTAAATATTCGATCGTGGTTGGTGAACTCCTGATGTTGCGAAAGTGACCATGTCGAGGTAACAATAAGAAGTGGTTTCACAATACATGAGAAAGAAGTCGAATTTCCATGTACTCGTAATTGATGCATGTGATAACTAAAACGACACGAATGATAATTATTCTGTTCTAGAATTCGATTTTTGGCTTTTTCAATTTTTATTCTTTAGATGAGTATTTTGATAAAAAATATGCGTTTGATAACGACACGAAAATTTCTCTCTCCCGAGTGGCCGGCGGATGGCGACGGGAGATGGATGGTGGTGGTGAGCGGTGGAGGATGGCGTTGGGTGGCATCGGGAGGTGGCGGACGGTGATGGACGACAGCCGGTGAGATGTGGCGGTGGGAGGTGGCCAACGGCCAAGTGATGGGCGAGTGGCCCGCGAATAGCGAGGGTGAGCGATGAGAACAATTTTCAATTCTCATTTCTGTTCTAGAAATAGAAAAGTAGAATATTTTTACTTCTAATTTTTGTTCCAAACCTATTTCTGGAATAAATTTTTCTATTAAAAAAAGTAAATTTCAATATAAAAAGCACTTCTTAACGGTGAGGAGTCGCAAGTCACCTTGATGGATACTTTCAACCAGTTGCAACCACTTCCCAACGGCTAAATATATATATGTCTATATATATATTGTTTGAAGATATAGATCATATTGAGCCCTATTCGTAGTTACAGACTTACAGTAAATGATTGGGCACCACGGCCTTTTGGCTATCATATTTTTGCGCACATTAGAGACATGACCTAACCCCGTCAGGGTTAGGACTATTTCTAAATTTATTATATGACGGCCAATTCAGTCCTAAACTTTTAGTTTGACCGATTTATTCCTGAAGGCCAGAAATCGCTGTCGTCGGCAATTTTTGTAAATTTTTTTAAATATTTTCTGAATTTTAATATTTTTCCGTTATCCTTTTCTTTCCTCTCCCCCCCTTCTTCTCTATTATCCTATATTGGTTGCCATCAACTCGGTGATTGCGAGCGAGGGCATCCTGGCTCTCACTAGATGTGGGCATGGGCTTGTGAGGGGTTCTCTGACATTCGTTGGCCGGTGACCTCTGCTGCCATATTCGAGGCCCTAGTGACCGGCCGAGATAGGAAAAAAAAGAAAAAGGGAAAGGAAAGAAAAAATAAAGGAAAAAAAGGAAAAAAGAGAAAAAAATTGTAAAAATTGTCCACGTCAATGTGGGTCGTAATATAGGAAAGCCGGCATCCACCTCAATAATTGTTGTCTAAAATTAGCTAGAAGGACTACATCGGCAAATCATCAAAAGTTTTATAACTAAATTGACCAAATTAAAAAGTTTAGAATTAAATTGACCGTCGTATAATGATTTAAAGCTTTTTTGTATAATTATCTTGGACCGAACCCACTGTCCAACTAATGACGAGTATTTTGAGTGCGGCATAATGAGTACATTATTATATCGCATGTGCATCAGATTGCTCGAGGTGAATTAGCCACACCTCGTTTAACTGATTTATCGATTCCTTTTTTCTTACATCTTGAGTTTCAACGTTTTTTTTTTAATGTGATGAGGAAACTTCCTGCGAAGTACCTAATTACTACATATGAACTATGCAAGGCGTGATTGGCCCGAACACGAAATTATTTAGCTTGCGTCTAATCCACTCGCACATCTCTATACCTTAATTGCTAAATCAACCCCATGATGTCGAGACTCATTAGATCTTTCAATCCATAATTACCTACTTCTACAATGCAAGTTCTTATCATACCAGAATTTTAAAGAGAACAACTTATGTTTTGACAATGATAAACATTTAGATTTCTCCTAGATCAGCATGTGTTTTGCTCTTCGTTTTTTCTGGTGCATTTCCCAACAGAGAGATTTTGTGCATATTTAGGTAGAGAACACTGTGTTGTTTGGTCTTCTGCAAACTCAGCTGTTGACATGATTGCTGCTCTTTACCTCAGTTGCTCGTGCCTGCTGGCAGGGGATTGAATCACTTATCTACGTGTTCCCTTTGCCCTTTATAAAATGTCTTTCTCTTGAACAACAATGATAACGACATCTATATGTTACATATTATTTATTACTGCCGTCCCTTCGCATTGTCGAGTGAAACCGAAGTGATCTACAATGTTCTTCGAATTGAATAAACTAATCTCCATGCAAAAATTTAAATGAAAAAAATGAAAGCTAGCAGATAATGCAATCTTGATAGTGAATGTATGCCATTGTTCTCAAGTAAGAAACCCTAGCCAAGTGATGATGATGGAGACTGAAGTTGATGCGATATATATCTTGATAGTTATGTTACGGGGGGCAATTTAAAATAAGATATTTGCATCAACAAGGAATGCCAACGCAGCATGGTCCGACCCCTATCAATTGTCGGGTCCGTTTCGAGCAATCAATTGGTCCATTCGCAAAATGTTTCGAGGAAAGGAGAAATTTGATATTGCGCTTGGCTGGAAATGGCGACTCCTATCGTATTTGATATTCGGCGATTTATAAGTGATAGCGAGAGTCATTATGATTGAGAGTGTCGAATCGGGTCAAGCGAGACTCATGTAGATGGTTGAGTTTTCAAAAACAAAATAAGAGAAACATTGGATGTCATCAGAGAGAGCGGGGGGCGACCCCGTTGCGATCACGGTTCCTAAGCGTTCATCGTCATCAGTCTAATCCGAGTTACAACCCTTTATTGGGGCATACTTAGTTAATTATATATCTTAATTCTTAATTTAGTATTGATCAAGCCGCACCAAACGCTCATCAAGACAGTATTTCTATTTATTAGGTCATTGAGAAATGTTCAAGCCCAAAATTGGGCCTTGCACGATTGGGCCATCGAACCATCTCATGCGTACAGAATTTCATGTGAACTCCCCTCAAGTCCGGCGCGTATCCTCGTAAATGAATCCAATATGGGGTCTTATAACTTGAAATCAGGACTTACAATTTGGTGTACACCGGTGGCGTGGAAACATTTGTATAAGGTTTAGGCGCCGTCACGTATTTGATTTTAAATTTTAGTAAATGAATTCATTCCATCAGTAAATAAGAATTCGCAGGTCATACTTGTGTCTGTTACGATGGCGGTATATCTTATATAAATCCCTGATGTTATGAGTTGATCTTCCGCATGCCATGCTGGTTTTTTTAGCAAACAATCATCGGGATGTGAATTCAGGATCTTCTCTGGAACTATGGCGCCTTTCGACTTGATAAACCAAGAAGAAAAGACGAATGTTCTTTCTAGATTACGTCAAGGTCACTTGTTTGATTCGATCAAAGAATAAACGCGTGAAAATTCAAAGAGACGTTATTGCTAAAATTCTCAGGCACCAAGTACGAAAAAGTTGGACAATGACTTTTGCCTACAGAGTTTTCGAGACGGCCCATGACCTTTAGCCTTGAAAATGCAGTAATCACACTTCAAGCCCTAATGCTAAGACTCGTTATAATAAGCAGGATGATGAGCGTGCCTCTTCCGAAGCACACCTTTTTATGGTTGCTTTAATATTTTCTCGAAATCATATATCTCAATTGGGTTATTCGTAGGCCCATCAAACAGGTTGTTCGGGTCTGGTTCGGGCATCTAAATGGTGAACATGGAACTGGTTTTACTTGGTCCGAGCCTCGTTGAAGATCCGTTCAACGTGACGTGCAGCTTAGACACAGAAGATGTCCGATTGATTAAGATGTTAATTAATTATTATTAGTATTTATGGAGCTACGGAAGTGGTGAGCTAAACACGTCGCACGCAGCAGCAGTTTCACAGTGGATAACCTTGACCGTTGTCCAGCATATTCCTACATAAGCAATCTCATATAGATTCATGGGTATTTGACGTGAGTTTATATTCTTTTTGATTTTGGTGTTTTAAATACTTTAGAGCACAATTTTTATTTTTGTGGAATATTATTATGGTTGAATTATCTATAGTCACCATCTATCTCTTGGACAAGCTGCGTGTTAGAATATTTCAAAACAAAACTAATCATAGTGTGCTCCAGCAAAATTTAATATTGTAATTCTGTAACCAACTGAAAAGAAAAGAACATATGTACATGGCTATCAAGTCTACAAACTACAGCTCCATGATTGAAAAGTCAAGGGCCATTTCATTCAATGCATCCACTATTTTTTGCACCAGTCCATGAAAATGGACATCCATCAATCATGATGAGAGGGCATTAGCTAGATTTTGCTCTTCTCTTTTCCACGGAAAATAGTAAAATAGAGAAGAAGGGTTTTGTTGGGTGAGGTCACGAATGACCACGCATGAGGCAAGCAGCTAGCCGCCATGGTCTGTTGACCTTTGTAGACAATCAATTGAACTCTTATCACATTAACCTTAATCTAAAAAAAATATTATCATCTTAATATGTTAATTGAACACTCTCTTACCCTCTCTATGATCTTCGTCACCTTATCCCTTTGTTAATTTACCTTGCATGTATGTATTTATGTTCCCCATTAACCGTTAGATTTTAAACTAATGGTTTCTTGATTTGTAGCATAAATTCAACTTGCAAACCAAAAGGTACGATAAGGTAGATGTAGCCTACAGGTAGCGTAAAAGGGGAATATTATCCAGTCAGTCATAAATTTATTGCACATATGCCAATTTAATTCTAAACTTTTCAATTTTGTAGATTGAGTCCTAGAACCGTTGCGCGAAATTCTAATGCAGTCTTTCTGATCAATTTTCGTTAGAAATTCGCTAATGAGGCGGTACAACCATTGCTGTCCAGCATGGCACACCGCCACATCATTGATTTTCGACGAAAATTGAGTGGAAGGACTGCATTGAAATTTCGTGTGTAAAGATTTATTACTAAATTTGACAAAATTGAAAAGTTTACGATTGAATCAGTGTCCACACATTTAAGCTTATTGGATAATTTTCCCTAGCGTAAGGTATGGTCGGCTGCGTCGTTTTCAAGCTCGACGGCATATTAGTTTAAACATAAGCAATTGACATCTAGTTGACCATGTGGTACTTATCATGATAACATCTATCTATTCGAGAACCGTGTGCAACGTTAATGGCTTGCCGATTCACATCAATTATCCTTACTAACAAGAAAATTGGGGTGGATTCAAATGCAAAGTGGACCGACCCTGTTTTTTATTTTTTTTGGAGGTAAACTCAAGCGGCCCCGCCAATTAAATCAAAGGACATGATGGAAAAATCAGCAATTCTCTCGATGTGCCCAATCTGTTCTTTGGAGCTATTATTAGACCTCAAAAGTGGCAGCTTGGTTGGTTCTTTAGTGGTCACCTGAGGTTGAAAATGCTCGTGCTCCTCGAGTGCATTGAATTTTCATTGGAAAGGAAGTAAATGTAAATCACACGTCATTGGGTTAAGTTCGTTTTGCGCTAAAATGAATGATCTCAAATTTTTTTTCATAAAAATAATCACTTATATCAATTACATAAATAAATGAATGAAAATTATTGTCATCGTTCGCGAAAATATTAAGACATAAATTATTATTGATAATGAAAAATATTTTCCATCAGTTAATTGTTTCAAGTGGTATAAATGATCATTTTTAGGAAAATATTTTTTAAATAATTCATTTTTCGTAAAACAAATGAAACATAAAGAAGTTGAAGGATGAAACTCGTTTCGTTTAGAAGGTCTTAAAGGATTCATCGCTTCAAACTTTGAAACAGACAGTGGGGTTTTATGAATTTATACCATATTGATTTTATCAATCATGTCAATTAACTTTATGCAAATTTGACGTGATACGTTGTTAAATCATGTCAAACAGAGAACACAATCGATTAAATGTTTCGAAAATAATTACCAACTTTGATTCGGCCTAGTTTTTCTTTTTAACCTAATTGGATATATTTAGACATGGAACTTGAAATTTTGTCGTGACGGGTTTGAAAGATTTGACGTTTAATGGGGGTAGAAGTTTTTTTTTCTAAATATTTTGTCATGGATGATGATGTTTAACGGTGCCAGTGTGTCTAACGCTTGACGTGTTCCACGTTTTCAGTGCAATCTCAGGCTTTCAAATAAACAAAAGAAGTCACCCTTTCAAAAGGTGGGTCGGTCTCATATTAGATAGTATCCACCATTGACTAATTTCATAATCTAGCGTGGTATAAGTGGGTGACTTTAAGAAATTAAGATGTTAATCGGATGTAGTTTTAATCGATGTTGCTGATAGATATATAAAGAGAATACGTATGTTTTTGTATATCTTACGATGAGAGAATACGAGGCCATACGTAGGCTATACGGAACTCTATCTACAGTCAGGGAATCTCCGATGAATCCTATACAATTGTAATCTAAGAATCATATATACAAGTAATGGACGTAGTAGCTTAGATAGATCGACAAAAGCTGTGAATAGAGCTTCAGTTCTTGTTTTCTTCTTTTCCCAAGATAATTCACAGGGGAGGCAACTCAAATAGGTAGAGATTACACTTAATGTTTAATATATACCTTGACTTGGCTCTTTTTCAAAGTTGGTGATGCCTAACTTTATTAAGAAAAATAGTTTCTCGACTTGATTCCCCCCCCCCCCAACTTGTCACGTGTCAATTCATGATTGGTCGGACATGAGGTTCTTCTAATTGTGTTATAAATTATCCGTTGTAAAAAGGTTCCAAAAGTGGAAGGATGATTGTCTAAAACATTTTAAACTTGTTGTACGTCGGTTAATTCTGTCATACACTTTTTAATTTAACTAGTTTTAAACTTTTTGACAATTCAATATAGTTCTTATAATCATGATTTGATGACGTAGACATCGATTGTCCTATGTAGTACGGCCGACGCTAACATGAACGATATTTGCAATTTTTAAAAATTTTTTAATATATTTTCTTCTTTTTTCCTTTTTCCTTTTTCTTTTTCTTCCATTTCCCTCCAGCAGTCCAGGGTCTCGGCGATGGCCAACGGAGGTCATTGTTCACAAGTGAGGCTTGCCTATGGTTAGCAAAAAAAGGTAAGACAAAGAAAAAAAATAAAAAAATTTAGAAATATTATAAAAATTATCCACATCAGTGCTGGCCATATCACATGGGACGATCGACATTCATATCTACCATTAGGACAAAAAGATTGTATTGAAAAATCGTCAAAAGTTTTAAGATTAAATTGGTTAAATTGAAAAGTTTAAGACTAAAATGGCTGTTATAGAACAAATTTGGGATTTTTCGGAGAATTTTATTTGAAAGGGGATGTGTGATGCAGTATGTATTATCCATTCTCTTGGGAGGTGCCAAGTTCAATTTCTTTGGCACCTCAGCCCAATTCTTTGTTTTTTCCCAATCTTTTATCTTATGTTTCTTTCTTCTTCATCTTTTTCCTTTTTTTTTTTTTTTCCAATTATGATGTCTACAAATATATTGCACTTAAATAATGTCCAATACATATACAAAAAAGGTATCCTAAATCTAAAATCATTTATGCTTTGGTATAATTATTAAGATTCACGGCTATGTTTTTTCATAGCGAAAATTAACCAGTGATCCACAAGAAACGATCAGAGTAGATATAAATATTATTTTTAGTTGAAAATGAAACATTTCATGTTAAATTATTCTTCTTTTCGATTGATTTTTCATTGATTTCGTTTTTAGCGCTACGTCTAAATTTAAATGTCCATGAGGCATTATCGTAATAAGTGGAAATTATTGATATACATAAATGCAGTCTAACGCTTCAAATTCGAATATTGTAATAAGTGGGAATAAATCTTTCTTTGTTATTGTTATGATCCATAGAGAGGTCTCTCGGATTTCAACATTTTCAAACTCTTTAAAACAGTCCATATAGAACTCACTATTGACAAAGAATATATTGCAAATGCAATCATGCAGTTTTTTTTCTAGCAACCATAATAATGCCAATGATTAACATATATCACGAGAGGGTATAGTCGTGGGTGAGTAAAATTACGGAAAAACTTGATTATACCGGCGCGATGCATGAACCATCTGTATTTTTTATCCATGAAAGGCGAAGAAAGTCGGAATACGCGAGCATAAAGAACGAGAAAGGAAAATGACATCGACGCACGATAATTTGTATTTTAACTCCAGAATGGGCGCAGATGGATGGGACGCTGGCGGACTTTTAGTTCGGGAATCGGAGGTCATCTTGTCTGAATCATACTGGTGGCGTGAAAATTATTCTGGGTTAGAATCATATGCGCAAGTCGGAGGCGGTTGGTAGGTCTTACGAAATCTTTGGTTTGACTACGGTTAAAACTACAGATATACCAACCCATCAAGCCACGTAATCTATAAAGTGATGGCCCGGATTGATCTTGAAATGACGTCCTCACGATAAGGACGTACTAAACACGGAGCATATGGGCATGTTGAAATCATATTGCGTCGTGGCTAAAAATTTAGATTTTTTTTTATATCGATAAAATTTCAACAAGCGTTAGTAAGATGTGAAATTATTGGCAAAAAAAAAAATTGACATGGGATTTTTTCTAGATAACTTGTTGATAATTGTTGATACCTAAATTTTGGCGACCCAGTTAGTTAATTTTCGCATAAAAAATTAAAGATCGATCCTGGTCTCTAGAAAAAAATATTAAAATGCATGTAGATATTAGAAGCATTTGCATAGGCTCATATAGTTGCATTTACATTGGACTGGCTGTGGATGGACTCGAGTGAACGGCTCTGAACTTAATGAAATTAGACTAAGCCCGCGTTCAAAAAAATTCTTGGCCAAGCCCATAAATATTATAAGAGCTGAAATTTTCATTGGAAAATATCGAGTTGAAAAATATTAGTTTGGATATTAATCGTGATTTAAATTGAACAAATTGATTTGATAATATCATAGATTACAAGAGATATCGCAATATCTTCTTTGAATAGAAGTAGGAAATAATTGCAAGTAACAAAAAAAAAACCCTACACTTTACCTATAAATACATTCATTAAGGGTTCACAAGAGAGGGGGGACTCTCACAATTTTCAGAGATTAGAATTCCCAGAGAGAACGAGCAAAAAATCATGCATATTGAGTACTCGGCCACCATCTCGAGAGAGAGAGAAAGGGATAGAGTTATTCCTCGTGGCATTGCCCAAACCAACGACCTCCCATCGTCATCTATCGCTCCAGCCGTTGCTATCCAAGCTCTCTTGGATGCCAAGCGTGCACTGGTCCTTGTGTTGCTCGGGCTTTTGCCGAATTTCCGACGAAGGACACGCGTCCCAGATCTAGTGCCTCAGTTTGTGAGTTGTGCTGTTGTTGTCTAACAAGTTTCTGTTTTGCTAGACTTCCCATCACGTGGATGGCCATATTAGAAAAGAGAGAGGCAAAAGATGAAGCCTAAATTTCACTCCATGAAGTCCCCCGAGTCCGGCGTTCCTTCGAAAAACGTTAATCAACGTTTTGACTATCCAACTCTCCGGACTGCTACCCTCGACGATTGACGAAGCTGCGCGTGCTATCTGCCAAGCCTTAACCGAGCCGGGCACCACCTAGCACGGCTCACCACTGTGACCCTTTGTTTTATTTTGCAGGCCGAGTTTCGCTTCGGCGAGCCCTTCAACGGTGTTGTGGTTTACGACCAGACCGAGGAGCCCCTTTCGTTGTGAACACCTCTCCAACGTGAGCAGCGTCGATAATTCTAGCGAGCCAATTTGCCTTTGACCACCGCCACCGTCGCCAGTCTGTCCTACCGTCGGCTCGTCCTGATCCGTAATCCCGATCCGCGAGTTCAAATTTGGAAATATCCTGAAATTAGGTAAAAAACTTTATCCGATATCGTTTCAAATATTTAAATTCCTAATTCGAGTGATCTTGTTGTCTTTGGTTGGTCAGTCGATATATTTGAATGATGCATGACATATTCGCAAGATTCCAAAAAAACACACTAAGTTAGGAAATTCCTAACTTAACAACGTGTCGAGACTACTATCCGATCTCAATTATGAGATACGATATTCGTTGGCATGGAAAATCTTTATCCTGTCCACAACTATTTGGATATGATAGTAGATTTTATTTTGTTCCCAAATTCAAACGAATAGCCTTCCATCAATATCCATAACCACATAAATATGATCGTCGGTTTATATCGTTTCCCTAATTCAAAGATAATAAAACAAATCTTGCGGATCGCGTGAATTGTTTGAACGTAGTTGCTATCTTTGTTTAATTGTTTTCCTTTTAAATAAAGAAAATCAAAAAATTTGTTAATTAGATTTAAATTAGAAATTTTGCCTGCTTAGGGAATCTTAAATATATCCAAAAGAATAAGATAATTATTTGATTTAAATTGGGATTTAGGGTAGCATATTTCCTAGTTTAAATTGGAGATTGTTTTAATCTTAGTGGATTATTTAGGATATTTAATAATTTCGAATTTTAATAAAAATCCCAAAAAAGAATCACTTTAGGATAGATCAAATCGTTTTCTCTAAGATAGATTGCATGTTAATTTGAGTAATTTTTAATTCCGAATTTCATTTGAAAATACCAAAAATAAATCATTTGTCCGACATTAGAATTAGGTCATGTCGTCGCATGACTATAGTTTGCATGTTAGGCTGTATTAATTACATGTTAATTTTTGCACGTCATTACATATAGATTAGCTTTCATTTAAATAAGTGAAAATCCTAAAAAATATTGAGCGAACTGCTTGTTAATTAGAAATCATATTAGGATTATTGATATGATTTTCTAGCTAACAATGCAGATACTTACGTTGCTTCGAGGGAAGTAATTCTCTCAATCTTGCAATTTATTTAATGTTTTGATTATTGGGTGTTACTTTGGTGGTTTACGCATTCGCATGATCACCTCATATACTAGTGACTAAGTTAAAATGAATCCAAACTGTCTGCCAAAACATTTTTTGAAAAGAAAAGGTACCGAAAGGGAGTTAGACTAGATCTAGCGTAACCAAGTCCCCGAACTTAGAATCTCTAGTTCATAGGAATAAAATATATCTCCCTATGTTTTATTTAGGTTTCTAATCGATCTACCACAAATAGATTAGTGGCGACTCCAAGCATGAAAATATTTGCACGTTAAGAACTTAAATCCTAAGTTGCGAATTGGTAGGGCTTGGGAGGGCTTGAGTTAGGCTTAGTTTTAACAATCCATTAGCCTGAAAAAATTTAGGTTGCGATAATAATTTATCGGCACTTTTATGAAATCGCCAATTTTCTTTATTGTTCGCGAAGTACAAAGTTTTTGGACTGAATTATCATTTTTTATTTGTATAACTTACTAAAACTACAAATTTATTAAGATAAGAAAGGTTGATAATTTGCGTATTGTCAAAAAGAGTTGGTAATTTCATAAAACTGTCCTTAAGTTACCAATAAATTACAAAAAACAAGAAGTAATTGGTTCATAATTATTCTTACCAATAGTTTTTTTTGGACAGTTCTCGACTCTTTTAGAAACCTATTAGGACGAAAAAAAATCCGTTTTCTTAATGTACCGGTAAAATCATCCATTCATAAGCCAGCCTAGTATAGTAATAGCTCACCATCAGAAGAAAAACTTGAACATATAAACTAAATTTTCCCTTATAACATTTTTCAAAGCACACTCATTATAAATTAAGGAGTGAAATAAGAGTATCATTGATATAACTGCAATCTTACTAGGTTGACTTCAGGATCAAACTCTTGAGGGGTTTCGCCAAGTTTCACCTGCCTTCATTAGGTTTTCACAGGAACCGATATTAGCATTTTTTTTTTCCCTGCAAGCTATGGTTTAGCAAGAAACATCAGGACCTTTTCAGCTTCTGAAGTTGGAAAATTCACGTTCATGATTATCACTTTACTTTGAGATCCACGCATGCTTTAAATAAGGGGATATAATATATATTAGCTCGAATGTTTCTTTCCCTTGACAATGAAGCATTTCGATATGCCTAACAATCTAATATTTATTCAATTGTGGTATTTAAAGTAACCCGTAATTTATAAGGCCATCTGATTGTACAACGACAACATACACTATAAAAAAGAAGAGATAAGTGTATTGGAAGTTCTAAAACTTATCATAAAAATGCAATTGAGTCTCAAAACTTTCAAAAAGTGCAATTAAATCCTAAAACTTATTACGAAAATGCAATTGAATGCTAAAACTTCTAAAAAGTGCAATCATGTCCTAAATCTTGTCAAATTGGCCCAATCAAGTCCTTTCGTTTATTGTATTTGTTTTTTAAAAGTTTTAAAAATCAATTGCATTTTCATGATAAGTTTTAGGACTTGATTACACCTTTTTAAAGTTTTAGGATTTGAATGCACTTTTGTGACAAGTTTTAAGGCTTAATTAGGCTCTTTGAAAGTTTTAGGACTCAATTGCGCTTTTATGACAAGTTTTAAGACTCTTAGTAGTGCACTTACCCCAAAAAAGAAACATTATGCATGCATTTTCTTGGCATAAGATGGGATTGCTTCATCACACCGTATCACATTACGTATATAATCAGACACTTAATCGGTTGCTTAATGTATTTTCTACTCTTCCCTTTGAGGGGGACTTCGATAGTCGTTATTTAATTCAATTTGGAAAGGATAAGTTCAGCCCAGGAGTCTAGCATTTGGCCTGTCTTAGATGAGAATAAGACATCTAAAGTAACAACAATTATGGGTTAGCTAATTATTTATTTAAAAAATACTAAGGTGTTAGATGAAAATGCTGTTCATATTCAAGTCCCTTGATTCACATGATCTTAGCCAATAAGTCAGCATGGATGAGATTTTTGTCTTTATCATTGTACGTGTGTCTATGTAACATCACATGTGTTGCACATGCTGAAATTGATTTCTCAACAACCGGCGCAAAGGGCGGAAGCTGCGTCGCTAAGGAAAATAAGCTTTAAGTCAACTCATTTTCAGAAAAATAGTTTTCGATGGGAAACTTTTCGCGAAATTAATGGATTTTATATCGGCAGAAATTCAAGAGCTCTTCACTTTATGGCACAAAATAGAAACATCTGGCTAGAGGCTGCTGCGACATTGATATGTGGCTAGAGGCAAAGTCTAATAATGTGAAACCATCCATATTAAAGGACTTTAGAGACGCTAGATTTACACTACGGTTTGACAATTCCAGTCCCGCAATTCTGTTCATAGGACATCCCCATCGTTTCGTAACTTGGCCAAATTACTTCACCTAAAACTGTCCAAAAAATAAAGTAAAACCATTCCATTAGTAATAGGCCCAAACGTCTTAAGTCGTGTCGCTTTCAAGTCAATAATTGAATTAGTCTTCGTCGGCATTTACGCCGTATATGAAAGTTCTAGCTTCACGGCATTTACGCCATATATTTAGGAAGAGGTAAACCCCAAGTTTATGTTCATTGCCATGATTAATCGCGCATGCCGTGTCGAAAGACAAGCGGATTAAATCTGCTTGATCATAGTTCGGCACCGTGGAATACGAGTGTGGTTAACCGGTTGGGACGCCAATCATCGATGGCGATTGCTTTGGATTTTTCAGCCTCTGAAAGTCAGACTTCACCGAGAGAGATTGCTTAAGCATCAATAAATGTCCAATTGTCCCCATCGCGCGGCAATTCAGGGCTGATGGATGGAGAGGGAGGCGTGCCCGTGCACTGCAAAGACGACGCGACATGTAACGAATTGTGCTGACCAATACTTGCCTTGTTGTCTGGCACAACTTTGGGCAAACGTACGCAGGAACATGAGATGTCGAATGAACTTTCATGTTTCGCCCTTCCAAATCGGGGCATTGGAACAAGGACCCGTGAAACATCGAATGAATCTTTTATATTTCGCCCTTCCAAATCGGGGCATTGGAACAAGGACCCGTGAAACATCGAATGAATCTTTTATATTTCGCCCATTCTAAATTGGGCCGTTGGAGAAGTACGTTTTGTCTGGCGCTCCGACCTAAGAAGTTCCCGTGGTCGTCGCGAGATTGCGTGTTGTTTTGGGCTACTTGCGAGTGAAGGATCAGATAGTCACGGGACACGCATAATCGCACATGCCAAGATAAGGAAAAATTATCTTAAAAGTCACAAATCTATTGTATTTGTACTAATTTAGTCCTAAAATTTTTTGCATTTGTGCCAATTCAGTCTATCCGGCCAATTTTGAGTGGTCGGCACTGATGTGAACGCGTCGACATAATCGAAAAAAAGAAAAAGAAGAAAAAATTTATTAAAAAATTCAAAAAAATATTAAGAAATTAAAAAAAATTACCACGTCAGCGTTGCACAGCCAGCTGGCTTCCACGTCAATACCAGTTAGCCAAAATTAGCCGGATGGACTGAACTGGCACAGATGTAAAAATGTTTAGGACCAAATTGGCAAAATCGAAAGGTTTAAGAGTGAATTGATAAAAATGCAATAAGTTTATGACTTTTTGGGTAATTTTCCCACCAAGACAGTGAAGGCGCGTGCAACTGAATGTCTGTTGATTATGTTTTGCAAACTTCGAGTATTTTATTGCGTATGACCCGTGATCCTAGAGAAATCTTCTAATGGATTAACGGCAAATACATATAATCGAAACATTAATGGTCAGATTTAAGTGGAATATCATTTCGTTTCTACAAAATGCCCCTATTGGACTCTCCACCATCGCGGAAGATTATTCTAGACTAAATAACAACATTACCATTTAAGTAAATAATTATTAATCAGTAGATCTCTACCCAAAAGAGAAACAATAATAATCATTATTCTCTAGAAATTAATCATGTTGAACAGTTTTGGGAGCATTATCACATGTCCATTTAAGATGGTGATTCTTTTCTTCCGATTCTACACTCCATTATTGGTAAGTTGACGCATGGTTGAGGTGGAAAAATTTAAGTTTTTTTTTTTTTTTGGTGAATTTCTCGAAAAAATCGGGTCATCTTGGGATAGCCACGGCCCTAAATGGATTCATGCATCTCGGCTCATCCATCTCTTCGGTCGATCTTAACCCTGCGCTTCCCCACACCAAATTGGTGTGTTCAGGGTTGCGTTTCTCGAGTGCTTCCAGCAGGATATTGGAACCAAGGCCATTAACGGGATGACTGAACTCTCTTTCTATCCAAGCCGACGCATTTTCGGCCAGTGATTGCCAGTTCAATTTATGGAGCGCCGAACTATAGATCGACCTTGATATCTATGTTGGTAGCGATGTGACGGACTGAGCTCGTCGAGTATTGTTTAACTTGTAAGTGAACTCAACTGCGTGTCGATATTATGTTGTGGGTGAACCGTCTCACCAACTCTTTCAGATTAATTCAAGATCTGTAGTTTTACCTTGTCTGAATGTGTTCAAAAGCTCCTCGGAACTGCGACGGGCCCCGAAGTTGATGTTGAGCTGAAGTGGAGGAACAACTTACCACGTGAAGTGAAGGGAAGAAAGGGAAGTTGCAACGAGAAAATGCAAAATAAAAATAAAAATAAAAATGACGGTCACCTTTTTTGTAACCCTAGATTATTAAGACATAGAGTAACTACAAGATACACCGGCGGTGTTAAAAAAAAATGTCTACACAAACGGTCTTGTCCATCCTCAATCCGGTGGTCGGCGAGAAACTGGATAGTTAGAATTCTCCTATCAAAGTGGATTATACCGCTCCTGTAGAGTTTTCACTACACCGTCGGAGTGCGGTTAAACTTTTCCTAAGATATAGAATATGTTCCGCAGAATGCTCAAATGGCTTAAACATGTGGGTGAAAATTGTCCAAAAAATCCTAAACTTATTTCACTTTTGCCAATTCAATCTCAGATTTGTTGTACTTTTATCAATTCAATTATAAACATTTTCACATTTTACCAATTGAGTCAATCCGGTCAATTTTGATCGTAAGTTGCTGACGTTGATGTCGACTGTCCTACGTGGCACGACCGACGCCGACGTGAATATTTTTAATTAATATTTTAATAATTTTAAAGATTTTTTTTCTTTAATTTACTTTTGCTTTTTTTTTTTTTAGGATTTTGAAGGGACAGCTTAGCTGGCAACTCTCACCGGCCAAAGCAAGGGCTTGGGCGAGGGCCGCCAAGCCCTCGCCTGGCCAGATCTCTCAAAGGAACGGTCAAGATGATTCATAGGTTCTTTCTGTCCAAGTCCGGCGTGGTCCGCATCTTCTAATTAACGTCACCTCGATATCAAAACCAAACCCAGATGGGGTCCTAGATAACCCGTCATAAATACATTGTCGGCCCGTTTTTATTGCCATTAGGAAACTGTCCACCACTGTATTTAGAGAATGGGGTCAGCGGAGTTTTTAATGTCAGCTTAGACTTTTCGGCATAATTTTTCAAGCAGAAGATCTCTTTTGGTTGAAAATCTCAACGAGTCATGTTCACCTAGCGATGCCTCTGGTCGAACATCTTCATCTTTATGTTTTTTTTTTTTTGGCGAGAGCAGTGACGGGTTTGTTCGCCAATCTACATGGATCGAGATGACTATCCCAATGAAGACATCTTCGAGAATGGTTCAACTTGTAATGGTTTGCAAGAGGGAAACCGGTCCTTAAAGTCTACATTGGACTCGTTCAATTCTTTGCCGATCTTTGGTTTTGAGCGACTGACCCGAGTGCCGGTGCTGGACATGCAAACAAAAACGCATGCACATTTTTACCGAGTCTCGTAATACATGGGGACACAAAAAAAAATATATATATAATCGGTTGACCGCGGCGCTTCTGGAAATCGATATATCCCAGAATCAATGAAATTTCTCCCCGTAAAGAGTCGTTTTCAGGGGAGGGCCAGCGACGTTCATGCCGTCGACCGAGCGTGCGAGCGGCGCGTGAGCTTATGCCGCGCGAGAGCGGCCAAAAAGAAAAAAAAAAAAAAGAAGAAGAAGAGGAGTCGAACGTGCAGAAGATGAGGAAGGTGGTGACGTCATAGTGATGATCGTACACGCAATCTTACCATTTTTTTTTTAAAATTTATGAGGGTCGGATGTCGCCTGCCGGCGACAGCGACATGAGACTTTCATTCGGCCAACAAGTAAGGGTTCTGATGAGAGATGGCGCTCTTAAATCTCGAGGTGGGGGCCCCTACCACATCCCCCAGGCCACGTTGGGGGCCCCCCACATGGTGACACGTGGCGCGGCGCCAGCGGCCCGTCGGAACAAAAATATTCCAAAGGCTGCATGATATGATCCGGTAGTTGGTAGAAAGGTGAGCTAGGGTTTTTTGGTTTTTGAAGGTTCGAGTCCCATTTTGTGCTCTCGCTATTAACCTAAAAATATTTGATTTTATGCCCGATTTGTTCCGTCTGCTGTGTGGTCGCATCTTTCTTTTACGTGTGATGAGATATGCTAAACAAAAAACAGGTTTTGTTTTTTTTTTCTTTTATACTTTAAGTCGGCATCTGTCCCGACAGATCGAGTTTTTTTTCAATGGATTTGGCACGCGCGCAGATCGCTTATGTAAGTATATCGAGCACGATGACGGAGTTGTTATTTTTATGTGGTGTGTTTTCAACTCGTCGTGTCAAAATAAGAATGCATCCGACGAGAATCGAGGCTATATGAAATGAAATCATTGTACGAGATAACATATATATACATGTGTAAACTAAGAATGCATCCGACAAGAACGAGTGCAATTGATCGGAATCATTTCAGGAAAGATGCTCGTCCTAGCTCTCCAAGCACTTTACAAAAAGAGACGATCAAGCCGCTTTTGGTAGTTAAGCAAGCTTATCGTTCCATTTTACGGAGCCTGTTCATTTCAGTTCTCGATTAGAATTCGTCGCGTCGCTTAATGACAATGTTGTCGTGAGATCTCACGGTACCCTTTACCGTCTTTCTTCAGTTATGCCATATCTTTCCTTATTTCTTCTTGCAATGCCGTTTCAATCCGAAGTATGCATAGCAATCTTTGTCCACCATTCACACATGTCTAGGAACGTAGCTATCTAGAACTATCGACATATCGAGAAATCGCACCATACCCCTATGGTGTTTGACTTGAATCTCCTCAGCTAATCGGTCTACTTACATGGTCGACGTGTTTACACCTTCCAAAATTATGAAGTTTAGGGTTCGAGAGAAGCTCAATCATAAGGGTCGGGCCCCCTTTTATTTTGCGCAATCATTTTTTGGAAAATGCCCTTTAATTTGGAACTATACTACAATTAATTAATTATATGTCCTTCCTTCCTTCCTTACTTATTTTCTACGCCATGAGATTATTACCTGAAAACGATCTTGGCCCTCTAGAAGATGAAACATCTCCATAAATTAGGAAAAAAAAAAAGAGGGGGGAGGGGGGAGGGGAGAAGATGAACTGCTTATGTCTTGGGAAGAAGGGTCTAAGCAAATGGTTTTTTTTTTTTTTTAAGGCTTAGAAAGAAAACGAGGAGTCCAAGTACCAACCATAACGTAACAGATACAAGATGTACAATCCGATGCCAACTTTTACTAAGCTTGAACAAGACTGGTTTTCGTAGGTAGCTGAAGAAGACACAAGACAACATGTGTCTACCTAATTTTGTATTTAGGTTTCAGTATGATTTTAGATTTATGGACTACGTCGTTTTCAAAAATATTTTCCAAAAAAATAAAAGAAAAATTGTGTGTACTTAGTCCATGTGAACTGCAGAAATTCAATTTTTCGTGAAGTGATCCGACTATTTGCTCGTTTTTGTACGGGAAAACAAGGAAAAGTAATTTTTTTGTATAAGGGCAATGTGCTGCTTAAGATCAGAATAAGGTGGAAAACATATTTGAGGAATATCTGTACATTTCGATGTACATGATGAAGTTTACATTGGCCTATTCATAAATTTTATGAGATTACTATTTAAGGTAAGATATATTAATCAAATTATACATAATCAGAGAGTGACATTCACACAATCTTAAGAGATACAAAAAATTCACAGAAATATCCTAATTATCTCCGGCAAGTTAAGTGAACCAACCAAATTAGAGGCTGAAATTAGTCAAGACCATAGTAATAGGGAAATGGGAAAAAAAAGGAAAGAGAAATCAAATCTTCAACTTGTGTACAGGGATACACAAGAGACTTTGTGTATATAAAGGCCACTAAATATCGTTCTCCAACCTAGCAACACGTTCTCTTGTAAGTTGCGCTTAAGTCCTCACCAGAAGGCAATCCATGGATTTTTACCATTTTTATTCTCAACTCCAGTCTCTTCAAGCTCAACTCCTACAATCACCCATGACCCTCCTCCTCTCCATCATCCCGTTCCTCCTCTTCCTCGGCCTAGTTGCCCGGCTCCGGCGCAAGCCGCCCTACCCGCCGGGCCCGAGGGGCCTCCCAGTCATCGGGAACATGCTCATGATGGGCGAGCTCACCCACCGCGGGCTCGCGAGGCTCGCGAAGAAGTATGGCGGGATCTTCCACCTCCGCATGGGCTTCCTCCACATGGTCGCCGTGTCGTCCCCCCGACGTGGCCCGACAGGTCCTCCAGGTCCACGACGGGATCTTCTCGAACCGGCCGGCCACGATCGCGATCAGCTACCTGACGTACGACCGGGCCGACATGGCGTTCGCGCACTACGGCCCGTTCTGGCGGCAGATGCGGAAGCTGTGCGTGATGAAGCTCTTCAGCCGGAAGCGGGCCGAGTCGTGGGAGTCGGTCCGCGACGAGGTCGACACGATGGTGCGCACCGTCGCGGGCAGCGCTGGGACCCCCGTGAACGTCGGCGAGCTCGTGTTCGCGCTCACGCGGGACATCATCTACCGCGCCGCCTTCGGCACGAGCTCGATCGAGGGCCAAGATGAGTTCATCAGCATATTGCAAGAGTTCTCGAAATTATTCGGTGCCTTCAACATAGCCGATTTTATTCCATACCTAGGTTGGGTTGATCCGCAAGGGCTCACCTCCAGGCTTGTTAAGGCACGTCAGTCACTGGACCGGTTCATTGACCGCATTATAGATGATCACATGGACAAGAAGAGAAACAAGACCACTGTTAATGGAGGCGATCAAGACGTCGATACGGACATGGTGGATGAGCTGTTGGCCTTCTACAGCGAGGAAGCGAAAGTGAACGAGTCCGACGATTTGCAGAACTCGATCAAGCTAACGAGAGACAACATCAAGGCCATCATCATGGTAAGAAACCAACGCAATTTATTTTGATCACCTCTCGCCATCGGGAAATCAATTTTGCTTATTTCACCATGCGGTATGGTGAAAAGAAGAAGAAGACGGTTTCCATAATTGGTGTCGCGATATCGACATGCACATGTCGAGCTTCGAACACCATCGTTTTATTACCAGAACAGGACTTGATTTGAATATATTGCTCCGTGTTTCGTGCATATATATTCATGACGTTAGGGTTTCCATCAGTTGATTAAGCATATATGAGTTATTATCAGTCTATTTTTTCGCTAGTATTCTTTGATGGAGGGTGGAGATTTAGGTTCGTATATTAAAAAATGCCTATACTCACCCTTTTTTTTTTTTGTTTAAAGAAAACCAAGTAGAACTGTGGAGCGACTGATATTGGTTTGGGAAGTTTATTCACGAAACATCGATATTTAATGAATGGTTGGGGCGATATTGAAGTGTTCTGACAGTGTACGATCAATCGCCCACGTCTGTATGCCATATCTCTTTGCTATTTTCACGTGCACGCACAGTTTGCTTGGCTGCAGATCTTCCACGTTGTAAACTTCTCAAACTTATTTACTAAATTAAATGCTTGCAGACATATAAATATTTCCTAGCAGCCATCTGAATTCATTAACGAGTATTCATGGTGGATGTCCCATCGATTCCTTTTTTTGTTCTTATTTGTGATTCGTGCAGGACGTGATGTTTGGTGGGACGGAGACTGTGGCATCGGCGATCGAGTGGGCCATGGCGGAGCTCATGCGAAGCCCCGACGACCTGAAGAAGGTCCAGCAAGAACTCGCCGATGTGGTGGGCTTAGACCGGAGGGTCGAAGAGAGCGACTTCGAGAAGTTGACTTATCTCAAGTGCGCGCTCAAGGAGACCCTCCGCCTCCACCCACCGATCCCGCTGCTCCTCCACGAGACGGCGGAGGATGCCGTGATCGCCGGCTACCGCGTCCCCGCGCGGTCCCGCGTCATGATCAACGCGTGGGCCATCGGGCGGGACCCCGCCTCGTGGCCCGAGCCCGAGAGGTTCAGGCCGTCCCGGTTCCTGGAGCCGGGCGTGCCTGACTTCAAGGGGAGCAACTTCGAGTTCATCCCGTTCGGGTCGGGCCGGAGGTCGTGTCCGGGGATGCAGCTCGGGCTCTACGCGCTCGAGATGTCCGTGGCCCACCTCCTGCACTGCTTCACGTGGGAACTGCCCGACGGGATGAAGCCGAGCGAGATGGACATGGGCGACATCTTCGGGCTCACCGCGCCGAGAGCCACCCGGCTCGCGGCGGTGCCGACTCCGAGGTTGGTGGGCGCTCTATATTGAGCAAACAAAGGAGGGGCCGGGGGGGTCATTTTTCAAGCTTCAGTAGGGTTGCAAGGTTTGGGAGTGCGCACACATCCGTCCAAGGGCCAAAGCGGGAGGTGGCAAAAATGATTCGCATGGATTTTTCAATTTTTGTTTTGTATTATGAAAAGGTGAAATAACTGAAGAGGACAAAAAAAAATTGAGACGGGACGTAACTTGAATAAATACAGTTCTGATCTCTTTCTCTTTCTTTGTGGATATTACAAGCCTTTCTCATTTTGTGGGGTTTTTTCTTTTGTGATTTCTTTGATCTTTGTCAAACACAAATAAATATTGAATGACGAAAATTTACATCATTAAGGGACAATTTATGCTTGTGTACATGGAAAGAGCATATGATTCTCCTTTTTATGTTATATTTCTTTCCTTGCAATACATAAGATGATAGCACAGTTACTATTTCTTGCAGACCAAAGTGCACTTTGTGTTCATAATCTTAAACCTGAAGTGGGGTTAGAAGCTGCGGATGAGCTCTCTCTGAGGAAATGGGGTTTTTTACTTGAGCTCAGATCATTCGTTAGAGGTTTAATCTCCAAACTTGTCGCTCCTTTGACAAGAGACTAAGCAAGGTGCGGTTCGCATGTAGATGGCCAAAGTTGTTTGGCAGCCCAACTGGAACACAAGTTGGTGAAGTCGACACGTTCCAAATCGAAAATGAAAGGAGCTCTTATCCGTATGGCAATTCTCCTTCCCCATGTATACCGGGTGGTATGGTTCCCCGGTCGACGTGGTCTGTTTTGGAATTTTTAACCAGTAAGGAAATGGTAGGATGACAGGAGCTAGTTTTGTCCTCCGTGTTTCGTATACATTGTCATGTGTATCTATTTATGTACAGTCCTTATTGGGGAATCATTCATCATTTTAGAAAGATATGGACGTGCGCGTGCGTCAGTAATTACCTCCGAAAGGTAAATCTTTCTTGGTGTGGCAATGGAGCTAACACAAAGTTCGAATAGGATTTCGCCAAGAAAGATGATCCGAAAGAAGATAATAGAAAGCGAAGGCTCCGGAAAGGTTTGAACCAGTAGGGTAACATTGCAACTGTGCAAAAGGGTTAATGTGCTTGGCCCTTGTTCAGTCTACGGTATCCACACATCTTAGAGAGAGAGAGGAGAGGGAGGGAGGAATATGGTTGGGAATGGAATGAAACTTGGGGGCGGGGGTGGATTTAGGTGGGAAATGAGGGGGACGTGAGGCTACCACTTGTTTTTTCTTCAAATGCAATGATCATGATGATGGAAAAAGAAGCTTTGTGGGGGCAATTTCTTTCTTTGTTTTTCTTGGTTTTGTTTCTTCCCAGCAACTTCTTCATCGGAGATTACGTCACTTCCTCTCTCTCTCTCTCTCTCTCGAGATCTCTCCCGCATCCCTTTCAGCTGTTAAATCTTCAACTACTTCTCGACATTCCCAGCATCATGTACCAGTCATCCATAGCCATAACCCCTAACCCCTGTAAAACTCTCTCTCTCTCTCTCTCTCTCTCTCTCTCCCTCTCTCTTAAGTGCCCCTCACCACACTCAACATCCCCACCCACTCCTCTCCTCTCCCCATGAAAATCACTGCACAATGGTTCTTTCCAACGTTGGATCATCCATACTTACCTAAAATACTGATTTTTAATTAACCATGCGGCGGCTTCAAGAATTGCCTTGTGAAGATGAACTTCTTCGTCATAAGAAGAAAATTATCCGTATGGGATATTTGGTTTATACTACAACTGATCCTATTTTTAGAGGACAAGCAAGAGAAGAAAGTGGTCTGAGTAACCACGAAAGTGGTGACCATTTAGGATATTTATTTATAATTCAATCAATATGATCTCTCTCATGTGATGCGGGATTAAGGATGCTAATTTATTATAATTACTCCATATGGCATCTCACATATGATGAGAGATTAAGGATGTCACGCACGTTAAACACAAAAATCTGCGACAACAGACGATATTCTAAGTTTACCCAATTGTCACGTTAAATAATAACCAATTAACAATGTTTTTCTCTCTACTGTATGGAGGTAGGCGGCAAGCACCTGGTGCGCGCTTTTTCTATATCAACATCACGCAAGCTTTTGAACTTGACCGACCAGGATTCTGCAGAATTTACACCAAACACGGATTAATTATATCAGAAGTAGACAAGTTCTTTAAAATTGCAACAAATGTCACGGTTGGTGTCTGGTCTTGAAGATTGGTAGGTTTATTTCACTGTTGCTCCATCAAATCTCCTTTCTAACCCTCAATCTGCCTTCAGCACTTATGTCATCAGCGTCACCCTCAATCTCCTTTCTAATCCCAAACTTTACCCCTGTAATATATTTATCCCGAACTATTTTTTGTGACACCAAAAATCCCAAACTTTGCTATTTATGATACATTTACCCCAATATATTGTAGCCTAGAGTATTTTAGTCTTTTTCCCTTTTTCTATTTTTTTTCTTTTTTCCGACGAGGCTCGCCCTCCCCTGGATCTGGTGAGGGCCCTCCTCGCCGCGCCAAAGCAGGCTCGCCTTGCCCGATCTGGTGAGGGCTGCCGCGGCGGGGCGAGGCTCGCCCTCGCCAGATCCAAGCGACGGCGAGCCTCGCCCGCCGACAAGGCGCGCCCTTGCTTGCCCAGGCGAGAGCGAGCCTCGCCCGACGCCGGCGAGGCTCGCCCGACGCTGGATCTGGTGAGGGCAGCCCCGCCGGAAAAAAAGAAAAAAAAAGAAAAAATAGAAAAAGGAAAAAAAAAACTAAAATACCCTAGGCTACAGTATATTGGAGTAAATGTGTCACAAATAGCAAAGTTTGGGGTTTTTGATGTCACAAAAAAAAGTTCAGAGTAAATATGTCACATGGGGTAAAGTTTGAGATTTTTGGTGGTTTTTTCCCTTTTATAAAACATGCACGTCAAGGGAAACAACTTTCGGAGTTCTTCAGTTTGACTCTTCAGAAATCTGCGTTCGATCGAATTGTCAACTTTGGACACTCCCAGCGTTGGAGCGTTCTGGGGTCGAAGCATGCGCATGGTTTGAAATTGGAGATGGCCAATCTTCTTTCAATCTAGAATCATACTGTATTGATCTGGGCGAATGAAGAGTCAAAAGCTCCTGAACTGCATCCATACCTAGCTTGAAGCCCAGCAAATCGTCTGTCAATAGATATTAGCATGTATAAACGAATCGCATAAGAGTTCCTTTTATGATAATAAATCACTTATAACAGACAAATATATGAACCCGACATGATCTTTCTGTTGTCGCCGATCTAGTCCTCCCATCCACACTAGAATGGATTAGAACATATGAGAAATATCCGTAAGAGAATCGCAAAATTTTTGTGTAATTCCTAAAGAAGTCCTAGATGCGACTTGAGCTTTTGCTTGTGTTCACGAAAATCACCACATTACATATAGACACAAGAGCATATTGATATGCAGCCCAAGTCAACGCGACGTGCGTATGAATGCAGATCTCAATTTCTTCATAGATGGTCTTTACGGGGGAAAGAAGACATTATAGACGATTCGGCCATTCGATACGCATTATTAGAAAGGAATTGACAGCAACATTATGGTTTTCTTGGGAAAAGTGTTAGAAAAGTTTTAAACTTTTTGCATTTGTGCCAATTTAGTCTTAAACCTTTTGAACTAGTGTCAATTCAATTCTTTCAACTAATTTTGGTCGGATTTTGCTAACGTGGACGCCGATCAGCCTACATGACACCACTTGCTATCACGGACAATATTTTAATTATTTTTTTCTGATTTTTATTTTTTATTTTTTTCTCTCTTCCTCCCTTCATCCCTTTGCCGGTGATTGGCCAGAAGCGATGGCGGGCGGGCTATCTTTGCTTGGGCGAGGGTCGGCGTCGCCCAACCAAGCTGGGCGAGCACTAGTGAGGGCCCCTCTCACCAGATCTAGCGAGGCTGACCCTCGCGCAAGCCACGGCGGCCTCACCGAGAGTTGTCTTGGTGCGGGCGATGCCCAATGAGGCCGCCCTAGCCTACGGGGGCTCGAGCCTCACACTGGCCTAGGCGAGGCTCGCCCTCGCTGGATCTGCAAGGGTCGAGCCTCGTCGCCAGTGTGAGGCTTGACCCTCGCTAGTGGTCGGTGGGGCTCGCCAAAGGCCCCCCTGGCCTCTAGCGAGCCTTGCGTTGGCTGATGAGGCTCAACCCTCGCCAAGAGCCTCGCCCAGCCTCTAGTGAGCCTTGCGCTGGCCGGCGTGGCTCGACCCTCGCCAAATCCGGCGAGGATGAGCTTTGTCCAGCCGCTGGCAACGTCCCCTGGCCTCCAGCCGGTCGCCGTGAAGAAGAAAGGAAAAAAATCGAAAAATATTCAAATATTATTAAAAGTTATCCATCGCATTGCAGACGATGCCATGTTAGGCCAGTAAGCATTCACATCAAAAATATTCAAATATTATTAAAAGTTATCCATCGCATTCGTTAAAATTAGTCGGAATGACTAAATTGGCACAAAAATATAAAGTTTAGGATTGAATTGATATAAAAAAAAAGGTTTAGAATTTTTTGGTACTTTTCCCCCTGTATTTTTTGGATGCAAAGTAGAGTTCCCTAGAGTGTAGACTTGTACCGGATGAAAGTAAACCAGAGTCCCAGAACGGTGAGGCGAAAATGACGAAATGCTTCCCGTTGATCCCAGGCAACTCCCTTCTGTGGCCAAATGGAAACCAGGAATCTGTCTATTTCCTCTAAAGCCTCACCAGCAATTGCAGGTGCCATGACCCATATCCATCCAGAATCTCTTTTCTTCTTTTTATTGTATTCGTGGTGTCTGAAGCAACTCGATTCTGGCCGTCCTATAGAATTCGACCACCTTTTATCAGTTATTTTCCGCCGCACACGTCCAACAAATGCATACAACACGCGCAGCTACGACGCAGAATACATGATATGACCTGTATAGACCGGTCTGACGTGAAAATTCCCAGCTCAACCATTCTGTTTGGATCCATCAAGTCATTAGTAGTACGGTTAAGGTCACTCTTGTCATTTTGGCTTGATAAGTTGGGGTGGCTTCCATAAAAACCTCAAGTCAATATGGAGAGACTAGAGTATGCTTATTATCATTTATCAGAACCGTTGTATGGTCGTGAGTTGTGCATCGAGCTGAGTATGCCTGGGGAACCATGGCCACTGAAGCCAAGACACGACATATTACATGAGACATGCGTTGCTTGCGCATATTTAGGTATGAACTGTACACAATTTTTGTGCTCCTTGATTTCTCAATGCCGGATTCGTCTGGTATGCCTGGGGTACCATGGCCACTGAAGCAAAGACGCAGCATATTGCATGCGATACCCGTTGCTTCCGTGTATTTGGGGATGGACTGTCAACAATTTTCGTGCTCTTTCAATTCTCAATGCCGGATCCGTCTGGTATTGAAGCTACACTGGACAATCGTTGCCTTCACACTAGCATGAGTTGTCGACTTTTTGCATTTTTCATTTTTTAGAATAACATTTTTTGATTAAAATAACACCGCAACTAGAGGGAGTAACCATAAAAGGGAACGGTATGTTGCTTGTCCTAAAGACCCAAGAACATAGATTTCGTGACAGATATTTAATTGGTTAGAAGGGGGAAAACAAAGAAATCAAAATGCAAATATGACATTTGATAGATAGTAGAATGCCCTCGATATTTGCACAGAAGCATTTGAGATTGGACTAAAATGGTAAAGTTGATCTTTTGCAAATAAACAAATGGCCTTGTTCATTCTTGGAGTACGTTTAAGTTATGCTCATGACAACAGTATTCGCTCTGTAATGGATTTCACTATATAAAAAGGTACATTTCTGCAGTACAACAAATATGAAAATTATTTACAAATCGAATCTAAGCTTTTAGCCAGGACGAGAAATTTGGGGTTCAGAAAGGATATTTATTTGTACAGGCAGGAGAAGATAGGCTTTTTACCATCAAATTCGTTGAGGGCACCTGAAAGTGGGGTAATAAGTATCCAAGTCAAGCCGGTCCAAAATATCTTGCGTCGCCCATAGATAGGAACTGTGCCCTTCAATGAGATCTGTAATGTCGACCTGCATAAGAAACCAGATTGGAGAGTGATAAATACACCGTAGTCCGATGCATGTTCATTCAACTGAAGTTGACGTGTCTTACATTCTCAATCCCAGGATGGTCAGTTGCTTGAATTCCAGCTAATCCTTGAGTAAACATACTGCAGAAATGAAACTTCTAAACACGATCAGAATACATTTTGTAGACCAAGTAACTCAAAGTCTATGTAAATAAGGAACTGATGGCTCAATTTAGAGTTATGCAGTGGAATCTATATCTCGGGGCTAAAGCAGATTAATAGACATGTTTAGGGTATATGAACTAGAAGGATTTACTGCAGTCAACTCCAATGTCCATCATAATTACCTGGCACGGAAAGCAAGCCCAAGCATCCAATCATTTGTGGAGTATGCATTAATAAACCTTCCAGACACCATCTGCAAAATAGTGGTAAGCGTTGAATCAATAAATACAGATCTACAAAGAAGAGTTACAACCCATAGGAAGATGCTCCTTGAGAGTCAAAGTTCAATGACCTTTCTGGCAGCTTTCCAATTCTCATCTCTAATTGAGATAGGCGCACCCAGAAGGACGACTCTTTCAACAAGTTCAGCTGTTAAGAGCAAGCAAGTTCTTGATGATCACTAGCACTCAAGCATTTACCCGCCTAATGCACTGCCGAGGCAGCCAATGAAGCAGAAAAGACTGAAGAGGGTAGAGAACTATAAAAACAGAAATTCTAGGCTCCACAGTACCAGTCTGTTCCGTTTCCGCAAGAAACTGCAGACATTTGAAAATGACCCGTGCTCCAAGCGAATAACCTATAAGCGTCACAGGCCTGAGAGATTTTCAGATTGACGATCAACCACATTTAAAACTTCCAGGGGATAATCAATAGTGCTGTTACTAAGCTCAATACCTGTTCCCTTGCAAGCCTTGTCGTAACACTTCAGCAAGAATCTTTCCTGCTTTGTCAGATCTATACAAAGAGCAAAACAAGAACCTTTGAACCTTTGAACGTCGCTGGTTCCGCTAATCTAATTAGCAAAAGTGTCTTGAAGACCCCAGGGATTGGTAGAGGCCTAGATCAACTCATCTAACCAAATTACTTGAATGGAGTAATCAGCGAAAAAAGGAGTTTAAAATCGGTTTTGCTCATCAAATTACCACATCAAGAGACTTCCCTCTCATTTCTTGTGGTTATTACATAAATTCTTCAATAACTGAATGGAATTCATTTCAATCGTGAAACCACTAGAACCAGCAATCCTCTGGGAAACATTAGCTCTTAAAGAGACAAAAGGAAAGAGGTTTACAAGGGTTGGGACTCTGTCGTAAGTTTGAAATGTGGTGGAGGGATGGAAGTAGACAGCTATTTTCCTTGTCCAGTTTTACATACTATCCTATGGCTGAGTGGAGGGTTACCTGTTTATAGCAATTGTCCACTTGCTGTCAATAAAGTCAGTGGCAACAAGCAATGCAGCCGGCCAAGCCAAAGCAGTTAACAGTGTGCTTAAAACAGTCATCATTGCACCTTGCTTCATCAGTTCCATCGCAACTCCTGAGTCAAGCATCGGTATGTCACAAAAGGAGTGAGGCCAAAGTGTACTTCCATGGACTATTAAGAGCAATACGATTGAAACTAATTACTTGAAGTAAGCCAATCCTGAATTGCAGTGCTCACAGCTATTAGATGCTTCGACTCCCACTGAAGCGCATACCTACACAACCAAGAATCAGCAACTAGGATCAATCATCAAATACCAACCGTCCAAACATACATTCGTTTTGTGATGACAGTTGTCAGCATGAAAAGAGTCGAACGGGGGAATGCGTGTCAAATTGTTCAAGATTATGCACTCGCAAGAACTGAGAAGTCAGAACTAATTCAAATCCACAAGGAAAAGACAGGCAAACTAATTTAAATCAAGAGAGTGAATTCATGAAAGGATATTCAACTTTTCAAAATCTTCTCCCTAGTAAAAACAGTACTCCTATTGATAGTAAGTGATGCTACTTTTCTGATCAGCTTTTCTATTGTAAAGCAACAACACTGCTGCAACTATAGGTGAAATTGGAGAGGGAAAAAACTGTATACCATAATCAAGGTACACATAGTCAAGCGACATAAAAATGATACTCAATAAGGTGCAGACAACATATAAGGTCAAAAAGCTGTGCAGAACAAACTTGGATGCAGGCAATGGTGCCACTATAATAAATAATCACCAGACTCCATTGAGATAACGCCTAAGATTGGAAGTTAAATTACCTTTCCAAGTTGTTATTTTGTCCCTGCCATGGGTTTACAAAATCCTCCTCGTCAAACACAAATCCAGAGACCAAGATCTCAACTGCTAATCGCTGATATAAGAAAAATATTAAGAATAAAGCTTGTGCTGAAGGAATTAGTCATGGGACTCCTGTAGAAACTGAACCTTTAATGTGCACTTTCTATTTCTAGTATCAGCAAAAAATTATCAGAAAGCATTTCCACGGCAATAAGTTTACACAGTACCGATCTCCTATGTTTCATGAATGCACAGGAAGGGCATCTAATTAAAGCAAGTTAATGGCATTTCACAAACGTGTGGCAGATGGGATTGGTTGGACTTGGGGTGCAGAAGCTGAGAGTGATTGATGAAGCTGGAGGCAACCATGAATAATCACTGATGGAGGAGGTGGTGGAGACAGTGGTGGTTTGGTCAATGCCAGTCGCCCAAATGGTATTGTAAGCTAAGCAAGTTCCAAACTACATCCTTTTCTGTAATAATAGAAGCGATTGCCGAAGTTTAGTGCGTATTTTCTGTTCAGTGAGAACATTTTCCACAGACTATTTTTTCTCGACTTTGCTGTTGGAAAATGAGAAATTATGTTTCCACACAGCTACTTTTGTGCAAAGTCACACCCTTAGTTAACAAGTCGCATCCATGTGAGTATATTTTGGTAGGGGGTTAGAGGGAGGGTATGACATTGATAGCAGACTGTTAGAAATGTATTCCCAAAATTGCATGATGGGAGACTATCTTATAGTGTGGAAGCATAAGTATTTTACCCCTTGGTTTTGGTTCTCCCCAATGGATTTAAACTCAAATTCATCAACACCTCCGATTCTTCTTGCCATTTTACTCCCTGTAAGACCAGCTCCGGCAGCTGGATATATCAAAAGACAAAGGAAATACAGACAAGGTTTTCAGAGGGTAAGCAAAAACTTAATTTCAGGAAATCAATTATGCTGTTATCGTTACTTGCAAAGCAATCAAAGCATTGATGAAGTAGCAATAAACCCTTAAGCCAAGAAATCTCTCTCCAATTGACGACATAAAAAGAACGAAAAAAAAACCACGAAGATCTAATAAAAAATCAAACTGCTCAAGATGATAAAGTACCATCATGCAGCATAACTGCTTCTTTGACAAATTTCAACAAGATTATGAAGTAAACTGAGTGAAGCAACTTTCGTAGATAAACTGAACTGTTAAGTCTAGCACAAAAGGAAGCCTGCTAAAAAACCTGACTAGGAATTGGATTTATGTTATCACATTTAGCTGCAATATTTTATTCCCATCAGATCAACCTTTGCAGGTCATAATTTATTACCAATCAGTAATTTAAGTAAGATGGGTCCAAGATCCCAACACCTTAGCCAAAAGGAAGTATTTGCTGTTTTACAATCAGCTATTTAGAATTAATGTCCCAGTTAAAACTTTATCTTAAAATATGACACTTTGATGCATAATTCACACTCTTGAAAAAAAAAAAAAAAAAACTCTATGATACTGTTCATGACAGCTGAAAACAACTACTTGCAACTCTATCTATATCCGATGACTAGGTAAAGGATTATTCAAAGAAATGCAATGAGCTGTTCACCTCCAAAGGATGCAGCAACTGCAACAGAACCAGCTACTGTTCCTGCAGCGCTCGCAGCGGCAGCAAACCCACTTGCTCCAATCACAGGAATCAAAGTGCCTAACGTTGGAGCTAGAGCACTTAAACCTGCGGCAATTGCTGGTGCAGCTAATCCTGCTTAAATATGGATAAGGTGAATAGATAATTCAAAAAAATTTAAGCCACAATTTCCAGTTATAGGATAATTTTCTTCTAACTCATTATATGGAGAAGAATAAGCAGATTCATACCCCCAGTAATAGCCATTAAGGCTCCTCCAGTCAATGCAGCAGCACCAATGATGCCACCACGCTTCCATTTGGCCCATGAGCTCTTTGGCGATTGGGCTTTTTCTTCCTCTTTTAATTCTTTTTCCCTGGCTGCAGCCATTGCAGAGCAAGCAACCATTATTTCAATTGCTTCCTGCAGCCAGAACATCCCAAATTGGCAGAAGTTTGAACATGATTAAAGAGAACTTTCTAGGTGTTAATAACAACAATGTTCTATGTAAATGGAATAGCAATCCCCGAATACATCTCAAATCTCTCTATTTGAGGCCAACTGATTTCATATTTAGGTTGCTATATAGGAGGGAAATTGTCCTTGAGGCCAACTAATTTCATATTTAGGTTGCTATATAGAAGAGGAAAAAATTGTGCTTGAGGGGTCTCCTCGCCCAACCCAAACCCACTTAAGGCTCTTGCAGAAAAGGCAGTAGGCAGAAGCTAGATTAATTTAAACATGGATTTTATTATTCAGAAAATACTGAAGTACTAAATAAGTCAGAATGCAAAGAATCATATTTTTCAAAAAGCTTTCACAAGAGAAAGATGAGTGTAAGCATACAAACCATTTTTAGCCACTTGATATCTAGCCAAGTAGCTAACAACCTCAAAGCCACCCGATGTCTAGCATCATACCCTTTCCTTCGTCGAGCAACCTTTTTGTCATCATCACGAATATCTGCTAGACAAGCTGAAAGAAGCTCATAAAGAACTGTCACTTTCCTCTGGTAACTGAGCATTCCACCTTCCTCCACAGACTCCCCATCAAGTTTGTATCCAGGCCCAAGAGACGAGCTTTGGATGTTGTAATCGCTTGTATCAGGAGAAGTTTCTGAGGCTATAGCCACTGCAGCAGCATTTTCTTGTCCATCACTCGTAGAGCATTTCTGCCGGCACTCGTGCTCATATTCACGGCGCTTCTCCTTCTTAGACTGGAAAGACACAGGATTTGTCTCCATGCTAAGTGCCATACAGTCTATAGCTTTAGCCAAAGCAAATTGCTGTTCTGACCTTTCCGAAGAGTTGTCACCGCTATCTTCAGAGAGTAACCTCATGAACTGTACCAAATGAGCATGGGGGAAGACGACATTAAGTTTAGCAGAAAAGTTAGCTAAATCACTGGTAGAGCCAGGAAAACGACAGATTCAATTAATGTGATCTGAGTTACTAAAGCGACACTAGTCCTTCACTGGCCAAAAGACCAAGATCTACAAATATCTTTCCCCATTATGTCGTCAACCATTGGTCTAATTCTAAAGAATAGGCATGGATAGCAGCAACCCCGCGAATAGCCAAGCATAATATCTCATCAATTACCAACTTAGGATGCAGAAGAAATATCCGATGAAATCTTATACTGATATTTCGTATCCCGAAATGTGCTCGAAACAGAAAGACCTACAGCTCCAACATGATGCTTTGCAGCAGATGAACCGGCAGTTTCCTCCAGACCCAGCCATGCCGCCTGATCGATACCCAGAAACCTGCAAATCACGGTTGCACAATCAGCATTACCAAAACAATGAATGAACCGAAAAAAAACATCCAATGGGAAAGGAAAACAGGACACTATCATCGTCGGTGATCACATCGACTGTACAAAAAATTCGGGACGGTCTAAGATCGCCGGTTCAACCTCAACTGATTTTCACTCATTATGGTAACTGCTGGACAAGATCGCCAATTCAACCAACCCCGACCTAAATTACGACGACGGCGGAAAGATCATAATTCCGCCGGATAAGCCACGAGATGATCGAGATCAATCTCTACCTAATTGGGGAACACAATCTGACAAAAACGGGACCAAAAACAAAAAGAAGAAGAAGAAGAAGAGAGAGGACAAGAACTCACTTGAAAACCGGCCGGAGCAAGCCCGAGCTCTCGTGGACCCAAAGCTCGGGGTCCTCGGACACGGAGTCGCTGCTGCTCCCGCTACTGGTCCGCTCGTCGGAGGCCTCGCCGTCGCCGTCGCCGCCGCCGCGGGCGAAGGAGCCGAGGGGACGCGTCTGGTGGATCTGGGCCTGGTGGAGCGCGAGGGCGAACAGGGCTCCCGCCCCGTACCTCTGCGTCGGCGAGAGGAACGACGTCGCCGCCGCCGCCGCCGCCATGATCGGAGGAGGAATCGCTCTTGAGTCCTCCGCTCGCGAGCTTTCTTCTTCGAAGCTGCCCAGCTTTTGGCGCGGTTCGCGGTGTGAAGGGACGGGCCGGCCTCCAGGGGTGGTTTTGAAAACGACGACGTACCGCTCGGCTCGCTCAAAGTCAAAAAACTTCGCGTACGAAACGAGACTACTTCTTTGTTTCTTTTTCAAATTTTTTACTGTTTCACTTCGAATTCGTTCTTGCAAGCTCTTTCAACGCACGAAGCGATCGAACGGGGCGCTGGTGAATTTTGTTAGGATGGAGCTGGAAATTTGGACAGCCGAAACGTGAGATTATCTGCAGATTTACGACGTCCTTAATCCCATAAATAAAACTACATTTGTTCGACCGCTAATAGATTTATAGCCAGAAATAGATTTTTCTATTTTTATTCAATTGACGAGTTTCTGAGCCAAAATATGCATTTGATAACGACACAAAATTTCTATTTCTGAAATAGAAATTCGTTTGATAACGATACAAAATTTCTTTCTCTCGAGCAAACGGCGAGCTAGAGGCGATGGACAACAGATGGTGGGTGGTGGAGGGAGGCAGCCGGCGACGGGAGGTGGCCGGCATTGGGTGGGGTAGGAGAACGGTGACAAGAGGCAGTGGAGGACAACAACGGGAGGCAGCTGGTGGGTGGGAGGTGGCGGGAGGTGGGCGATGTTGGGCTGCGGCGGCGTGAGGTGGCCGATGTTAGGCGGCGGCAGGTGGCTGACGTTGGGCGGAGGAGGAAGGCTAATGGCAAGCGGCGAGTGGCGGGAGGTGGCGTACGGTGACGAATGACGGCCGGTACACCACGGAGGACGACGGCCAACAAGCTGCAGAGGATGATGGTTGGCGCCGGCGGGAGGCGACCATCGGTGACGGGGGGCACTGGGTGGGCAATCGGCTAATAATGAAGGCAAGTGATGAAAAGAGTAATTATTCCTCAAATCTGTTCTAGAAATAGAAAAGTAAAAAAAATTTTACTTCTGATTTTTGTTCCAAACCTTTTTTTGGTGTAGAAATTTGTTCTAGAAATAAAAAAAAAATAAAATTACGTTACCAAATGGATTTATGTTCTAAACCTGTTATTGAAAACAAAAAAATAAAAAAACAGAAAAACAAAATAGTTATCATGTACGCCCTAAATGCATTATTGAATGATCCCCAATAGAATTTCTCATCTTGGTATTGAGATTCGGTTATTGAACTATTAAGATCCCGATAAACATTTAGGCAAACTTTAGCTTTCGCGAAAACGATCAAAACGCATCATATATTCGTAGATTAAAAGATTATAATGTTCGATTGGTGAACGACTACCTTCGGCTTAATCCCTTCTCGCGTTCATTGCGATCTCCTGCGCAGCCATTTCGAGCCCCAGAGACTTGGGGACACGAAAACAAACAAATTCATCCCTAGGCAAAGGAAATTACCATGACCTTCCCAAAGCAAATTATGTGAGCTGCAATGTGATTGTAGCAGATACATGTACCATACCACTTACATGGTCCTTGTACAAGCGGATGCAAGAATGGTACAATCCTTATATTCTTATACGCCCCATATCTTCAACAACGATGCTTTACAGGTTAAATTAGACCTCAACCAGGAATATAGAAACTTCCCTACAACAAAGAATGATCGAGAGTAACTAAAAGTCTAAGTCTCGCACGACCCGCTTCTTAAACAAATTAAGGGTGCCAAAAATTACAATTCGCTCCCTTCTTGCAACACCCGCTTTCATAGAATTTACAAGCCCGCTGCCCTTTGGGAGGCTGACGGTAACTGCCGCTTCCTCCGCCGCCACCAGAATACTGCCTGCTCCATCCAGGTCTACCCCTATTAAAACCTAAGTCTGATCCCTGATATGCCCGTTCTCTCGGACTTGCATATCTACTTCCGCTGTTACCGTATCTAGGCTGGTTCCCTAAAATGCCCTGATTTCCAGAAGCAGCACCCAAGTTAGCGTTTCCATTGCCGACGACCAGTCCATGCCTCGGATCCCAATCCAAGGTGGCATTTCCGTGATTTGCTCCCACCCAACCCAAGTTTGTGTTTCCGGGCAATGCTCCATAGTTACTCTGCGTTGTCACCGACGGGGCTATCCAGGTATTACTGGTGTGGCCTGCTTCCCAGCTTGGGCGAGGATGCACGGGACCAGAAATGGAGGAGCTGGTCCCTGGTTTCCACTGGTTAACAGATACACCGCTATGCTTCTGATCTTCCACTGCCTCAGCACTCACAGACAAACGCCCGCTAGACATCTTTCCAGCATTGGGAAGGCCCTGAGGTTCATCAGTAATTGTGGATTGTGAGGGTACATGCATATCACTAGTAGAGCTGAAAGCATCTCTCTTTCCTGGAGGCGGACCAGGACTGAACACCTCTACAGGACTGAAACAATCATCTTTACCCCCTTCCACCAATTCTGGACCTGACTTCAATATCGAAGTAGGCGAAGGCAAGCCATTAAGAGACTCCATAGCTTCAACTTCAGCCAACAGGTCAGAAACCGACTCCTCAGCTAAGGAGCTAAAATCATTGGGTTCTGTAACAATTGCCTGCCAACTAGTTGTATCAGGCACGTTATCTGACGGTGAAGGGTGCACTATTGGGCCAGAAGTTGGAGTGGCAGCATGATCACCACCCATCTCAGCCGGTTTCAAGGATGATGCTGACACAAGAGTGGAGTCCCATTCATCAACTAGTTTAGCCGGGGTAGAAGAATACATATTCCATTCTCTTGACACTTCATTGACCTGTCGTGCACAACCCACTAAGCTGGAATTTGTGCTCCAGCTTGGACCCGAATCTGGCACCGGAATATTGGATGACAAAGGTTGTTTGCTCTCCGTGACTTGATTTTTCATTTCTTCAGTGTCTGTCTTTGGTGTTTCAATGTGCATACCAGACAAATCAGTTTCTCCATTTTGCGGTGGCATATCGAGCGATTTGTCCAAAGGCACCACAGGAGGATTTGGATCACAATCATTCATAGAACCATCTACAGGAGGTGCAGTTACCCAATTCTGTCCAGATAACTGACCAGAATGCCCATCACCACCAACTTGCTTATCATTCGTACATCCACCATTTGCTTGACCCTCAATAACCGGAGGTGGTCTTGGGTTTCCATTATTCTGGGAAGCTTCATGGCTTTCATTTTGCTGAGGAGACTGGACCCGAACTGGAGAAGCCTTACCATCATTACTCGGGAAATCTGCTCCCGGCAAAAGATTTTTAGCATTTTCTTCTCTGCTACTAATAGTATCTATTGCACTGATAAGACTAGACAAATTGGAGCCTAATCCACCATTTGGAAAGGCTTCCTCACCAGCTTTGCTAGGCGAATTGGGGATACTTTCTTTGGGAATGCAGCTCTCTTCACCAATACTTACATCTGTCACAACACTTTTCAAATCCTCCTGTATGTTATGTTGGTCAATGGAGCTCACCTTTATTTCGTCTGGTGGCACAGAGGGCTGTTTAGTATACCGTCCATTCAATGCATCAGTCAAGAGTAAAGAATCTTCTAGTGCTTCATCTATCCTCCATATCCTCAAATTACGTGGGAAATGCCCACTTTCATTCCATTTACGCAGCTGAATCAAAGTAAAAGGTCCTTGAACTTTCCCCCTTGGATCATGGTAGTGCCATATTTTGCAGATCTCAACATCGTCCACAGATTGTTCAGTTCCTGTTGAAATAGGTGACGGTGATATTTCTGATGCAACTCCAGAAAGCGATTCTGTCTTCCAACTGCTCATTATAGATCCTTCACGTGCCTGAATTCTTGATGATCCATTCATCTCAGGCATTTGGCTCAGAGACTCTCTATCCATATCAGTTAATTTCTTTTTTTGAGATCTGCTTCGAGTTTCTGTCAAGTCACTGCTCCCCCTCTGTGGAGAGGTTGATGCCCTCCTCTTTCTGCCGGATTGAGAATTTGTCGCATTTTTATTCCCATCTGCATGTAAAAAGCAAAATCACAATGAGCTAAACTATATTATTGCAAATATCAAAAGTTCATAAAAGCAAAATACATTGTAGATCTTGCTCTTCTGACCTGGTAAAGAAGAGTCACTTTTAGCTTCATACATAGGATCCATGCTCAGATCGAAGTGTATTTCAGGAAGTTCATTCAGTCTGCGCTGACGTTCTTCAGGTGAACTCAGGAGTTGTAATTTCTCCATGAATTCTCTAAGCGTGAAATGTGGTCAAGAAATACTCAAAAGAATTCCCAATTTTCACTGTCTTTCGAAAGCAAAAAACAGAAAGAAGACATATCTTTGTTTCCGCAACTTATTTCAACAGGTGATGGTTCAGGTAGAGTGCTGTAATACTAATCGTGATTCTGCTCTATCCATGTGAACTTACAGTAGGGACAAGGACATATTATTCCCTCAGCTTCTATTTTATTCATACCCACCAATACCACCATCTTCTAGTAATTAAAGTCCTCAATGGCTCAAACCAAAAGCCAAGTAAGCCCCTTCCCACTGCGAGGCAGCTGAGCTGTAATCAGCATGTACATAGAAAGGGGCATCAAACAACAAAAAGTCAAGCCTCATTCTGCTAAGTTCGGCTGGCATAAAGTAAAGGGCATCATGAGGGTGAAACTTTTGGCAAATACCAAGAAAATACTTATCTCAGGCAAAATATTTATAAGACTAAATAGGCTACCACAGAATAAATATTATATCAAACCTGCAGCAAATATCATAAATAAAATGGGTAGGACCTAGACAAGAGTTCAGCTAGGTTCTTCAACAAGGATCAATGTTAAGACGGATGACATGGTTGAACCTGAAAACATTGGACATGAAGAAGGCGCTATTATTATAATTATAGTATCTCACAGACCAAATTATTACTTTTATATGCCCCTTTGAAAAGATCTTTAATTCCGTTGCGACATTCACTACTAGATGTTTGACACGTGATCACTAAAAGTACAAGGCTACAACAAGATAAGATTGACCAAAAAGCTTGATCATTAAAAGTTCGGTCAGGTTCGCCCAATTAGTGGTAGAAAGAATACAAAGAAGTAATATAAGATCTAATAAAAGAGGATATTCTTTTCCGTGTCCCTTTTCACTTGCTCGATCACGAAGATGATTGAGCCGCACTATCTCCTTCTCCAGCCACTAAATCAGAAATTTGAAGGCAAGGGCAAAAATAAAACAAATAAAACAATTAGCCTCCTGGCAAGAAGAACAAAAATAACATGCCCCGACCGCAGTGAGATTAAAGATGAAACTAAATCCTTATAGAAGGTACAGATGGCACCATGTGTTCTTGGGTTGAAGGAACTTACATCAGTAACTCTTACTTCCTGCAACGCCATTGCTTTCCCCTGGATCTCACCCTGCCAAGAAGCATGGACCGTTTTCAAGTTAAGTTAAATCCTTTAAGAAAGAAATGACCGAGATTAGAACATGCCACTCACCACAGTCAACCGTTTAATCAGCCCACGCTTCATGCTCTCCTGTAATTGCCTGCATTCATCCTGAAAAAGGAAAAAGAAGAAAAGACCCATCATTGCAAAACTACAATTTATGTCACATATGTGACTTAAGAACTTTGAAAAGTACAACTAAATCAATCAAAATCACTCAATTTCATGGATTTTATATTCTGAACCCTTCAACTAAGATTAATAACCTACAGAAAATCATATTCCTTATGAAGCTCTATTAAAGAAGGGAAAGGCCAGAATAGATTGAAAGGCGATATACATAGTAAGCCAGAAATAAAAAATAAAAACTTGGATTCTCCCCAACAAACATCAAAGGACAGCAACTAGAAAAGACTCCTAAACTTTCTACTCATGTATTTTTTTTTCCTTTATAAGTAAAGTGAAGATGAGGAGGTGGAAGTGGGCTTATTATCGAAAGCTCACTCGAGCACACAAGAAGGACAAGAGCTTATAGAGCCTAGCATGCCAATTCCAAAGGGGCCAACCCTAGGAACCGTGGGACCAGGTTATGAGCCATTCAATTTATCCAATGCTCCTAATATAAGCTGAGATACAAAGTTTTAAGACATTTTTTTGCTAACAAAGGCATGGTGAGAGGAGGCACCAGTGTAGCTGCCTTCCTTGAACGTTACCACAGGGACTCCACACCTTGCCACCAAAATTTTAGACACTCACACTAGGATTAGTATTGCATATGAAATAATTCACAATCGAGTTGACCTCGAAAAGGTAGCATCTATTTAATTACATTGTGCAGAGATACAACCTATGAAGCTAAGTAAAATGAGGACACAGGATATCACGCATTGATCAATCAAAGAGAGCATCTATTGATACTTGTCTGATCACCTCAGAGAATTCCTGACTAGAAATCTCATTGATTGATATGGCTTCTTTCTTGTCCAAATTTTGTATTTCAAGCTTCATACTTGCACTTTTGCCAACAGTTTCATTTGTCTCTTCTACCCTGCTAGAACCTGTATAGCAAAAGATGGCACTTGATGAGTTCGCACAGAATACATTACCAATCAAGCATTGCTCTAATAATTCGTAGGAATGGCAATAAACAATTACCGACGACTTGGACAAGCCTATGATGATCCTGCTTTTGGTCCAAACCAGAAATCTTTATGCGGACAAACGATCCCACAACCTTTTCATGAAACTTTTCGGGAATCATCAATCATCTTATCCATCATGTTCCGCTCCAAATATATCAATCTTATATTATGAACATCTATCGCAGCATAGTCATCTGGATTAGCCTGTGATACCCTCTCATCAATCTTCTTCTTAGTTTTACGCCTCTTATCAGTACCCACCATCAGCTCATTATGATTGTTCGAATCAATGTTCATCTGGCTAGTAACTGCATCAACAACTGGCCCATGAATGAAACCATCAATCCGAGGTTTATCCTTCACAAGAAAGTGAGACTCGAGAAGCTTCAGCATTTCAATATGGCCAACAACAGCTTTGCCAAATAGACTAAACAGCATTGAATCACAAAGGATTTGGCATTTCTGGCGTGGGTCGCGAAGATTATTACTTTTAATATATTCCAACAATAGTTTCTGCACATCAAATGGAGATAAAATGGATGTATTGCCATCTTTCATGAGTGCAACAAACTCCAAGAGCTCCTTAGATGCCCATGCGATGCCTTCATTAGAGGATGAGGATGGCCCTCCATCAATTGGGTTTAAATGTTCACTTTGAACCTCTTCCTCAATAACTTTCACCTGCTTCTTGGTCTTTCTTCTGTTTGAGTAATCAGCTGCCCCATATCTGTTGAAGTCATCTAACCCGACGGCTTTTCGACCATTATTACCATTAGCTACTCTAGGAGGCACTTGCCTATTAGACAACACGTCAGATTCTTTCCAAGGATTTTTAGCTTGGATGAGTTCGTGCATAGATAAAGATAACTTCTCCTTCAGGTATATCCAGTAAACCTTGAAGAGATACTCCCAGCTACTTTTGTCATCAAAATCTACTTGAACCTGCAAAGTAGCGTCCCAAGGACAAATAGTCAAGGTAGAATGCCTGAGATTGGTGTGCACATCAAGGAGTGAGTGCCACACACCCGCACAAGCACATGCATGTGCACGCACAAGCACACGCTCGCACGTACAGTTGGGTGAGGCACATATACAAGGTAATTTCAAATTCAACAGACCAACTTCTGTAACAAGCTTTAAAATGCAGAGAATAAGACAGAACAATAACACTCACAAATAAATGTCCACAAATTGAGGGGCAGCATACATACCCCATCAAGCATAACTGTATTCTACAGTCATGCCATCTTTGATTTTCCTCTTTGCAGATAGAGAGACAAGATTCTCAAAGGTCAAAGGCTTCTTTCAGTGGACCCAAACATAGATGGGTTGACACGATGTCTTTTTTGGCATATAGGGATGGAATACGAATTGGCACATTATGTAAATTCTCTTTGCGGTGGAACTATTAAGCACTTTCAATACCTGAGCTAGCACCCCAGGGTACCTTGACACCCCAAGCGGAGGACACCGCTAAGCACAAGAGTAAGAATCCAAGGGGGAAGTGGAGTTACAAGATGCGGTAGTCCTATTACGAGCTAGTTGTCCCACAAAAACATTTGAGACTAGGAAGATGGTTCGACAGTACCATCATGGTCAGTGTTAATAATGGTGGTCAAATTGCACAAAATCTTCAAAACCAATTAGCTTCCCTTTTAGGAAACAAATCTTCAACCTCTATCTTAGATACAAGCAAGGAGATTTCCCGAAAAAACCTTATCAGCTTCATTAAAGTTCTATCCAAACCAGGAGAAGCTCCACAGAATATATTTAATCTCTGCCCCCACCAGCAAGTGAACTTCCAAAAGTTGAGATCTCTCTCTCTCTCTCTCTCTCTCATGCAAAGAGGCGGGCTTTACTTCTTCTAACTAAATGGAAAGATTTCACACTAGTTGAGGCGCTTTAACTTGTATTCTTGTCAGATTGGCAACTTGCAATAAGCAGTGTCTAAGGGCATATTCGCAAATTATTGAATTTGACTGTGATAATTAGATAGTTAACTAATTGATGCGAGCAAAGATTGTATGCCTAACTTCTAAGCCACAAAATTTTAATATATGGAAAAGTAATTGGTTTCCACTACTGAAAAATACTTGAGCATATAGGCGTAGAGGCCCAACATCTGGGAGTAAGAATTTGTCAAAAGCAGTTTTGAAGTTATAATATGCCCCACCGGATGGTCGATAATGAGCCCAGTGAGATCCCGGTAACAAAGCTCCACTTCCTAACCAACACCCCAGCTGTATAATTTTGAATTTGGTTCCAACCAATAAAAAAACCCTGGCAAAGCAGCCCGTCAAGGTAAATGTCCCAAACTTCTTATGTTTCTTCTGAATTCACAGAGAGAACTGTGTGACTATTGAACAGAACTTGGTCCATTCGCAACTTCTAAAGCAAATGGAAGTGAGTTGGAAAATTTTTCAGTTCGCAGTTCTATGCAATTCCCAGACATGCAAATCTTGTCAAAAGAAGAAGAGCAAGATAATCAGCCTTAGAGTTGGCGCATACCTTTTCCTCATTTCCCAGCCTTATATTTTCAATAAGCATTATTGTCTTCAAGCATGTCCCACACAATCCTTTGTTTCCTCTCACACACACATAGTCAGCACCTTTCGTACAATTCTTGCAGAGAGAATACGTGCAGGTATAACACATATGGTGGGCCGCTCTTTGACAAGTGCTACATATATGCCAACCTGAAATGAATGAAATACACACGTAAAGATCACAACTAACGTTAACATTGGAATTCAAGAAGGCAATATAATCTATATGTTTCCCGAATGAGTTAAACAAAGACAGATAAGTTGTTTGAACAGACCACTTTATGATGGAAAGGAAAAAATAAATGCTTCGTCTGTTAACAATGAAGTAAGAAAAGGTTCATTAATATTATCAATGGAAAGTGGAAACATTTAAATGAGGCACTCAAGTTTGCCACGTGGACATCTTTTTTCCAAGAAAGTTGGCCTACTTGCATGCTTTTTTTTTGACTTCATAGTATTAGTAGGATCAAAATAATGCAAGTTTTTAAGTGCTAAGTTGAATTTTCTTACGATGGGTACCCGGTAAGTAGGCTTTTCTCGTCATGTAGCCGAAAATGTTTTAAAATTGCTCATTTATTATGACATTGTCCATTCAAGGTGATTCAGTGTCATAATCTATTTGCTACTGAGAGGATCTGGGCCAATTTGTATTATGACTTAAGATGGGGAGAATTTTAAGGATCCACCAGTTTTGACATCAAAAAAGAAAATTTGACTCGTTCACGAGAATTTGAGGACCCAATTGTATGTAGCCTTTCCCTCTCTATGCTCAGATACTTCCAATCTTCGTATACTTTCCCTCAATAACTATGATCATCTACCATCCAGACTATAATGATTTAGTGCATTAATAACCTCCCTCTCCCTCTTTCTACCCTTTGATGAAGCACTACCAAGGCTCGCTACCCTATGAAAGTGACATGCACCTTGGAATGTACAGAGAATTATGGTTTTATAAACCCAGCAGAGGTTACAGGAAAATATCCCCAACCAATACAAACTACACCATCAAAGAAAACATCATTCACAGAACCAGCCAATACATGCGCTTGACCTGCCATTTCATGCATGCTTACAGGAAGGTCAATTCTACAACCTCCAACTACATAGGAAACATATATTAGTTTGTCCATTCAGTATTTAATATTCCTGCAATTAGGAAGAGCAGCTAGTGAACAGGGAAAAACCTAGCAGATCCGACATTTCTGTCCGTTTACATTGACAAATAATAAACGGCAAAGTCATAGATGTATGTCATCCTCAAATCCACAGTAATCATCACTCTCTCGTAACCTCTCAGTCCTACTTAGATGATCACTTGAACTCATTTCCTGGCTTTATTGAGCATACTAAGAGGCTGCAACCAATTATATTATACAAAGGAAATGGAGGCTCATGCAGTAAGTAAAATTTGCAATAATACCACAAATCAGGTACGGTGCCTCCATTGGAGCGTCTCTTACACAGAATTTCATTTTCTTGGTTCAGTTGAAACAACAAGTTCTTTTTTCATTTGCCAAGCATTGAAGCAACAAGTGAAATAGATAATGTGGACGTATCTTTGGACCGATAGTGTTTTATGAAGGTCAGATTTGGGTCTACTATCCTCTTTTTCCTATATATAAATACAATGAAGAGGCTTGCACACGTAAGTGGTTTTCTCCTTAACTTTTGGATTTCTTTCGATACGTCTTTATTTCTCTCTTTCGAATACATATTGGTCTAAGCTATGCCAAATTTCACAACATGAACTATTTGGTGTTTTTTCATAATGAAATCGTACAACAGCATGCAAGTGCTACGCACTTAAAATTTGTTGAAAATGGTTAGTCCAACATGTCAATATGTATGGTCATCATTGCCACAGATTTTTCATGCAGATTCTTATAATTTTCAGGTCCGAGAGTTCAGCCACCATCCCAAAAATGGAAAGTGATATTAAAGGAATATCTACCACGCGTGTATTAATGCAATTTTGTGCGTGTCAGAAGTCGATAGTCTTACCATGAAACAACCAAAACTACACTTTCTCGTGGGTAAAAAAATCTACTTCTCTGTTATGGCAAATACTCAGTAAATCTACCGTCAAAGATTAGGTTCAAAATTACCTCCAACATCAACAACAGATTCTAGCTCTCTTGAAACATACATTGAAATCAACATTGTTCAAGCTGAAGATATATGATTTGCCCTTTGATCCACTGCTTTATCATTCAGTTCAAAATGTCGTTTTCATTCTTCTTATTATTCTCACGATCATCAATTCTCCACATTGACATGAGATAATAATTCACTTTCACATTTTCATGATTTTGCACAACACGCAGGCTTGAGTCGAGTCCCTGGAAAAAAAAATCTCTTTCCATTGCGAAGTGAATATAAAGGTATAATTTATGCTCATATAGCACCCAATTGCCTGGACTCTATCTAAAGTTGAGAACTCTGAAGTATTTAACTGCAAATAACGGGTTATATCGTGGTAATGAACAATGTTCTCCCCCGAAAAATATGTCGTGTCAGATCTAAACCCCGATTTAAGAACGACAACAAAATGCCAATCAACAGAAACTAACGAGTAACTGATAAAGTTTGGAAAAGTTTGGCATACCACAATTCCATTTAGCTCTTGACCGGAAAAATGCCTCCTCCCGTTTGATACAAGCAGGATGATATGCCTTGGGGCAACCCCTACAGTTAAGAAATCGCAACAAATTAACCATAACGGACCACATAAACCCTCGAAAACCCGATCACGTCAAGACTGCCTATTCACTTAAGACAAGATTAAAATTCAGCTATCCTATCCAGCTTGGGATAAACAAGGAAAAGGCCCTCATATTGAGAAAAAAAAAACATCTCACAGACCTTGCTAAACAAGTTTGCAGCTTTTTTCATTTCAAGCGAGACACCGAAAATTGAATAAAACAGACTAGACAAATTTCAGTTTCTCAAATGCCAACAGTCTTGGTGGGGAATGAAGGAAGGACCCATTAATTGAAACCGGTGCACAGATTAAACATTCCCATTTTCTCGCCGCGAAACTAGACATCAAGTTCGCCTCATAAATGATATCCAAACCAAGTATCGACTTATGATTTTAGCTTCAAATGCCAATCTTAATTTACCAAAGAAAGCACCATTACTATTCACTTCAGAACGTCCCCCTTCTTTCCGCCGATTCTCCGGCTACCGCAATATTTGAAACTCTAACCGCCAAACTATCACAAACACAAAGCCCGGAAAAAAAAATAATTCTAAAATAAATCACCTGCGATCGCACAACACGAGGTTGCCACCATCGAAGCAAATAAAGCAAACGTCCTCCTCATCTTCGGCTTTATTCCTGGCCACCGGCTGAGACACCTTCGGCTCCCCTGCGTTTTTCGGCGGCCTGCCGCGCTTCCGCCTCCCCGGACCACTCACGGCAGCCGCCGCCAATCCCGCCTTCACCGGAGCTCCCCCGCCCACCGGAGGAGGAAGTGGCGGAGGCGGCCCCGCCGCCCTCGCGGGAGCTGCTCCGCCCACCGGAGGCGCCGCGGCGGCGCCGGCAGCATCCCGCGGCAGCTCGGCCGGCCGGGGATCGTCCGATTCCCGAGGAGGAGCCGCCTCGGCCCCGCGCCGATCGGCGCCGGCGAGGTCTTCTTCGCCGCCGCCGCCGCCGCCGCGGCGCCTGGCGGAGCCCCGCAGCTGCTCCTGCTCCTCGGCGGACGACTCGAACAGCCGGAGAATCTCCTGCTTCCGCCGCTCCTCCTCCTCCTCCTCCCGCCGCCGCTGCTGCCGCTGCTGCTGCTGCTGGGGCAGCAAGTCCATGAGATCGCGGACCGCGCGATCCGCGATGAGCGGAGCCGGGGAGGGAACTCGAAACTTACAGAGGCAGGGGAGCGGGCCAAAACCCTAGGTTTTCAATTTGGGGGGATTTCGGGAGGTGCGGGAGGGAAGGAGGAGGAGGGAGGGACGGGGGGGAAATGCGGGGGAAAATTTGGGGCCGGTGCGGGGGGGGAACTAATGGGGTTTTGGGGATGGAGTGGCCACATGGGATTGGCGAAACTACTGGGACTGTGTAAGAAAGGACGTGACGGGGGCACAATTGCGCCCTTCTCTTTCTTCTTCCTCCCCCTTCTTCTTTTTCTTTTTATATGCACCCAAAAAAAAAAAAAAAAATACAAAAGGATACAAAAGGAAAGTATTTTGACCCGCTTTTTTCCGGGGCTCTCCTTTGTGAGGAAAGTGTGGGGGGGGGGGGGTGGACGATGATGGACGGGGGGATGTTGGGTGGGGGGGACGAGGACGACACGGGTACGGCGCGTGAGAGCGAAAGCGAGTTTCGCTTTGAATCTGTTTCAACCCCCCCCCCATTAAACTAAACTTAGGGTTTAGACGTGATTAGAACTGCCGTTTTCCTGCGTTACGATTACTTTCTCCGGCGTTCGCTTTTGCCGTAACGGGAAAAAAAGACAAGGCATTGAAGATTTTTCTCGCGGCGGGCCCGGGGCCTGCCGGTCGGTCCCGTGTGTTTCGAGTGCCCGCGGTGCCGAGGTCCTCGCACCTTCGAGGCCGTGTTGAAACGTCCGAGCGATGACGACTTTGGGTTTTGGGGGGGGGGGTCGGGTCCCGCGGTCCCCGTGGCCGAGGATGGACTCTCTAGGGCTAGGACCTCATGTCCATGGGTCGAGGTCGGGGCGAAATCGACCGTTAGAAATAGAATTTCGCGTTTGACATAATGTATAAATTAATTATAATCACGTGCATTTTGACTGATGCAAAAAATAAATTGTAATTTTGTTCATGGAGTATTTCATTTACTTATCTTATTTTCCTAATTTGAGGCATGATTTAGTCATAAAATGAACTTATATCCAATCGTAAGTGTTATTTCCAAGAAAGGATTTGGTAATGATTTTGAATATAATTGTTGCTAAGTCAAGTGCGAATATCTAAGTAAATTGCAAGCGAAGCTCATTTCCATGGTAATTTTATTTTTAGCTGTCGAACCAAAAGCTCGTGTTTGATCGAAGAATTAAATACTAAGCTAAAAAAAAATCATTTGCAATATTGCACGAGTTTGCGAATCTCTCGATTCTAGTGTATAAAAAAGGGACAACTAAAATACTAAATTCGAAGTAATTTACTGGAAATTTAGCTTTTTACTTTTCGGGTCATTCGACGACGAATAATATTAAAAAGAGAGATCTATTGCTCTTTTAATTAATGATGGGTTAGCATATCGCACTCCATGCATGCTTGCATGCATATGCCTAGATTGCAAATGGCTCAACACGTCGATGAGAATAATCAGCACGAGCTTGTACTTGAAAAACCAAACCGTGATTGGCTCTCGATTAATATTCCTTCTAGAAAAGGCAAAACTTAATACAGTGAACTATGACGACCAATTAGATATGTAAGAGCATCGGATGCATACTTTATCAAATAGATTTGACTTAATGCATTCCTTCAAAATGCTCGGAATAATTGAAATATTAGCAAAGCAAAGTTGTTTTGGGAAAAAAGAAATCGAGCGATAGAATGCTCAACAAGCAAGTTTAGTCCCCGCCCGTTACCAAAAAAAAAAAATGATTCGAAAAACATTATCCTAAAAATGATCATTTGTATCACTTAAAATAATTAGTCGATGAAAAATATTTTCATTATTGTTAATAATTTATGTCTAAATATTTTTGTGAATGATGAAAATATTTTCGCATTTATTCATTTTTGTAAGCGATGTGACTGGTCGTTTTTAAGAAAAAAATATTTTTCGAATTATTTTTTTTTTGGGAAACAAAATAAAGCCTAGATTTGCTTATTTGTAAATAAAATGACCTCAAAAAAAAATCATCGTTTGACTTTGACCCGGTAAAGGCAAAGAGACTCGAGCGAATCAGGGTCGTACGTAAGGCACACGTTCTCGGATTTGCTTTTGAGTTTCTGTGTATTGGGGGGTGGATAGACTCCGCACTAGAAAAAGCTTGGTCCGCCATAAGAATCAAAGCACGAGTAAGCGACACGTGTCGTTCAAAGCTCAAGCCATCTTTTGATTTTTGTTGCCCACTCGCTCCTCCTTCCTTAATTTAAAAGACGACCCAGCAAGACAATCCATCTCAATTACTTGTTGCGCCGGAAAAATTAACTAAAATTAAGCACGGTTAAAAATAATGGTTGATTGGTCTGCACCCAACGTGGTCATTTTAAGATTGCTTTCTTTCTTTAGTATCGACGACCAATCTTCCTTTCCGTTCACGATCCGCAATGAATAATGCCAACCGAGATCTTAATCGATGGGGCTTGAGAGAAAACCATCCCAACCCTCCTCTCAAGAGGCAAAGGATGGTCTAGTCTCGGAATCTACTCTCGAAAGATTTAATTGTTGAACCCTTGCCAAAGGCGATGGATGATTGAGATAGATCGATGTCATTCTTTGAAACAAACATGTCGATGCCAATGAGAATCCCACAGCCGGGTCAAAGCATAAATTGGCCATGTGCACTATTTGTGCTGCATGCCAAAGGGGGTGTCTGGTTCACCATCATGGTTGGGCACGAGCACCGGGCGTCCACGGCCCGGCATGGCCTGCATGGACAGTGAACAAACATGGTTCAAAATGTGTCCGGGTCCCGGCATTATCGTTGTCTCAAGGCTCTTGATTGATCACGTGCACTACTTGTGACATCGAGACCAAGTTCGTCGGCATGCCCCCGAGACATCAAGTGTTGTATCCTAGCCATGACCCCCAGGCCATGTTTTACGCGAGTAAGTTCTGGTGGCCCAACACTGTTTCCAAATAAGGTCCGCGAAGGAATAGCAGTTGGTCAAATAAGATCAAGATATCCCATTTTAGGATGTCTAGGATCTAATGATCCTGAACACTTGCCGGTACCTTGGGTGGCTCAATCTAAGTGATGTCCCTTTTATTTTATCTTGCATTTTTTATCGCATCCATAAAAAAAATATTATTATTTTGTCTTATAATAAAAACTCTAAACTCGGCGGTCTCAGACGATATTGTTTGTTCATTTATAAAAAATTGTGGGAAGCTTTTTGCCTACGTTGTAAATTTCACCCGAACTAATTTTTTGATTATCAAAAACCCCCCAAATCTCTGGGCCTTGTGCTCAATAGCGATTGGGCTTTTTTGACCACCAAAAAATGATTGGGAAGGTGACCACGACTCCGCCACCCTCGAACTAATTTTTGATCACTAAAACCCTTCATGGCCCCGGTTTGTGATAAATTTATCCTCTGGGGATCGTGATGCACGGTGGCTATTAATATCACAAAAATCACAAATTGGTAAACTTATGACAATCGTGTGTGCCCCCAAAATCGGGCGTGCTGCATGTCAATTACGACCTCATCGGAGAGCCAAGAATTTGACGTCGGAAATCGCCCCCCGTGACATCAAGAGATGTGTAGCAGGGCTCGACGACTCCCGTGTCCGCGTAACACGCGAGATTGTTCTGGTGGCTACAAGCAATTCCCATGTCCGCGAAGGAAAGGCTATAATGGTCAAATCACTTTTTGTCTCTTATTTTAAAAATAGTTCGGGAATAAAATTGAAGAAGTTGCCGGTACCTCGATTTTTTCTCGCAAAAATAATTTATGGATAAATTTATCATTTTTTTTATCGACCAAAAAAATTTATTATTTTTTTAACATTTTTTTTGTTCTTTTCGAATGTCTTCTTTTTTCTTTCGGCCGCAAGTATTATTACACGGGCTCCAATATTCAATCGGATTCTCCACTGCCGCCACGTGCTCGTTTGTCGGGGCGGGGGGGGCCACGAGTGGGGCCCACTTCGGAGGATTTTGTCCCGACACGATTGCTTAGAAAACGTGACTCCCCAATCACGCCACGCCCTCGGGATTTGTAAGACAGATTCGTGCGAACTATTTTAACGGTCAGCTCCGCAAAGCACAAAGGCGGAGCATTTTAGTCCGAAAATTAATTCACGAGAGATAACGGGTGCATTAAAAGATTCTAAAATTTAAGATGAAAATGAAATCAAGTCTTAAAATTTTTGAAAAATATAATTAATTTCTAAAATTTTTCAAATTAGAGTAATTAAGTTTCCCGTTAATTCCATCCAATTAGGCTAATAAAAAATGCTAACGCAGCTTTTTTTATATAATTTTTTAAGACACGTGGTTCCTACTTAATGTCATATCAAAAGAATACTTGAAAATAAAAGATAAAAAAAAAACAGAAAAATAACTAGTTCATCCAAATTGAAAGGAGTTTTTACTGTTCGTCTTCTTAGTTGGTTAAACTAAGCAAAGATAATGCAAACGATTGTTCAACAGTTAAACTAGAACATATAAGAAGATCCCTCAACAATTTCATGATTATTGCCCTCCAGATGAATATACAGTTCATACAAGCATTTCCAAAATATCTAATACGCACCATGTATCCTGGCCATAACATGATTTAACGATTTCCTTTTGTCTAAGCTAAATTGCACTATGTATCCAGTGGCTCGCTATGGTCCAAATCGACAGACTTTGGTAGGTAGTTCCCTTCTTGAACTCGATCTGCTCACCTAGGCATGTTCAGATCAGACTATTTGCGTGTGCAGAATTTAACAATCTTTTCATGTTGGGTGGGCACGGGCATCGATCTTTAAATCCAATGCATTAAGCTCAAATTGCCCAAGTCTGTATTGGGAGCGTGTAGCAGAAATACGATACATTTAACCGAAAAGATTACTAAGAGGGAGCTTAGATCTAAACTTATTAACACATCTAATTGGATCCATCATCATTCAAAAGTTTTAGTTAATGAGTTATGGGTTAACTAAAAATCATGATATTTATTGCTTGAGGTATTCACCAAACATCGAAATAAATTGGGATTGGTGTCAACCATTGGTTTGGCAACATATTGGGATTGGAGCACCAATCAACTATCGGCTTTGATACCATTTGTTGTGAATGTGCCAAGAGGGAGCCCAAGTTCGAATTTATCAATATATTCAATTGGACCCATATTCACTTAAAAACTTAAACCAATAAATTCTGGGACAACTAAGATATATCAATTGCTCTACACCATACCAATTCTTTAATGCGAGACTTCCTTAATACAATCCACACGTGTATCTCAATAGCCTGCTCATTAATTGAGCATGCCCGCTAGCCCCCAACTTCTCCCCTTGCTGTTTATTGCTAGCAATCTTGGAGTTGGCGATGCTCTCACCTCATCTATAAGAATCTCCTTCATTTATTAAGGACCCAACGTCGTGAACACGGGAGAAGTGATCATTGGACGAGCTTAGATATGCTTGCTCCAGGCGACGGTGAAAACGGCATGCCCAAATGATCCAGCTAGGGCTTGCCGAGGTTGGGGCTGAAGTCGCCATTCCTAAAGCTCACTCGTCAATTACTTCAATAGTTATGTATAATCATATCAGCTTGGTTAGGAGCGGAGTGTACTGAGCAAAGTCACTTCTCAAACGCACCTAACATTTCACTTTCGAGATCGGCCCCATTAGGGAATAACTTTGCCAAAGCTTGTTTCGAGTGATACACGGGCTGATTGCTCCACGTCCTTGGGATGGTACTGTGGGGGGAGAAGTTGATTCATCGCAAAGGTCATAAGAATCGACTCTTCATAATTGCTTTCTCCCCCTACTGTCAAAGAAAGAAAGAAGGGAAAAGTATCAAAAAAATTATAAACCTATTATATTGATATTAATTCAATCCATCCAATCAATTTAGGCAGAAAATTGCCAACGTGGATGCCGGCGGTCCTACGTGGCACCGCCGATACTAAAATGGACAAATTTTATAATTTTTTAATATTTTTTTTCAGATTTTTCAAATTGTTTTTCCTTTTTTTAATTAATTTTTCCTTTTCCCATAACTGGTTGGCTGGCAAGGGCCCTTGTGCCCTCACCTAGATCCGGGCAAGGGTTGCCGCGCCCTCGCTTGGTCCGAGCGAGGGCGTTGCTTCCCTTGCTGGCCAATAGACGAGGGTTTTGGCCCTCGCTTGAGGCCGACGAGGGCGTGAGGGCCCTCGCTCGAGGCTGACGAGGGCTCTCGCCTAGACTAGGTGAGGGTCGCTGATCCTCATCTGTGGCCGGCGATGGTTGGCTGGCAACCTTGCTAGCCAACTAGTTCTTGGAAAATTAAAAAAGAGAGAAAAAAAGAAAAAAAAAGACATTAGAAAATTTTGAAAAAATTTTCAAAAAATTATAAATTTTGTACACGTCAATGCCGGTGGTTCCATGTAAGACTGCCGACATCCACATCAGCGATTTCTGGCCTAAATTGGCCGGATGGACTGAATTAGTATCAATATGAAAATATTTAGGACTAAATTAGTCCAATTGAAATGTTTATGATTGAATTGATACCAATACAATAGGTTTATGACTTTTTTTTTGGTACTTTTCCCAAGAAAGAAAGAAAGAGATGAAAATACTGGAATAACATAGATGGGTGGTAAATTTTTTATACTGAAAATGTTACCCGAGCGCATTTGTGGCGACAAATTCATGAGATCGCGAAATAATCTATGGTCGATCCATGACTACCAGCGATAAGAGAGTTGCGATCGACGAGAAACATTTGTTGTTATGAACGTTAAGTGAAGTTAGCTAATATTAGGGTGCGTGATTCAGTCAGAAGGCCCCTAATCTCGAGATGTTTTAATCCGTCTTGAGGATGTTTGACCCACGGTAATCGGTAAACCTCTTGACATATCCAAAAAGTAAAAGAATAATCGAAGAACAGTTCGTGAAAATATTTTAGACTCGACGTCCATAATAATTTGGATTTTGGAAGGTCTTGATAGAAATATCGGGATTTTGGTTTGTGAAATAAATTGGGGTACCAAGTTAATAAGGTCGAAATCATCTAAAAATAATAAAGTCAAAATAACAACTCTGAAAACATCTAATAGCGATTATATTAAAAAAATTCATAATGACTCTACCACGGGCAACAATAATGCGTCCATAATGAGATCTTCCCTTTATGTTGTGCATACACTGGCCGATATTGGATAAATGAAATCAATCTAATGTATATATTTTTTGGTCAAATAATCTAATATATTTAAAAAATTATACATTTATCATGAAACGAGATCGCCCGTAAAAGCAAATTCCCTGCATTATTATTATTGTTGTTTCCGTTTCTACCGGCGGAATTTTATAATAAATTGCACGGTCTATGCTTTCCACTCACCTTTATTTTCTTATACTTTATAAGTGAGGTGGGTCATTTTTTTGACTTCGAACGAACCTTTTTCCCAAAAAGCGGCTTTTGTTTCAATTGAAAAGCGAGATGGACAAATGCAGAAGTTAAGTGATCATTAATCAAAAGAGCCCATCACAGAGCGACAAGGAACTTGAAGCTGGCTTCATTGGACACGACCAACGCGTACTGCTCCTTTGCTATGATTGGGGCACATCGCATTAAATTGCGTGCGTCGAATGGGACCTATTTTCTACTCGATGCCCGACAATTGGTGCTTAGACACATCGTCCCTAAAGAGTTCTCTTATTGAATATATTCACTTAAAAGCATAGAAATGTTTGATTAGTCGGATCTTTGGCTCGATTAATTCCACGAATGTGCGAGAACTGTTCTGTCCATGTGTAATGTAGAATAAGATTACCCCGTAACCGATACGGCTTTAGCTTTGCTTGCAGTATTTGATCGGCATCGAGCTAATTATGATGCGTACAAAGTGGAAATTTGAGAACGACGTAGAGATATGATCTTATTGAAGCGAGGCATGCGCCAACTCGAAATGGCAAGTATCTACACACACGTAATCTCCGTGCGGTGCATTGAATTGTCGCTGATAAAGAAAGAAACTAGAGAGAGAGTGAGAGAAAGAGAGAGAGAGAGATAGATAGAGATAGATACGTAGCTCTCGCATTGATGGGGAACAAGCAGTCGTTGACGAATCCGACACATCGAGATCATCGTGCACGATCGGCAGAACAGTCGAAAGACGAAAGAATGAAAAGAAAGGAGAAAAAGCAAGACGAGAGCATTCAAGGTTTGGCCAGAGCAGGAGAGAGCCAATCGCGGGCATCGATGAAGTCGAGGGAAACGAAGGGCTTGGCCTCTTCAGGAGTGAGCTCCCTCGACCACGGTACTCGCCCGCCGAAGGAAGCCCCCGGTCCCATGCACTTGTATTGCCCGTAAAACACCGTCCTGCATCGCACAGATTAATTCGCATCACAATGGAATTATCTTCGATCCATGCGAGCATTCTTGATGGATAAGGTGAGAAAACTTGCTTACATGTCTCTGTTCTTGTCGCCCCAGTCGTACCATCCTGTGGGGGTGATGATTCGATCCATGTAGGTGTGCGCGAAGACCACCCGGGAGAAAGTGCCCCACGCTCGGCCGAGGAACAGCGCGCCCGACCCCGTCACCTTGCACCCCACGAACGAGAAACCCGTCTCCTCCAGCAGGCTCTCCCTCTTCTGCGCCGTCACGGCTCCGTAGCTGTCGCTCACGGCGTGCAGATGGCAGCCCTGGTAGAACGACAAGCCGTTCCCGAACACAAAGTCCACGGACCCCTCGACGTAGCAGTCCCTGAAGTAATGCCGTCCGATGTGGTCGTACAGCGTGTCCTGTGACCCGACGAAATGGCATCCCACGAAGGCCGCCGCGTCCGCGGAGATGCGGAGTGCCACCGCCTGCTTTCCTAGGGCTCCCGACGTGGGCATAGGGGCTTTGTTCTATCACAAAACGATTCGGATCAATGCCAAAAGAAGACAAACCTGTATCAATAATAAAAGCTGGGATCTGCACTCAGACCCCACAGTGAAAGCACCTTGAAGGTGATGTTCTTGGCAATGAAGAAGGGCGAGTTGACAGCGAATGTGGCCGAAGTGAACGTGCCCAGTGGGCGACCGTTGGGTCCGATTCTGTCTGCTGTGTCGTCCCACTCTACGACCGTCTTGTCCGCGCCTTCTCCTTTCACGGTCACGTAAGCCATGGTTGCTGGGATCTCAACTTTCTCTCTATGCTCAATAAAAGAAAACGGAATTAGAGAGAGGACCAGAAAATTGAAGGTATGTATTCAATTTATAAAGCCCATTCATTTATCAACATTTAAGCGCTAACCTCGCGCACGTAAATTTACATGTAGATATACTTATATATATATATATATACATATCAAATGTCGGGTGATAGTTACATTGGGCTAAGGGAATTTGGAAATGCTAAATTGTAACTCAAAAGCCTTTAGAATTGCGCTATTAAACACCTCAACTTGGGCACAACGGTTTCTTTCTTTTTTGGGGTCGCAACAGTCTGCTTCCCTTTCATTAAGATCGGGCCCAATTACAAGACTAAAGGGGCTTCAAAACATAGTAGCTCCCTTGGGGGGGGGGGGGGGTTGGTTAGAAGCCTACGCCTTTATAACTTAGTCCACTAACTTGCTCGTTTCTTTAGGACATCGTACTGGACTTAGATTTGGAGGCCCAAAGTCCTTTGGAAAAGTTGAACCGAACGCACTTGTGATGATGCTTTAAACATTGAAAAGAGAGGCAGGGAATTGAATTTTAAATGTTTGACCTTGACAAAGTAAAGTGCGTCACCGTTTGTTATAAAACAGAGCAACTGGAGAATGTAAGACGCGCATATATTTTGTATTTTAACGAATCACCTATGCACATGTAATCGGTGCAGCTAGATGGGTAGACTTTATCATTCTAACGAACCTAGTGACTGGATCGCTCCTCCCAGTTCGGCTCAAAGGGCAAATTGGATTGACTTAGGAAACAATTCCATTCTTGAGACCGGCATGCCTAGGTCTGATAATTCTGTATAAAAGTATTTAACAATTTTTCAATCATCTACTGGCTTTCGTGAGGAGTTTCAGGTTCGGCGCGAGGTCCTGCTCATCCACGCCTTTGCATTGACCGGGTTTGTTTCGGACTATGTACAGTTAACACTAACCTGTAAGTTCCTGCACTAATGGAGATCACCACCCGGCAAGTATTGACTATCGGCACTGAACGTAGAGCTGCTCCCACCGAAGCAAATCCTCCTGACCTCGGTTTCTTGCTCACTCTCAGCCTCAAGCACGGCTTGAGCCTGTTCTTGGCCTTCTTGAACAGAGAACCATAGAAAGACGAGCCCGAACCCGAACCTGAGCCCATCTGTCTCACCCAATTCCGATACCCTTCATCGATCGAGTCGAACGAGGAAGGAGTAGTGCCGATGGTGCTTCCAAACAGTAAAAGCAATAAGCAAAGCTTGGACAACATTGCTTGCATGCTCGTTGTGGCACTCTGAGAGACGCGAGAGATAAGAGGTAAGCTCTTTGGACAACGTTGTCGGAATGACAGGTTTGTAAAGCAGAGAGGTGAGCTTCTGGACAACGTTTGAGTGTGTCTTTTTGTTTACCTTTCTGCTGGTGCAACCCCATCACTTGTTTGACCTTAGCAGCTGACTTTCAGACGACCCTCTTCACTTCTTTGTCTACTTTTGGTCTGTTTCACGGTCGATATTCACCGCCCCCAAATTTGCCATTATTTTTTTTTGAACAACCAAATATTCCATCATAACGACGATATCCGAATACAATAACGCAGCAACCCGATTAATTTGTACATTGGCAAGAATTACTATGTATTTGTGTCATAATTGAATTTCTTTTGGACTTGTTCAATAAAAGTTATATACGATATTTCATATATGGGCATGAATTAACATGAAAATGTATAAGAGGCAAACCTAATACTAACATGAGTTTACTCCAAATTAGCAAAAAGAAAAAAGAAAAAAGAAATATTTGGACTCTCCTCGAAACAAACAAATATTCTTTTTTGGCTGCCTAAATTCCTATTGTCAATTGATGTTCGAATGATGATACGAAGTTCGGATGATGCTTATGATACGTGTGGATTTTTGGTTTCGCGACATAGTTACAGAACTCACGTGGAATTCAGGTTGTGCTAATCAAAGGTCCAAAATGAGGGTTAGAGAAAAAATTGCTCCAATCATCCTTTCGATTGATCGATTATAAGTTGCAGGCATCAATCATATCAACCATATGTAAAATAAACTAAATTATATTAATATGGGAAATGTCTATGGTTGTAATCCACTAATGAGAAGTTTGGTTGAATGAAGTTTCCTTTCCTCCCAACAGGAGGGGAAAGAAAACATGGCCATTATATTGAGTCAATCTTAATAATCGTTCCCATTTTTCTGTCCATACATCAATTTACATCCTCACTTTTGAAAACCTACATTTTGCATTTTATATTTTGTTGCTAGATTTGAACTTCCTTGGTCTATCAAATGATCCTTATATATTTATTTATCAAAGAACCTCGTTCCCGATGACTCGGCTGCTGTACCAAGGACTACATGCAAGGAAACGTGTTCAAGAACCTCGTTCCCGATCTCCAAGCCGTCATTCTAGATCGGCACTGTTTCATCCGCGAGGAGAGAGCACAGCAAGTTTGCGACCAAATTCTCAACTTCTCCCATAAACTTTATGTTGAATGGCAACTTTTGTTGGTCTTGATCATACTGCAGAAAGTTTCTCAGTGTGCCACTACCTCCCCCACTTTCTCTCCACTATGCAGTGTACGTGCCAATGTCGGTCAACGAAAGAACGAGATCATTTGCATATATAGTTACGTGCTTCTTCGGTGCTTCATGGAACGAATCGTGCGTTTTCTTCCTAATGTCTTCCCTCGCTTCGCTAAATTTTAATCTCGAGCTTTCGGTCCATAAAACTCACAGCTCGTTTCATGTCCAGCAACATATATTCACAGGCTGACTGAACAAAGCATGCCCAGTTCTCTTGTGAACCTGAGTAAACATGTCTTCGAATGCATATGATTTGAGGTTGGAGCACATGCTTTACTAGTCGCATGCGAGCGTGAAAGCACGCCGTAGACAATTCAGCGGCAGCGATGGTGACAAATTACACATAAACAGACAGTTTGTGGGGAAAAGCAATCTAATATCCTTAGAAAATAATAGAAGAAAATGATTTTGCTTTAGATCCTGTCCTACCTCTTCATCCATTTGAAATTTTGAACTAATCTTTTGTTACCTTTTACTTTTTGCCAAATTTGTATGAACGTACACAAAATTACCGAACCTCAAAGGCATTTTCTGCTTCCCTTTCGGTTTTTCTAACTATTTAGAGTGATCATAAATTAATTAATTATGTAAAATTAGGACATTTCGTATGCAAGAAAATATTTTGTGATAACCTTTGGAAAAAAAGTGACTTTTGATTTGCTAAACTTTTGTTGTTGCTAAACCAAGCGTTGACGTCTAAGTAATTTGCAAGTGAAGTTCATTTCCATAATATTTCTTTTTATTTAGGTGTCAAACCAGAAAAGTAATGTCTAATCAAAGGATTAAAGACTAACTCAGAGAATTAGTTGTATTATTGCATTAGTTGTGAATCTCTGTAATTCCAAACTGAAAAAAATAAAAAATTAAATAATGAATAAAATTAATAAATGAAATAAAAACGAAAAAAACCATTTAATTTGAAAATTGGCTTAAAAACAAAAAAAAATAATTTCGCATTGATATTCGTATTATCATTCCTCTTCATAGACATGATGTAAAATACTAATATAAAAAATAAAAAGTTAATTTCCTAAAAAGATAAAAATACTTTTAAAAATAATTTTGACTTGGTGAACCATGGCGTGGGCTAAGCAGTTGTATGGAGAATGCAAAGTGTCGTCTTCTTAAAAAGACAAAGAAAAATGCAACCACGCCAGATTTCCGACAGCCTTTGGTCACTTTTGTCACACCATGACTACCCTTGCCGACTGCAACCCTTTTTTTTTTGGGTGTCGCCTTCTTCAACCCGTGTTCTTTGAAAAACCAAGCACAGTGCCGTAGCCGAGGCAATGGAGGTCCTCAACCTCAAATCGGAGGTTGCGAACCTCTATCTTCGCTGATTTGGAGGTCCAAGACAGTCAATCCGAGGTCGCAGATTTTTTGTCGGCATCAGATATGAGAGATTTTGACTGTTGGATAGAGAGAGTGATCTAAAACTGAGAACAGAGGATGATCGCGGTGCTCAAGGGACGAGCAATGGCAACGACGAGCGATGGAAGAAGTTGACGATGTGCGAGTGGTGAGCGCGACGGGGGCGATGATGGTCCTGGAAGGACGACGGCAGCGAGTCATGTCCTTGCTTGCAGCTTGGCAGGGTTACATTTTGGGTTTAACTTAAAAACTTAAATGGATTGAATATGGGCTTGCACCAAACCCATATAAATTTGGATTTTAATGTTTCAAACCTATTTTGACCCATTTTTAAAATTTTAAGTAAACCATACTCAACCTAATCTATTAAAACTGAGTTAAAAATGAGTGATCGACCCATATTGTCACCTCTACTTGTTACTAGGACATTTCATACGTAAGAAAACATTTCGTGATAACAGTTAGAGAAAGTTTTGACCAAAAAAAAAACAATCAGTTAGAGAAAGTGATTTTGTGATTTGACAAACTTTTGTCGTTGCTTAGCCAAGCGTTGATGTCTAAGTAATTCGCAAGCGAAGTTCATTGCCATAGTATTTTCTTTTATTTAGCTGTCAAACTAGAAAAGTGATGTCTAATCAAAGGATTAAAGACTAACTCAGAGAATTAGTTGTATTATTGCATTAGTTGTGAATCTCTGTAATTCCAGTATGAAAAAAAAATGGTAGGAATGAATAAACTCAAAGGATCAAGAAATAAAGTATGTTTTCGAGAACAATCTTATAAATCACACGGTTGTGATTTCGCATTGATATTCGTATTATCATTCCTCTTCATAGACATGATGTAAAAGAAATACGACATTACTAACAAATTGAAACTCAAGTAGATTGGCCAAAATCAGATGACAATACTGTTTAAAAATAATTTTGCGCTTGGTGAAGTCAATTTTGTGGCTAACTTTCAAGATATGGAGAAGTTGCTGGATGATATTATGGAGATAAAAAGACAAAGAAAAACCAACCACTTAGATTGAATAGTTTCCTACTTTTATGAACCATATGGGGATAGAGATCAGTTTTTTAATCCTCCTACGATTACAAAGCCGAGGGCAACTTTTATTTAAAAGTAATTATAAAATATTTAGTAAGACATTTTTTTATCATACCACGTTGGATATTACTAGTGAAAATTGGCCAAAAGTTATATACATATTGCATTTTTGCTAATTCAGTTTTAAACCTTTCAATTTTGCTAATTGAATCATAAACATTTTCACCTTTTACCAATTGATTCTCTTGCCAATTTGAGAAGATGGATATGGACAATTTTTAATAATATTTTCATATTTTTTTTGTTTTTTAATTAATTTTTTTTTTCCTTTTTCTCTTGTTATCCTTTTTTTTTTTCAATGGTAGTTAGTGAAAATAATATGGATATCAATTGATTTGTTTAGAAATCGTCTTCAGATAGAGATCAGTTTTTTTACTTCTCCTAAGATTACCAAGCTGATGGCAACTTTTATTTAAAAGCAATTATAGAATATTTAATTATACATTAGTTTGGTCATACCATGCTAGGGAAAATTGTCCAAAAAACAGGGAAAAAAATTAATTTTTAAAAATTTATTAAAATTATAAATCTTTTAATTTTATTAATTGAGTTATAAACATTTTCCCTTTTTGCCAATTGAGTCTATTTGGTCAATTTTCATCGGAATTCGCTTACGTAAACACAGGCCTTCCTATGGGACATGACTGGCATTAATGTGAACAATTTTTAATAATATTTTAATATTTTTAATAAAAAGATTTTTTAATTAATTAAATTGATTTTTTTATCCTTTGAATCCAAATTTTCTCTGATGTAGCAGCATATTGCACTTTATGGTTTAGCACTTTATTAATGGCCTTAACGAGAGTTTATATTTAAAAAAAAACAAAAAAACGATCTACTCAAATAAGTTTCCTTAATACAAAAGGCGAAGCCTTGACTCACGACCAATTGGGTTTGATAAATGTAGCCCATATGCTACTTTTTCAAATTCAACGAATCTGCTTGCTACTCCCCAAAAATGAAAAATAATGAGAAAGAAATTAGGGAAAAAAAGAAAAAAAGAAAAAAATTCAAAAATTAATTCAAAAAAATACTAAAATATTATTAAAAATTGTTTGATGCAATAGAACATTGCACTCCATGCGTTCGTATGGTTTAGCACTTCATTAAGAAAAATGAGCAAGAGTTATATTTAAAAAAAAACAATCAACTATCAAATAAGTTTCCTTAGGACAAAAGGCAAAGCCTTGACTCGGCGGAGTACGACGACCAATTGGATGGCTAAAGGTAGCATATATGTACCTTATATGTACCTTTTCACATTGGGTTAATTAAAAAAAAAGCACAAACTTTAGGTCGAGCAATAATTCTGATCCCGACTATTTTTTATCTCGTAAAAAAGTATAAACTTTGGGTCGAGTGACAATTTTGGCCCTAACTTTTTTTTGTCTCATAAAAAATCATCAACTTTCATCTTTATCCCAAATTTGGCCCCCTGTTAACTCTCTCTTTGAAGCCACCCTTGTTTGAGAAAAAAAAGTTTATGGTTGTGAACTTGGTGGATCTCGTCCACGGCGTCTGTCGACATGCGAAGGTTTACAACTTCAGATAACGATAAAACAATGAAGTTCGACCAAAGATATTCAATTTAGAGATCTTTTTTACTTGCCGGTGAAGTGACAGAGATGAACAGTTACGCTGTTATTCTTCAAGTTGTGTCTTAGAGAAGAAGACACCGAATAGTTCTTTAAATCCACCCAGTAAGCCACGTGAATTTATTGTTAAGGTGGAATAGTCAAGTTGGAAAATCAATGGTGTTAAGTAAAGGGGGGCTAGATTTTGAATTTAAATGAAAGTTGATGATTTTTCATGAGACAAAAAAAGTTGAGGCCAAAATTGTCACTTGACCTACAGTTAGTGCTTTTTTATAAAACCAAAAATGGTTGGGGTTAGAATTGTTATTCAACCTAAAGTTGGAGTTTTTTTTTGGAATTAGGCCTTTTCAAATTATACGAATCTGAATTGCTACATCCCAAAAATGCTTGACATAATTGAAAAGTAATTGGTGATATTTTGGAACTAATTGAGAGTTAATCAGTTATGCCATTCTATTTCGTTAGTAGATGTAAGGAAAAATAAAAAAATAAAACAATAATTTCTTTTTGACGTGAGTTCAACTTGAGTGAAAATACTATCGATCTTATTGTGTATAGCCTAATGGAATTTATTTTGTATATATTAGGAATCATGACGAGTTTATATATATTTTGAAATAATTTTTTAATCACATAATTGTTGATCCTAGTTCATTTTACAATATAAAAGTCTATAATACTGTAAGATGTTTGTAATTAGATCGAGACTTTAAAAATATATCTCAAATATCTATACTTTGATTTACCAAAATTTTAAACTTTTATTTGTGGAAGAAAGGCTCCTCTCATTAAAGCACATTGAATGTGCTAAAGGTTTCTTTTACAACTTACAAAACCTTTAAAACTTTTATTTGTAGAGGAAAGGCTTCTCTCTTAGATGGGCATAATTAATGGAGATGAGTCGAATTTATATTAATAGGCATAATTAACTATTTTAATTTTCAATAAATTTTGCGGTGCTCATCTCTGACTTTTGTTTTTAACGAAGCACTAGAAACTTTTAATAGTATTCAAATATTGTCACGTAAAATCATATGTAATGAGTTTTTCATCCTATTCTGAAACTTAAAATATTGTTTTGTAGGTTCAAATTTACGAGGGAAAGATATAACTAAAAGTTATAAACAGACAAAAATCGGCTCCAAACTAGATTTTTCTAAGTAAAAAGTTATTAACTGCGTGGACAAGGTGGCTACTAATTTTTGATAGGTTGAAAGTTACTTCTTCTAATTGAAAATTACGAATCGCTTTGAAAATATTACCGGCCTTAGTCTCGCGGATGAATGCATAATTGCTTTCTCAAAACTAAAGATTTACAAACTGGATTGAAAATTAATTACGTTAAGGAGTTGACAACCAAATCACCATTTGAAAAGTTACTAGCCACTTTGAGCGGAGAAGGGACCCGAATTCTCCGTGCCAATTTGGCTGGCTTCGGTTCAGGGTAGCAATGCCTTTGGTGCATTTTTTGTCAAAAAAAAAAAACAATTCCTTTGGTGATTAACTGATTGACAAATTTGACACCCAATTTCATTAACTTGATTTCCCTTTTTTAGACTTTTAGGATTCAATAAATATTTTTTATCGACTCCCCCGGTTCATCTTCAATGGAACCGTTATGTCCAAACTTTAGTGTTTTTTTTATCAAACACTTAAAGTTTGGTTCATTTTACTAATTTTTTAAATAAATTTATGTCAATAAGTTCATTAGGGTTTAATTTACCAAATTTTTTTTTTTTTTTTGGTATGAATTTATGATAATGAAGTTCACTTAGAATTTAGTTTACATTTTATTAATTTTTAAAGAAAAAATAACAAAAATATATATTAAATATCATCATGTAAAATTGTATACAACAAGTTTTTCATCATTTTCCGAAACTTAAAATATTGTTTTTTTGTTCAAAATTTAGAGAAAAAGCCATAACTATAAACCGGATAAATAGGCAAAAATGGGTCCCAGCGTTGATTTTTCTAAGTAAGTCCAGTTGCTTAATTGCGTGGATAATGGTTTTGGTAATTTTGATAGGTTGAAAGTTTTCATTTTTTCTAATTGAAACTTAACAATTAAATCTAAAATATTGATAAGTCACCATCTCATCAAGATATGCACACACACATTTTGTTGATTTATATATATAATTGAATTTCTCAAAATTAAAGATTTACATATTTAATGAAAATATTATCACGTTAAGGAGTTGCTAACAAAATCACCATGGAAAAATTATTAACCACTTTGAGCGGAGAAGGGGCTCAAATTCTATGTAGAAATTTGGCGGGGGCCCAGGGAGAGTAAATAATAAGTTTATACCAACTCTTGGAATTAAATAATAAAATAAAAATTTAAAAAAACCAATTTATATATAAAAGGCATGGTATCTTCTGTAAGGGTTTGAAGCACCTTACACGATAGAACCATCCCAAACTAATTTTTTGATCCTCTCAAACCAGGAACCCGTATATTTCGACAAATATAAATCCGTCTGACGTTCTTGATTTTGATCATACCAGGCGTTTCAATTTTTGGGCTTTTATCGTGGAGATTTGTGTAGTGAGTTTATTATATCCAAATTGAGTGGTTTATTTGTAAACACTCTGGCTTTGGGTTTAAATTTAGGTGTCAATAAAAATTAATCTTGGTTTTGATTTATAACTCTTATTCTCCGATTATAGTGGATTATTTGTTGTTGGCTTTCCCGTGGATGTAATACCGATATTCGGATCAACCATTGAATCTCTAGTGTCTTTTATTTCCTGACGGCTATTTTTCTGGTATTTTTGAATTGACTTTATTTGCATCTCATCTTGTCGAGATCCGATGATATATTTCCAACGTATTTATCTTCTTTACTCGAATAACATTAGGGTTAAACCAAAAGACACCTTCCACCCGAAACATCTAGTATTTGATCAGTTTGGCAGGGCCTTGGGTTTCGGAATATCTACTGCCTCCCCAATGCCGAGATGCGCCATGTGAAGCCAAATATGGCCGAGAAGCTCTCCTCCTCTGCTCGGGCTCTCGCAGTGTTCATGGCCTTTGCATTGGCGAGCCGCGTATATCAGCAACTTCGCCCAGACCTTGCCGATCAAGTCCCATTTTCCTGTCCACGCCAATCAACTGGGACGCAAGATGGCACGCGTCAAACAACACCGACCTGTTTTCGCCTCTGCGCATCTTCATCCTGGGGACGTCAGTTCTCATTTGGAGCAGAAGACAGCAGAATTTGCACAGATCGCGCGACTCTCCTGACTTGTGGCTCTTATTGCAGCTTTTAACACCAGTGCGGAAATGATCAACAGCGTGGAAATGTTTCTCTTTCTTGAATATTATCTTTACCCACTTAATGACGACCGATGAGACGCTGCTTTCGTTCTTTGACATCTCCCCTAGCTTCTCCTCGAAGAACTTCTGAATCTCGACCGAAGTATCTTTGTATTGGAGCACCCCTATCCCTGCTGGCAACATGGAGGGATGGAGTAGTATAAGATAGAGCATGTACCGAGAGACGAACTTGCTCATCTTGAATGCCCAGAGGTCCTCACCGATTGCGCCATGCATCCTGCCGCGGTCCCTGTATAGCAGAGCTAAGTGGCGAAGTGCCAGATGAGGACGCTCTTGTCGAACTCCATCGGTTCCACACTCCAGATCAGATCATCACAGTTTGACCTCACCAGTATTTTGCTTACCTCCAGCGCGAGACTCGCCAACCCATTCTTCAATCTGCCAGTTTGTTGATGTCTGACCGTTTTCTTCATGTGACCGATGATCCATTCTTTAATCTTTTTCTTGAACTCTTCGTAACCAATGTAAAAGATCACCAACTTCTAGTCTAACTTGGCGAGACACGGATACCTGAGGAAGATCCTATTTATTTTCTGGATAGATAATCCCAACAGGCTGAACTGGGCCACGGAATTCGACCATCTTTGGTTCGGGCAGAACTGGCGAAAAGCCACGACGGACGAAATTGCGGATTCCCCTCAAGAGAAAATGCCTTAGCTCCTGGAAAAATTAAAAGCTACATCGAAAGAAATTGTGGATAATTCACCTTAAGAGAACTTCAAAATTTAGAATGTGGAGTCTGGTAGAAAGAAAATCCAAAAAACGAAGTTATTCAGTTAGTCAAATAACTCCTGATTTGTTTAAATTCGAAAAAAAATCAAACTTTTACATGAAAAGCCACAAGAACCCATTTGAGCCACAAAATTGTGCCCAAGTGAAACTAGAGCAAGATCAACAGTTATAGTAAAAGATTGAATGGTTGGCAAACTGGAAAATTTCTGGAGCTTTCACCTCACAGATAAGCCAAAAAGGGGACGAAGAACAAAAGCAAAATATGCATTACCTGTTAGGATGCACGAGCGAGTTGTGCGAGAGAAATTCCACATCAAAAAATTGGTGTAGTGTAGAGAAGATGATATATTATATCTGGCTCATAACTCATTGACTTCGGCTTTTGAGTGAACGTGGATACAACTGGATATATTAATAGGCTCGGATTTAAGCTTTTTCTTGGCGATCTCTCCGGGCGAAATGTATCAGGCTTCTGTTATGTTTTCCTAACATTATCTAAGACTGAATTTTCAAGAGAACAGGAAAAAAAACCCATACAAAAAAAGTCTATAGTCAGGCAGATGAACAAGTACCGAGAATGAATTTCCAGAGAAGGGAGATTGAATAGTTGACCAGAGAAATCATAGTGATAATGTGTTGATCATTGCATCCATTGGTGGGATCCATGTCTACCGTGAGCCTCTTGACAAGATTTGCATCTTTTGAGTACCTTCTCTACCGATGGCTAAGTTCAATAATACTAGTTTGCAAAGTGATTTACCAAGCATTGAATATTTGAACAGGCCGGTCTTGCATAAAGTTACAATGGAAGATATATATACACACACACGTGTATATATCCTTCGAATGAACAGATATACTCCACAAAATCACCTTTTGTATCCTAATATTTTGAAATAATATCTTTTGTGGTTTTACTAAAACACGAAATTTATGTGAATCGCCCGTACTTAGCATAGGCTGAAAAGTTAGTCATGTTTATTGAGAAAAAAAAACAGCCTTGCTTCACTTGTGATTAGACCTGTTAAACGGGTGGATCGGGTCGAAAATGGTCCGACTCAAATAAACACATTTAACCGTTTTGACCTATTGTCATGTAATGTAAATTTTATGATCCATCCTCAACCTAACCTGACTCATACCCAACTCACACCCGACCCGATTCATACCCAATCTATATTTTTAAAACACTTCCTTATTTAACTCAACCTAGGAAAACTCATACTCAAAGTGAGACGTGACATGTGAGTGCGAAGTGAGTGAGGGCGAAAAAGATGAGTTGAGTTTTAAATAAGTTATAAACCCATTTAACACCCACACTATGTTAATACCCATTTATGATCTATTTACCCGAATATAACTAACTCATTTATGATTCATTTACCGATATATGGATTAATAAATTGATTTATGACCCATTTGGACAGGTCTACTTATAGGGTTAACTTGTCTGCTGAGAAATCTAGCTCATTTTTCTTGAAATAGCTGAATGGAGCAACAAAGAAACCGATATGTTACTGAAAATGTCATCTCTTTTCATGGAGCCACCTATATATATTTTTCAGGTAACTTTCCTTCCTTTCCTTTCTTTTCTTTTTCTTGCTTTCAAGATTCGGACTCGGTAAATATAAATCAAATGTCCAAGTGACAATTAAATTGCTACGAAACTTTTAAATGCGATATCTAAGCAAATCACACGCAAATTGTCTGACCATTGAGTATAGAGAAACAAGCCATATAAATGGGAGGTTAATAAGATAAGGTGTGATAGATATCTAGTTGATTTCGGACAATCTATTTTTTTTTTTGGTAAAAGTAAGGAAACGGACAATCTATTATACATAATTAAAGTCAGAGTTGAGAGAGTGTTTGGCTCTTTGTGCGCCGCGTGGCACTTAATTTTGAGTCTATGATTGCCATGTGGCTCACATCGACCAATAGATTTTTAGCTTAACAATTTGTCATTTATCGGTTTGTATCTCTTATTGGATTTAAATTTCTAGAAATTAGATAAAAATAAATTGTATGAAGATTTTATCTCTTATTGGGTTTGAACTTGACAAAAACGACAAATTAAAGAATTTTTTTTATCATATTCTATCATCTCCCAATTTCAATGTTTTGTTTATGTATTAAACATAAATGCTAAAAAATGGGTAAAGAGAAAGTACATCATTATTGTAGCAGTTATTAATTTTAAACCTGGAATATCACTACAAAAAAAAAAAAAAAAACGCCACGAAAATTTTCCAACGAAATATTTTCGTTATCATTTTGTAAATTTTCCAACGAAAAATCAAATTAATTGGAAATTTCAACAATTTTTTTTTGTCGCAAAATTCGTTTGGAACTTTTCAACAAAAAAGACGTTTAAATTAAATTCTGGAATTTTATTTTTGTTGGAAAATTCAAAATTAAATTGGACATTTCAACGAAAAAAATTCGTTTTCTTTTCCAACGAAATTATTTTTTTGTGTGTAAAATTTTATTTGAAAATTAATTGGAAATTTCAAAATTTTTCTTGACATTTTCCGGTAATTATTTTTGTGTGTATAAATTAAAAATTTCCAACAAATTTTAATATTGTGTAAAATTTTACGTTGAAATTTCCAGCGAATTTTTACAAAATTTAATTTCGTCTTTATTTGTTTCCAACAAATTTTGGTAAAATTCGATTTTAAACTTTCGGTAATTATTTTTGTGTATAAAATTTTTGTTTCTAAAAAATGAAATTTCCATTTATTCAAAATTCGTTGGAAAAAAAAATTCGTTGGAAATTACCAGCTTGAATTTATATGAAATTTAATTTCCGGGTATATTTTGTTAAAAATTATCATTTATTTTCGGTTTGTATCAATTTTCGTTAATTTTAAATTTCTGGAATATATATAAAAAATAAATTTTATGAAGATTTTATTTTTTTTGATTAAATATTTTTTAATTTTCAAAAATTTTCCAACGAAAATATTTCGTTGGAAAAAAATTTCCACGATTTTTTGAACAAAATTTGTAATTTTTCCAACGAAATTTTTTTGTTGGAAAAAAAAATTTTCACGATTTTTTGAACAAAATTTGTAATTTTTCCAACGAAAATTTTTTCGTTGGAAAAAAAAAATTTCATTTTTGACCAAAAAGTTTTTTTTGTAATTTTTCCAACGAATTTAAAAAACAAATTTTCCAACGAAAAAAAAAATTTTTGACCAAAATTTCCAATTTAAAATTGAAATTTTTCGTTGGAAAAATTTCAACAACCTATTACCAACGAATTTTTTCGTTGGAAAATTGTTATTTTTCCAGAATTTTCGTTGGAAATTTTATTGGAAAAAGCATGTTTTTTTAGTGTATATATAATAGAAAGTATTTAATATTATACTCTTCATTAACATGGCTTATATTGAACGTGATTTCTTAAATGTACTTATAAACAGCAAAATTATGTGCCAATCATGAAATTATGCAAAAATATTTTGTTGTTCAATAAATTGCAAGTGTAATTGTCCAATCAAATCAGGATATGTATTCATGAGCAGAATAGTTAAACTTGAGTAAATATTGGTTGATTGACATTTATCATATCAAATTCAAGATGTGTTGGATATTTATTTAAATTCAATGGAAAATTTGGTCAAAATTCTCTATAAATAGGAAGCCTCTCAATTCATTTTCGAAAGAATAGATGTAGAATTTAAATTTTGTGGACTTTCTATTAATAAGTTCCTGAAAATTAATAAACTACAAAAACGCAAAAACCGATTGAATTTAGGTCATCACGATCCCTAGCTATCAAATTTTTTGTCATCAAGAACTCAGCAACATCAATACCTCGACCATTTTCGATTTGAGACCAAGCCTTCCAGGCCCTGTCTGGTTCATGAAAAAGAATCAAAGTTCGTGCCATCTTATTATAGATGAAGCTGTCAAGACCCTTAAATTGTGCTACTATCAATGGAATACCACGTATTAATCTTATGCCTTCAAAAAGTAAGATATTCTTCTATAATATATATAATATTGCCATTGTACGAATCTCATTTTCTTTTTATCTTCCAAAGTATCTCATCTTAATGGAATACTAATGATTTGAAAATATGCGTATAGACATGCATATCCGCGCTCCTAAGTAACTATTATATAGTGTACCTCGTAGAAGAATATGCACATAGAATTGACAATGTCTTTTGTTCCCGCTTTGCATTTTCCGGCAACGTAAAAAAGCATTAATTATTCCACTGTGAAAGCTCCAAACAAACGTTATTGTGACTCGTGTAAAAGAATCCGATCTTTCGGTTGGCAAAGTATAACTCATGTGTAAAAGAATCTTATCTTTCGGTTGGCAAAGTATAATTCTCATCCTTTGCGCGTATGTGATAAGTCATCGTGAGATGACACTTTTGGAATAATTCCATCCTTCTTTTGTCAATTCATAATTTGAACCTTATTAGAAACCAGCAACATATATATCCATTTTTTACCCTTTTTCCTGAGTCCTAAAATAAAAATCTTTTCTAAAAACGCATTTTAGTTCAATTTTGTGGTACACTAATGGAATCAATTCCTCAGGTTTGTTTGAATGTCTGGTAAAGAAGACCAATTCAATTATCGAATAAAAAGAGGGCACTGGAAGCATGTTTTTCATATATTAAAAGTTGCTCCTACAATGAACATTTTCATAATATTTTCTCATTTATCGAGCACAGTTATTTCTACGAATCAATCATGACATTTTCAAGAAAATAAACAAAAAAATCTAAAAGCTTAAGATTTTTTTGTTTATCATATTTTCAAGAGAAAATTTCAAATAATGACTTGAAGTGTCCTCATTTTCTCAAATAAGAGCCTGAAGTGAACTTTGTGTTAAATAAGGGTCTGAAGTGAATCCTATATTAAGTAACAGCCTAACCCTGCCGATTCGCCGGTTGGCCAAATTTTCCGGTCGGTCAAGGGCATTTCGTCCAAAAAATAATTTTAACATAAATTTTAGTTAAATTAGATTAAAAATTTAAAAAATAAAATTTTTTAAAGAAAAAAGAGGAAAAAACAAGCTGGAGGGTTGGCAACCAGCCCTCTCGAGGCGGCAGCAATGGCCAGTAGGGTCACCGGCGCCTGAGCGAGGGCCGGTGATCCTTGCCGACCAGAGGCGAGAGCCACTAGGAGAGGGCGGCAACCCTCTTGTTTGCGAAAATGAATACACTTTAGGCTCTTTTTTGAAATAAGTTTCACTTCGGGTCCCTATTTGAGAAAATGATGGCATTTTGAATCTTTATTTGGAATTTTTCCTATTTTCAATGAAAATAAATACTAAAAATATTTTCACAAATTGAACTGGCCTTGATTGCTACTTTCACACCATTTGCATAGTCAAATGGCATCAAATCGGAGCACTGCATTTGTGCTCTCTTTTCTAAAAGAAATCGAATCTCTCTTTTTCCTCAAGTTGTAATTTGGATAGTGAAGCATAATATTTTGCATCATGCATCGACCGTGGAAAATCTCATTTTCATTTTCTCCGTGCATACGTCATATCACATGATTGAGTATTCTACTAAACATATCGAATTACATTTAATAAGATTTCATAAGCTACACTAGTCTTAGCAAAAGTAACGCTTTCAGATACGGTGTGAATTTGCAAATAGCACTAATAATCGATTGCATATGTAATTCTAATGAGTCTTGTGTACATGTTTTTCTTCTCCATATGTAGCAATTTCAGCTTTTGTAGCGAATATCCCTTAGCTTGTGTTTACAGCCTTGAGCCATTTTCTCTTTGCTCCAATTATCAATCAATCATCCCATATGTGGACCTCGTTGTTGATTTAACATGCACATTGTCTCGTTTTCTGTAGGGTTTGACGTAGGGTTCCACAGTTGTTAAAACACAACGAAATATATTTGTAAATCGAAAATTTAGAACCATAGACAGGATTCATGTGTATATTGAAATCGAGAGAGAAGTTCGATACGTATTTTTTGCAGATCAAACGTAAATTGACAATTAATTGTGTCTGGATTAGCGCCCCAAGTATTGCGCCTCTATCGGTATCCACACACGAGAACAGAAGTCTCCAATGATCCAAGTGCTAGCTAAAGATCTTGAAGTTCGTTTTCTTCAACGTCTTTTGATTTTCGATACTCTGTTGAAAAACCTTAGACAGAGAATGATTCTCTATCTATTTATACAGCCTCATTATCCAGCGGAATTAAAAGAAGTGGGCTAAGCGATTTGGGCCCGCGAAACCGTCCACCTTCAATTGTACATTTAATCATTATCTCATAACGCGTACGACCGCGTAGATAAGTTGAATAGGAGAATAAATTAAAATTTACTTCTTATTTTAAGTAGATCCCGGCGCACAAAATATATTAACTCAGTTCGCTTTTGTATGCGATTCTGTAGGTTTACTAAACATTAGCAGTATGCTCAAAACCTTTTTTGGCCCACAAGTCATAATCGGTCTTTAACAAGATATTATGACTACCTAAGTATAGTGAAAGTCGGTTTTCCGACATAATCTAATCCACAACTAATATTAGAGTATCAACCTTGATTGATTCTTAGGGCAGACCACTAACAGCTTTCACCGTCTAACTATTTTTTTTGGAGTTTGGATTCTTCTTCGCATATTTATTCTTCTCATAAAGAATTAATAATCATGATAGATTTAGAATAACTTGCAGTGAATGGCCTCAATGAAGAATTTGGTACTTATCTCATGTGGCCCTCTTCTTCCACCTTTAGCTTTGGAATATGAAACTTTATTCTTTACTTTTCAAGTGAGACACATATTGAAATAAATAAAAAAAAAAGGCTCACATAAAACAGTGTGGCTAAAAACTGGGAAGAGTTTCTTTCAAGACTAATACTTCAGCAACAACTGCCCTCCACCTTCTTCCTTGTCTTTTTTTTTTTCTTTTGAAATCTATTTTGAAAAGTTAATATGTGAAAGATAGAGACCGAAAAATTGAAAACCGAAGTTATTCGGATAGTCAAATAACTCATCATATGTTTAAATTTGACAAAAATCAAACTTTTTACACGGAAAGCCAAACCAGCTCTTTTGAGCTACAAAATTGCGTCCAAGTAAAATTAGAGAAAGATCAATAGTTTTAGTGAAAAAGTGGATGTGTAGCAAATTGGAAACTTTTAAGGAGTTTTCACCTCACAGAGCAACACAGGGACTGAAGAACAAAAGCAAAATTTGCATTACCTAAGACTGAATCTCCAAGAGAAAAGGGAAAAACATGGAAAAAGTGTCAGAAAAGTTTTAAACCTTTTGTATAAGTACCAATTTAATCCTAAACTTTTTTTTGTGTTAATTGAGTTCTAAACCTTTTATCTTTGTGCTAATTCAATCCTTCTGGTGAAGTTTGGTTGGATATTGCAGATGTGGACATCGACCGAAACTTCGTGACACGTGACGGCCGCGCTAACGTGAACAATTTTAAATAGTATTTTTAATTTTTTTAATTTTTTAAATATTTTTTTTTTTCGTTTCTTATTCTACCTTTGGTCAGTGACCGGACATCGGCTTGTTGCCTAGATGAGGATGCTATCGCTCGCCATAGGCAAGGCCCGACCAACCCTTGCCTAGGCCACGGCGGCCTCATCGGGCTTTGTCAACCTTGCCTTAGGCTAGATTTGATGAGGTCAGCCCTCGCCCAAGCCACGATAGCCTTGCTAACCGTAGTAAGGGTTGGCTAGGCCTCACCTAGGCGAGGCTAGGCGGGCGACTGGCCATCAGCCAAAGGTAGAAGAAGAAAGGAAAAGAAGAAAAAAAATCATAAAATAATAAAAAATCAAAATTATTAAAATATTATTAAAAATTGTTTATGTCAGCGCCGGCAGTGCCACGTAGGTCAGCCGGTGTCTATGTCAGCAATATTCGGTCAAAATTAGCTAGAGGACCGAATTGACACAAAGATAAAATGTTTAGGACTTAATTAGCACAAAAAATGTTTAAAACTAAATTGGCATTAATGCAAAATGTTTGAGACTTTTCTGACACTTTTTCAAGAAAATCACTCTTACAACAATTCACGAGAATAATAGGAAATGGGCCTAATACCCTAACAATCCTCCAACTTCAGCTTTTGTCTTAATTTTACCTTTTATCTCATAAAAAATCCCCAACTTAAGGTCTAGTGCGAATTCTACCACAAACTTTTTTTTTCTTATAAAAAAATCCTCAGGTCATGACCTAATTCTACCGTAAACTTTTATTTGTCCTATGAAAAACCCCAAACTTTAGGTCTTGTCCCAGTTTTACCCTAAAATTTTTACATTCCCATAAAAAATCACAAATTTTTACTTGAGTCACAAATATGCTCCCGTTAACCTTTCATCCAAAATTTCTCATTGGCAATTGAGAGATGAAAAGCTCCCAAGCACGAGTTGTTCGAGCATCCCGAGTGCTAGCTCTCGGACCGCAAGAGATAAAACATTCCTAAGCATGAGAGATTAAAGACAGAGTGCAAAATCACTAAGGGCGATTTTGACAAAGGGTTAATGGAGAGCATATTTATGACTCAAACAAAAGTTGGTGATCTTTTATGAGAGAACAAAAAAATTAGAGTGAAGCTGAAACTGGACCTAATGTTGGGATTTTTTTATGAAATAAAAAAAAAGTTTATGGTAGAAATGGCACTTTGGACCTAAAGTTTGGGTTTTTATGAGACAAAAAAAAAGTTTCGGTAGAATTGAGACTGGACCAAAGTTTAGAGCTTTTTATGAGACCAAAAAAAAAAGTTTAGGTTTGAATTAGGACAAGACCTAAAATTGGAGGTTTTTGTGAGACAAAAGGTAAAACTGAGACGAAAGTTAAAGTTTGAGGTTTCTTACGGTATTAGGCCATAGGAAATGGGACGCAAAAGACAGAGAAAATTTAAGATTAAAAAAAAATCTATAGTCAAGCAGAGAAATAAGTACCGAGAATGAGATGAAAAAATTACCAAAAAGAAATGGCAAGAAGGAAGATTAATAGTTCGATTTGGAAAACCATATAGTAGATGTGTTGATGATGGCACTCGTTGGTGGGATCGATATCTACGGTGAACCTCTTAAAAAAATTTTGGCATCTTTTAAGTACTTTCTCTACCAATGGCTAACCTCATTAAGATTAAATTGCAAAGTGATTTACCAAGCATTAAGTATTTGAGTTGGCTGATCTTGCATAAAATTACAATGGAAGATCTATATCCTTTGAACGAGCAGAAGTACTCAATATGGGATGTATCTCTTATTGGATTTAAATTTCTAGAAATTTAATAAAATAACATTATATGAAGATTTTATCTCTTATTGGGTTTGAACTTGACAAAAAGATAATTCTGAGAAATTTTTTTTAATCATATTCTATCATCTCCCATATATACGTTGAATATAAATGCTAGAAATTGGATATTAAGAGAGCATATCATCACTGAAGCCGTTTTTAATTTTATACCTGGAAATATATATTGTAGAAATTTTTAATATTATACTCTTTACTAACGTGGCCTATTTTGAACATAGTTTCTTGAATGTACTTATAAACAGCGAAATTATTAGCCAATTACCAAAATCTACACAAATATTTTATTGCTCAGCAATTCCTTTTTACAATTGGAATTGTCCAATCAAACTAGGATATGTATTCATGAGCACATTGAGCAGAACAATTACACTTGAGTTAAGATATTGGTTGATTGACTTTTAGTCATATCAAATTCAAGAAGGATTGGATATTTAATTAATCAAAGTAAATATTGGTAAAATTTTTCTATAAATAGGAGGGCTCTCAATTCAATTTGGGAAGAACAGATGGAGACTTTAAATTTTGTGGATTTGATGAAGAAGTTCATGGTAATTAAAGAACTTCAAAACAGCAAAAACTTATCGATTTAAGTTTTGTCATCAAGACCTCAGCAACAAGCCGTCAAGAACTCACCAAATGTTCAGGTTATGAAGACCTCAACCACATTCAATTTGAGACCAACCCTTCAAGGCCCTATCTGGTTCGTGAAAAGGAGTCAAATTTCATGCTATCTTATTGGAGATGAAGCCATTAAGCCCTTCGAATTGCGCTCATATCAATAGAATAATACATATTAATCTTACGCTTCCAAAAAGTATGATATTTTTTCCAAAAAAATATTTAAAATATTTTCATTCATTTATTGGAAATATTGTCCAAAAAGTCCTAAACCTATTGCACTTTTGTTAATTCAGTTATAAACCTTTCAATTTTATCAATTGAGTCCTAACTTTTTGACAATTGAGTTTATCCGGCCAATTTTGGCCGATAATTACTGATGAGAACGTTAGCCATCATACATGGCACGGTCAATGTTAACGTGAACATTTTTAATAATTTTTTGAAAGTTTTAATGTTTTTTTTCTTTTTTTTCCCTTTACTTTATTTTTTGTTGTTGTTTGGAGGGATGGCCCTTGCCAGCCGCACACGAGGCATCAGCCCTCACCAGTTCCAAGTGAGGGCCGTTATGCTCTCGCCAGATTAGGCTAGGTGAGGTCCGCAACGCCCTCACCTAGAGCTGACAAGGGTCACTAGCCATTTCTCCAAAACCTTAGAAAAAATAGTTAAGAAAAGAGAAAAAAAAACCATAAAAATTCTAAGAAAATAATTTAAATTTTATTAAATAATGTTTATGTTAGTGTCGGGCATGCCACATAGGATGGCTGGCGTCTATGTTAGAAATTTCAGGTTAAAATTAGCCAAATGAAGTCAATTGGTAAAACGTAAAAATGTTTAAGAATGAATTAACAAAATTGAAAGGTTTGAAATTGAATTGGTAAAAGTACAATAGGTTTATGACTTTTTGGACAATTTTCGCTCCTTTTCTCTTACGTGACATCTCATACTAATGGAAATACTATCGAAAACATGCATGCAGACAATGCATGCCGGTATAAAGCGCGGGCTAAGTAACAAGTAAATACTACACCTCGAATAAGAAGATGCACCTAGAATAGACGATGTCTTTTTTTCCCGCTTTGCATTTTCCGGCATCCCAAGAAGCATTGGTTATTCCATTGTGAAAGCTCCATACAAATGTTGCTGTGGCTCCTCTATCAAAGAATCTGATCTTTCGGTGGTCAAGATATAATCCTCATCCTTTCCTCTACATGTATGTGGCAAGTCATCGTGAGATGACACCTTCAGAATAATTCCTTCCTTCTTTGGCTATTGATAATCTAAGCCTTAATTATTAGAAGCAAGCAACTTATATTTCCATTTTTTTTTCTTTTTCTGAGTCCTAAAAGAAAAATCTTTCCCAAAAACGAATATTAGTTCGATTTTTTGCTACACTTGTGGAATCAGTTCCTCAGGTTTGTTCGGATGTTTGGTAAAGTAGACCAATTCAATTATCGAATAAAAACCGCACTGAAAAGAATGTTTTTTTTTTCGTACATTAAAAGGTTGCTTCTAAAACCAACATTTTCATAATATTTTCTCGTATGTCGAGAACATTTAATTCTATGAATCAAACACGACATTTTCAAGAAAGCAAACAATCTAAAAACACACGACCAAAAAAAAAAAACAATCTAAAAGCACAAGATTATTTTCTGTTTATATTTTCAAGGAAAATAAAAAACCGAAACACATTCACGAACTGGCCTTGATTGCTACTTCTACACCATTTGCACAGTCAAATGGCATCAAAAGGGAACGTTCCGTGTGTGCTTTCTTTTATAAAAGAATTAGAATCTTTCTTTTTTTCCTAAAGTTGTAAATCGGATAGCGAAGCATAATATTTTGCGCTGTACATCTACCATGGAAAGTTTCATTTCCATTTTTTTGCAATGCAAACATCATATCGCATGATCGAGTTCTCTACTGGACGGATCAAATTACATTTAACAAGAGTTCACAAGCTACACTAGTCTTAGCAAAAGTAGCACTTTCATATATGATTTGAATTTGCCGATAGCACTGATGACCGATTAAATATGTAATTTCAATGAGTCTTATGTACATGTTATTCTTCTTCTCCACATGTAGCAAATTCAGCTTTTGCATCGGCTATCCCTTAACATGGGTTCAAAGCCTCGAGCCAATTTCTCTTTGCTCCAATTATCAATCAATCATTCCATACTTGGACCTCGTCGATTTAACACTTACATTGTCTCATTTCCTCCGTCTAACTATGGAGTTTGGATTCTTCTCTGCATAATTATGATTCTCACAAAGAATTGACGATCATGAGAGACTTAGAATCACTTGTAGTGAATGGCCTGATAGAGAATCTAGTACTTTCCTCATGTCACCCTCTTCTTTCACCATTTGCTATGGAATATGAAGCTTTATTCTTTACTTTTCAAAGGAGACACTTTGAATTAAAAAAAAAAAGGGCTCTGTGTGTGTGTGGCTCTTGGCACAATATTCCTGTAGCGAAGTAGACATTATCAAATTGGACAAGATGAGTGTACTTGTCGTAAGCGTAGGTATATCGGATTCGTATTTTGGACCTTGCGTGACCTCGACGGACTTAATCAATGAGCTTTTCGGATGATTTGGATTTAGACAAATATGAAGCTGTTAATGAATCCTGGAGAGAGAGGGGGGGGGGGGGTTCTGCATAGGCAAGAAGTATCTATACATGAGAGATTATAAATTCCGTGGAACCTTAATATAGAAAAAAGAGGGATGGAAAAAGGAAGAGAAAAGAAAAAAGAAGGAAGAAAGATGGGTTAATTATTCTGACGTGGATGGAGAAAAGACCGAACTAACCCTGATGAGTGCATGCTATTCAGTATATATATAAGCCTTTCTCTAGATGGATTGATCGGCATGAAACATCACTGAAGAACAAAATGGAAAGCAAGCAAAAGCAAATCTACATCTTTAAGGAAGCCGGCGTAGACATCAATTCTGATGCGAAGCGAGGAGTTGTTTACAAAGATAAGAAGAAGGCAAGCCCTTCTCTCTCTCTCTCTCTCTCTCTCTCCTCTCCCTGATAATGGATATATGTATGAAATATATACTTCTATGTCGTTAGAGTTGAGTCCTGTAGGTGTACATCCATTTTCGCGAAAAGTTCGCAGAGCACTATGAGAGAAATGCGCAAATTCTTCTCTGTATCTGAACTTCCACACGTTTATATACATGTGCATGTCCCTTTTTCTCCATTTGTCACGGAAGAGAGTAATTTACCTGCCAAAGAGATGTGGTTGTCAATTAATTCAAACCCGATGGCATCGGCTTCTGTTTCTCTTTCTGTTTAACTGATTTCCTATATTTTACCCGTCCGACGAGGTAGGTCCGTACACGATTAGCGATATATCGTACGATCCCTCGAAAATGTCATTTTGAAAGGCTCCATAGCAACTTTGTTTATAAAGTTCCTGCTCCTTCTACTTTGACCTACACGCACGTCCTGATTGATGTTTCTCTGCTCATATTTTAAAACGCTGTTTGTCGCAGAAGTATCGGGTCGATGAAAAAAGGACGGGACTGCTTCGAAATCTATGCTAAGGGACTCCACATCACCCTCGGTGATAGACCTGTATATTGGCAGTGGAAGACTGACAGTGACAAGTACTTAAGAATCCTTAGAACATCATATATACGTATCATTTATCATATAGTGCACCTTGCCTTACACTACGAGTCTAATTAGGGTTTTTCATATTTAGTAAAGCATTAATGACATCGGATAAAGGGTAACTTAAAAAAGATAAAGGAAAGCATTTAATGGGATTTCTTTAGGGAAAATCTCAATAGGGTAACCATAGAAATAGACAGAAAATTTGTTTGAGGGTGTTAATGCAAGTCTGCAAAATATTGATCTTTTTCTTCTCTCTTATAATTGATGATTCTTGGAATGATTCTTTTTGGTATAATGTTGTTGATGTTTCACACTCTTTTGCTATATAGAAAAATGGCTAGGGTTATTTCTTTTCACCTACTCGGGATAAAATTTGTTCTACTTAAACACATTAAATGTCCGCATGATTTCACCTACAGAACTTGAGATATGGATTTTGACTTGTATCCTAGCATGATGTACCTGTGCGTAGCACGGGTCTAATCTTATCTATTTGCATAAATATTTCGATGTTATAAATGAATTGAGAATTATCCATTGAAAATATATTAATAGTAAACTTGAAAGTAAAAAATTTTGGCTTGCATATACTCCACATGCTAAAGTAATACGTCCATTATAGTCCCGAATCATTGAGTCATTACTTTATTCAAACCCAGAATACAATGATTAGACAATTTCATACCCAAACAAATTATAATATTGAAGTCTTCCCATTGGTTTCTATATGCACTTTCAAGGAAGAGGTAAATGCATAACACGTAGATTAATTCCACCATCTAGGGAAAACTGTATCAATATCCCTAGCAAAGAAGGAACCGTTCTTCGGTCTTGGTATCAAAATTTTCATTTTTGCCTTTATAAGGATGCGATAAGCCAATAAAATCAAGAGCACAAGATAATATTAATGAATGAATTTTTAGTTTCATCTTCAGATATTGCAGTCAAAGTTAGTAAGTTCATTATTTACTAAGAACCATATACTATGACCTATTTAACTTGGTTAAGTATTAGAAAATCAATTTTTTCTAATCTCTCTAATCTTATTAAATTCTAATGGTAATATTTACTTCAATTTGATGGTCATCATATTTTAGTTGTAGTTTTCTCTTTTTTCGTCTTCACTTAATTGGTCAAACCTAACCGTGTTATATGTATGTATGTATAGTTGGCCAAATTATGAATAATGATAAAGGAGGAAGAGGAGATTGAGAGGTAAATAAGAACACGTATTATTCTATGAGATATCCATGTATTATGACGGAGTGACAGATACAGAATTATCCTATTTATCATTTTATTTACTTTTTAGTTCCAGTAATTCATAATTGCATAATAAATATACCTCATTTATGTGGCATCCAAGTTGACTTTGTGTTTTAAAGAATTTTTTTCTAACTATAATTAGTAAACAGGTCTTGTTAACTATTGTCCTGAGGCACTTGCTTGACATACCTAATATAGAATACTTTGTCTTCCTAAGTGTTGATTACACTAATAGAGAAACATAGCGTGTAGAAAATTGCAAACTTACCTTCTTACTAAGTACTTTTTACTTTTGTTCTCCGCTTACCCTTTACTTATAAAGTTTGTTTAATATTGACCTCTATGTAGTTATAATAAAAAAAAACTCATCAGATCTACTGTCAGCGTAAAGAACTTTTTCTACATTTATAATTGTGTAACCAAATTTATCTACACTACATGTCACCCGACCAGCGGCAATTGTGTAAATTTTTTTTTTAATAATTATCCTGATCGATAACATTTAAAACTATTTCAGCCATGGCATCGAAATGGCGGAACTGGTGAAGACGAGGTGGCTGGAAGTCAAAGGGTCGTTTTGGACAACAGGGTACCTAACTCATGGGTCTTGGTACACAGTCTCGTTTCTGGTGAGGTTGCCGGCCTGGAGCAACATGAAGAAGCAGATAGTGAACCTGAGACTGACTCGCCGGACGGGAGCATCCAAGAGGGGCAGGCGGAGTTGCCTGATGAAGTGGGCACGGAGAAGTGGCACGAGCTAGAGGTCGGGCGGTTCCACATGAGTGAGAGGAATGCGGGCGAGATGTTATTTGCCATGGAGCAATCGTTCGACAGATGGAGGAAAGGGCTCTTCATCAAGTCCGTTGAGATCAAGGCCATATGATCCCAAGCAGTTACATGTACAATAAAAGCAATTGCGGAAGAATTGCCCTCATGGAAGTGACTATAGGAGTGATAAGTGTGTGGTCGGGCGTGCGTGTTTCGTGGGCGCTCTTCTTAGCTAGTAATATTAAATAAAAAAAAGATGAACTCATGTGTACGAACATCTTTCTGTTTCCTGGACTCCGTCCTCTCATGTGTGATATCTATTTGTCTATCTGTCTATCTATCGCAACCTTTCCGGAGGAGAACCACAGAGGAAAAGGTAATGGACTACTGCACGAGGTGCTTAGCATGAATTCTCCAAGGCCCTATTAATCGCAACTTAGCATTCAATTCAATCGTGCAATTTTATCTCACCTTTTGGAGTTGCTACTAATCGGTTATGGATCGATTTTCGGGAATATAATAATGCAATTTATGTACTTTGCATCGTAAATAATGCACTATGTCCATCATCAATTCAATATATGATGGCCTCTTTACATAAAAAAAAAGATGGTACCTTTGTTTATATTTCCATTTCTCGGTGCCAATGATAAATTCCCCACCATAGCAAATAATGATGTCGATAACATTGTCCCCTATGGCCATGCTGCACCGAAAGAAAACAAATAATTAGCTTTTGGGACCACGACGCACAAAGCTAACAAGTTCACATGGAGGATCCCACAACCACAACTAAACGATTAAACAAATTGTCATTGTCAAAATAAAATAACTTTATTCTCTATTGTTTAGTAGAAACGAAGCAATACAGCCAGCACCAGTGTCCCCACAATCAAAACTTGAGGTCCTTACAATCACTATGTCACAATTCCTTCTCTATTACTGTCATGCCTAATTTATATCTCCCCCCAAGCCTTAGTTTTGCCCTCGGAACCATAACTGCGCCCTCAGAATCCTAATTGTGCCCTTGAAGCCCTAATTGTGCCCTCAGAGCTCTAATTTTTCAATCCAATTGAGCCATGAAGAGAATATGACAAACCTGAATGACTAAGGGTAAGAGACGACACGTGAGTAACGGCCAACAATGATGATGACGGACAACGGGAACTTCCTTCGCTTGAATGATGACCAGATGAGCCCTAATTTCACTCTCAATGTGCGACGTCGTTTAATTAACTAGGGGGGAAATGATGTCGCATTGGACATCCAAGCCACGTAGGTGATGCGATGTCGTTTTTGAAGTCCACGTGGACTTAATTTTAAAAAAAATTTGCCAAGTCATTTACAAGATTTAATTAAAAAAGCTATGTATTAATTTTGGCTGGAATATCTCGCCGTTGACACTTAAGTGATCGTTTGTCCTTTGATTTGGCAGTTAAGCGAGCCGGCTAATACTAATACTTTTGGCACTAAAGTGAGCGCCGTAGACAAGTTTTGACACTTTTGCTGTTCTTCCCCTCTTTTTGCTCATTAAATCTCACATTCACACACATAAAACAACATACTCAATTCTCATACAATAATTTACATGAAAGCACAATTCACAAGTTATACATACACATGTAGGTAGCATCAATTGCACCATCGCACCAACATTTTCTCTTGTTTCACTCTTTCAATCCATACTTACACTTCGTTCACTCTCAACATAATGAATCATAATATGCAATTCAGCGTATTAACAGGATACGCAACAAATATGCTAAATATATCCACAAAAAGTATGTGTGATTTCTCACTTCGATATGTGCCCCTTATTAACTCGTTCATTGCAATTACACAAAATTGTTGCAAAGAACACAAAAGCTATTATGATGCAAGTTTTGGCATAGACATATCACATAGTAATTAATTCAGAACAATCAGTAAAAGAAGCTGGAGAAAAGGTCATTCACATTCACATCATTAGAACTCATGATGGCCCTTTCATATGTTCAAAATGCTATCTAAAGTGCTCTGAATTAAACAGTTAATACTTAAATATTCAAAAAAAAAATCATATGTATACCTCTCTTTAGATCTCAAGAGCACCCATTGAGGAGTGTAGCGTTCCAAGCACGCCCCTTTCAATAAGGTCATCATAGTCTTATGTATTTATAAGAGTTTAGAAGCGAAAAGTGCTTTTTTTTAAGGTAAGCATTTATAACATGAACGAGGCGTAAGAAAACATAGTCATGCAAGGCACACAAGTACTGAACTTCACGATTTATCTTATTTATAAACAATAGTGATACATGGGTGAGTTCACACTCTGGAGGCTAAAAGTATTAACTGTCCACATTAGCCAAAAGTCATCGCCCGGTCACACGACTCCGTCCAAAAAGTGTTGGTCATGCCCTCCAAAAATGGTATTCTACCGCTCCTCGATCCCTGCCTCACTCTATCCCGTTACTGCCATCGTCGTCCTCATCTGGGTGCGGTAGGGGTCCCACTAGCCGCCCACCAACTCGAGCGTAGACCACTACGAAGCCCAGAAGTCTGGGGCCCACTGGGGACCCTATATCTATCGTCACTATTGATATACACTTGATAAATACTATTCCTGGAAAGTCGAGATCCACAAAATCGGTCATGTAGCTCGAAAAGTCTATGGGAGCCCGTAACCAATGGAAGTAGAAGCAGGCGGAAACGGCATATCTACTGATTTGTAAAAATTTAACAGCCACAGGAGTGAGCGATAGCTATACTAAACGAACAACAGATTGCACATCAACTAGCATAAACACGACAAGTGCCTACTTGGACACTCTAGATGAAGCAAACATACATTGTTACTCACTATCTGTTAACAATTCCAAGTATGATAGTCTAAGATCAACAATAACAAAAATTCCATAATGCAAACATCCCACTGTCCACAATTTAAAAAGTCATCACCCGGTCACAATCTTAACTCCATCCAAAAAGCGTTGGTCATGCCCTCCAAAATGGTATTCTACCACTCCTCGATCCCTGCCTCACTCTATCCCGTTACTGCCATCGTCTGCCCCGTCCTCATCTGGGTGCGTAGGGGTCCCACTAGCCGCCCACCAACCCAGCGTAGACCGCTACGAAGCCCAGAAGTCTGGGGCCCACTGGGGACCCCATATCTATCGTCACTAATATCATTATTGATATACACTTGACAAATACTATTCCTGGAAAGTCGAGATCCACAAAATCGGTCATGTAGCTCGGAAAGTCTATGGGAGCCCGTAACTAATGGAGGTAGAAGCAGGCGGAATCGGCATATCTACTCATTCGTAAAAATTTACTCACTATCTATTAACAATTCCAAGTATGATAGTCTAAGATCAACAATAACAAAAATGGCATAGTCTGAGACATGCGCACACAATTTAACGGGGTTTGGATATCATAATCTTAACTCCATGTCAAATGTCCTCGGCTTCATTGGTCACAAAAGAAAAAAATACTCCCGTTTGGTCTTATTTAGTGCGCCCTCCGACTACAATCGGATATACATCGGAATTCTCAATTGCCAGCTAATCATGATCCACTCGACATCCCCATCACCTCCAATTGAGCATCTAGGGCAGAATTCTCCTAGGAATCCGATTCCCATAACTAGGCATCCCAACTTTCCGACTTCTTGGGGTACCGTCGATCAAATCAACCGACAATATTCAATAACCTATGAAGCACCAGCACATAGTCATTTCATGCAGCACAAACCCGACCACCCAACAACAATCGGTCTTTCTCAATATCACATAATTCATAGCTTACCACTTTAGCAGAACATATCGTAAATCACATTCATGGTCACTAAAGCACCTTCTTGGCTAATCGTCAACAACATATCCCACGACCCGTGACTAATTACATTCTCAATTTCTAACGACTGACCTTCGATCGACTTACCGCGATTTAAAACTAACTTGGGGTTTCTGCACCACTTAATAAAGCTCGTGATAAGTTAGTTATATTTAATAAATGGGCAAACACTCGGTCTTATCCCGAGCCCGCGACTACAATCGGACGAGCACCCCGACTAATCATGACAGTCGAATAACCACCCAAATTGAGGCGACACCCAGACGAGCACTGGGACTCACCACGTCACCGAACCAGCATCCCAACTTCGCGACTACGCCCTGCGTGGTCTCAACGCCACAATTCAACCAATGACACCACAAAACAATCAATCTCCGTAACAAACCAGCCACCCGACACCCTACCTGCACCAACCCGAACTCGAGACTCATAAAATTAACATGCGCATGGTTCCTTATCTAGAATAGGGAGGCAGAACTTCACTTGCCTTGATTTCGGCTCGGTTCAGCGCTGTACCAGAAGAAGAAAGGAGTGCCGAGCGTCTCGGGACTTCTGGTCGCGTTCCTTGGGTGACGGCTCGATGGATTCGTTGGTGCGAGAAGGTTTCCCGACTGTCCCGCGGCTGTTTGGTCGGGCGGACTGATCGAGACGCGGCTGCTCCGTCGAGAAAACCCAAGCCGAAGCAAGAAAATGGAGGAGAGGCCGGGAAAGAAAGGACCGAGCAAAACAGAGAATGGAGAGGGGAAAAGCTGGGTCGGCAATTGAGGGGAATGAAGACTACCTTCCTCCTTCTGCATGTGAGACTAATCTGGGCGTGGGGTGTGCTGCCACCTAGTCCATTCCGCCGCGCCACATGGCGTGTTCTTTCCGCCATTAAAATGAAGGGAAGGTGTCAGCGTCTCCGGCAACAAGAAGAAGAATGAAGTGGTGGTGTGCTGGTTGGCAGAGGAGAGTCAACGTGGCTTGCAAATGAGAGAGGAGGTGGCTGATGGTGAGTGTTCTGGTGGGAAGAATGGATGGCGCCACAAAGGTGGGCAGGAGAAGATTATAGCGTGAACATAGTGAATATGGAAATGGCGTGCATGGGGTCGGCGCGATGTGAAAAACGTGACTAAAATTTAAAATGTAAACGAAATACATTGTAAAGTTAGAATGGTTAGTTCATAAGATGACATTACGAATGAAAAGATAGGTGATCGCGGGACGGTCTTGCGATGGTTGTCATGGTGATGGCATGGTGGTATCTTGATAATATCCAAACTTTTCGAAGTTGACGCTTCTGCATTTCGTCGACGATCATTCTAATTCCCACGTCGTTCTGTTACGTAAATTCGTCAAACGAATAACGAACGAAATTTTGGGATGTTGCAAGGAGTGAGTTTAAAAACATGGCAAGCACAAATTGCCTAGGTCAGAATAAACGTGCACCAAAGAAAATATGAAATCAGATGCTTGGATAAGAGTATGTCAAGTGTGCACACTATAAACAATATCAACACTTCCATTCCACATCTCAATTATTACAACTCATAGAAAGAATAGACATCTTCAATGTTTTCTCCGGTCGGAAGACTGATATACCCTTCTACGGCTCCTCCGAACAGGCTCAAAGACATACTAGAGCAACAGCAAGCACCACCAAGCTTTGTTTCGGTGAAAAGCGTTGGCTATATGGATCCCCCTGATGCTAATGCATTCTATGCTGTGCTAAGGCTAAAATGGAAGATAAATAAAATGAAATGAATTACGCAAAAAAATCATGAGCGTGCGTGTTGATCAGTTTATCCAATGGCAATACATTCGATAGACAAAAAGTATAACTCTAAAGGTACAAATACAAAAATGAAACTGAGATGACATTAATCACAAAAATCTCTTTTGAGTGTTTCCATCTTTTTTCATTAAACTGAGGTCACTACGGCATGGCTAATATCAAGTCTCCAACCAATTAAAACAATCGGGGCAATCAAGTCGCAATGATCCCTAACACATCCTAATCAAACAACAAATGAAACGGTGCATCATCGATCCCCAAAAATTGCCAGATTAAAATCAAGAATCGAAACCCTAACCTGAAGAAGAAGCTCGCTTTCCTCCTTCATAACCAGCTTGCACATAAATTCATCTCCTTTCATGCGGCTATTTACTAAATCAATAAACACTGGAGCACTTTTCACTGCTCAGAAACTGCCTTAAAAAGCCCGAGAGAACCCAAATGGCCTCGACATCGAAGCACCTCCCCAGATGCACCATTATAAAGCGGCAAAATTTCAATTAAGGATCAAAAGTGGGTCTCTTTTCTCAAAAAAGGACCGCAAGTGGATAATGTCTCAATTAAGGATTCAAAGTGCCTAAACTAGTCTCAAATAAAAATCAAGCTCGTCGGCCGGCCAAATGTTCGTCGGCCAGCTAGCGTGAAACATTTCTGGCGCAGGAATAGTGGCAATTTTGTCCTTTTTCTTTCTTTTCCTTTCTCTTTTTTTTTTTTACTTTTTCCTTTTTCTCTCTTCCCTGGCCATCGCTGGTGACGGTCCACGACTTTAGGCGAGGTGCCGCTGTCGGCATTGAGCGATGGCCACTACCGGCCATATGGTTGAGGGTGGCCCTCGCCGCAACCCTCGACAAATTTAGGTGAGGGCAATCCTCGTGAAGACCAATTCCTACGAGGGTCGCCTCGGGCCCGCTTAGCCCAAGCGAGGGTTGCTCCCTGTTAGCTGCCGGGCGCAGGCACCTCGCTTATCAAGTGAGGTCAACCCTCCTCCCGACTGGGCGAGGGCGAGATGCGCCCGCCCGCCCAAGGAGGGGCGACTGCCCACGGGCGAGGGCTAACCCGCCCGCCTGTGCAAGGCGGCCGCTGCCCGACAATGAAGTGAGCGTCATCAGGCTACGGACGCTGCCGGGCGGCGGCTAGAGAAGAGACAAAAGAAAAAAAAAAAAAAAAAAAAAAAAAAAAGAAAAGACAAAATTGTTCCTATTCCAAATTTTAAAATGTTTCACACTTTTCATGATTAATGAACATTTGGCCGGCCGACGAGCTGGGGTCCTTATTTGAGACTAGTTTGGATACTTTGGGTCCTTAATTGAGATATTGTCCACTTAGGATCCTTTTTTGAGAAAAGAGACCCACTTTGGATCCTTAATTGAAATTTTCCCTTATAAAGCAGCTCAAAAACCATCAATAAACATAGGCACAACTACAGGTATTAACTTAGTCCATTCTTTCCGGAGACGAAGCATAGAGCAAAACGTTACTTCTGTTTCAAGGCCTAGATTTGACAGAACATGAATGCTACCCACTTCCTATGATCCTCCCCCAATCTAAAAGTAAAGAGGAGAACGAAGGTTAATCTCTAGGTTAATCAATTATGTAAATAACTTAAAAATTATCTGGCTTCATAGAATCATCTAGGTCTATGCTCCAATATCTTAAAATTGCATAGATGACTTACCTTGGCAAAGTATTTGTTGATAGAGGAGCACTAACCAAGATTTCAGCACATCGACGAAGTTCAATGTGGAGGACACTATCAGCCATTGATCTCTAACTTGACCAATCAATCATTCACGTCTGTTTTCTTTAGGGTTTGTTGCCCCGTAGCCCGCAAGCAACATTCGTGGTTTCAACGAAACAACCGGAAGCTCTTTTGTGCCACTGGTTGATAATGTCCCATGACAAACTGTGGTTGTGAATATCGATAATTGTCTGCAAGTCCTTGCTCAATTTCAACAATGGTGGCAGTAGCGGCAGTTTCCAATTTCGGAATCCATAAGGCAATTGCCCTTAAGATTGTTGGAAAATTGTAAGGTAACATGAAAAAATAAGAAGAGCTGAAAATCTATTGACAAACATGAGAAAATAATATCAATTGTCTAAGACATGCTAGTCACTTTCCTTAAGGATAATTCCGCCCTTTGGAGTGTGAAACTCGGTGCATAAGGCTCTAGCGGTTATCCTCCCAAGATACAACATACCTTTTTTCTATACTCCGCACTAAATATTAGAAGGAACAAGAACAATGTTATAACCCAGTAAAGAAAGAAAAGATTTGAGAAGAAAATGATATTCTCTTTACAATTATGTGCATATATTTTGATTGCGTTTTGAAGTTCTATTTTGTATTCAAAATAAAAGAGCCGTTAAGAAACCATTATAAAGCCGTTGCAAAATAATGGAGGATTTATGAATAATTAAATCAAATGTTACAAGACCGTTAGAAAACTGTTACAAAATAATGACTTTATGGCGGTCATAAATTTAAACAAATATTTCAAAACTGTCGAAATATATTAAACGATATCAACACGGCACGGAGAGACTGACGACCCAAGCACAGGTCAGCAACGGCGCCTTGGTGTAGAGCAGATCTACCCGAGCCATATTCGGGTCCATGAATATGCGTTTACTGTCATCTAGGTCGCCAAATCTGCCGATAAAGCCCAAGAAGAGAAGCTTGAAGATCTTGAACAACTCATAGTTTTTGAACATAATCTCGGCCTTTTCTTTGTCGAAGAAGGCTTTGAACAGAATCTCGGCCAATTTTTTGTCGAAGGCTTGACCGCTGTTCAATGGGCAATCATTAGGAGGCCGAACCTCTGTGACCTCGCCAATTTCGACCTACTAGCCCTCCTCTTCCATGAGACTGTACTGCTACATTTTCATGGTGTAAATGGGAACGAAATTCTGAAGCACAAGCGTTGAATCTCGAAGCCGGCCTTTGCTCGCCAAGTACAAACACAATATTCACTCTGCATATTTCATGAACCCCACCAGGATCATACCTGCTGCTAACATCGACAGTGTAGACCCGGACAAGGCCATAAAGAAAAATGACATACGTTAGCCCTACCAAGATGCAAAGCCGCGCCAACTGCCTCAGCCATAGGTCGTCGTCCTCTTGGATATACGCGGTGATCATGTCCCACCTGCCCAAGTGGAGGAGAAGGAATAGTAACATCTGGCTCTTCGAATTGATCATCCCCTTTGTTTCTATTGTGGTTTATTCCACATCGATTGTGAAAGGGGCTGAAGTGTGAAGAAAGCCTCACTCTTGCTTTTGGGGTGAGAGGCCCAAGACCATCTAACATTAGTATTAGAGTCCAGATTATGAATAAGTCTGGACCCAACGGTCACTCGGGATATATGGGTTGTAGCCGCTCCGACTTAAGGCTTGATGTGTGAGGAGAAGATTGTTAGGTTTATTTTACATCCCTTGTGAAAGGAGCTAATGATCAGTTTATAAGTACGAGGGAAAATACTTTGAACTAACTTTTGGGATAAGAGAAGTCCAAGACCATCCAATAGTATCCCAAGCAGCTCAAAAAGATACTGAGCAGCATGAGGGATCATAATGGAGTCAGCTGATAGGTATTCGACTGACCTGAGTTGCAAAGGTCAGATGGAAGAACAAGCTTAGGAAGACAAGCAACCGCATCTCCCACTCATTCTACAGTTCACGAGTGTTTTGAAGGAGCAAAGAAAATCCCACGGTTGAACTCAAATCGTTGGCATCGAAAGGCGCAAGGTTTGGGGTGCTGTCTCAAGGATGTTCAAACTTAGGATGATATATGGAGAGGACAAAGCAAGGCAGAACAACATTAGCCTTGAATTTACCTCAGCATCATTCTTAGAACCGTCACCATCTTATAAGCATTAACTTGGGATAGGAATCAAATTCAAAGGCACCTATTTACCCTTGATAACATTACAAGGAACAAAAAAGTAGCACACTTTTTGAAACACCCGTCACACAGAACTGGTGACACTACCTTTCAGATGCATAATTGTCAAGTCATGCTCTACATTTGCCCGAAGGGTAAGTAAAGTGACAAAATCAGGTTTCAATATTCATACATGAGTATAATCTGCTTTAATTAACAAGATTGGAATAATTTTGATTTCTCATTCACTCCTTAGAATTTAAATTCCTTGAACTTCACTCTAACTCACTAGGATTTTCACACTTTGATAACATTACAAAAAAAGTAGCATGCTTTTCGAAACACCCGCAACACAATACTGGTGAAACCATCTTTCGGATGCATAATTGTCAAGTCATTATCTGCATTTGCCCGAGAGGTAAGTAAGGTGACAAAATCAGGTTTCAACATTCATACTCTGCTTTAATTTACGAGATTGGAATAATTTTGGTTTCTCATTCACTCTTCAGAATTTAAATCCCCTGAACTTCACATTTTGTCCGACAGGCATCACCAGCCTCAAAAGGGCAAAAAGAACTTGGAAGTTAAACGTTCCGTTGGTGGGACTTGAACACGGGTTTCTCGGGTGAGAGCCCAGTATCCTAACCAACTAGACTACAACGGATTTGTTCGCCATGCGGCAACTAAGCTAATAACTTCACTGGAGAGACGCAAGAGGGTTCAAGAGCCACGTCTGTAAAATCCCTCGCCTGCTGCTCGCCCTTCCTCATATCCGTTGCAATGCTCGTCGACGTTTTCAACCCTCCCTCTCTGAGAAGCAGCAGATAAACGCCAAGGACGCCCATCCCCCCCGCTTCGCTCTCTCTCTCATCGCAACCTGGGTACGTCCCCCTCTGTTCCTTCTTTGAATCGATTTTGTCTCATGGGTCCTGCTTCCTCGTTCCGTGCTCAGTCCAAGCTTGTCCCTTTCAGCTCGTCGTTCCCAGGACAAACTGGGTTTTAGTTTTGCTCCTGCCTGCCTTTAGGTCTTTTCTTGATTGTTGCAGTTGACCAGCATGAACAAGCCCAGCTCAGTTCATGGTTGCTTTCTGGATTTTTTTCTCGTTGGTAAAAGATTCGTGGTGAAATGAACGGGGTTTTGTTTGAGCTGGGGATTCTTTATTTTTGTCTTTCAGTACTTTCTTGGACCGAAGCACTGTAAAAGAAGAGCAAGACCCACCCGCTAAAGTGGCGGATTTTCTTTGCCCTTCGAGGTCAATGACATAGATCTTGTCCTTGAGCTGTGATTGCTGAGAATTTCCAAGACCCCTCAGGATAGAACATTGGGAGGGTTTGCTGCAGAAATGCAAGTTATTCAATCTGGACAAAGCTAGAGTTTAGTGTGTTCTTTAGACATAGTTTGGGTGCAGCATATGATCATTGTAGAGAATTTGATGAATGAGAGAAGTCCACGCTTGTGGCCGTCAGGTCAACACTGTCTTTGTAAAGTGCAATTGGTGTAAATGGACGGTGTTAACCGACAATCCCTATGACTTGAGAGTGTCATAGCAATGCCATTTCTTGACTGTCTCTATAGAAATGGCTAAAATTAAGGGTGATAGGGTGTTTGTGATTTAGATAAAGTTAATGAGTGCAGTGAAACGTTGCGCTACTCATTTTGCAAAACTGATCCTGTTTAATATATGCACTCTGAATTTGAACTTTGCAGACAGATTGCCGATAGCTAACAAACTGAATCAAAGATGACTCTCTCCGGATTAACCCTTGGTCCGTCAAAATGTTTCTTGATACCTGCTCGAGGTGCCAATTCCTTATCTGTAGAATTCCCAGCCCTTATTTCGATTGCAAGACGTAAAGGAAAGTTCAGGTCCCTGCATGGAGGAAGGTATTGCGCCTGTTGAGGAAATTCTCATGGTTGTTGAAAATCAACCACTTGGTTCTTTGCAATTTTCTTACCTTATTTATTGGGTTTGTTCATTGAAATTTGCAGCAGACATCAGGCACTAGTGATCAGGTCTGCGATGGATGCTTCTTATGGCGACCCCACTGGTATGAAATGCTTTCTCCATTGTCATTCTTACAAATAAAAAATTGATTGTTGGATTGATTTTTCTTTCTCTCCCATTCTGGAGCTATTGGAATATTAAGGTGTTGGTTTGACAGAAGCAAAACAGTTTCTTAGAAACACAATTTTGGAAAAGCTTGTGAAAGCTGGTGACTATTGTTAAAACAGAGGTGTACTTTGACGTGATTAAAAGATTATATGAGTCACTTTTTGTTCCTTACAGTACCTAATATTTTATGTCCAAGTCTTATTGTTTGCATTTGTTCAAACTGAATTAGGCAATGAGCTACTTCAAGAAAGCAAGATATATGCCAACTTTACTACCGTCTTTACTTTAACCTCTCATACCTGTTGGTATTCTTTTATTACTTATAGTGGAATTTGCATTGGGGAACATTTTCCAGGTCATTTGTTCCTCATGCTATAAGTTTTCTGATATTTGAGATGTACCCTTTCCTGAGTTCTGTCGAGCTATGGAGTCAAGGCAATACAGAACAAAAGCATGAAATGTGTAAATCTTATTTCATGGTTATCAACCTACTATGAGCGTGTCGTTGAACTCCCGTTCAGAATGCAGATTGTGATGGTTGTTCACCATGTCAAAGCCCATAGGACTAATAGGTCATTCTGAAAAGACCTATAGTACTTAAAACCGTTTTGAATTTGCCCGTTGAAATGCTGATTTTCACGTTGAGTTAATTGATGTTTTGTCATGGCTAAAAAAAAAAATTGATGTTTATCAAGAAAAATTTGAGCTAAATAATGATACGATGTGTTGTTTTGTTCTCCACATTACTTCATCCTACTTTACTGGCCTCTTCAGGTTCGACCATATTTCCTAGAATAAATGTAAGGGACCCTTATAAGCGGCTTGGAATCAGTAAAGAGGCCTCCGAAGATGAAATTCAAGCCGCAAGGAATTTCCTTGTCCAAAAATATGCAGGACACAAGCCCAGTTTGGATGCAATTGAATCTGCGCATGACAAAATAATCATGCAGAAGTTCTACGAGAGGAAGAACCCGAAAATTGACGTCAAGAAGAAGGTCAGGGAAGTAACTCAATCCCGTGCCGTGCAGGCTGTCATGAGCAGGTTTCAGACTCCGTCCTCAAAGTTTATCATAAAAACAGCTACCGCATTTTTAGTACTTGGACTTCTCACCGTGCTTTTTCCAACGGAAGAAGGCCCCACTCTTCAAGTAGCCATATCCCTAATAGCTACCGTATACTTCATACATGATCGGCTGAAAAGCAAACTGCGAGCTTTTCTCTATGGGTACGTAGATGACATACTTGGTGCTCTTCATCAATTTCAGTTGACGACTCTCTCTAGCTATTTATTTATTTTAAATTGGTGTATTCCTGGCATGATAGTTGTTTAGCTCATTCCTCACCATACATACATCCGTTCTTGTCAATCTAACTGCCCCATATGTCGAGTACTTGCAATGGATGTGATGGATTCATGATTTGTCTCCATATGCAGGGCTGGTGCCTTCATTTTGTCATGGCTACTGGGGACATTCTTGATGGTCTCCATAATACCGCCTTTGTTTAAAGGACTGCGTGGTTTTGAAGTAACAACTTCACTTATAACCTACGTTCTGCTCTGGGTTTCTTCTACTTACTTGAAGTAGGAAATTTGGTGACCTCTGAGAAGACCCCAATTTTGATTCAAAGTGGCCTGATATGAGTGTTCTTGGTTTCTTCAATCTCCATTTTCATGATGGCTCTTGATGGTAATCATGTATCCATTGACAGCTTGAGCCTTCTTCATTTGTCTTCTAGCATTTGTTCAATGAAAATGCTGGTATAGGATGAACAATTTTGAGATGGCTGTTTTATTGTTTGGAAGAGGAAAAAGCTGTGGAAATGAACTATAGTGACCTTTTGACTGCGGTAAGTTTTCTGAGTGACCGAAAAAAAAAGAAAGACTGGTAAAGTTTTGCATTCCATTCTTCTGGAACTCATCTTTGTGGAGCATGATGTCATGCGAGCAACGATGTTTGACGTTGTGGTATGCATCGATGGAAGTAATAGCTTCGTGAAAATTCATGTGGGGCTTACTAAGAAGTTATTGAAGTCGACTAATGGTAGGGATATTTGTTAAAAAAAACGTAGGTTTACAAATTTTGTGACAATCTGAAACTGGTTAATTAAGTGTGTTCTATTCATATACCCCCAATAAGAATCTGGCAATTTGAAAATTACAGACCAAAAATAAAATTTGCAAATTTAATGTTTATACCATTGTTAATATCTATGTCATTATTGGGTAAAGTTTCCGCGAAGCAAGCGCTCCGTTGAAAATGCAAATTTTGCCAGTAGTAGTTTCTAGCGTGGGCTTATATAAAACCCAAAGTCTCGTTAGGTGATTTTCTTATCGTTATTTTTTCTTAATTAATGTTACCAACGTACTTGCAACACTCAAGTGACATTCTTCTACCAGAATCAAAAGAACCTTGCCAGAGAAAGTGTAGGGGACTGAGGATGATTTGCTCTTCCATGTGAAGGTGAACTCGCTCCATCGACTCAGACTTGGCATCTGAGACTCGGCATGAACACAGCGCAGGTGTATCTGACGAACTGTCATAACATATGCTTATAAAGTGGTTGAGGTGGCGATCAGTTTGAATGCTAATGCACATTACTGCAATAAAATCAACAAGAAGAGTCGTCTTTCCATACTCTTAACCTGATCTGATGCTAGTCTTTCATATTGGAAGATGTCAAAGCATTTCCAGCACGGGAAACTAGCCCTCATGGGGCCCAAACGATTTGTTTAAGACACTAGTATCAGAGACGGTCAAAGAAAGCAGACTTCTGTGTACTTCATCACATCAAATGAATGGCAACATTTTAAAGAAAGGAAGATGGAAGTAAGAAGATCGACCTTGAATTAAAAATGAGTTACTACAGCCATTTTACATCGTTGGAGTATTTATTCTATATTTACAGGTGAAGGTATCGACATAACAATTACAGGGGTGAAGCAAAGGCAAATTATTGCAATTGTCGATTCACACCAAGTCCTGGATAGACAAGTGCGACTAAGCATAATCAGGATGAGGGTTACAGTATCCCTCATAAATTAGAATTAAGCATCTCCTGAAAAGATTATCATGATATCATGGTTAGGCAGTGAACCACCTCCCAAATTCACGTTCACCATGAGCATGCACTTCAGATAGAGCTCCTACCACTATTTTGGCATTCAGACAGCCACAAGTCTATGTTTTCTGTGATCTGTTGCCTTACTTTGTGGACCGCATCTGGGGAGCTGCAGTTCTGGGCATTGCCTGAAAGAAGAATGACACTCAGACAATGTGAACTTAGAAAACTTTCTTTACTAGAAACAAAAGTAATTGAATTGCACACGAAATTTGCTTTTCCTAAACTGCAAAAACACATTCATAACAGAAGTCAATCTAATTAAGCTGGCAACGGTAAATGTCAATGTCAAACTCCACCGGAAGCTCAGGGCCAGTGGCTGGGAAAACTTTGGCAAGAGATGATGTCAAGGGTTTAAACCTCACTAATCATTCCTCAGTTGCCACGCCAGGAGGAGAAACTCAACTGCGCACACACTATTTTTGAGACTAGGACTACCTGTTTTCAACAATTCCAGTATACTTCTTATTTTTAAATAATTCACTTAGTGCAGCACTTCATTTTCATCTTCTGCTTCTGCTCATCTCTTCTAATATCAGGAGACAGCAAACACTTATTTTTGCTTTGTATTTTTCATTTCAAATTTGTCTTCGTAAGGGGGGAAATCATGAGTTTATTAAAGAAAATAATCATATCTTGAAACCGTCAGGACCAGCAGAAGAAGAGCCAAAATGAGAAGAAAATAGGCATGGCACGAGGCAATATCACCAAGTTATTCATGCAAGAATCAAACCGAAATCTCCATTTTCCACAGTGACGACATTCAGTTCTGCTGTGCATTCACGCCACTGGAAAATGCAAGTCTCCCAATGAAACAGCATACAGTAGTCGCAACCATGAATATTTCGTAACTATATGCAGCATGTAAGTAGATCCAAGCCGTCTATACCTTCAAGGCTCAGAGGAGACTGTGGGCACCCTCGCATATCAGTTCCATGTCCGCAATTATGACAGGAGATGAGGTAGGAAGGCACTGACAGCATTTGAAATTCAACAGTCATTTCAGTGTGAAAGAGAGTGACAGAGAGAGGTCCAAAAAGCATAAGCAATGGAACCCCATATGAACATGTAACTGCGGATGTACTAGACCAAAGAAGTATTACATGGAAAGATCTTTGAAAGTTTATAGAGGCACTTCATTTTATATTCTTAACCAAAGACATTAACGCACACGGCAATTCTTCATCATCGTTCAGTCTAACAGCACAGCACCATAAATTGTTGTCCATGTAATCAACAATAACAATAATGAATAGTATTGATATTTATGCAAGAGAAAGATTAATGTCAAAATGCGTAGGGAAGTTTAGGTTTATGTCATCATCTCATGGAATGTGTGTGTTAAGCATGTTGCTAGCTTGAAACCAAAGAGAAACTTCATGATCATGTTCTAATCTTCACTAATTGAAACCAGTGGCTAACAAAAACTGGTAAATGGTTGTCTGAAATCATGGGAACTTACTATCTGGTGAAGATATCTGTTTTGAAGCATGCCGCCATGGATCTTGAGAGCCATTCGTGAAAATTATCTTTGAGCCTGGCAAAGTTACACCTTGATGTCAAAAGGAAGCACACAAGTTTCTTTTTGATAAGAAGTATGTTATATATACAATGTGTGCCTATTTCCTGACAGGTTACACTTATAGGGAAAACTGTCGCCTGAAGCTAAGACAGTATCAGAGTATGATCATGAGTTCGAATCTTGACACTCTCCTATATTCATTACGCATATTTGTCTGCTCCCTAATTATCTCGTGGATGTGTAAGACCTTACACTCAAGGTTGAGTATAGAAAAAGCATGCTAGATATACATTAGGAGCCTGTTTCTTGACAGCTTTAACTTTTGGGGCAACAAATAGATAACTTTGATGAAAAAAAGCTATGTGCAGATTCCAGAATATGCTCATGATGTGTCATGTACTATTATATATTTCATTTGGTTTATTGTCAACATTATTTGACCAGATTCATTTTCAGCCCTTGATATGACTTTTCATTGATGCCTATCAATTTATGCAGAAAGACTTAAATAAACAGGATTGTAAGCATTTACTGAAGAATGCTAACTACAAATACAGTAGTCTCAGCTCAATCGTCAGTTATAATCAGTTAAATTATAAGAGTCCCAGAAAACAGGGAACAGACATTGCATGAAACTCTTTAATATATTAAACAGTTCCATCCATCTGGGCTTTCGTAATTGTGTGTTCCAGATTTAGGTGTCTGATTTTATTTGTTGCTTGGCTTTTCATGAAAAGGATAAGCTCAGAAATTGCCAGCCGCTGAATCTCCTAAATGAAAAAATTGAAACCTTACGATTAAAGGGGCATCAAGAACCACAGAAATGTCCGGTCAATTCCTAAGAGAAAATCCATATGATTCTTAAACGCATGGATAATGAAACACTAACTAGCCAAACTAGAAAGATTAGTGCTCAGACCTGCTATTCTTGTGCCCCCATAGTATAAATTTGTTGCATCAACGTCAGGATATATTCCCTGGCCGAACACGTTCTTGCAAAGATCTAAATGGTATCTGTTGCGACACAAGAAATATAGACTTGGGTATAAGATTCACACAGAAAACTAATGAAACAAGGAATGACGAGTATGGAGATGAGAATACCTTGTGTCAACTTTTGACGAGCGGACACTGTCATTGGAGGGGGCCACCTGAAAGTATGCAACTTCAGTGCAAACTTGGAACCACCACAACCGATCGCTCCTATCTTCATTAAGAGCTGTGTTCTTCAAGTGCTTTTGACTATAACTAATGCTATCTGCATAATTGTCTTTAACATATTTGGCATATGCACCCTGCATAAACATTTCAATTTGACCAAATAAAACTCAGAACAAAAGCTAAAGAGGAGGAGCACACCCCTCAATTTGTTTTAGGTGTCCCATGTTCACTCATATAAAGCTTGCATCACAATAATATTGAATATCTGTTTGCACAGCTACTCCACAGAAAACAATTTGTGGGCGAATGATGACAGATGTTTAAATAAAGTGGATTAATTATTGACTATGATTAAATATTGCACTTGTTCAAAGAGCATCATAAGACACAAATCACTCATAAATGTCTAACAGATATGTGTTGCCAAAAAATTAGGAATCCCACCACATAGAAAGAGAAGATTAACTTTGTGGATGGCATAGAAGTAATGGCAAACATCCTACTGTGCAGGGAATAGTAATATATGTGGAGAAATTTCATTGTCTCAAGGAAGCTCTTCAAGCATGCATGAATAATAACCATGCCTTTGATCTGACTAAATCATCTCAACTCAAAATCTCCCAAAAGCATTCAACTATGCTATTCTATATGGCAAAGCTAGTAAAATTATTCACAATTTGCGGTTGCACTATCAATCGGAGGAAACGTTTTCAAAGGTATAGACAACTTCAACATTTACTTCCAAAAAGCTCTAGAATACAATAAAAGAATGAGGTTAAGGTAGGAAAAAGTTTCTCACCACCAAGTCCTCCCCATGCTTCTTAGCTTGAATAAGAGGAGAGCACAATTTATCGGGATTTCCATATTGGAACTGTGGAGGATGAAATCTTGAATATCATTACCTTGTAAAGTAACAAAATAAACGCAAATGAAAAATGATATGCTTACAGCTATGACAGCAGCGTCTGCCAGAAAATACAAGAAGTCACCATCGATCTCAAGCTGCAGAGTATGAGAAAGATTACTTTCAAAAAAAAGTGGGATCAAAAAGGATTACACATTGCACAACAGCTAAACACATTTCTGAAGACATAATCGCCATATTAAGGAAAGAGGAATTCAAACCTCAGCAGCACCAAACAACTCCTTCAATGCCTTTCCATTTGATGCAAGCCGTTGCTCTACAAGTTGATTTACTTCCTGCAATGCAGCCTTACATTCCCGGTCCAGCTGAAACACCAATCTAAAGTTGGAAACAACAGTAGAAAGTTTTATTTAGTCAGAGAATATTTCCAAGTATTTCTCAATACAGATCAAATGGAACATCATAAAGGCTGAAGACAGCAGCCAGACATCAAAATACACCTCACAACATAATCATAACCCCAACTTCTTGGCCTTCTGGCAAGTTTAAAAGGACAATACTGGCAATAAAGATTGTCCTTACCTGCCGGTCAAATTCAGGGAAATCGTACACAGCTTGAACAACGGCAGAACTTGCAAGACTTCCACATGTCAAATGAGGGAACTTAAGACGAAACCACGCACTGAGAGCTCCAGAATAAGAAATGCCAAAAACAAACCAGGGGTTTCCGGCATCTGTTCTATTGAGCTTCAGATTTACTGAATCCTGCACATAGTGTCAAAACAACTAACTAGTCAGACTGCTAGCAGACATCATGTGAAAGGGAAACTCACTTCAACACACAGAAGTAAAGACTTTCTAGAAGAAATGCTAAAAGTTTCTCTCAAGAACCTAGCACATGACTTAGCCATATTTATAAGCATCACTTGCAAACACACGCCAATCAAACTAATATCTGATGGTCGCAGGAAGGATAGTGTAAAGCCAAATCTTCTCATTCCAGCAACCCTTGTTTTCCAAATGCAGCAATACCCATCAGAGCCAACACTTCAATCAAACAAAAACAAAGGCAGGTCATCCAATCACTCGGAGGGATTGTTCTCATGTCATGTGCAAAGCATGCAAATGATACCTAAATCAATTTCTTCCCCCCATGTGCTAAATTTTCAGTAATCTCTGCAGCAATGTCTTTTCGCAAGTGAAGAAAAGGACACTTTGACCACATCCCGGTTGTACATCAAAATAATACTAGCTTTAACTAGTAACAAGATTATGTTAGTGATGATTTTTCAGAGTTTCAGACCATCTCTCTTCTGAAAATCAAGGTTTCTTTATGAAACTTCTATCACCATTGTCATTCATGGTAAATCACATGCTTAACAGATACGAAAACTTGCCTGATAAAATTGACGAAGGAAGCCAAGTCAGAGAGTGCCTGTTTAGATGATAAGTATTTCAGATTTGTTGTTGTCAATGATTTGAAAGGAGAACTCTTCCCATAGTATCGATGCTCAAGTGAAACCACAGCAGCTCCAAACTTCTTTGCCAAAACCTGCATGAATTAACAAGGGGAAAATTTTTCAAAGAATCACGGCTTAGGATAACCATGAAATTCCAATTTTTTTTTTTTTTCTGAATGTGCCAGTATAATGCTTAGTGGGATGCTAACCGCTTTAGAGTGATTTCACGATTGGCATGCTTATACTAGCCAAAAGCTAGCAGAACACTGAGCTAAGTAGTACTTACACTAATGTAGTCATTCGCTATCCCATTGCATGCAGATTCACCACAGATTTTCAAAAATATTGGTCCATCCGGAAGCTGGAAATAGTCGAGGAACTCATAGTAGCGCTGCGCAAATTGACGATGATCCTGATAATGAAAGTTCAATTTCCAAGAGTTAGCAATAGCATGATGCCCTTTTCTGAAGATCGCTATACAAGAAACTCAGTTATAGTGCTCCATAACAACTTCAACTTCAAAGTTAGAAGACAGAAAGATAAAAAGGGCAGAAGAGAGTCCAGGGAACCTAGCCTCCAAAAAACAGCTCCAAAAACCACAGGAATCCGCCGAAATCAACAGAGCATCATGATCGTATATGGCAACCTTCAGTTGCACTGGAGATTATCCTCAGCTGGACGGACTCACCACCCTTCTTTGAGGATAATACTCCGGACAAACTGATATGGACACCTCATCCAACTGAGTCTTTTTTGGTAGCACTAGCATGGAACCATATCAGGAGAAAAGGGCACCCTGCCCTTGGCACTCATTCATCTGGGATCATCATATTGCTCCCCGGCATGCTTTCTTTCTATGGTTAGTCACTCTTAACTGGCTGCCCACTCAGGTACTTCTATTATAAAACCGCAGGATTGACAATGCCATGTGTGTTTTCTGTGGTTCTAGACCGAATTCGGTCAACCATCTATTCTTCGGTTGTACTTTCACTCATGGACTGGCTTCATTTTGGGCAACAAAATGCAACCTTTCCTGGCGCAACCGGCCTTGGCAAGAGCTTATTAGGTGGACAATGAAAGTTTGCGGTGGATCTTCATTTGCTCACTGCCTTTCTAGATTTTCCTTTGGTGCACTATGTCATATTATTTGGATTGAAAGGAAGAATGCCATCTTCAAGAACAAGAGTGTCTATATCCCGGGTATGCGCAAGCATCTTCTCAAAGTGGTGAAGGATAAAGCCATATCCATTGGGGGAATTGAGGATACACCTAGGAACCGGAAACTACAAAGGAATTGGGATCTTCCTCCTTCAATCTTTGAAGCAACTCGGACGGCCTCCTAATTTTTGTGTTCTAGTTCCTTTGGGTTATGTTTGGCCTTTTGTTGGCTTGTTGTATAGTTCATGCTGAGCCATCCTTGACCCCATTCGGACATTTCCATGTCCTATTTGGGTCGAGGGTTGGCCTTGGCCCTTTTTTTGTATATGGTGTTTTGAAAAGTAATACATATTCTTACCTTTACAAAAAAAAAAAAGATAAAAAGGGCAGAAAAACTTCGGTGTATGTCCAGAAACACAATGTAGAATCCATTATCATAATCACAGAAATAGAATGTGCAAAAGGGTAATATGAGTTTTAGCAATTAACAAATATTAACAATACTTAGAGATCAAACCCATGCAAAACATGGTCAAGTGCACTAGTTTAGATATGTTGTCAACTATTGGCCTTCTGTACTTATTTTGCAAATACTAATATTGCATCATCTATCGTTTCAAGGAATGAGCCACAGAAATCTTCGAATTCTTGTGTGTACTTCGACGAGAAAATATAGAAAAATTTGCTTGAGTTCATAATAGGTGGGTTGCCAATAAAATTCACTAATAATTAAGTTAGCGGATGTAATTAAACAATATGCACAATTTCAAGTGGCGAAAAAACAGTTAATTTAATGTATCCGATCAATCGTTACCCCAATTCACAAGCAAATCGATCGCGTCCTCCAAACTCAATTAGTTCAAAGTTCAATCGGATTAACCTTCAAAACAGATGCAGGAATCTATTACGAGAGAAAAAAAACTGATGGGTGTTAGCATTTCAAGCAGCTCATCCCCGAGGACACCGACCACCAAACATCAAGCGACCGGTTACCTACGAATCAACATGAAATCGAGCAAAACAAAAGAACAGGATCATCCGCAGAGAGAGAGAGAGAGAGAGAGAGTACATATGGAGAGAAGTGATCGACGGTTTGGTTGAACCAGAGCTCATCCTTGGTCAAATAATATCCGGCACCGTTGCTGACAGATTGGTGAAGCAAATTTCGGTCCCTCGCGTAGCCATCGCACAGGGCCACGAGCATCGACAACAGGAGAGGAGTCAGTATCGAGATCGGGCTCATTGAAGTCCCCATGGATGGAAGTCGCTTCTTCTTCTTCTTCTTCCTCCTCTTCCTCCTGTTCAAAGAACCAGTTTTTGCAGGGGAAAGGTTCACTTTTTCTTCTTTGTATTGCCAGACCAGATAGGGTGAGCGGTTCCCGGTCCGATCCGGTTCCAAGGTGGAACCGGGAACCGGACCGAGAGAAATCAGTTCCCAATTTTGAAACCGCGGACCGAACCGGTTGGTTTTAGGATCGAACCTGGACCGGACCGTTGGTTCGGTCCGGTCCAATTGAACCGATTACTTAGAGATTGGAATTTTTTTTCAAACACTTACGGTTTGGTTCACATTTTACTAATTTTTGTCAATGAATTTATGTTAATGAAGTTCGCTTAGGGTTTAATTCACATTTTACTAATTTTTATTAATGAATTTATGATAATGAAGTTTACTTAGAGTTTAGTTCACATTTTATTAATTTTTTAAAGAAAAAATAACAAAATATATATTAAATAATCGGTCCGGTCCGCTCGGTCCCCGATCCGGCCCCCCCTGGAACCGGAACCGACCGCCCGGAAACCGATTCTCGCTTTTAGGAACCGGGGAATCGGACCGAGAGTCCAAAACCGGACCAAACTCGTCGGTTCGGTCCGATCCCGGTTTAAGCGGTCCAATTTGCTCACCCCTAAGACCAGATGATTTGGGAACAGTAGTATCGGGGGTTCAACTCCCCCTTACAAAATTAACATCACGAAAAATCTTTAAAATTTATTACAAATTAATTTTTTGACCGTTAAAAATCCCAACCTGATATATTTATGATAAATTTATCCTCACTTCATTTTAAATTACAGAATTGAATGACATGTGGCACACTTCTGATAAATTTACGCTTAATTAATTTCTATTAAATTTTACTATCAAATTATAGAGTTAGATAACATATAGCAATTGATGGGTATACTAGTTTGATATTTTACCCTCCATTTGTCACATATTTACAAATTTGTGATTTTTTGTAATATTAATCCAATTTAATAGAGAGTAAATTGATTACAAGTGTATCAGTTTGGAGTTTTTTCTGATAAAAAAATTAATTTGTGGTAAATTTATTACAAATACACCCGTTTGAGATTTTTGATAATCAATATATTAAGTCAGAGTAAAATTATTATATCTGTATTAATTTGAAGTTTTTCGTAATATTAAACTTTTTTAAAAATTTTCCTAAGACAAGTATTAAGTAATTCCATAATATCTACTCCGTAAGGTGCACCTTCTCTTAAAAAAAAAGTGTACCTTCTCCTGTTGGAACGGTATGATGAATGCAAATAACGCATTAAAAATCTCACTTAACCTCTGCAATAAGTTTTGCCACATAATCACATCCCAATGAATGAAAGCATAGTACATCTAGCAAATTACAAAACAGACGGATTTCTTTTGAGCTTCTCGTTTAGAACCGTCTCTACTTTCTCTTTTTATAATTTTTCTAAGGGAAGTTTTCATTTTGTTTTAGCTTCTTATTTAGCATCATCTCTACTTTCTCTAATTAAATTTTTCCCAGGTGACGAGAGAGAGAGAGTTGACTTGGATGATTTTAGCGATCCAAGATGTCTCCATCGACGTGTCATCATTTTAAACAGCCACATCAAATGGCAAAATGGGCAATTAACACCAGCGGCTATTTAACGATATTATTGTCCAATTTGGCATTCTCAACCATGAACCGTAATTTTAAAAAGGCTTTACGGTAAAAGGAAAAAAAAAACGTACTTAAAACTGAGGAAAATGATTTCTCCATTCCAATAGGAAGAAATCGTTTTAACTCCTTTTCATGTGCATGTTCGCTTAGAGCTTCGATTTACGTTCCCTCTAGCTTGGTCTTCATCACTCTTTGGTTCCTTTTGTTTGGATACTGATTTTGGTACCAATCTTTGATTACTTTTTTTGGAATGGAGAACCATTTTCACGTGAAGTTTTGCAAACTATGAGAAATTACATATGTTAATTATATTTACATTTCCTTTTTTAGGTTGCTTTACTTTTATAGTAAAAACGCAAATTTTTTATTTCATGTGTTACTAATATCATAGACAAGCAATTTGATATTATCTTAGTATCTTATATTCGGAACAAAATACAATTACAACGTAGAGAATAATTTTTAATATAAGATCTAAATATCAAAAAGATTTTTCCATCTCACTCTTAAGTACAATATTGAACAACTAAAACCAGCCATTTTACTTGAAAATGATTTTCACAAAGAACATTTTCCTCCATCAAGAAGTTTTTCACAGAACAAATATCCAAGAACAGCAAATCCAGAGAAATGGAGATACTTGATGGACAAAAGGATAACTATGTATTTATTGAACAAAGAGACCATTTTTATCAGAATTTCTCATTATCTTATTAAAAATCATTTGATCCCATCTTGGAAGTGCATAGTTCAGAATTAATAGTAATCACTCATATTTTTGTAACACACATAGTTGAAGATGAACATGTGATAATTAATCACCCTTAAACCCTTCAACAGCCAATTTATGACACTCATACGTATTTAGGTCCTTTAGTATTACAACCCTTCAAAACAACAAGACAATGTACTTAAATTCACACAAATTGTCAAAAGAAAAAGCATGGTGAATTTGCTGCTGCTTCTTCATCCACCGTCTCTGATCTTTTCCTTGTGAACTAAAACTTGAGCTCTCAAAAGGAGAAGTTCATGATGTCCATGCTGAGGCTCTCCATCATCATGCTCTCCATGAACCCACAGTTGCTCACGGGTGCTTTGTTGAAGCTCCGCAGCTTGGGCTTGAACGGGCAAGAGGAGATGGGGATGATCGGGATGTTCTCGCAGTTGCAGATCTCGACCATGTACCCGTCGGGGTCGTGGAAGAAGACTTGGTCCACCTTCTCCCCTGCTTCCTCCACCACCGCTGTCACGTACCTCATCCCCATCTCTTGTAGTCTCCTCTTCACCAGCCCCACGTCCGTGCACTGTACAATGAAGGCAAAACCACCCACTTATGGTGACGTCTATGCCTTCTAAATCAATGGATGCAACGAAAAATTGTGGGTTCTCATCTTGGTCTACGGTTACTTTTGAAACAAATCCTTTTAACAGTTGAGCAACTAGGACTAGTAACTCAAATTCAATGTGCCTAACAGTTCTACCAGTTAATGGAGACATTTTTTTTGCTAGAACAGTTAAATGGAGACTTATGCTGTATCAAACTTACTTGGAAAGACATATGGTTATCCTTGGGGTTGATTGGACGCGGCTCGTCAATGGCCTCGTTTTCCTCTATTGATGGGTTCTCAATCAAGTGTAACCCTATTCCATAGTTGTATAACCTGCGTATCAAACACACAACACACACAATCATGCACATGCAGGCGGGGGACAGTATGAAAGTGAAATAATGTCTTTCATATCAGTAACTCGAAAGAGATAAAGTTAGAGGAGACGGACCAAGCTCCATTGAAGTTGAAAGAAGAAGGGCGTTTGATGAGGACGAAGCCGAGAACGTCCTCGTAGAACCTCACCGAGTCCCACAGGGACCGGCACATCAACGAGAGGTGGTTCAGTGAGAGGAGAGGCAGTGCTTCGCAGCCTCCCATCACTTCCTCAATCTCCATCTTTGCACCCATCATCATCTTCTCTCTAAGAGCTTGGTCGCCCCTCTTCAGCTTCTGATCCTCCTCAAAAAGTTTCTCTGTGTTGTTCTTCTTTTGGTCTCACTCGAGCATATGTGATGAATGGAATGAGTGGCGATTAGTTCCTTTTTAAAGAGGGGGTCATTTTGCTTTAACTTGAAAACTTAGGCAAAAGAAAAAAAATGTTTGCGAGAGGAACTTTCCTCGCAGATTCTCTCTTGGGACAATGTGGATGCCCTTCATTTCAAACTATCTGATTTGAGTTTGGTTAACTCCTGTTTCGTACACACCTTAGTGTAAATGTTTAATCCACACCGACCCTATTGAATGTAAGTTGTCTGTATTCCGAAGCTTAATTAGTATGATGAAATTATGTCACCTGTTTTTTTATATTAATGAAGTGGTTGAGGCTCTCTTTGAGCACCTGACTAATCTTCACTGGGCATAATAATTCTTTTTTAATCTAACACATGTCGAGTCATTACCGAAATCATAGATAAGTGTTCAATATTGAGGTTGCCTCGAGAGACTGAGCAAATGTGGTGATTCGAACTTAATTAAGCCTTGAGCATGGAGAACGATTACACATATCACTTGAGTAACCCCTTTGAGGTTAAAGTATTTGTCAGGATTAAATTTATTATTACCGATTATCAGAGATATATACCATTTCCCAAGCTTTTCAGTAGGTGCATAAAGATCATATCCTCGATGTTGATATGTACAGAGTTTTTGCCAGTCGTAAAAGCAATAAATTTGAACAAGGCATGCAGGATCTGGTATCGGTGGAACCCCATCACAGTCGCTGCAACTGATGGTGCAACGTTCCAAAATCTGAGAAACTTCCCACGATGCTTCCTCTCATCAGAAGATGAAGCCTCCTCCATCATCATTCTCTCCATGCTTTTGTCTCCGGAAAGCTCGAGAAGAATCCAAGAAGCTAAACAGCGACGAAGTTGCCCAGTCGCTCCGACCAAACACACATGGCGTGAATCACATTTTGCGTGCATACCTGATCTTGCGCCGCTCTAATTTCAGTTGGAATTGTCGCGCTGTGCAATCAAATACTCGAGAACTCGCTCAACCTGTACGATGCGGTCATTTCTATCACCTAGTTTATTAATGCTGACGTGGCGTTATTGGTACAGTAGTTGCTGACAGCCGTAGCTGATGTGGCGCCTGATATCTATAAAGGAAGATTAGAGAGAGAGAGAGCGATCCAGTGTTTTTCTTCAAGGCCTCAGTTTGGTTAGGACACGTGTCGCACGGTTTGATGAATTTGAAAAGGTTTAATATCACGAAAAACTTCAAATTGATATATTTGTGACAAATTTTCTCAAAATTAATTTTTTAACTACTAAAAATCCCAAACTGGTACATCTGTGATAAATTTACCTTCCGTTAGTTTCTGTTAATTTTTACATTTAAATTACTGAGTTGGATGATATGTGATAGTTGATGGATATGCAAGTTTGGAGTTTTACCCCTCTGTTTGTCACATGTTTATCAATTTGTGATTTTTCATGGTATTAATCCAATTTAACGGAGAGTAAATTTGTTATCAGTGTACCAGTTTGGGGTTGTTGGTAGTCAAAAAATTAGTTTGAGATAAATTTATCATAAATGTATCAGTTTATGATTTTTCATGGTCAAAACATTAGTTTTGGGTAAATTTATTATAGGTGTACCATTTTAAGGTTTTTTGTGGTATTAACCTATTCGAAAAACTATGGCATAAAGTATAAACTTTTTAAGTGTACAATGACAAAGAAAATTAATATTTATTTAATAGTCGCTAATTATTTCGATGCTAAATGGGAAACTTTTTGGGTAACAATAATTTCGCAGAAAATTTACAATTTAGAGAATATTTTTTTTAACTTTAATCATTGTTATCTTTCAAAAACTGAGTTAATGAAAAAATATTTTCATTATTAACAACAATTCATACCTAATCATTATTATTGATAATATAAACAATATCTGTAACCTCTTTTCCTAAGAGATATAAATGAACAAAATTAGGAAAATCTTTTCAAAATAGTTGATTTTCTATTAAACAGACGGAACTCTATTCAGCTCTTAGATACATAGATGTCACCTTCATAGATGCTATATTAATAATGAAAATTGAATAGAATATTAAGTAGCTCCTTTTTTTATTTAAATCATTTAGATGGCTTCTGAATGAAGTTTTGAGTAAAAATTAATTCACATCAGTAAGCTAGTGGACTAAACATTTTTTACGGCCGAGGAGTTGGCCAAGGGCTCATCAAATGCGGCATGTGTCCCGCCCGCTAGGGGTCCTAGTCAAATGGGCCGGTTTAGGCCCGAAACCGGCCCGGAATTGGTCCTGTCAAACCCGAGCCCGCGCCCTATGGGCCCCGTGCCCTATGGGCCCGGTTCTGGTTCCGAAAATTTTGGAACTGGCCCGGAACCGTCGGTTCCGAGCTCGGTTCCACCAAAGAAGAATAAGAAGAATAAGAAGAAGAAGAAGAAGAAGAAAGCTGCAGCAGCAGCACAGCCTGCAAGTGCAGGACCTGCAGGCCTCGCCATGTCGCTTCTTATCGCGCCCGTTGCCGGGCAACCCCCGCAACGGGCAAAATTTAAAAAAAAAACCCCGCAGCCGGGGCCTCGCAGCGTCATCTTAACGTCCCCGAAATTCACCTATTTCCGGGATTAATGAAATAGACGATTAATTCTCATTTCGTTTTAGTGAGTCTTGCTCGGAAGATCATTCTCGGGATATTGACCATTAGGGAATGGCTAACTAGGAAAACGGTACGTGGACCCAAGAACTTGACCGTGAATCGAGTCCGATTCCAAGATGCGACGAGGGAATATTTTGTACCGATGTGAGTCGGCCCGAGAATGGTGACGGATTTGGTTTGACCGACGACGTATGATCAGATAGCGGGTGTGTGACGCCCCAAAACGTCACGCGCGACACGTACCAATTAATATTATTAATAAAATGGCCAGCGGAAGTCAAAGACTAATCATGAATAGCACACAAATTTGGTCAAAATACTTTTTCTTCTTATTAACAAAACTCAAAAGAATTAAAAGACCAGGCAATACACCATAAAATCACAAAGAACAAACATCTGGGTAGGTCGAGGTTGCCTATCTCCATGCCACCATTTACTCCAAAGGCGGTCCGCACAAACGTAAACCTTACAACAAGTTGTAGATTCTGTCGCCTTCATATCAACCTTTGTCCCGCATCAACCCATATAGTAGATATACATCTTGTACAAACTATATCCGCCCTCGGGCAAACATATCAACGTACTGGCATTCATAGTATTTAGAGAAAAACCAGCAAGCATCGGTAGCAGGTTTGTCCATTTCTACATATATGAAAAATAGTGGGATGAACCGAAGCCCAGTAAATGAAATCTCTAGTTTTAAGTTAGGGAAATCAGCTTACCACTTCACCTGGCATAAACACATACGCATGCATAGCAAACAATATGCATAAAACTTGAATGCAAGTTATACATTTTCCATATGGATGTGCCGCAAAATCTGAATAATGCAACATATCAAGATATTTCCACTCAGACGCAAGCATGAGGTAAAACATTTATGCTCATGCGATTAAGTTCATTACTTCATCCTCCCGAACACTCCCGGGGCATTCCGACCAACGGGGTATCCCCACTCCGAGGCATCCCGGCACACACCCGGGGCATCTCGACCAACGAGGCATCTCGACTCCCGAGGCATCCCGAAACACTCCCCGGAGCATCCCGACACACGGGGCATCATCACACACCACTAAATGGGCGACGGAATTAATATTATTCCCATGCAAGTCATGACAACCAAGTATTTGTATGCAAAAGTCCGCTTTGGCCCGTCCCATACCAAGCCATCACGGTTTTTGTACTTTAAAGCCATGAAATGCATCATCCGAGCAATTTAAACATGAAACAATACATTTCAAACTCAGTAGCAACTCAGCTCATAAGCAATTTGGATTCAGAAGCAAATTCGAGTAATCAGAAGCAAGTTCAGACTTAGAACCGAATTCAGACTCAAAAAGGTTCAGACTTAGAACTAGATTCAGACTCGGAAGTAAATTCAGACTCGGGGCGAATTCGGACTCAAAAGCAGTTCAGACTCGGGAACCAGATTCGGGACTCAAAATCCAATTCAGACGCAAAAGTAGGTTCAAACTCAGAACCGGATTCAGACTCAGAAGTAAATTCAGACTCAGAATCGAATTCAGACTCAAAAGTAAATTCAGACTTAGAATCGAATTCAGACTCAAAAGCAGGTTTAGACTCAGAACTAAATTCAGACTCAGAAGTAAATTCAGACTCAGAACTGAATTCAGACTCAAAAGTAAATTCAGACTCAGAACCGAATTCAGACTCAAAAACAGGTTCAGACTCAGAACCAGATTCAGATTCAGAAGTAAATTCAGACTCAGAAGTTGGTTTTGAACAGTAAAGTTTGAGCAATAAATTTGAACAGTAAATATGAATAGTAAATTTTGAATAGTGAATCTGAACAGTAAATTTTGGACGGTAAATCTGAACAGTAAAATCCGAGCGGCAAAGTCTAAACAATTTAAAAAGTAGAATCTGAACTGCAAAGTCTGGATGTTAAATCTGAAGTTAAAGTCTGAAGGTAAAGTCTGAAGTTAAAGTCTGAAGGTAAAGTTTGAAGTTAAAGTCTGAATATTTTTCTAAAGTAGACAGAATCAAATTTTAATAGTAAAGTCTGAGCAGGTTCAAATGTACAGATTTTGATAACAAAGTCTTAGTAGTTTCAAGGTACACAAAATCAAATTTTGAGGATTAAAATCTGCCCGGTTTCAAAAATAAACAAATCATCCCTTTAAGTATCAAAATAAATATCATCATCACTTTGAGTATCAAAATAAACATAATAATCACTTTGAGTAAAACGATTTTCTACCATTTGTAAACATATATAAACCAATAATAAGGACCCAACAATCACCTCAAAATTAACACTTACATGTTCCGATTTAATCGTTCTGCTTTCCGATTATTGCCATACTTTAAAGAAACAAAACACATCTATTTGAACTTGCACAGAACCAGCAAAACAGATTCAACCATCATCACAACCTCACTATTGCACCTCAAAATAACCTTTTTCAAGTAACCAAGTTGCAAGTGCCAAGTAGATTTATTTGGCTTAAACCTAGAGTTTTTACTTACCTGGTGCAGAATTTGAACACCCCAATGGTTAAAACTCTCTCGGAAATTCTCGATCGGTAATGGTGAGAGTAGAAAGTAAAGGAGAGAATGTTAGTTTGAGTGAAATTATCTTCGGTCATTACCTAGGCGAAGATGAAACCAAGAAGTATACAAAGGGGTGAGTAAATTCAATGCACTCACAGGTGGCATCTTCTCCTTCCATCATGACCACGTGTAAGAAATCAAAGAAGAAGTGATGGCCAAGGAAAATCATTACTTAGGCTAGGTGTCTAGTTGGGCAAATAATGACTTAAAGGGCTAGGTGGCTTCGGTCAAGCGTCCTCTTCAATACTCACGTGAGGAAATAGGAGAGTCCAGAAGATATTTTAATAAGAATATTTCATCCCCTTTACTTAAAGACCAAATAGAAAAAGGCTAACCTTACTTTACCAAAATTAATCAATAATAATAATCCTCTCTAATATTGCACTACGACTAGCGTACACGATAACGTTTAAAATATTAAACACGTCGAGCTGGGAACGATTACGTTTTCGAATCCGCGCTTCGCAAAATACGATTCGATGAAAATCTCTACGTGTCCGTACAAATACCAACTTAAGTAGTTCTTGGCTTTATAATCCCCGTATCATTCTCGACCATAGAAAATTTCCCACGTCACTTATTTATTATTATGAAATTTCCGGATGTCACAGGGTGATTCCGCACAAACCGAGAGTACGCGCGGCAAACGATCCCGAACTTATTCCGGACAACCGTGACCCTTGGAACTAGCGATAAATCCTTGCGTTCTCTGGGAAATCGGGACCGTCATGACTCGAGTAGCCCTAGGTCGATACGCGTAATCCCTAAACAGCCGTCCGTTAGTGAGAGACGCTAAAATTGCAAATTGAGCAGAATCGATCGTGAAATTGAGTCCGGACTTCGGTGTCGAATTTCGTGGGCGTACGCGACTATTTTGCAAGGACGACATCATTTTTATGTGGCCACGTGTATTTGGGATCCACAAAGTCAAAAATTGGAAATTTGACCCGGAACCGGAAAATTACCGTTTTGCCCTTGTATCCCTAAGTTGGAATTCCGAATTTTGGACTTAATTGGGCAATATTTTGGAGTTTAAATTTAAGTCTCATCAGCCCAATAATTCAAAATGTTGAGGACCAAAATGCCCCTCCACTAGTGAGCTTGATTGAACCTCAATCCTTTGATTAGGGGTAGTTTGGGTATTATGAGGAGTAGCTCACCAACTCCACTCACTCAATCACTCTATAAGCCCTCTAGTCTCTCTCTCTCCTCTCATTCTCTCCCCTAAGCAGCCGGCACCCCCCCTTCCTCCCCCTTACTCTCTCCCGATTGCTCTCTCTCCCTCATGCCATCGCCACCGCTCGCCGGAGGAGCTTCGCCGCCGCCGGGGCTGTTCCGCCACCACCACCACCACCACCACCACCTCGCCTAGCACCATCCAACCGTCCCACTCCTCTCTCTCTCCCTCCCGTCCGCCACAACCAGCTGCTCCCCCGCCTAGGACCGCTAGTGCCCTCAACTGCCGTCGCGCACGCCCCCGGGGAAGTCGCCCGTCGCCGTCGCTGCCCCGCCTCTGCCCAGCATCCCTCGTCGCGTGTTCGGCCCCATTTCAAGCTTAGGACATCAAGTAAATTTGATCCTAAACCCTAATTAGGATAATTTGCATTTCTAGATGGGTTTTAAGGGTTAATTAGGGTAATTTGGGGGGTTAAATTATGGAGGTGATTGGGGGCTGTTGTTGTGGCTGATTTGGTGGATTAGTGTGATGAATTAATGGAGGTCTAGTGGCCTGAGAGGCGCTGTACAATGGCTGGACAGATTTGGATCGGAATAGCCTAAGTTTGGAAAAGTTCGGGTTTGAAATGTAGATTATAGTGCGCGCCTTATTTGATCTTGTGGTAGCTGATTAAAATGGTGTTTTGGGGAGTCCAATGGAGCATTTTGAGGTTATTGAACGGCTCGGTGCGACCGGTTTAGTGGCTGTCCACATTGAAATTTAATTGGGCAAGGTGCGATTGATTTGAGGTTTAGTAGGGTAATTGTCGGAAATGTTGGATTGACCGAACTAGTGGCTGAATTGTCCGTGAATGCGAGCGATTTTGTAGTGCCGTGACATATGCCTAGTGCGACTAGGAAAGGAGTAGCTTGGTGGACCTCGATTTCTGTGGATTCATGTTGAACTAGTTGGGTGATTTATGCGTGTGAATTGTGTACTGTGCATGGATGCTTGCATTGATTCCACGGTTGTGCTAATATGTGGTTGGGTGCATTGAATTGTGGTCTGAGCATATTGCGTGACGAATTGAGCAAGTGGTGTAGTAATGTTCAATGCTCTTTGTGAGAAATGTGAGTGCCCAAGTGTGATTGTTGTAGTCGTGGGTGTGCGTCACGAGCATTGGCACGACATGTGCATTTACGAGTGTGCCCGAGTGACATGTGTATTGTGATCACCTAAAATGCCCTGATGTGTTTAACGCGGGGTTCAGATAAAAATTGGTGCTTGTGAATGTGTGATCACAATAAATCCTGATATGTTTTACGTGGGGTAGTGAACCCGTCCTGAGGCGTGTTACGTGGGACGATGTCCCGTTTACCCGGAAGATGACCAACCTGAGGCGTTTTACGTGAATAATGTGTCATGAGCCTGATTCGTTTTACGCGGGCTAGAGATCGATCTCGAAATAGTAGACCTGATGCGTTTAACGCGGGTCAGTGGAGGAATTGCTAAATGGCAGATTGCTAGCATGCAAGTGTGCATTAATGCATTGATGAGGCATGAACATGAGTGCGAACATGAACATATGCATTACATACTTCGCGGAACTGAGTGATATGTGCGTATGTGCCTCGATCTAATTCTATGATATTGTTGTGATTACCTTTATAGAATGCCTAATCTGCAGGGTCAAGTGAATTTAGATTTAGACCCGAGGGCCTGAGTCAGTTTACGTTTTGAATTACGCGTTATTTAGTACTCGTCAGGAGGTACACATTAGCCTAGTTTAGGTTTAGGGAACTACTCATTGAGATTATTCTCATTGTTGTATAAAACCAATTTTTCAGACCCTTAGCCTTGAGATGCCTACAGTTCCAGTGCATTTTGGGATCCCACATCATGTAGAGCAGACGAGGACGATACACCCCATAGGAAACGGGGAGTCATATATTAGGTATTATACCTTAGTTTGGGTGGACGTGGGAGAGTCACATTATCAGACCCACGAGTACATGGCTTGGTGCTTCAGGGACGATCTCGAAGAGTATGGTCCTTTCCGGACTTTTGATGTCCCGTTCACTGGGTTGGGCACCCGGTATCCTCGATGCCCCAATGGCGAGGTGACTGACCCTGGCTCTTCAGCCGAGGAGAGTGCGAGCTCCGATGATGTACCAGTAGAGTACGAGGTAGATGAGTTCGAGCCGATTGACATAGAGCCAGACGACGGAGACGCTGTTCCAGGGCCAATAGAGCCGGACGATGAGGAGCTAGAGCCAATCGAGGAGGACCTCATGCCAAAGGTCGAGCCTGAGGATATGGACTCAGAGGAGGAGATTGTAGAGGCCGAGTTTGAGACGGACTCATCAGGGTCCGAGGGGGAGATGCCTGACAGCTCTTCATCCTTGGAGTCTTCTGATTCCGACCCAGACTGGACACCGTAGGAGTTAGCGTTCGCCTTAGATTGGTAGGGCCAGTACCTTTTTGACCAATGCCCCGCCATTAGCAGTAGACTGATCCCCGAGCCACTTACCCCTTTTTGTCAGTAGTGGCCTTGACCCGTTTTTGGTTTATGATGATCGGGCTATACATGGATATTGTATATGGTTCCCAGCAGCAATGCGAGTGTTTATTTTGCAATCGTTGTTGTTCATTTTTGTGGCTATCCTTGGTTATGTGTATAATATTGTACGAGTGGTTTTTAAATACTTCCACATGTGCTTTAAATCTCTGTGTTGGGCGTTGGGTCGACGATGTGTCCTGGAATGTCACACTCGAATCGACCTTTGAGAGGAATGTGGCGTGCCGAAGAATGTGGGGCATGACATGCAGGCCCTGCTGCGGGCAACGGCCAACGCCCAAACGAGCAAAAATTTATAAAAAAAAAAAAGATAACCGTTGCAAAATTGCAACAGTTATCTTTTCTTTTTTTTTTAATCCTAAATTTTCTTCTCATTTTTTTCTTATAAATTCTCTTATCTCAAGTCTTAAATTTTCTCAATACTCGAAATTCTCTCAAATTCTCTTAAATTATCTCAATTTTTTCAATCCATGCAATTCTTTCTTAATTCTCCCAATTAATCCGCTCAATTCTCTCAATCCACTCGAAAAATGGCAAGTGGAAGTCGAGTGCCAACTGACAAAGGTAAGAATATCACGATGGAATCCTATCATTCTTTTAATCTTCGTGAATATGCAGATTTTCAAGATGATGAAATCAACATTTTTCCTGATGTGGAGCGCGTTCCGACGTAAGAAAGTTTTCATCCTTCTGCCGAAATATCTACAACAAAGGAAGCGGAACGGAAATTTACATCTGACATTTGGAATCACTTCACGAAAATGGAAAAGTTTGATATTGGTCAAAAAATGTATGATATAATTTGTAAATATTGTGGAAAAATATATAAATATACAGGTGGACAAGGATATGGAACATTTAAACGACATCTTAGGAGCAAACATCCAACCGAAACGGGAATTGATATCGGGCAACAACAAATTTTTAGATACGTCAATCCTAACACTTCCCCTTTATTTCGTTTTAATAAAAAAACTTATAAGGAAGAATTAGGCAAATTTATTTCCGTTGAGCATTTAGCATTTAATTTTGGAGAAAGATTTGGTTTTAATGAATTTGTACAAAAAGCATGTGCTTCACAAGCAAAAACGTGTTCCTAGAAATTCAATTAAATGAGTAATTAAAGATCTTTACAAAAATGGAAAAAAAGATATACAAAACTTTTTTTATGTAATTTAATGGATGCGTGCATATAGGTAATGATATTTGGAGTGATCATTGGCAAAATCATTCTTACATGGGCATAACATGTCATTAGATAGATGACAAGTGGAGTATTCAAAAAAGAGTTATTGCATTTAGAGTTTTCGATGATAAGAATACGGCAAATAATATTTATAGAATAATTAGGCAAATTTTAGAAGAATATTATTTGCTTAATAAAGTTTTTTCAATTGGTTTTGATTATGCCGCAGCAAATATCACTTCAATTACTGATTTAAAAAATATTTGTAAACTCTCTTTAGGCGAAAAAATTTTTCGCGTTAGATATGCTTGTCATGTTTTAAATTTAAGTGTACAAGATGGTTTGAAAACTTTTGATATTTTTGTTCAACCAATAAAAACGACGATTCAATTTTTATGGAAACATCCCCAAAAAATGAAAGAATGGGGTAGATTTTGTAGAGAAAATGGCAAAAAGCCAAAAAGATTTCCAAGAAATGTTCCAACTCGTTGGAATTCTACTTTCCACTTGCTTAATGCATTTTTAGCATATAAATATTTATTATGTGCATTCATTTCTAATAATATGCCTCAGATTAATTTATACCCACAAGAGTGGGATATTTGCCAAAAATTTTAGATGTTTTAAAGGTTTTTAATGATGCAACTTATACTTTGTCCGGTATTTATTATCCTACTACACATTTATTTTTAGTAAAGTGTACTAATATTGTCGGAATTTTTTATGAATATGAAAATGATATTAAATTACAGCATACTATAATTGCAATGAAAATAAAGTGGCTACATTATTATAGCGAAATTCCCATTATTTATTTAGTTACTTGTGTTTTTTATTCGTGTTGTAAATTAGATGGCTTAAATGATTTTTTGCGTACGTATTATCAATGTTTACATTATGATGCAATAAATGTTACAACCATGGTACGTGGGGTTAAAAACGTAGTAATAGAATTATATAATGAATTTTATACTAAATATAATTAGGTGATATTGGATTTTCTCAATCTACGGAGATACAAAATGACAGTACAGGTAAAATTAGTAGAGGGTACCAACTTTTATTACATAGACAAAAAAAAAATAAAAGGGAGTGATAGGAAATATTTTTGAATTAGAGATTTATCTAACCGTTTTATTTGAGTTTACTGAATTCGAAGGTGGTACAGATTTTTTAATTTTGGATTGGTGGAAGAGGCACGCAAGCCAATACCCAATCTTTTTTCTTATTGCAAAACAGATTTTTTCAACCCCTTGTTCCATAGTTGTGGTCGAACAAGCATTCAGTACAGGATGTAATATTTTGGACGAACATCGTTCAAGATTAGCTCCAGAATCAGTAGAGATTCAAGCTTGTGTTGCTAATTGGACGAAGGCTCAATACCGGCAACAAGAGATAGATCGAAATAATGAATTCGAATTCTTTAACGACGGAAATACTATCGCTACCGGTATTGGTACCGGTTCTGGAACGGATAGTGACGATTGAGGGTAAAAGAACTATTGGAGTTGGCAAATATTTCAGAAGCCCTTGTTTTTCATACTGGATACGCCTACGTGAGCTTAGGGAAATCGAAGTATAATCCGACGACATGTGACCTCTGGTCCCCTGTGCACGGAATGCTTAGGTTTTGGGATCATTTTAGGGCATATATATTGTGCTCCTTTTTTTTTTATAGATCGTTGTAACGAATTGTAATGTGCTTAATAATAATTTATTAAGTTCAAATCCTCTTTTGTCTTTTTGTCCCCAAATTTGATTACAATTTACATTTTAATTACAATTTATATTTAATAATGTTTCGTCACCGGAACAGTAATTTTTTTATTATTTTCTTTTATGCGGAGGAAGAAGAGAAAAAAAAAAGAAAAGGAAAAGGAAAAGTAAAATAACAGAAAGGAAAAATTATGAACCGGCCCGGAACCGATTTCAAACCTGAACCGGAACCGGAACTGGCCGGTTCCAGTTCATACTTGGCCATGAATCAGAACCGCTAGTTCCGAATCGAAACCGGAACCGGTTAGTTCCGAATCGGAATCGGTCGGTTTCGAACCGTGACCATGACTAGGGGTGTCAATAGAACCCACGCAGGCCCGGCTCGGACCGCGCCAGCCCGACTCGACTTTAAAATTTGGAGTATTTTAGGGCCGGGCTTTAGCCTTCTTCAAATATGGCCCTAAAATTTAAGGTATCATTAGGTTTAGGTTATGGTTAGGCCGACCCATTAACATTCTGGGCCGATTCATCTTCCTTTCTCAAGTCTCTCTTCCTTCTCTCTCCCCTCTTTGCGCGCACTACGTAGAGCGTGAAGAAAAAACCTAGATCTCTCTCTGATCGGCAATGAAACCGATCACTTCCCTTTGTCATTTTGCGACAGCTTCAAGGTTCTTCTTCAAGCCGAGGACCAGATCTGGGGGCAGCAGAGTCCGGAGCCAGGAGGGGTTGGGCTCGGATATCGTGTGGAGGCCGATTGCGTGGTTGGCGAAGGATTTGGTTGGGGTTTCGGTGGAGGACGAGGTGTTTGGAGGAGTGGAGAAGGCTGTTTTGAGCGGCAGAGGAAGCGAAGACAGTGAAGAGGAAGTGCAGGAAGAGGAAGAGGAGGAGGAGGAGGGGGTTGATTGGGAGGATAAGATATTGGAGGACACGGTGCCTATGGTTGGCTTTGTGAGGATGATTCTGCACTCTGGAAGGTGAGGCCTCACATCTTTTGGTGAGAGCAGAGTAACATCTATTAGGACTAACATTTGCACGGTGCCTCCGTTACGTTAAACCCAGCTTTTGCTTTTGCGTTCTCTCTACCAACTGCTCTGCGTGGATGCGTGCGTTTCGTTACCTAAGTTTAGCTCTCTTCAGGTGGAGGTAAGGAGGTGCTTCACGTTGGGTTTCTCTTCCTTTTTCTCGTTTTTATTTTTTTTTTCTGGGTGGTGGATGCTTTGAATTCTAGTGTGTCTGAAAGAGGAAGGGGCTAAGTGTGAATAGGAATCGGTTCCGGGTTTGTCCGTGCCGTGTTGAGGCAGGTGATGAGGGTAGTTCGAAGGCATTGAGGCATTTGTTTGGTCTTTTTGCGATTTCCGATGCAGTTGAATGGTGTAGGATCTTGAACGAACTCCTTGTGTAGTTATGGCGTTTTGATCACCGGTCCGATATGCACATCTTGGTGCTGGAAGAGGTCTTTCTTAAGGGGGGAGAGAGAGAAAGAGAGACAAAGAGTTGGCATTTAATGGGTATCGTTGTAACTTGAAGAAGTTAGGAATTGCATCCTGCCTATTTCGTCGGCATAAGTCAAAAGAGATGACGTCTGCTGGCGCTATAATTTATTGTTAAGTGGGTCTTTTACTTGCTTAAGTTAGTCTTGCGAAACCCTTGCGATTTAACCTAGAAAACGATTTCAAAGCAATTTAACTCCGTCCCCGTGATTTTACAATCAAAATTGCCATTTTAACTACCATGGTTGCTTGATATTGGATGAAGCAAGTAGTGAATACATTTTAGATGAACTAGCTCATTTTGGAAAAGAATTTGGTGTACTACGGTATTTCACAATGTGTCCATGTGAAATGTGCATATATATCCTGAAAATTGCTTGGTACTTCTATCCTTTCTCTTATGTGAAAATGTGTGACTTTGTCTTGATAGTGTCAATTTTGCTTACCTTTGTGCCAATAGTTATACTTAAATCTCTTGGCTATGTACGTATTGAGGCGGCTCTGACATTACGTATGTTGGCTGAGGTTGATCCAACATGTGTTAAAAGTTTGAGATCCAATAGGTAATGCCTAAATAATATTTAACTTACATAACATTTATGAGAACAAAATGATCTACATGAGTCCCTTACTCTATACAGCCAACTGGATACACCGAATATTGGGTATAGTCACTCGAAACATGTATGATTATTCACCAACTAGAATGATCTATGTGCTTGCGAAAATAGTTGGAAAGCTTTTTCATTCATGAAGAGGTAAAAGCACTATCTAGTACCCTGAAATGCCTTAAGATCGTTCCTGTTAATTCTTTTCTTACTTTTGACCTGTAGAGTAAGGAACTTAACCCAACTTCTTTGGAACTCCTCCCAACCTCTACTGGCTGAAGCATTTAAGCATTAAATCATGTATCCATCTAACTATTTGCCTCCCATTTATTTATTTATTCATACGCTTGAATTATAAGTCACATCTTAGTTTGTGCTCATGAGAACATATTTGCCTCCCATGTCGCTATTGTATTAGTATTTTGTCTTCATATTTATATGTCGATGAACTAAACTTCGGGTTTCTGTTTAACCATCTACTTGCACAAGTGGTAATATAATTAAATACATTATTAGATTTCCTCCAATGCTCTTCCTCTTTGCTTTGCTGTGTTCATTCTATTTTTCTTTTCGAGGAAATTTTGGATTCCAGAATGTGCTGGGTGTTGTTAGTAACCTAACCTTATCTTCCAATCAAAGAAATTAAATTTGTGATGCTGCTTTTGAAAATTTCCATATTATGTGTTACTCTCACGTGGTGCCTTCAATTCCTGATGATAGCAAGTTAAATTTACTTAACATAATGCTACCTTTCAGGATGAAATTTTTCACTAACATTTACATGATATTGTTCTTTTCAGATTCAGTGCTCTCATTTTGTATTATGATTAATGAGCATTGTCCTTGACTTTTCGTTAGTGGTAAGTGATTTTTCAACAATTTCTCTCTTTGTCTAATGAGAATTGTCTCTCACGCTTTGAATTGATCAAGCCTGTGTCACACTAATGCGCTGCGTCTATTGACTTTCCGGTGACACTGCATCGACGGGGAAAAGAAATTCGGAGTCCAACCCTTGTGCACTAGCTTTATCTTTGGAATGTCGACCCACGATGATGTATTAGTAATCGGAAGCAAGCCAGTCTTGCTTAGGAGAGAAAAAATTCCAGTCATTGCTGTTCGTTAATGTTGTTTTAGTTTCCTTCTTTTTTTTTTAGTTACTTTGTACTAAAGAACTTGTTCTTCAATGGTATTGTGTTAGTTTCTTTCTTTTTTTTTAGTTACTTTGTACTACAAAACTTGTTTTGCGATGGCACTGAGAGTGGGAAGAAAAGAGGTTTTAGTGTAGTGTTGGAAATCGTCTCTATTATCGTTTTTCCGTCTTATGCATATGAAAAGAAAAAATAAGAGAATAAAACCAATCTAACCTGATTAGTCATCTGATGATTTGGTTTTGTATTTGTTGCGGGTTCATAATTCCAATCTATCTGCGAGAAAAAAAAATCGAAACTCGGTCCGACCAGACCTGGCTCGGGCTCGGGCCTTGGGATGTGCGGTGAACAGGGTCTCGGATGGGTCTGGGCAGGTCAAGCATAACCTTGTAGGTTTCGGGTTAGGTTGGATATCAAGAAAGCCCAACTCGACCCTATCCATTGACATCCTTACCGCTCGAAACTCACTTTATATCAATGGAGCCTTACTTGTAGACAAACAATACAATTTGTATATATCAATGCAAATAAGTCGGGACGGAAGGTTTTGCTACCCTCTACTATAAAAAAAGATGAAAAAATTCTAAATAAAAGCTTGAAGTGTCTTTATTTTCTCACATAAAAGTTTAAAGTTGATCTTATGTCAAATAAGAGAGTTTGAGTGGCTATGTCAATATCAAATAAGGGTATGAAATGGCCATGATAATTTCCAATAAAGGCTTGATCTTGCTGGTTGTCGGCCAGCTAAATAATCTGACTAATCAAAGGCAATTTTGTCCAAAGACAATTTTAATTTTAAATTATTTTTTCTTTTTTCCTATTTCTGGTTTTTCTTTTCTTCTTTACTAGCGACCAGCAAACAGCAACGCCCGTAGAGGGCTGGCCAAGGGTCACCTTGCTAGCTGCTGACAAGAGGCGACCTTGCCTTGGCGAGGCTGCCCTCGAAAGCCACAAGCAAGGGTCGCCCTCTCACCAATGACCGAGGGCGACCCTTGCCTGTGGCTTTCGAGGGCAGCCTTGCCCAAGGTGAGGGTCGCCTCACCTAGGCGAGGCCATCCCTCACCAAATCGGGCTAGGGCAACCCTCGGCTAGCTCGCTCCGGGCGTTGAAGGTGGCCCAGTTGCCAACCATTGGCAAAGAAGAAAAGAAAAATCGGAAAAATGAAAAAGAAAGAAAAAAATAGTGAAGGACAAAAATGCCCTTGGCCATCTAGATAGTTAGGCCCTTAATTGAAATGGACATAACTTTTTTAAGTTTTTATTTGAAAGAAGATTTACTTCGAATCCTTATTTGAGAAAATGAGAGAACTTCATTCCCTTATTTATAATTTTCTCTTAAAGATGTTTATACGACAAATGAAAAGTGTTTGGTCCTCTTTTTGGGCCAATCTGGACAGTGGGCTAGTCGACCTGGTAGCAACATGGGAAGCTCTCGTTATGGCCTGTCATATAGGCCCTTGGCCTCATGTTAATGGTGCTATGAGTTATCCTAAGACCCTTTATCCTTTTCATTGCACATATAAAGTTACAAATGTACTGATCTAATTTTTTCGTATAACTTCAATTGAAACTATGAAAAAAATGTGTAATCCTTTCCTTTAGTTAAATGATTTATATGTACAATAAATACTATACGAACTGTGCCCGGATAAAAGAGCACATGAATCCTCCACTCCTCAAATAGCGATCTTCACTTTATATGGTCACAACCAATTTGCAAGCTTTTTGAGCTAGAACAATCGTTTAGTCCTTTCTCGATCATACCGATGATCTTTTTTACCCACTTAAGAACATAATATATAATTCATGGTGTCTCGCATTATGTTATTTTTGTCATCCCTTACCTTTATAACGAATATAAAAGAGAAAAACATAACATAACGTGATGGTTTGTTTTCTTCTTCTTCAATTTTTTTTTGCCTCCTTTTGCATTGAACCAATTATTGCATGAGAAAATAATAAAGATGTTTATTCCATTGGCGTCAACTAATTTGGTCGCGATCATTGGCCTTAAAACAGCTGGATATGTGGGAGTGCAAATTTTTAATAGCCCGTAAATATAAAATGGACAACTCCTCGATACATGTCGTTTGAAAATTCCCAGCATCACATGCTGGATTGGATTCTTCACCAACATTCAGCCATAAAAGAACGAAGAGAAAAGCAATTAATGGTCAAATTATTATTGTTATTATTTATAGATAAATTAATAGTAGTCAAAAGGAGGTGACTTCAACCACATATTTGGCATTTGGTGCTGCCTTTCTCGTATTTAATTGAACTACTTTATAATATGATAAAATTCTGGCACAAAGAAGAGTCCTTTCCATGTGGAGAACTAGTGCAACAACATTGGGAAAATTATCAAAAAATTCATAAACCTATTGCACTTGTACCAATTCAGGGAAAAATTGTCCAAAAAGTCTTCAACCCATTGCACGTTTGCTAATTCAATCCTCAACTTTTGAATTTTGCCAATTAAGTCCTAAACATTTTTACGTTTTGTCAATTAAGTCTATCCGATCAATTTTCACTTGAAATTGCTGACATGAACGCCGGCAGTGTTACGTAAGATGGTCGGTGCTGATGTAGACAATTTTTAATAATATATTTATATATATTTTTAATTTTTATTTAGTTTTATTTTTTTTATTATTTTTTTTCTTCTTCCAAGTCATCGCCAGTCACGGCCCTTGCCCAAACCTCGTGAGGGCCACGAAGCCTTCACCCTCAGTCGGCAAGGGCCACAACCCTCACTAGATTTTGGCGAGGCCACAACCCTTGCCCGGGGGTGGCGAGGGGCTCGCAACTCTCGCCCAGTGGCCGGACTTAGAAGAAGAAAAAGAAAAAGTAAGAAAGAAAAAAAAGAAAAGAAAAGAAAAGAATAAAAAATAATTAAAAAGTTTGAAAAATATTATTAAAAATTATTAACGTATGTGATGGCCGTATTATTTAGGATGACTGATATCTACGTTAGTGATTTTCAATTAAAATTTGTTGGATAACGAAATCATTTTTCATTAACTAATTATTTCAAGTGACGTGATTAATGATCATTGTTAATTCAAATTAATCATTTTTCACGAAACCAATGAAGATTAATCCAACATTCTATGCGGAGTCTAGTCCTACTCAGATATTGGTTGTGTTTCTCGTTTGACCTTGACGTGCGAATGAACTTTGTGGGGGCCAAACAATTAGGCATTGATCTCGGCAAAAACTTGGTTATTGTCAAACACCAAGTATAATTGAATACCGGAGTCTTTGAATAATTTTATACTTATTTATTTTTTAAATGAATATTTGAGAGAAGTCGTAAATCTAAAATATCCTATTCCTTTTCTTTTCCTTTACAACGAAAGGAGTTGGAAAGTTCCATAAATTCTTTTCGACCTATACTGGTTGTAAGTCTAAGATTCCTCCCTGCATTATACGCGTCGTGAAATTTATTAGTAATCAATGAGATAAAGTGCTGAAATTAAAAATGTCACGTTACAATTTCACGAATATTATCTGCTGAATTGTCGACGAAACCTATGATCTTTCCCCTCCGGCCACGTATCACTGTCGGTGGGAGGCACATGCATGGATTCCGAAATTTCGGTCTCCACAACTTTTTGTTCCCTCTAATTTTTTTTTCGGAATTATTAATAATATTATTGTTATTATTTACTAATTTTCTTTTACGTGACAAAGGAATAAATGGCCATTAAAAGAGAGAACACATGCATGCATGCATGCAAAGGGGTTCGTCCCCATCATGCATGGCTTTCGCTCGCCACATGGGGTGTTTCTGCAATTCTTTTCCCACGCGAGTCAAAGTGGTCCTCCTCCTCCTCCCCCACTTCGAACTCTTGCAGCTTTTCTTCTGCTCCTCCCAAAGGGAGAATCGCGAAAAAATAAATATTCAAGAAATGAGTTTTGACCTGACAAGATCAGTCGCATCCAGATCGTCCGCTAGCTTAGCTCCCAAGCTCGTCCAACAGATGTTGGATGGTTGCGGTACTTGAATGTCGAGAATATTCAACCCGTCTTTTAATAATTCATGTGAGAGCTCGACCAAAAGGGAGCTCCAAACTATAGGCTTGGGAATAAGCCATGATCCTGTCATATGTGTGATCATTACCGCCGTTAGAGAGATACTATGATACGAAAGATACTAAAGATCAGACAATACATTTCTAACAACCGTCGTGAACAAAGGCTGTGAGGAGAAAGAAAATAAGGGTTTTGTAATTTGGGGTTCCTGTGCATCTCATTGCCATGTGTGTTAATTTTGTTTGGTGACCCAGTTGATCAGGGTTCCCCGGTAGATGCATGCTAATAGCAACATAACCCACGGCTCGAGCGGATACGATAGAATCGAAGGCGATGAGCAGATGACGGCGTCGAGGAGTCAGCGGTTGGACGCTCAGGTGAGAGAGTCCGGGTTTCTCTTTCTACGTTCGCGAACGTGCTTGCTCCGATCGTCTCAGTAGCAGGATTTCGGTTGTCTCGAGGTTCATGAGTCGAAACCGAACCAAACCGTCAAAGCTCCGTTGTTTTATTTCCTACTCGAACGGAATGGAACCCCTACGTAAAAATACCCGACTTCTATTTCTTTCTGTTCGGATCAGTTTGGAAGGTTCTTTTTGACACCCATGCTACAGCCTACGGAGAATTTTCTGGAAAGAAAGCCTTCAAAACCATTATAGTGGGAAATTATTGTCGCTCCTTTCCTCGATCTGAAATCACCGTTTGTTTAAGTTTTACTTCACCTCCTTTCCGGATGGTGGACGGGGCCGGTTAGGTCAAGCGATCTATTCACAGATTAGCATTAATTAATTAAATAATTAGTTACCGCCCAATTAGGTCGTGGCTTTAATGGTTATTCACAGATTAGCATTGATTAATTAAATAATTAGTTACCACCCAATTAGTTCGTGGCTTCAATCGTAGACCCACCAACAATGCCGGTTTAGGTTGCTTGTTGTGTTCAAGCAACCTGCAAAATGAAATCAAGGAGTTGCGGTGGTGGCCCATTTGGTGCACGGGAGTTTTAATTACACGAACCTTTGATCAAACTCTCAGCTCTGCCATCTCTTTGATTTGATGTGATTCCTTCCTAAATTTATCCCTAACTAGAAAAACCCCCATCCATTATACCGTCAATCGGGATTCGCACATGATCGGTTCGATTCGAGCTGGCTCAGCTTTCTCCGACGGCATCATCAGCACCGTTGGGTATTTTCGCACGTCAAAGTAAGCCCATTCATACGATTGAATGCGAGTTGGCTCGTTCACGTCACGGGAGAGCGACACGAGACGATCATCGGTAGTCCTCTCTCTCACTCGAGGAGGAAAATGGAAGAAAAATAAAAGAGTTGGGGTTAAAGGAAAGTAATGAAGGGGCGGTCACATGGCAAACAATGCAAATATGAGTTTTTCTTTTGCGAGTTGATATTATCTTGATTCCAACCAACCACCACCACGTGAATCAACGAAGAGCGAGAGCTTTTCCATTAAATGAACAGTTGGATCACGCTAGCATCGAAATAAAGCATGTCCACGAACCATATACTTTTCCCATGTTGGATGGCTCACCCACCAGCCCGATACTTTCATAAATTGCAATAATGGGCCTCCCAATAATGGGGTATCAAATTCAATCACCTAACATTTCCAATTGCATTTCAGTTGCTCATCGAACTACGTTGGCCAAGCAAATTAAGAAGATATCTAAGGCGTTGCTTAGCCAAAGGAGAGAACATTTGGAGCTCCAATTCCACGTTCAGTGGATACTTACAATTGCCGACACGATGCGTCGCGTTGTTAGCTGACGTAGCACGCGGTGCTATTGGTTGACATGGCACGCGTAATTATCTATGCCATTTGCTTGTGATGTGCGTAGCCGGTTGGCATATGAAGACCACAGGAAAAGCAAAAGGAATCGGGCACGCATCGAACACAAAGATGCGCGTGGAGCCACGTTAGAAAAGAAAGTTGCGTGCCGGTGGGGTACTTTATTTATCTTAGTTGGCTCGCAACTCGCCAGCTTAATCTTTTGAGTGCTGGCGCGTCCGACCGGATATGTTGACGGGTTGATATCCGGCTCTTGTTGCGCGTTCTTGACCACATAGAAAAGAGAAATTTATAAATAATGAAAAAGAAAGAAGAGAGGGAGAGGAGAAGTTGGCTCGGCCGGAAGTTTTAATTATAAGGCCAAAAATGATCAAAAACTCCGAACCCAACCCGAACAACGAGCAGGACTACCAACCGTCCCTCTCTGTCTCTCTCTCTCTCCGCATTCGCGGGGCCTTAAGAAAGCCATCCAAATCTTCATTGCCATCTTCCTCGGAGAGACAGAGCTTGCCAGGCTGCGCTTTTCTCTACCTACATCTCGCACATCCTCGTCGAAGTACGCATTCTGTTCGCCACTTCTTTTGGTTCGAACGTCGGAAGCAACCGATCCTGTTGCCGGCTCGTGTCGGGCTGCAATTTGGGTCCTGGAATGGCGTTCCGGGTCAGATCCTGAGTGGGATTTTTGCGTTAAGGATCCGGGCTCGACAGCCGAGGGTCAACGGTAATTTCGCTTTTCTCGTTTGGTCAAGTTAATGAACCACCAATGAGGCATTGCCGGTCGAATGGTTCCATTTCGTGTGCATTAAGTGATTCGCCTCGGAAAGCGAAAAACTCCTTGAGATTGGCAAAAAGAGACCTGAATGCGTCGCCGTGAAGGACAGATTGGTGAAGCTTCTGTTTCGCGGATTCGCATTGCCATTTCACTTGTCGAATTTGGGTGGCTCCGCTTGCAGCTTGGAGGCATGCCATGAAGATTTGGTCGCTTCTTCTAAGTGCATTCCCTTTATGTTTTAAAGTGAGAGACAGCGAACAGTTTTGCGGCAATTCATGTTCCGCCCTGTGGAGATTTTGCTGTTTACTGTCCAATTAGGAAGGAAATGAGGCAACTGAAAATTTTCGAAGACCAGTTTAGAACTCTCTCTCTCTCTCTCTCTGCACTGCAGTGAAATGCACAGTGCCGTGGACCTTTGCTTAGATCTCAGACATTCTTTGGGAAGTCTTCACTTCCCAAGGTGAAAACATGTCTTGCTTTGTTTTTTTTTTTTTTTAAAGACATTCTATAATCTAAGACAGCAAGAGCAAAGGAGACTTTTTGACAGTCTGTTCTGGGGACCATCTCAGAAAACTCCAAAATGGTTCATTTTATAAAATATTTGCTAATTTAAAGAAAAACGAAACACCGCCCATTTCTCTTGGAGATGGGGAACTTGTGACTTCAGATATGCATTTGTTTGACTTTTCTAAATTTCAGATGACAGAAAGAAGGAGCGATTAAGGAGGAACCCATGTTTGTGCTTAAGACAAATTAATGGAGTGTGGGTGATTATGCTCTAAGCCATGATTAGCTTGTTCATTACAGGTGACGATGGTAGGTGTGGAAGTTGGACGGGCCTCACATTTCATAAGATCCCAGCATCACTCGCTTTTTTGACTCCAAAACTACAATGCCTAGTCGGACAGTGAAGAGGTGACGGGGCGTAGAACTGCGTGATGCGTCGCGGGCTTTGTCGGAGTATTTGGTTGCAGTGAAGACAAATCTTGATTTGGGGGACGGTTCATATACTTGGATAGTAAGCAGGTAGGCGATGGTGGCAGTTGACGGCCAGGAGATAATGCAGGGTTCAAGTCCCCGTGAAGAGAAAATCTTTGTATCAGTTCGTCTCAGGCCCTTGAATCAGAAGGAGATTTCTAGGGATGATGTATCGGATTGGGAATGCATCAATGACAACACCATCATCTACAGAAACAATCTTTCTGTTTCCGAGCGGTCCATGTACCCAGCTGCCTATACATTTGGTAACTGAATCCTAATCAATGAAGTTCTTTCCTTTCTTTCTTCTTTGCTTTCCCTTGAGCACAGTTTTAATATGTTGGATCCACCATCCTTTTGGTCTTGAGCCCACATCTTCAAATTCCAACAAATGTTTCTAATGATGGACTTTTTGATAAATGATTGGTCTTTGCATTCTTGGAAATCATTATCGACTTAAGGAAGCATTATGTTCAATATCTCTTAGTGTTATGTGTTCTCAGTGTTGGCTGATTTGCAGACAGAGTTTTCCGGTGCGATTGCTCCACAAGGCAAGTTTACGAGGAAGGAGCCAAGAAAGTTGCTCTTTCAGTTGTCAGTGGGATAAATGGTAAACTTTAACCTCTTCTTCTTCCTTCCGATGTTGATTTGCTTTGTTGATATTTGCCTGACAGTGCAACCATCCGCTGCCCAATGTTGCAGCAAGTGTTTTTGCATATGGACAGACAAGTAGCGGAAAAACATACACTATGAGTGGAATTACTGAATACTCAATGGCCGATATATACAGCTACATAGAGAAGGTAACAAGCCATTTAATACTCAAATATCTCGTCCATTTTCAGTTGCAACTTCTTCCTCTAACATTTGCATGTTAATAAAGACATTCTCTCGTTTCTCAATAGCACAAGGAAAGAGAATTTCTGTTGAAGTTTTCTGCGATGGAGATCTACAACGAGTCTGTGAGAGACCTCCTCAGTGCAGATAGTACTCCGCTGAGACTTCTAGATGATCCGGAGGTAAATTTCTTTGTACTATGCTGAGGAACTATGAGCTCATCCAACATCGCCGTGAGAGCTAGCTCTTTTGACAGAGAGGGACTATAGTTGAGAAACTCACAGAGGAAACGCTGAAGGACTGGAGCCACTTTCAAGAACTTCTTTCTGTGTGTGAAGGTAAGGACTAAGGCTTCTCTCTCCTGTGTTGGATGAATTTCATGGTTGCATACTATATCTAGCAGCACAATATAATGCTTAGTCTGATCATTTGGATTTCACAGCTCAAAGACAGGTTGGAGGGACATGCCTTAACGAAGCTAGCTCAAGATCACATCAGATTCTCAGACTGGTAATGATGAATTTTATCTGTTTTGCGGTCAATTCTTATTGAAATGTCAAAGATTTATTGCTCATTGTTTCTGCTGCCAGACAATTGAAAGTTCGACTCGTGAGTTCTTGGGGAACGATAATTTAAGCACTCTTGCTGCTACTGTGGTATGAATATTCAGTACTCCACTTAAACCTATAGACATTTACTGGAACCGGGAGAATATAATAGTTTCTTTTGGTTGCAGAACTTCGTGGACCTAGCAGGGAGTGAGCGTGCATCTCAGTCATTATCAGCTGGTGCAAGGTTGAAAGAGGGTTGCCACATAAATCGCAGTTTGTTGACTTTGGGAACAGTTATCCGCAAGCTGAGGTTGGCCTTACAGCTTGTTTTTTCATTGTCTTCATCTTAGAGATCTTATAATTTAGTTGGACCATGCACTAACATGAACGTAGAGCACCACTGCAACGCCTTTTCTTAGCCAAAGGTCCATTGCTTACACAATACTAGTTTACCTGCATAGACACACGATATACAAATAACAACAACCTGAACAACCAAGCCTTCTCCCACAAAAAAGGATGGGCTATATGGATCCAGTTATGCTGTTGCGCTCTATTTCCTATCCTGCTTTCAGTAAAATCCAGATGCTGAGCTCTGTTTACACTTTCCATCCTCCATTGGGGTTTGTGATTGCTGCCTGTGGCAGGTTTAGTGCATGAGCACCCACATGTTTCATTCTATTTATGGCTTGTCTGCCAACCTGTTGTGACTACCAAGTGCTCACAGAGCTGACAATGGGTTTATCTTTGCTACCATTTCCTCCTTTAGCAATGTCGAGTACCTCTTATACCAAATGCTTGGGTCAATTCATTAGACATGTTATTGGCCAAAAGAATTTGTTCTATCTGGTCTTTTGGGAGGTTAGTTTGGGTTTCTCAGGCATAAATTCAACTGTATAGTTGAAAATTATTGTTTTAAGAGCAGGAAATTAGTTTTCTGGGCTATTGACTATTTTAGCCTTCAGCTCCATGTATAGGTTATCATGCAGATTGTAGCATAAAGAAGATGAACTGTTTCAAAGCATAAGAAGTCGAGAGACTCCAGAGTAGTAGTGGAGCGAGTTTGACCTTTTCGCATTTTCCTTTTCTTGTAGTGTTTGAAAATTGTCTTTTATTGCACATTGAATATCTCAAAATTTTAAAACATATATATATTGAGAGGCATGGTTATGTAGACTTTTTTTCATATATTTTTTTAAAACTGAAAGTATCTTTTATTTTCTTTGTCAATGTTTTGGAGGAAAAGATCATCCGTAATGATGTTTCATCAATTTTTCATCTTCGATTGTATGAACAGAACAGTTGCTTTTATTAAGATCCTATAAGAAATCGGCAGTTGGTGGAAGTATTGCAGTCTTAAGCTCTCTTTTCTTCCAATTTATCGTTGATTTATTTTTAAGCTCATGATTATTGATCTAGAACTAATTCAATGGCTCCAGCAAGGGAAGAAATGGACATATTCCTTTCCGAGATTCCAAACTAACTCGTATTCTGCAATCCTCACTGGGAGGAAATGCTAGAACTTCCATCATCTGTACAATGAGTCCTGCCCGAAGTCATGTTGAGCAGTCAAGAAATACACTATTGTTCGCAAGTTGTGCTAAAGAGGTCGCCACAAATGCACAGGTTAATGTTGTTATGTCTGATAAAGCGTTGGTCAAGCATTTACAGAGAGAATTGGCTAGATTGGAGAGTGAGCTGAGAAATCTGGGACTAGCCTTTGTTTCATCTGATTCTGCTGTGCTGCTCAGAGAAAAAGATCTCCAAATTGAGAAGGTGATGATGCCACATTAAGGCTTTTAATATTGCAATTTGATGTTTATTATATTCTTTGAGGTTTCTCTCACTATCCATGGAAAAGGGAGGTACTTTGTGTAATTATCACACATAAACTAGGTGTAGCTTCTAAATTCTTCCTTAGTACACTGCTGTGTCAGAAGTCAATTATTTCTTTCATACCGATGGTGAATTCCACCAGTTCCATTAGGTTGAATATCCTTCAGTGCACAATACATGCAATTTTATATCAATGGACATCTCTTGACCGATCTCATCCACTTGAAAGTTTGTGTAAAAGTTGGTAATTTAACTTGGGAGCTTAAGACTTAGCGAAGAATTTTAAGAGCAATATCATTGCCTAGCCTTTTTGACCTTCCCCTGCAGAATGCATATTTTCCAGAGTTGCAAATTTTCTTTATCTCTCTCACCCTAGCATGTCCCTTTGGACCATATTTAACATTCCGCACCTTTGGGAAATAACCCACAGCTTCACCATTATGCTGTTAGCATTTATAGCTATGACTTTCTCATCAGCTTTTCTTTTATATTATTTATTTATTTATTGGCTAAAAAGACAAGTAGAGCTTACTTGAGGGAACGTTCTGTTTTTCCTGGATGTCTAACTGATGTTTTCTGCAATCCTCTTCTCCGCAAAAATTGTGTGGTTATCCTATCATATTACTTTGTTCCTTTTTTCATATTCATTCCATTTAAGTTTTGCCACGATGCTGTCAACAGGCATCTACTTCAGAATTTCCATGTTGTCATCCCCTTTAAATTTCTGTGAACAGTGAAGCATTTTTTTTTTTATTTATAAATCAGGAAATCGCTTCATTATTTGACACCTTATTTTCTGTGGTCGTATCCTCTCACAGCTCAAGAAAGAGATTGCAGAATTGTCTCTACAGCGAGACCTTGCTCAGTCTGAGGTTCAGGATTTGCACCTATTGGTTGTGGATCACAAACCTTCGACTGTATGGGTAATTCTACTTTGTTAGATTCCTTGATGGCTTTGCCGTCCTCAACTTATAACATCAGTTATTCATTAATGAATCTTCTGTTCATTTAATACTTCAGGTGGATGCATGCAGTGATTACCCTAAACTTCGTGTGCAAGGTTCATGGGAACTCAAGAGCCCAATTTCAGATTCTCAAAACCGAGCAGATAATGAGTATGTGGATGTTGGCATCGTAACATTTGATTCATGTCAGTATTCAGATCAACACAGTAGGAGTGATTCAGATGGGCATATAATCCACATTCCTGACTTTGGAGAGAACTCCTCACTATCTGACCCCTCTTCACAGCTCTCAATTCAGATGTCTCACTCCAGGCAAAATAGCATATGTCCAGAGGACATTGGAGAATACACTGATGAAAATTCCGAGGACTTTTGCAGAGAAGTACGCTGCATTGAGATGGAAAAGCCAAACTCAAACTGCCATGGCCATGGTGATATGTCATCAGTGGAGGAGAAGGAAGGCATCTCAGACTATATTGTGGTTGAGGAAGGTGATGAGGAAAACGAAAAATTGGGATCACCAACTTTGGAGCAAACTAGACAGTTAGACAGAGTTCCTCAGGATTATGTAGAAGCTTCTCGTGAAAAACCATATTCAATGATGCAGGAGAAAGAGTTACCTACATCCAGAAGTTTCAAGCTAGTCAGGAGTAAAAGTTGTGAGTCAGGCCTTGTGAATATTGAGGAGATGGAGATAAACCATAGTACACCACCCCCGCAATATGAAAAAGAATGTCCTGGAAGACCTGAGGGATGTCGGAGAAAGTTTCCTTCATTGAAGTATGGGTCCAGAGAAAACTTGCCCAGTAGTGGTTCTTATAATTCACCAGAGGATTCTGTGGATAATGAGCTTCAAGCAGAGATAATTCGGACAGTTGAGAAATGTGACAGCAGTATGGCTCCCGCTTCCGAAATAGAGGAGTCCATTGCTCAGCAGGAGGATCAACCTGGTCAGCACGGGGTGAGCTTCGTTCCCTTGCCTTTCCTTGTTCCTCTTATCACAGGCATATTTGAGCTATATAATGAACGATGAATTAACTATTCTGGAGGACCTTACAAATTTTTCATTTTCTCCATTAGAATTTAAATATAACACAGGAGTTATTATGCTTTGTCCGTATCAAAGAATGTTATATCTCTGCTATCTGATTCAAATATTTGGGCGCGACACCCCATGACTCAAGTGGATGGGAGTTATTAGGGATTGGCCTGCATGGTTCAGACCGGGCTTCTTTTACTTTGTGTTGGATAACGTACTATGGACAGGGTACAGAAGCCATGGCTTTCAGATGTTTAAAGTTTGTTAAATATTTTAAATTAGAAGATTTGGATTCGTCTAAAGTAACTTTTCTGTGTACAAATATATGACGATCTTTGTAGTGATATTGCCCAGCAATGGTTTCAGCTATACGAGTCATGTCATACGTAAATGTGGACATGCAAGTAAGTTTGGAGTACCATTCACTTGGATATAAAGTGCTTTGAATGAAATTTGGAGAACTTACTTAGTGCTCGGTTACTAATGTTAAATATAGATGTTTTGTCAACATACGCACAGTTTGCTCAGTGGGGACTCTTTCGATTGATAGGTACATGATATAAAAACAAATGTGATTGCACCTACTAAGCACGTTAAGGATGTTGGCTTGGATCCAATTGAGGATGATACAGCAGGTTCTTTGGAATGGTTTTCACACTTCAAAAACTTGCAAAAGGAGATCGTCAAACTGTGGAAGGAATGCAATGTCTCATTAGTTCACAGGAGCTACTTTTTCCTTCTGTTTAAAGGTGATCCGGCAGATTCTATCTACATGGAGGTAGAGCTCAGGAGGTTGTTGTTTCTTAGGGATAAATCTGCCCGTTGTAATCAAGCTCTGGAAGATGGTCAGACCTTGACTGCTGCTTCGAGGTACTGAATTCAAATTATATGAAACACTCCTGCTTTTGTTAAATTCACAGTAGGAGCATATTAAGTCTGGTATTTTATTGTGCTGAACAGCATACAAGATCTTCGTCGTGAGAGGCAGATGCTCACCAAGAAGTTGCAAAAGAAGCTCACCAGGAAGGATAGAGAGATGCTCTTCCAAACTTGGGGAATCGGTTTGAATACAAAGCATAGAAGTTTGCAGTTAGCCCACCTGTTGTGGTCAGACACAAAAGGTATGGACCATGTGGCCGAGAGTGCCAAAATTGTTGCAAAGCTTGTTGGTTTTGTTCAGCCAGAGGACGCTTCCAAGGAGATGTTTGCCCTCAACTTTACTCCTCGGCGATCAAGCACAAAATATCATAACTGGAAAAGCACTATGATGTCTTTCTTGTGAAGCTTTGTTTTGGATCCTTTAAATTTTGCAGAATGGTGACGAAATCGTTCCTCCGATAGTCTGAGATGGTATGACTTCTTTTTAATTAGTAATATATATGTGATTTAGATGCAGGTCATTGTACAAAAGCTTTGTAATTTACTCATGAACATACACGGGCATGCATGTCCTCTTACCGGTTTAGGCTCTTTAACATAAGCATTGGGCCTTGATGTTAATTGGACTAATATAATAATGTTTCTATTTCTTATGGTGTGTCCGAAAAAAAGTTTCGGATACTAAACAAGTACTTTCATTGCCTTGTGGTGCACCTGAAGAAAAGTTTCAGGGACTAAGCAAGCACTTTCATCGCCTTGCGGTGCATCCGGAGAAAAGTTTCGGATACTAAAGAGGCACTTTCATCGTCTTGTGATGTGCTCGAAGAAAGTTTCGGATACTAAACAGGCACTTTAATCACCCTAAGTTGTGCCTGAAGAAAAGTTTTGGGGACTAAGTAGGCACTTTCATCGTCCTGTGGTGTGTCCGAAGAAAAGTTTCGGATGCTAAAAATGCACTTTAATTGCCCTGTAGTGTGCCTGAAAAAAGATTCGGATACTAAGTAGGCAAAACCGAACATTCAGTTTAATTCCCTTTGTTTATCAAGCCGTTAGATGCTTTGGACCGACCTAGACATTTATCGGTCAAGTCTTTTCAAGCACCTCTAATGACTCAAGTGCTTCGTCAAGCAAAATTCTAACATTGGATCAACTCCCTTTATTCACATTAAGCCTTTTTAGGTACTTCTGACAAGATTCTGATACTTCAACAAAGCAAATCTTGTCAAGGCAATCGAAAAAAGGTTTGGGTCATAGATAAACGAAGCCTTTTTAGGTACTTCTGACAAGATTCTGATACTTCAACAAAGCAAATCTTGTCAAGGCAATCGAAAAAAGGTTTAGGTCATAGACAAACGAAATCCAGTTAAGGCGATATGTCCTAGGCAAATGATTTCCCCCGTCAAGGTGATCGAATATAGGTTCGGTAACTAAACAAACGAAATCTAGTCAAGGCGACCAAAGGTAGATTTGGATCCTAGGCAAAACGATTTCTCCTGTCAAGGCGACCGAAGATAGGTTTTGGTCCTAGACAAACGAAATCTAGTTGAAGCAATCGAAGATCGGTTCGTGTCCTAAGCAAACGATTTCCCTCGTCAAAGTGATCGAAAATAGGTTCGGGTCCTAGACAAACGAAATTCTGTCAAGGCGACTGAAGATAGGTTCGCGTCATTGACACACAACATCAACTATATGGAATTACTCTACCCTCCTGACAAGGTAAGTAACTTCAGGTATGTTTTTATTTGCTTTAGCAAGCATGATCTTATATCGCATCATAAAAAATGGGATCCATTGTCCCTCCAAAAATAACATTCATTGAACATGCACAGGCCAAATTTAGATGTCATTTTATCTTTGAATGCAACCTCTACAAGCTTACCTTTAAAGAGGAACAACTGTTAACATTTATTTTTAATTGCCCAATTAAATTACATAAAATTTAGGGATTAATATCATTAATTCCTAAAACCAAAAAATTTTATTCAATTGCATCGCATATAGATATTAGATACCTTTTGCAATATTAGAATATATTTTTCTTCCAAAATTTTAAAAAATTAATTAAAAAAACTGGATCGGGCCGGGTTATGGCCAGCCCGATCCAGCTTTCTTCTTCTTTTTTCCTTTCCGCGCGGGACTGGGCTTGATATAGCCCAGCCCAGCCTCTCCTCCCTCTCGCGTGGTAGTCGGCCCAACCTAACTCATCCTCCTTCTTCCTCGCGCGAGCCGACCCCTTCTTTCTCTACCTCTCGCCTGCATGCGCAACACAGCTCTCCCTCTACCCCTCGCACAACCGACGGCCACCGGCCCTTCCCTTCCTCTTTTTCCCACTCAGCTTGGCCCCTCTCTCTCTCTCTCTCTCTCTCTCTCTCTCTCTCTCTCTCTCTCTCTCTCCCTTTTCCCTCTCTGTTGCCATGGGCACCGAGATGTAGAGGAGCATAGCACCCCTTCCTGCACAAGCCTAGAATGGCCACAAAAGTCAAGGACGCAAAGTAGGCCGGTGCAGGCCATCGCAGGGCGAGTTAATGGAGTAGAAGCAAGTGGCCTCTGGCCATAAAAGACCAGAGAAGAGGAGAGAAACTCTCGGACAGACTAGGCCACAGTGAGAAACAGAAAAACAAAGTAGAGAAGAGAGAAGGAAAAGAAAGAAATAGAGAGATTGAGTGAGAAAGTTTGGGACTTTCATTTGCAAGTACAAGGACTAAGCCACAGGAGCCTCCTCGTCGAGCCAGAACCGGCGGAAATCCTCCGAGCTAACGCCTCCAACTGGTGAGTTTACTCGGCCCTCTAGTTCCCCTGTTTTGCCCTGCTTTCTCTGTGTAGGTTGGCCTAGACTTGTGCCGGCCGTTTTGCCCGAATCCCGACCCATACCGTCCCTGATCCCAATCCATATTCGCCGTCGGAGGCGAGTCGTGGCCACCGGAGCAGACCTTGGCCCCAAAGTAGATAAAAAAACCCCCTATTTTGTCTATGCACGCCAAATGTTCGATGAAATGCATGAATGAAGTCAGTTTACGATGGTCCTCGACTAGCGACGTACGAGCTGTCCGACGACCTTTGATCCCTTAAGGCAGCTTTGTGGTGGCCATTGGAGGACGGATGTGGTCAAAGTATAACTGGGGTCGGCCAGCCAAGCTTTGACCGACGTTTGGGCTCAACGAGCCCCGGTCGGAGCTGGACTGGTGATCGCCCCCATCGACTGTCTGGCGAGCCGTTACCCCCAATCTCCTCAGCTTGAGGCCAAAGGCCAGGCGAAACAGCCGGCAAATCGCCGGATTTTTGTTTGGCCGGTGGTCTCTTGAGCTTGAAAGGCCGGGATTTGGCCTGAATTGACCAGCGGAATCGATCGGACCGGTTTGTTGACCAAACAGGGCCAGTTTGACCTGTTTTGTTCTTTTCCACTGGACTGGCTGGATTCGGTTTAGACCCGTGTCAACGACCCGGATTGACCGTCGACTTGGTTCGGATATGGAGATCCGACCCGAGTCAATGCATATGGGTCGAGTCCATTGACTTAGGTCGGTTTTGACCCGATCGGAATCCATTAACCTGACTCGGTTTAATATTATATTAATATTATTTTATTTTATTAAAAATAATATTTAAAAAATAATAAATCATTTTTTATTTTCTTTTTAAATTAGAAAATAGTTTAGAAATTAGTATTTTTGAATATTTCTCTAAATTATGTGAATTATTTTATTAATAATTATGTCTAAATCGAATAAGCCTATAGGGCTATACGGTATGATTTTGCATGTTATATTTACTACTATTGTATTATTATATCGCATGTTGTTTTTTTTTTGGTAGAAATTATGCATGTTATTTCTAATTAGAATATAATAGCATAAATTGTCATGTTTTGAATATTATCGCCTTAGTTAGGATTATAATCTTAGGTTGCATATATAGTTTGATTGCTAATATTTGATAATTGTGCACTCACTTGATCACCTCACAGGTTAAGAGATAGGTCCTAAAATCAATCCAAACTGCATAATAAATATCTTCTGAAATGAATAGAATTAAAGGTACCGACAGGGCATTAATCACTCAATTAGTGTAACCAAGTCCCCGAACTTATTTAATCTCTAGTTCGTAGGAGTAGGATGATTCTTCAGTCATCTTACTTGGGTTTCTAGTCAACCAACCCCAAATTGATTAGTGGCGTCTCTTAGATAAAAATCGCTTGCAAGTTAAAAAACCTAAATCATAAATCGCGATATGATATGGACTTGGAAGAGCCCAAATTAAGTTACAGACCTAGACTTAACGTGTACCAGGCTATGCCAATTTTCCATCCCCCAAGAAAATCTGTTGGGTCACGACAAAAATTATACCAAGAATTTATGTGTTTGAAGCAAATTAAATCTTACGAGTAAGATTTGTATATTTTTCTGCAAAATTGAAAGATTATTTTTGTGAGAAATTTGGAGAGTTAAACACCGTATGAGTTGTTAGGTGAAATTGGAAAACACTCTACTTGAGTGTGGTAATAATACACGTTGTATCATTCAATCTATAGTGGAAACCCGTGTTGCTATCCCAGTGGACATTGGTCACACCAATCGAGATTTATTCGTTTTTAATTGTTCTACCACTTGTTTTCACAACATTATCATTGTCAAAACTTTCATTTTCTATCTTATTATGTTTAATCTATCGTGTCATTGTGTTTTGCAATGTCAACCGTTAGATTGCACTTTCATATGGAGAAACCCTTTGAGAACGAATGGTGGATGACATACATATGAGGGCGAGTGGGTCCTCTTACCAGTGTAAGCTCTTCAATATAACCATTGGCACTTGATTGATGTTAATTAGACTAACTTGTAACGTAACCATTGGAATTTGCCTCAGTGGCCACATTTCCTACTTGAAAAGGGAGAGATTGGGAGTTCGATTCTTCACATTCTCAGGAGAGCTAGAGGTGGGGATGTTTAATTTTAAATATGGGCTTCGACTTCCACGCTCCCTAAGGAAGTAGGGTAAAAGTTTAAGAGTGAGTTGAGAGTGTTAGAGCAGGATAGACCAAAAAAAAAAAAGGCTAACTTGTAATGTTTCTACTTCTTCCATCCCCTTATATGTTCTTTATTTACAAGCTCATGGCTGATTAAATTAGTCATTTATCTCGTGACTCCTACGACATACGCTCATTCATTGTGACTCCTAATCTTCATTTAAGCCCATTTTTTTGGGCTCTCGCGCTTATCTGGCCCCTTTCACTGAGTGTATGCTGAAATAGATGTCTAGGATTGAAGAAAGAATATTTTGCATTGGTGAATTGCATCATATCTGTTCATCACGTAAGATAACGGTTACATGAAATTATTTGTTTGCACAGTTACAGTGAGAGAAAGAGAGCAGGTGATGGGACATATACATAACTTCAACTCCAAAGATCATTGTAGTGGCTTGTACTCAAGGACAACCATGCTAGTCATCGTCACAACTGCAGGAACCAAGAAATCATCAAATAAGTTAGCTTCACGCACGCACATACATACAAACAGAGATTTCCTAATAGTACTCCTATCAATGAATAGAAATCAACTTTGTAGATTTGTTCCTATATGCTTCTTTTCTGAAAATTTGATATGGTACGCAAATGATAGGTCTTAACTGATATCTATTCTGCAGCGTTTTGTTCATGAGTCATGTGAAAGGTTTACTGAATATGTGTTACTTATGGGGAGTAAGGTTGGCTCCAACGGTTACTTTGGATCCAAAATTGAGTTCCACAAAGATCAAATGGTGAAATGAGTCAAGGAAAATGTAGACTCGTTTCTAAGACCAATGTGACTAATTACGGTGTAAAGATTGCATGAAAATTTGTGTTCTTCTGTAGAACTCCCTATGGACTTACATAGATGCTTGAGTCAAGGAAATACTTACCAGATAAAAATCACAATTGTTCGTTTTTTTTTTTCGACAATTGTTTGTTTTAACCACAAGTAAATAATTGTTGAAATTATCAAGTCTATAAAAAAAATTCATCATCATGCATAAAGAACATATTTGAGATTTAATATTATCCCATACCTATCGGGGTTGTCTTTTGGGTACTTCTATTTTGTATATTTTCGTCATCTGACCTTTTCCCTCGTTGAGACTGTCAACAAAACCATGAGCATCCTTTTTGAGTACCACACATATAGTCTCCAATTCCTTACACTCTTTGATCCCTGCAACACCTTTCATCCTATCGAGGAACCTACACTCGAGTTCTTTTAGATGTTGCATTGCTCCTTGTTCAATAATAACCTTCTCAAGCCAAGGCAACCTCCAAATCTTCAAGATCATGAGGCTCGGAAACCCATCTTTGATGAACCTCATACTAGTGCCTACAAAAGAATTGGCCAAGAGCCTGAGAGTCCTTAGGTTCCTCAGGAGACCACCCAACTCGGGCATCATGTCTATATCCACCTTCGAACCCGACAGAGTCAATACCCTAAGTGAGCCAGGCAAGAGCTCTGCCCAGATGGGTTTGTTGAGTTGGCCCAGCAAGTAGAGCTTGAACAGGTTGTGATGTTGTTCAGCCAACAACAGTTTCGGTAACGGGCCTATATGCGATGTTACGGGCTTGTTTTCTTTCGGGGGCTCGTCTTCTTTTGCGGGCTCGGCTTCTTGGATCACTCCAAAGGTCAAGGACTGGAGATGGGTGAGCCTGGAGCTAATCCAATCGGCTACTGCTTTTCCAGCAGCGCCTGACGTGTCCGGATCCGAGCGTTGCAAGAAAAGCTTGAGCGTGGTGAGCGTGGTCAAGCTGTCCGTATGGTCCCTCATGAAGTTCTCGTTGACCTCACCGATAACCAGCCCACTTAAGGTTTGGAGTTGAGTCAAGGCCATGACATCGTTGCTACAGGCCTTGAGGATCTTCTTCAATTCGACGTAGAACCAGTTGAGATGCAGGTGCCTCAAGTTCCTGGCCTTCCACAAGGAACTCGGCAGTGAAGTGATGTTTGTGTGCTTTATGTCAAGAGTCTCGAGATAGGGCAGATCCGCAACCTCGCGTGGGATCGAGTCCAACACCGTGGATCTCAATCCTAGGTACCTTAGGAGCACCAGCTTGTGTAGAACACCTTGCAAGGATGGCTTATACACACCCTCCAAGTCAAGCACCCTTAGCAAGCTACAATCAGTCTTGGATGTCAGCTTCCTAAGGAACTTGCTGATGTCCTTGGTGAGAATGCCTCTCCTCGGGTAGAATGACAAAAATGAGCGGACGTGGTCGAGGCTCAAATCAGGGTAGCTGCCCTTGCTGCCGTCTGTGACTACGCTCATGTGCTCTGCGAGCCACCGGACCCTGGCTCTCTCTCGCGTTTGGGTCAGCAGCTGTTGTTGCTGGCCGGTTGGGTCGCGGTTGTTCCTGTCTTTCGACTTGCTAGCGGCATGTATGTGGAGGAACCCAGTGCTCATCGCTATGAGGCGGATCATGTCATATAGAGAGGTGAGCATTTGGCAAGCTTTGGGTGATCCATCTGCCCTCCAGCTCACCACATCGATCACGTTCCTATCTGCAAGCTCTAGAATGAACGTCTCTCCCACATCCTCGGCCGGCCTCGTTGTTTTCCCTTCTCTGTTGTAACAATGCAAATCCAATAAGCCCTCAGCCAACCACAGCCTCACTAGCCTTTTCGTTGGGATCGGGGATGCTACAGGGAACAAAGCCATGTAGATGAAACACGGTTTTAAATGGTCTGGCAATCTATGGTAACTCAATTCAAGAATATTAAATAATGTCATCCTAGAACCATCTTTCAGCAACGTTGTGCGTTCATGCTCTCCAGCATTCGACAGTAACCCACCGAGTAAGGATATACAAAGTGGCAAGCCCTGACATCTCTCTATGATAATCTTCTCCTCATTCTTGAGGCTGTTGGCATCGGGTACTCTATGCAACTTCTTAGCGAGCATCTCCTGGATTTCTCCACAGCCTAAGTCTTCTAGCACGATTGGTTCAATGTCTGGATTTATCATCTCGGCTACGCCATTGTCTCGAGCCGTGGCAATTATGCAGCCCTCTGTGGGGAGCGGGATGCTCATCACTAACCTTTGCAAGAGTCGCTCGTTGGACGGGTGCACGTCATCCAACACTATGAGGAACTTCGTCGTGGCCAATTGCTTGTATAGTTTATCCGTTATCTGGTACAAACCCATGTCCTTCATGTCCCCCACTAGCTTGTCCACTTGCTTCAGTATCTCGAACAGGAACTCCCGCATGTCCATGCTGGCCGAGACGTGGACCCAAGCGCGCGGATCGAAGCCCAGGTACATCGCTTCCTTGTAGACAGATCTCGCGAGGAACGTCTTGCCGGTGCCTTGCTCGCCCAAAATCGAAATCACACGGATGCCCCCAGGTTTCTCAATCTTCTCCTCCATCCGTTTCATAATTTCCTGTCTCTTGTCCGCGCGCCATACGGTGCTCGTCGATGCTTGCTGATCCCAGAAAGTAGTCAGCCTCCCCAATTTTTTGCCTTGACGGGGATGACTAGCATGGGAGGAGGAACTAGCAGGTTTCCCTTCCCTCACGCCCTCGGTCTCCTCCTTGCTCCTCAAGTACTGATCTTGACACATTTCCTTCATGGCCTTCACCAGATTAGACAAGTCCCTACACAGGATGTACTTTGAGACGAGCGTGGCGAGTGGCCTCGTGGCCATATGCAGGGCCTTGTGCCTCCTGCAGGCGTCTCTGAGATGGAACTTATCGATGAATTCCTCAGCATCGTACATAGATCGGAGGAGCCGCCCCAGCCACTCCGTGCTGTTGGACGGTCCGTCTTGAGTGGAAAAGAACTTTTGGATCATGGCCAGCTTCTCCTTGGCAGCCTGCCCTTGGGTTTCCATGGATAAGCACCCAACTTGCACCGCGTAAGAGAGCAAGATCTCTACTTTCTGCGACACGATCTCGACAGCGGCTTCGGCGGCCATCCTGTAGCTTCTCGTGTCGGAAGCAGCCATGGCTGAGCAATATGTTTGTTTCGAGCAAGGTCGTATGTGTATGTGGGCTTATTTGCTTTGGATTGAATTAATTTTTTAGGACATATCGTTCTCTCGCTATGTATATAATTCGTTTTTCTAAGCTTTTTTGGGTAGGGTCTCTCTTGTCCACAACAAGCTTTGTTTAATACTTTGCTTGTGCGGTTTTTAACCGTGAGACGGGAGAAAGTATCCCTGAGAATGATTATGATAAAGGGCTTCAGACAAAATTCTTTGCTTATTGTGAAATCTATCGTATCCACATGATATAACAATTTTGCTGTCCATCTCAATATTCCTTACTTTTGCTCTTATAGGTGAAGATAATCAATTTGGTCTTTACCATTGGACTGGGAGTTGCAGATATAACAAAATATGGTCCATTAAGAATTTATTATTTTGATCAAATGCCACTCACTTTAAGAATTTAATATTTTTCCTGGGCAATAGCCCATATATAAGTAACGTTGATCAGAAAGATATATCAGATACATATAACATGAGAAAACTTGTATTAATTAATTGGATAAACGAAATCATGTCCACAGTCAAGTATCAATTCTTCCTTACACAGGCGAGAATTTCACGTGAATAAAAAGAAAAGTACTTATTTTTTTTATTTTGGCCATCACTCTTTCTCATGTGACGTTGTTGGGCTGTACTTTATCTTTTTCTTCGCGGATAAGACACTGCAAAGCACAATCAAACACTACCAAACACACGTGTCCTCAATAATGGGAATTGTTTTGGGATGCTTATACCTTCCTTTGATCTTTTGGTCGTTCTTTCTATTCCATAAATTGCAAGTTGGGAATATTGATATCAATGATCAAAGTTAATAGCCGAACATAAAGGTATTGTGCTTGATTTATATCCCGCCAGTCCACCACATATAGTCCAAAGAACAAATTGAAAGTGTAGATATTTGATTCGTTAAAAAATTAATAAGCCAATCAAAATCGGGATTTTGCTAAAGCTCGGACTCGAAGATTCAAATTGTAATCGAGTCCTGCAAAAATCTCAAATTTCTGATGCAGTGAAAAGTCAAAACAGTGGTATATTGAATTCAAGGAAAATTGTCAAAAATGTTCTAAACCTATTGTACGGCGGTCAATTAGGTTCTAAAATCGATTTAGTCCTAAACCTTTTAACAGCTTGCCAATTTGGTTCTAAACATTTTAATTGTGTCAATTTAGTCTTAAACTTTTTAATAAATTGCCAATTTAGTCATTTCGATCAATTTTGGCCGAGTGACAGTCTAGTGAGAGTCAGCCGTCCTACATGGCTCAGCCGAAGTTGACGTAAACAATTTTTGCAATTTTTTAATATTATGATTTTTTTCTCTTTCTTTTTTTTCTTTTCTTTTTTCTTTTTCCCTCCATCAGCCATTGTCGGGCCTAGTCAATGGCCGGTGGAAGTCGCTAGCCTCATGCGAGGGCCACCCTCACTGGGCATTGACAAGGCTTGACAATGGCCAGGAGTGAATAAAAGGGAAAAAGGAAAAAAAAAAAAGAAAGAGAAAAGAAAAGGAAAAAAATTCATAAAATTAAAAAAATTGAAAAAATTGTTTACATCCAATGATAGCCGGTGTTGAATAGACTACCACATCAGCGATTTCCGATTAAGATTGGTCGAAAGAATTAAATTGAAAAATTGTTAAAAGGTCAACAGTTCATCAAATATTACCAAACACACTTGTCCTCAATAATGGGAATTATTTTGGGATGCTTATACCTTGCCTTAATCTTTTGGTTGTCCTTTTTATTCCTTAAATAGCAAGTTTGGAATATTGATATCATTGATCAAAGTTAATAGCCGACCATAAGTATCGGGCTTAATTTATATGCTGCCACTCCACCAAAAATAGTCCAAAGAACAAATTGAAAGGGTAGATATTTGATACGTTAAATAGTTAATAAGCCAATCAAAATTGGGATTTTGCTAAAGCTTGGACTCAAAGATTCAAATTGTAAGCGAGTCCTCCAAAAATCTCAAATTGCTGATGTAGTAAGAAGTTAAAAAAATGGTATAGTGAATTCAAGGAAAATTTTTAAAAAAGTTATAAACCTATTATATGGCGGTCAATTAAATCTTAAAATCAATTTAGTCTTAAACTTTTTGAAAGCTTGCCAATTTAGTTCTAAATATTTAAATTATGTTGACTTAGTCCTAAACCTTTTAACGATTTGCCAATTTAATCATTCTACCTAATTTTAACCGATTGATAGTCTAGTGAGTGTCGGCCATCCTACATAGTACAGCTAGCGCTGATGTGGACAATTTTTATAATTTTTTCTCTTTTCTTTTTCTTTTTTCTTTTTTCCTCCATCAGCCATTGTCGGGCCTAGTTAATGGCCAAAGGAGATCGCTAGCCTCAAGAGAGGGCCACCCTCGCTGGCCATTGACAAGGCTCGACAATGGCCGGCAGTGGATAAAAGGGAAAAAGGAATAAAAACAAAAAGAAAAGAAAGAGAAAAGAAAAGGAAAAAATTTTAAAAAATTGAAAAAGTTGTCCACATCCTAGCTGATCATGTTATGTAGGATGACCAGTATTGACTAGACTACTACGTCAGCGATTTTCGATTAAGATTGATCGGAAAAATTAAATTAGCAAATCGTTAAAAGTTTTATGACTAAATTGGTAATTCATCAAAAGTTTTAGGACTACATTGGTAAAATTAAAATATTTAGAAATAAATTGACATATTTAAAAGATTTAGGAATGAATTGATCCTCATACTCTCCTCATGAATTCATAAGAGCCTACCCTTTTTCTTCTCTCAAACTAACAATGTTCGTCAATCATTCTTTGCTTGGAAATGTGTCGTGGGTATGGGATGCTTGTACCTTTCCGTCATCTTGTTTTCACTTTATCCAGGCTTAATGTGGATGGTCATTCCTCATGTTACTTGCACTATAGCGGGAGAGTGTAATAAAAGTACATATATCATTTTGTTCGGCATTTTCCAAAGAAGCCATCCTCATCCCTATCAATTTCAGATGGATATTCAATCATCAAAATATAGAGATAATTATTAAAAAAAATTTCTAAATCTATTGCATTTGTATCAATTTATTTCTAATCCTTTTAATTGTGCCAACTTAATTCTAAAACTTTTCGTATTTTGTCAATTGAGTCCATCCGATCAATTTTGACTGGAAATTACTAATGTAGATACCGACCATCCAACGAGGCATGGCTGGGCTGACATAGACCGTTTTTTAATGTTTTATTATTTTTCCAAATTTTTTATTATTTATTATTTTTTCTTTTCCTTCTTTTCTTTTTTTATTTTTATTTTTTCAATTGTGGCCTGCGACGGTCACAAGACCTTGCTAGCCACTAAGCGAGGGCTGCAAAGCCTTTGCCCAGATCTCTAAGCGAGGCCATCATGGCCGTGGCGAGGTAACTCGAGACAAAGGTGGTTATGGCCTTGCCAGCTGCAAGCGAGGCTGCCTTTGTTCGTGGCTGGTGAGGCCATGGTGAGGTTGGTGTCACCCAAATCTAGGCAAGGTCGAGCGAGGGTTTTGTGACCCTTGTCAGCCACGGCAAAAGTAAAAAAAAAGAGGAAAAGAAAAGAAAAGAAAAAAAAGAAAAGAAAAGAATCCATAAATAAAATAATTTGAAAAAAAAATATTTTTTAAAATGTCTAAGTCAACACCACTCATGTCACGTATAACGACAAGCATCCACAATAGCGATTTCCGGCCAAAATTAGCCAAATATTCTTAGTTAGCAAAATGTAAAAGTTTAAAATTAAATTACTATAATTGAAAGATTTATGATTAAATTGGCACAAGTGCAATAGACTTGTGATTTTTTTGGTAATTTTCCCTATAAATATACTACTAAGAGCAAGACAATGCTCTCGTATCATTCTATCGACTGGTTAATTTTCGAGAGGCTATCTTATCATCTTAGGTAAATAGTTTAAGATCTTAATTCAACGAACCAATACCCCACAAGGCTGGAATCCTTATTGCAATATATAATTTGCAGGTCCATAGAAAAGTAAGCTTGGCTTTATGAGAAGGGGCCTTACTTTCTCATTGTCAAAAATTTCATCGTGTGACGATTATTGCGTTTAATCTATCACATCATTGTGTTTCGCAATTGCAATGTCAAACAGTAGATCACCCTTTGGTGCGGAGAAACCATTTGAGAACGAACGATAGATGATGATGTGATGGGGAGGCACCAGTCAACGAAATCAACGGGCGAGATTCATGTGAGAATGAGGGCTCTCAGTATCCGCAGGTTTGCTATTCCTTGGTCTATTGAAGCACCTGCATGTCCAAGACCAATAACCACAATAATTTTTTCTCTCCATTTTCTGTTTTTTGGGTCAATTACCATTTTTATTCTTACACAACACAAATTTGCTGGTAACTATTTCAAAATTCAATAAGCTGAATAGAAAAACAAAACAAGCACAACATGTATGTGCCACGATTTTTCTCACTTGAAAAGTAAAATGTAAAAATTACTCTAAAATGGTATTTTCGAGGAATGATAACTTGATGAGAGGTTATCATAAACAAATAACTAGATTAATCTAATTTCTTGCACCGAAAATCTTTTACTAAAGATATTTCAAGTAAGGTTCGCCCCCAATCTTAACAAAAAAAAACAGAAAGAAAAATTCACTCCAGGATAAACCTAAAATAACTCATTTTACTTCGTTTATAAAAATGTTCTTTCAGAGAGAGACAGACTAGCTACTCTCGTCCATCGTCTTCCTCAAAAGGCAATACAAGAATAAACCACTTGCTGGGACCCAATGACCCCCGCTGACAATTGCTCCACCATCACTGGCCCTTTCCGCCGATTTTTGTGTGTGTGTGTGTTTTTTTTTATAATTTAGCTTATTTTTCAATCTAATTTAAATAAAATTTGGGTTAAAAAATAAGATTTGAACCAAAATTGTGTTATTTTAGTCTTCTGTTTAATGTTTTAGCCATGTCAGCAACATATACAAGAAAGAAAATAATTTTAAAAAGCCACGTCCGCATTGTTCGTTAGCCATGTTAAACGGAGTTAACGAAAGAACTTGATTGCATCAATTTGATAAGTTTTATAATCTGATTGCACTTTATGAAAGTTTTAGAACTTAATTGTACTTTGATAATAAATTTTAGGACTTTCAATACACTTCATCCCTAAATTGTTACTTTTCTTCCGAGTGTTTGCAATTAAAGACTTGGCCTTCAAATTGACAGAAGTACTCAACTTTTAAAATTTTAGGTTTCAATTACACAATTAAAGAATTTTAGAATTCAATTAACTTCAGATATTGGCTATACTTTAATATGCTTACGAAAGAAGTGCAGCCTGTGCTCCTACACACATCATCAACTTTTTCCATAAAAACACTTGCTTAAAGAGTATATTTACTATGATATCAATATTCATATCGAATGACTTGCTTAAATAAAGTACGTTAATATTACATCATTATCACATATTAGATATTACATGGTATAAATGTTACCATGTAAGATGTGTAGGAGTGGTCTTTGTTTTACGTTTTGTGCATTAATTTTCTATGCTTTTCTTCAAACGGGTGGCCCTTCCTTTAGATTGATTCTTTATTAAGCCAAATCTTGACCTAGAATAAGGAAGGATCTAGTGCTTTCATCTTTGATATGTTACATGATTAATAAGCCAATCACGATTTGGATTTTTCTAAAGTTCGGATTCAAAATAAGAAAAGGAACATTATGATGCACTCCACTTTCGGTATAAGGACACTACACGTGTCATAACTTTTGTATAACGTTCACTTGATTGCCATGATTTCTTCTTTTCAATCACTTGAATGTCTAAAAAAAATGTTCATAGAAGTGTCATAATTTTCAATTGACCACTTGAGTACCATAAATTATATATAAAAAAAATTCTTCACAAGTGCCATGCCACATCAAATTTGTGAATGTTTTTAAAATATTATGACACTCAAGTGAATATTTCGTAGAAGTTAAGCGTTCAAGTGGTTGAAAAAAAGTAATGTCACGAAACTAAACGTCTCTTAAAAGTCATACCACTCGAGTGATTGAAAAAAAGTTAGGACCCTTAAGTGAGTGTTGAATGATAGTTATGACACTTCATATATCATTTTCCCCTCCACTCTAAGACAGCAATGTGCCCCAAAAAAACATGAATTCATCTTCTCCCTCAAGCAAATTCACACCTCAAGCAACAATTCTCAATGCTTTGATGGTAGGACCCAAAAAGAAACCTTAAGACAAGCATTTACCTTCAATTGAGACACCCTAAAACGTCACACGCAACACGTATTCCTTCCATTTATAACACACAATTATAATTAGGCATGCGGAAGCACAATAAAACATTCACAACATCCCTTACAAGAAAATCACACAAGTGCATTTAACATACATATGCTTCTTATTATTAACACCAATAGTTACCGACTTGATACATCATTCAAACATATACAACACATTACAAAAGTATTGGGAAGGGTCAAGGTTCTCTAGCACCACTATACCCATACTACATCGAAAGCAAACCTAAACATTAACCAAGCCACCATCCAACTTAGAGGTTGGTGGAATTCGCATCCTTTCATCCCTTTTATTATCATGTCTAAAGGGACCATCCTACAAATCTGAGAAAACAAGGGGTGAGTCGAAGCTCACTAAATGAAATCTCTAAGTCTAAGGTAGGAGATCCGCTTATCACTCAATCCTATACCAACAAACAACGTGAGTTCAAACAATACAAAAATCTCATGTATGACATAAGGATAAGCAAATGCTCTATCTTTACTATCATGATATGCCAATAGAATAACAACATTGTATAAAATTAGTCACTCAAGTGTAAGCGAATGGCACAACATATCGTGATGCATGGTTATCACCGATTAGTAATGTGTGTATATGTACACTTATATACTCATAGATACATCGTATTCGTTATTAGCATATTATTCCATCTCGACTTCTAGGGTATCTTGAAACACTTCCTGGAGCATCACTCAACTTTGAGGCATTCTAACATACTGTGACATCCGAAATTTTTTCACATCAATTAATAATATATATAAATTTGAAGGCGATAAATGTCACAAGTGGAAATTATTATTAGATTAGTAATGTTATAGTAGAGGAAGGTCCGAGTTATATTTTTCGTGTCTCTAGTTTTCAAAAAGTGATTTCATTAGGGTTAAATTAATGAATATCTGCTCTTGGGTTGATTACTTAACGGTAATTGATTTTCGGTATATAAGTGGTAGAAAGGGACTGATATGCTTCGAATTATATATTTGATGATTTTCAATTTTTTTTTACTAAATTGACATTTTCCTAGCATCCGATATCTTTCACTGATGATTTTAGCGAGTTTAAATTTATTTTTGATTTATCAGCGCTTGGAGCGAACATTGGTTTTCTTATTTACATATTGATTTATAAGATATTTTGGTAACTTAACAAAATATCTATTTTGAAAATCATATAATTGGGCCATTTGTCCCTCTTTAATTTTGTATCAACCCTCTTCACTTCCCACCAATAGTTTTAATCCACGTTGTAAGGACCTCAGCCCCACCTCGCTTTCGCTGCGCAACTCCTTGTGTAATATTGTCTGTCTGTTTTGGACACTAAGTCCTCATGGTTTTAAAACACGTTACACAAGGGTTAGGGGCCAAGCCTTATAAACTCACCAAGATCTCCCCTCCCTAGGCGATGGGGGACAAGAGACATACCCCCCTTGCCATCCTAAAAGCCTGCCGGAAGGCGCTCCTTGTCCAAGTCCTCGGACCCCGGCGACCACTCCCCGCCCTCGTCGAACCGGGTCGTTACATTCTCCCCTCCTTAGAGCATAGTGTCCTCGCTATGGTCCCACATGCGGTCGGGAGTTGGCTCTGATACCATTTGTAAGGACCTCAGCCCCACCGCGCTTCCGCTGCGCCACTCCTTATGTAATATTGTCCGCTTTGGACACTAAATCCTCACGGTTTTAAAACGCGTTATACAAGAGTTAGAGGCCAAGCCTTATAAACTCACCAAGATCTCCCTCCCTAGGCGATGTGGGACAAGAGACATGCCTCCCTTTGCCATCCTAGAAGCCTGCCGGAAGCTGCTCCTTGTCCAGGTCCTCGGACCTCGGCGACCACTCCCCGCCCTGGTCGAATCGGGTCGTTACACACGTGCTCTTAGTGACATTAAACTTAGTCTAGCCTTGATATATGCATTACATCATCTATTTCAACTTTAGCCAATTAATGTCATTAATGATTCATTCATTTTACTTGGCCAAGAAGCTTTCTCTCAAAATATATCTCATTTAGCTACTCATATTAGGCCACTTTGTAATAATCTAGTGATAATATCATGTATTTTAACAATTGTCATTTAATACTATTGATGACTCATTCATTTTACTTGGCCAATAAGTTCTCTCTCAAAATATTTCCTTTTGGCTAATCTCATTAAAGCACTTATACCTTTTAAATTGAAACAACTATATCTTTCTTTATACCCAAGACTTTTAATCCAAGATCATCAATTACTTTAATCTTGGTTATTTGTTCAAGCAAATCAAATATGGCCACGTGTTAATTTTAGATCATATTCATCTGAACTTCACCATGTGTCTTTTAAACTCAAGTTCATTAGTACTTTTAACCCTAGTTTGCTAGATTCATTTTCCTTGGCCTACAAAGAAATCTCCCGTCACTTTCCAAACCTTTCAAGTAGAAATAAAGATTTCATTCTTGCGCTGTCGAAGTTTCAAAATACCATCTTTCAAGAGTTGCGAGGTGGTTTGGTGGACTTTATTCTCTTTTCTAAAACTAATTTTGTTTAAAGAGTGACAGTTAATCTTTGTTCTTGCTTATCTTGCTTTGAAGGTGGTTAAAGCTTTGAGTTGTCTAAGTTTGGTGCAAGGTAAATAAAAACTTTAGAAGCTTAGTTAGGTTGATCTACTGAGTACTCTTGACTTAGTTGGTTGATGTTTGTTAATTTTAGTTTTAGTTGAATATGATGGTAAGTTTGAACAAGTTTCAGTAGTGGTGTGTTGAGATATTGTGATAATTTAACTTATTTTGATGAGTTCTTACATGCCTAGATGTGCTTGATTGATTTTCGTGAGTGGTGGTAGCATGTTGAATATGAAAATGACAAATTTGAGCTTGAAAATGTTCATCTTCGTAAATTATACACACTCGACACTACTTATATTCACATTATCCACAACAGTCGTTGCTCATATTCACCTTATACACACCTGTCTCTGCTCATAGTTATCTTATACACAACAGTCGTTGCTCATATTCACGTTATACTTACCAGTCATTGCTTATTTTCACCTTATTCTCACAGTCCGCTGCTTATATTCACCTTATACACTATTCATATCCACTTGCTGAGTATAACCACTTATTGTTGATATCCACTTGCTCGGTATAATTACATGTTGCTAATATTTACTTGCTAAGTATATCAACTAGTTGAGTATATTCATTTATTTGAATATATCCACTTGCCCGAGTATGTCAATTTATCTGAATATATCCACTTGCTAAGTATAACCACATACTGCTCATATCTACTTGCTGAGTGTTATCACTTACTGTTGATATCTACTTGCTAAATATAATGATATACTATCTATATTCACTTGCTGCGTATAATCACTTACCGCTTATACTCAATTTCTGAGTATGACCACTTACAGCTTATATCCACTTGCCGAATATGACCACCTACTGAGTATACCCACTTGTCGGATATAACCACTTTTCAATTATGACTATTTACTGTTTTTGACTTGGGTATTTGACTAAAACCTTTTATTATATTGATAATAGCATGATGAGAAATGAATGAGGATATATGTGTTAAAGTGCATGAAACGATTTGTTTGTCTTTAACAGCATGAAAAATGACAAACTATTTGGATGTACATGATAATTGTTATGTTATAATTTTTTAAATATAAATAATGACACATGATTAAGACCTTTACCATGACTTATTTGCTATCGAGTGAATTCCCTTATGTATGTGGATTAGACTCTAGAGTTAGCCAAATATCTTACTATGTATGACGATTCTCTACAAGGTTAAGATGACATGAAATTCTATGATGACATGACTTGTGTAGTCATGGTATGACATGGCTCATGTAGCCATGAATTGAGGTGGAAAGAGAGTAAAAATTCTCTCCCTATTTGTCCACATCTATTACTGCGTCCCCTCCCTCTCCTCTACACTAATGACTAGGTGAAATCCAATCCCAGCAATTGTCTAGCAAGCACTTTGATTTTGCTGAACCTTACAATCTTATTCCAATGTTTGCTGCAAGCTTCCACATCCGCAAATCCTAACCTCTTTGCCGATGCTGGTGTCCACCAGCAGCCTTTTGACGTGCCACCAACCGCTGCCAATGATGAGATCACAGCCAATTCGCCACTCAAGCCTTTGATCTGTCAGCACGATCATTGGTGACAATGTTGATGTTGCTTCTGAGTCCCTTTGACAACGTCACTGCTCTGAAATTCCTACACCAAAATGGTGACCTGTTTTGTATTCCAAGCCCTGCACTGATGACGTTATTTCCCAATCAACTTTTATGAGTTTGTCTTGTTACAACGTTCCTGGAATTTTTCCTTGTGCAGGTTCATTGGTGTTTGTGAACACCTATAATGTCGTCTTGTTCTCAATGCTAATTTCCTCACTGCCAGTCGTGTTCTCATTGTGCACACTTTGTCGATCACCACTTAGCCGAGGCCACCTTGACAAATGTCCATCGTGAGCCGTTGGCTGAGAGTACCCTAGCTGAGAACCAAGAGCTGAGTCTCTACTGTACTGACCAGCTGTCACGAAAAGCCAAGCTAAGACCATCATTGACGCGCCCCTAGCCGGCCGAGCACCACCGTAAGCCACCATCGGCCACACCACCACCGTTCATGACCCATCGTTCATTGATTCAATTGTGGAAACTATATCCGCAAAATAGGTAAAATTCTCATCTGAATCGATTTGAATATTTTATTGCACATTTCGTATTTATCAATGTCTAACTTTAAATATTGTGAGTGATAGGCATAACAAATTAGGATTATTTCCTAATTTGCAATGCGCATATAATCGGTAATTCTATCTATAAGGCTTTAGATATGATTATGGATTGCATGGCGAGAGTCAATAATTTGATCTTTAAGGCTTAAGATTAGGATCCTCATTCTCAAAAATATCAAGTTGATTAGATAATATTTCCTTATTTGAATTGATTGGAAGCTATCTTTAGCTTTGGATTCTATCTTTTGATTGAATGCATATTTTGCTTAATTTATTTCCTTATCTAAAAAAATACAAAAAGATTACATGTTAGGTTTGAGAGAATTTCTAGATCACATTACTTGTTTAAATAAGATTGCATGCTATAGACTCTAGAAAAAGTTAGAATAGATCCCAAGTATGATTTTCCTTAGCAAATAGAATAATTTAGATAATGCTTGCATGTTTAAATAATATTGCATGCTTAAAATGTGTTCTCTAAGAGAGCATAGGGTTTAGGTTAAATTATTCCTAAACTAGATTAGAGGACTATTCTTTTTAAGTAGTTTAATTAGGATATTTATTAATTTCGAATTCTAATAAAAAATATATAAATTACCATCTGTATGTCATATAGTTTACACGTTAGGAAATCGCATATCATATAAATTAGACTTTGTAAAATGAAATAAAACCCCAAAAATATTTGATTATTTTGGTGTATCCAATTTCTTTATTTTCTTGCAATTTGCTTGCTTTGTTTATTGATTGTTATTTTAATGGTTGCGCACTTGTCTAAGTTGATATCAATCTAAGCTATCTGCTTAAATGTTTTCAAAAATAAATGAAATGGTACTGAAAGGGCGTTAAAGTAATCTAGCATAATGAAGTCCCCAAACTCATTTAATATATGATTCGTAGAAGTAAAGTAATCCTCCCACACTTTACTTGAGTTTTTAATCGACCCACCAAAAATATATTAGTTATGACTCCTAAATGAAAATGAATTGCTTATTAAAAACTTATTGATCTAAGTTGCAAATTGGTATGGGTTTGGAAGAGCTTGATCTATGTTTAGGCTTAGTAATCCATTAAAAACCCAGGTGGTGGCGACACAAGATACTACCACACCTCAAGAAAATCAATTAAACTCATCTTAAACCTATAAGAACTCATCAATACAAGCCAAAACAACACAACATCTCAATACACCTCCACCAAGACTTGCTCACACCTACCATCAATTTCAATTAAAACTAAAATTAGCAAATAATCAACCAACTAAGTTGAGAGCACTAAGTAGATCAACCTTGCTTAGCGCATGGAATTTTTACTTTCCTCGAACAAAACTTAAATAACCAAAAGCTTTAACCACCTTGTAACTCTTGAAAGATCAAAACTTGCCTTTCAATCCATGGATCCGAAAGTGAGAATATTAGAGGAAAAATTCTTTTGAAGATAGAAGGATATGGCCAAGGTAAAAATAAGTTCACATAGCACCAGGGTTAAAAGTGATGATTTGAACTGAATTGCTAGGTGGGGCTTTGTCTTCAAAGTATAATTATATGCTGCATGGTTTCACCTAGATTGTGGCCAAGTGGAAAGAAGAGTTGATGACTAATACTTGTGATAATGATGGCTCACCTTATGTGTCAAGAGATATATAAGTGTCTCAATTTTAAAGAGACAAATGGCCTAACATGCAATGTAAAAGAAAAAAGTGGCTTATTGTGTGACTAAATAAGAATAGTTAAAGGCGATAATTGCAAGAGAGAAAACATTCACCTTCAGTCAAGGGAGTGAGTTATCCTTGATTTAAGTAAGTCATTATTAATATTAATTAACTATCGTTAAAGTAAATAGTGTAACCGATGACATTTTAAATCCGTTGAAATTATGGGTAAACAATGCCTGATGCTAGGAAAAACTCGATTTAGTAAATCTAAAACTTGATAATCATTAAACATATAATTCGAAGAATGTCTGTCTCTATTGACAACTGAGATGATAGTAAATCAATTAACGTTACTCCACACCATCAACGTACACATCAACATCCATTAATTTAATTCCAACACATCGGACTTGGGACGATTATGGACAAGGAATATCATCCTCTGCATTTTCCATACCTCGCAAGATCAACAACCAAACTCTAAGCGGAATAATACTTGGCTTTATAACCTAAATATTATTATTGAAAATCCCAGACGTCACATTGTTGATGTGCGTGGTTGCTAATCCGTAGTTTAGAAGCATGGCCTTGCACAGACAAGTTTTTATGGTGTAGGAGTGGCGAGATGGCTTTAGGTGACCCGACTTTCCTAGAACTTTTGTAATGTATTCTATTTGCATCAATTCGATAACTTGTGGTGTTAATATTAAGAAACATGTGTATAATTAAACTCTTGCGATTTCTTATTTGGAATGTTGTGAATATTTTGTTGTGCTTCCGCATGCTATTAATTATTAGAAGAAATAATGGAAAAGAAACATGTCGCGCGTGATGTTTTGGGGCATTTCACACGGGGCATCTCGACTCCTGAGAAATCCCGAACACTTCCCTGAGCATCTCGACACACGAGGTATCCCAACTCGAGGGCATCGTCACCACTAATATGTGGGCGACGAATATTACTTTTATAATACTTTCCATAATTAATCATATAGCAACAATGTACATGGTAATGTTATAATCATATGATCACCCTTGCATTAACAACAAATTCAACACCCATTTCAATAATCAAAGTCCAATACACAACATCATTAAATACAATTCATTATCTTACCCTTTCAATGATCACATATGTGGGTAATGATGATGACACGCTTACCTCCTTTCATGCCTTTCAATGATTACACAATAATTGTTGGTAGTTTGTTTGTAAAACAAACAATGAGGTGCCTTGTCCCACATCGAAAGGATATGAGTGCGCACGTAGACGAGATTTGGCACTAATCAACGATCATTTTTATTTGTTTATTAAATTTTGAATTTATTATTATAAAACAACCATTTTGTCATATTGAAATAGTGTGACCGTTCGTAATAGAGTGACGGTTATTTTTTGATAATTTAATTTCGAATTTTTATTTTCTACCTAATGGTAACTAGGCTCTCTTACAACCTTTGAAATGTTGTGTCTGTTCGGACATAACTTCTTTACATTCGAAAGGTTGTGCTTATTCAACACATAAATATTTCAACGTTTTTGTTCATTAATAGGAACAACAATTTTTCCATTTTTCTTCCAAGAGATATACAACCATCTTTTTTAATTGTTTTCCTAGAGAGACCCTGGAGATATACCGAAATTGCTATTTGGTATTCTCAATCGAGACTTTATTGTATCCTGAAGGAAATTTGCCGGTGAGCATTAGCAACTTCGTGGGGCAAATAATTTCTTAAAAAAAGTGATATCACGCCTCAAAGTCTCATTTCATTGTTCTACTCATTTTCGAAGTCAATTTTCCAACAATTTTAAGGAATTATTTGGGCAACGATGCAGTCGGACTTTGATTACCTAATCGCATACAAATTGCGCAATCCTTTCCGTTTTCTACACATTCCATGGCGATTTGTGGAGATGGCATGATTGAGTGTGTGGTTGGTGATGCCAAGTTAGATGTGCCAAGGAGGAGGATGTGGAATTATCTTGTGGAACCAAACCAACGCAAACGAAGAGGTAACGTGAAACGTAATTGGCATCAGAACCTCCGTACGGTATATCACCGAATCCAAATCCAAAGCACAGATCTTGCAAATTTATTTCCCTTCTTCTTCTTCTCTCTGATTCTGGGTCACTTTTGAGAGAGAGAGAGAGAGAGAGAGAGAGAGAGAGAGAGAGAGAGAGAGAGATGTTGGAGTCGATTTGTCTGATGTTGGTGGACACCGCAGGCAATAACATCAGGAAGGTTCTTCAAAAGAAGGGCACGGTCATTTTGCCCCCTCTCTTTTTCAAGCTCAAGGTTATTAGAGCATATGCTCTCAACAGAGATTGGGCCGTTGGGTTTTTGATGGACATACTTGGAGCATTGCTGATGTCGATAGCTCTATCTCAGGCTCCAGTATCTATTATTCAACCGATTTATGGTTGTGGACTAGCTATTCTTTCCGTATTCTCTGATTTTTCTTTGAAGGAAGTCACGAATGCAGTTGACTGGATGACGATCACATTGGCGGGAAATCATATGTGGTTGTGCTGATCTGATCTGATCTGATATTCTCATCTCACATGATATTTAACTTGGTCTCAAATGACCATTTCGGCGAGGCTATGGACTTTTAGCGCTTAATGCGAAAGGATGGTTTATTGCCCGATTACTTCACTCTCCCTTTCGTCTTGAAGGCGTGCACAAGGCTTTTGGACTTCAAGCTCGGCTGGAGGATGCACACTCTCATTGTGAAGATGGGTCCAAATTGCGATGTCTATGTCAAGACCGGTTTGCTCTACTTTTATACGAAATGCAGATATTTCGAAGATGCGTACAAGGTGCTTGTGGCGATATTCTCGACAAGAATGCGATTTCGTGGACTGCAATGATAACTTGTTATATCGAATGCGAAAGGTTTGGGGTGGCTGTTGCTATTTTAGAAATACTATGGAATCCGTATGCTGTTATCAAATTGAGATTTACCTTTCTCGAGACCACGAAAAGAAGTTTTCTGAGTCTCCTTTTTGTCACTCCATTCGATATGGTGTTCGACTATGGCGTCTTTTGGAATGGTAGGGTATATTGGATTAGTCCAACGGGGACTTCCCTTTATTGCTTTGATGCCTAGAAAGAGCAGTTTGGGACAATGCCAAGACTTCCCATTTAAGAGAATCGGGGAGTAGTAGGTTCAAGATTATTCTGGGTGGTTTGTTGACTATCACGTGGAACTTGGTTCTATCACGAGTGCTTTTCCCGATATGGTGCGCGATTACATGGATCCTGGCTATATACATTATTATGTGTTTGTTATGCTCCATCTGGTCCGAGAAGGCAACCATAAGGAGTCAACGTTGTTAGTTCATTTGCCAATTTTTCAAAAGCAGATGTCTCCAAGCGGATGAAGCACTTCTTGAGATTGAGCTAGAAGTGATGAGCCAGGGTGGAAGGTTGGTGATTTTTTGATTGATGATATTCTTATTTTGGAACCAATATAATTGGAATTATTGAGACTAAGAAGTATCTAACTTTCATGTTTAAAATGAAAGATTTGGGTAAAGTAGATACCATTTTAGGTATTAAAGTTAAAAGACATGGTGGGGGTTATTCTTTGTGCCAATGTGATTACATTGAAAAATTGTTGAATGAATTACAACATCTTGGTTTCAAAGATATGAGTAATCAATTTGATTCCAGAATTACATTGAAAAATTGTTGAATGAATTACAACATCGGGGCTAAAACCCTTTAATTAAATCACCAATAATGGTAACTCGACCTTTTTCTAGAACATCACTAGTTATAAGATTTAATGGGTAAAAACAAGTTACTGAAGTGATTGTTTGATACTAACATATGCCCTGATATGAGAATTCAGTATCGTTTGTTACATTTGTAGGTTGAATTAAATTCTTAATGAAGGATGGTTCAAATGTGTTATTAGTAACAGAAACACATGAAAGATACTTCATTTATATGAGCTTAGAAGTGGTGCCGCTTCTTACGAAAGTTATGGTTGCTTTCTAGATAGCTCATGAAACAGGTACAAGCACAAGGTCATAATAGTGCTGAGTAATATAGAACTTCTCGCTGAAACAAGAGATTAGTATACAGCTACTTGTCACTTTGATAGAGTTTTGAGATACTTGCATTAAGTAAAGGTTTAACTCGAAAGAGACCTTTATGTATGTATATTAATCTCCCAAAAATTTTGGCTGTATATTTTTAATGTTTTATTTCAATTTTGTTTTACAAACAAAGTGGGGGATTGTTGGTAGTTTGTTTGTAAAACAAACAATGAGGTGCCTTGTCCCACATCGAAAGGATGTGAGTGCGCATGTGGACGAGATTTGGCACTAATCAACGATCATTTTTATTTGTTTATTAAATTTTGAATTTATTATTATAAAATAACCATTTTGTCATATTGAAACAGTGTGACCGTTCGTAATAGAGTGGCGGTTATTTTTTGATAATTTAATTTCGAATTTTTATTTTCTGCCTAATGGTAACTAGGCTCTCTTACAACCTTTGGAATGTTATGTCTGTTCGGACATAACTTCTTTACATTTGAAAGATTGTGTTTGTTCAACAAATAAATATTTCAACGTTTTTGTTCATTAATAAGAACAACAATTTTTCCATTTTTCTTCCAAGAGATATACAGCCATCTTTTCTAATTGTTTTCCTAGAGAGACCCAGGAGATATACCAAAATTGCTATTCAGTATTCTCAATCGAGACTTTGTTGTATCCTGAAGGAAATTTGCCCGGTGACCATTAGCAACTTCGTGGGGCAAATAATTCCTTAAAGAAAGTGATATCACGCCTCAAAGTCTCACTTCATTGTTTTACCCATTTTCGAAGTCAATTTTCCAACAATAATGACATGTTTATCTCTTTTCGTTTCTCATCATTCCATTTAATGATCACATGATAATGACATACTTTGTGACGACCAAAACGTCACGCGCGAAACATGTCCTTTCCATTTATCTTCATAATAAACATTACGCATGCAAAAGTACACTAAAACATTCACAATATTCATTATAAGTATTCACACGAGTTTAATGTTATTTACTATTTTTGGAAAACATACTATGGACAAGGTACAGAAACCATGGCTTTCTGGTGTTTAAAGTTTTTTTATATGTAAAAATAAGAAAGTTCTGACTCTTTTAAAGATAGCTTTCTTTGTACAAATGAGAAATGATGGCCGGATGCGGTGATATTGTGCATTTATGGTTTTGGCCTCCATGAATCTTGTCATACTTAGATGTGGACATGCTAGTAAGCTTTGAGAACCGTTCACTTGAATGTATAGTGCTTTTATATTTGGAAAAAAGGTGCTCTGTATGCGGTGACTACCGTTAAATACGGAAGTTTAGTCAACATACATGTTGTGGATGTCGGCTTGAATATCCTTTGGAAGGGTTTTCGCAATTCAAAAACTTGCAAAAGGAGATCGTCAAACTGTGGCAGGAATGCAATGTCTCATTAGTTCACAGGAGCTACTTTCTCCTTCTGTTTGAAGGTGATCAGACCGATTCTCTCTACATGGAGGTAGAGCTCAGGAAGTTGTCCGTTATTAGAGATAAAATTTGCCCTATGTAATCAAGCTCTGGAAGATGGTCAGACCTTGAGCACCGCTTTGAAATACTGAATTCAAACAATAGGAAACGCTAGTTGCTTTTGTTAAATTCAGAGTAGGAACATATCGAGTCCGAGATTTTATTGTGTTGAACAACATGCAAGATCTTCATCTTGAGAGGCAGATGCTCACAAAGCGGTTGCAGAAGAAGCTCACCAGGAAAGACAAAAAGATGCTCTTCCAAACTTAGGGGATCAGTTTGAATTCAAAGCGCAGAAGTTCGCAGTTAGCCCACCGATTGTGGTCTCGCACAAAAGATACGGACAACATGGCCGAGAGTGCCAAAATCGTCACAAAGCTTTTTGGGGGTTTTTTTTTTAGCCAAAGGAAGCTTCCAAGGAGATGTTTGGCCTCAACTTCACTCAGCAATCAAGCACAAAATCTCATAGGTGGAAAAGTACTGTGATGTCATTCTTTAGAAGCTTTGTTTTGGGCAGTTCTGCTTTTGCAGAATGGCGATGAAATCGCCCCCCATTTGTCTAAGATGGTATGGCTTCTTTTTAATCGGTGTTATAGTTGTGGTTTAGATGCAGGTCGCTGAGCAAAAAGCTCAGTAAATTTACCATGATCAGATGAAGGTTTGCAAGTCCTCTGACCAGTCCAGGAGGCTCTTCAACATAGGTATTGGCATCTAATTAGTGCTAATTATACTGATATATGACGTTTCTATTTCTTCCATCCTATTATATGTTTTATCATTTAAAAGCTTGTCGCTGATTAATTTAGTTATTTAGCTCATGACTCGTGTGGCATGCGCTCATCGATGGTGAGCCCCCACTTTCTTTTTTTTGGTTGCTCTTGTGCTTTTCTTACCTCATTGGACCGAATGTATGCCGACATAGAATTGAAAAAAGAGTATCTTGCATTAAATGAATAACATCACATCGGTTCATCGCATAATATAAACATTGCATGAAATTGTTTCTTCGCACGCTTAGAGAGAGAGAGAGAGAGAGAGAGAGAGAGAGAGGGTGGGTGAGAGATGCAATAGATACATATATTAAGCTCCGAAGATCACTGTAGTAGTTTGTATTCAAAGAGAAGCCGTTGCCTCATTATCGTCATCACTGTAGGAAACAAGAAACCACTAAATAAGTAAGCTTCACACTATTGCACATGCATAATTACACATAAGAAATTACCAAAAAAGTTTTAAATTTATTGCGCTTATGCCAATTCAGTCATAAACCTTTCAATTGTGCCAATTCAATCATAAACATTTTAACAATTTATCAATTTAGTTTTTCAGACCAATTTTGATCAGAAATTGCTGATGTAGATACCAACCATCTTACGTGGTACGTCCGACATGACGTAGATAATTTTTACAATTTTAAAAAAATCGAAATTATTATTCTTTTTTATTCTTTTCTTTCCTTTTTCTTTCTTGTCTTTCTTTTTTTTTTCTTTCTCCCTCTACCAGTCGCCGAATCTTGGTGACACCCGGCAAACGACTACAGACGAGGGCCAACCTTGTCGGGATTTGGCTAGGTGCAACCTCGCCGAGATTTGGTAAGCTCAAGCCTTGCTAGATCTGGCGAGGTGGAGCCTCACTCAAGACTGGCGAGGCTAGAGCTTGCCGAGATCGAACGAGACTTGACCTCGTTGACCTCAGGCAACCTCCAACCTCGCTGAAGGCCGGCCCTCTCTTGTGTTCGATCACTGGTAGTCGTCGAGGCCCAACAATTGGTGGAGAAAGAAAGGAGAAAGAAAAAGAAAGAAAAGAAGTGAAAAATTAATAAATAATAAATAAAATAAATAAATTGGAAATTATTTTTAATAAATTGTCTACATTAACATTGACCGTGCCACTTAAAACGACTGTGTCACGTAAGACAATCAACATATACGTTAGCAATTTCTAGCCAAAATTGGCCAAAAGGATTAAATTAACAAATTGTCAAAAGGTTTGAAACTCAATTGGTACAATTGAAAATTTTGTTAATGATTTTGTAAGACTTTTTTGATGATTTTTGCCTACTACACTTGCCTAGAGATTTCCAAATAATGCTCCTAAAGGTGGAAAAATAAAAGCAACTTTGTAGATTTCTTCCTATATGAGAAGCTTCTTTTTTGGAACCATGATACAGAACGTAAACGAGAGGTATTAATTAGTGTAAACAAATCTCTCATTATCTCTTCTTCAGTGTCTTGTATGTGAGCTAGGTGAAAGGCTCATTCAACATGCGTAAGATATGGAGAGTAAGGTCAATTCTAAAGTTTACTTTTGAATCCAACGTTAGATTCCACAAAAGTTAGATGATACTGCCCACGTGATTTTATATTGTGATAATGACCGGAAAACCTATAATAAGGACTCATTTCTACGAGTGATGTGATCGTTTACAGTGTAGAAAAATTGTGTTCTTTAGTAGGACTTATTGTAGCTTTCATAGATTCGTAATATGTATCGACTTAATCTGATGGAATGAGTGAGGGTAATTCTTATTAGATAAAAGGGTTAATACCATGAAAAACCCTAAACTGGTACACTTGTGACACATTTACCCCAAACTATTTTTTTGACCATAAAAAACCCCAAACTGGTACACATGTGACAATTTTACCCTAAATTATTTTTTTGACCACCAAAAACCCCAAACTGGTACACTGTGACAATTTTACCCTGAACTTACCACAAAAATCCCAAACTGGTACATATGTGACAATTTTACCCTGAATTAAAATTTTAATATTATTTTTTATTTTTTTTCGAATTTTTATTTATTTTTATTCTTTTCTTTTCTTTTTTTTTTTTCATTTTCAAACTCTGGCTAGTCGCCGGTCTGGCGACCGGCCAGAAGCGGAAGCCGGCGAGGGCCACCCTCCGCCCGCCGTCGAGAGGGCCCTCGCCGCCAGGCCGGGCGAGGGGCCGCCCCTGCCAACGCTGGCAAGGGGCGATCCTCACCGCTCGGCGAGGGCCGCCCTGCCGACGCCGCCAGGATCCTCACCACCGGGCGAGGGTGAGCCGGCGAGGGCGAGCCAGTGAGGGTGTCGGCGAGGGCCGCCCTCGCCTGAGTCCGGCGAGGGTCGCACTTGCCCTGGGCAGGCGAGGACGGCCCTCGCCGGCTTCCGCCTTTAGCCGGTTGCCGGATCGGCGACCGGCCAAAGTTTGAAAATGAAAAAGAAAAGAAAAGAAAAGAAAAAAAAAAATTCAAAAAATAAAAAAAAATAATATTAAAATTAGTTCGGGGTAAAATTGTCACATGTGTATTTTACTTTTTTTTGTGATATGTTCAGTAAAATTGTCACAAAAGGTATTTTGGGGTTTTTATGGTCAAAAAAATAGTTTGGGGTAAATGTGTCACAAGTGTACCAGTTTAGGGTTTTTCGTGGTATTAGCCCTAGATAAAAATCACAATCTTTCTTTTTAATCACTCATAAGCAATTATCAAGTCTACAAAATCAATTTTCATAAAGAACATGTTTGAGATTTAAAACAGTCCCATACCTGTCGTCCTCATCCGTGGATTCAAGCCTCTTTCTGTCCTTTTCAATTTCTCCTTTTTCTTCCCTGATTTATGTAGTTTTTTTTAAAAAAAAAGCAATTATTGAAATTATCAAGTGTATGAAAAAAACAATTTCATCATCAGGCGTAAGGAAAGTTTTTGAGATTTAATATTGTCCCATACCCGTCGTCTTCATCTTCGTCCGTAGATTCGGCAGTCTCGGTCTCTTTTTCCACATGCAGATTCGTGGAATCTCCTTTTTGGTCCTCGAGTTGGCTGACAAGAGCATCGCTTCGGGATATCACGCTTATGTTCTCCAAATCCCGACACCCGTTAATCCCTGTAACAGTTGTCAAGCTCTCGAGGCGCCTAAACTCGAGCAGTATGAGATGCGGCATCGCTCCGTTCATAATAGTCACCGTCACAAGGTTAGGCAGATTCCAAATCTTCAAGATCTTGAGGCTGGGAAACCCATCTTGGACGAACGTCATGCTTTTGCACAGGAAAGAGTTGGCCAAGAGCCTGAGCGTCCGCAGGTTCCTCAGGAGAACCCCCAACTGGTGCATCTCGTCTGCTTTCACCCTGGAACCCGACAGAGTCAAAACCCGCAGCGAGCCAGGCAAGAGCTGTGTCCAGCTAGGCTTGGTGAGTCGGCCCAGCAAGTAGAGCTCCAACAGGTTGTGATGCCTTTCACCCAACGACAGCATCGGTAACGGGCCCATCTGCGATTTGAGGGGCTTGGCTTTCTTCTTGGGCTTGGCTTGTTTTTCTGGCTTGTCTTTTTTGGCGGGCTGGGCTTCTATTGCGGGTTCGGCTCCTTCCTCTCGCTCGGCGTCTTTAGCGGGTTGGGCTTCTTCAGCGGGCTTGGCTGCTTTCTTGGCTTTTGTCGCGGGCTTGGCCACTTTCTCGGCTTTTTTCACGGGCTTGGGTTCTTGGATCACCCCAAAGGTCAAGGACTGGAGATTGGTGAGGCCGAAGCTAATCCAACGTGCCACTGTTTCCCCTGCGTCGCCCGAGAAGGGGTCCTTCTCCGAGTGTTGCAAGAAAAGCTTGAGCGTGGTGAGCGTGGTCAAGCTGCTCAAGAGGTCCCCCATCAAGTTCTCCTTCACTTCACCGATAACCAGCCCGCTTAAGGTTTGGAGTTGAGCCAAGGCATTGACATTGTTGCCGCAAGCCTTGAGGATCTTCTTCAAGTTGATGTAGAACCAGTTGAGATGCAGGTGCCTCAAGTTCCTCGACTTCCAGAAGGAACTGGGCAGCAAAGTGATGTTGGTGTGCTTTATGTCAAGGGTCTCGAGATGGTGCAGATCTGCAACGGCGCTCGGGAGTGAATCCAATACCGTGGATCTCAATCCTAGGTATCTTAGAAGCACCAGCTTGTGGAGCACACCATGTAAGGATGGTTTATACACACCCTCCAAATCAAGCACCCTTAGGAAGCTATACTTAGTCTTGGACGTCATCTTCCTAAGATACGTGCTGATGTCTTTGGTGAGCATGCCTCTCCTCTGGTAGAATGACAGGAAGGAGCAGACGTGGCCGAGGTTCAAATCGGAGTATCTGTCGCCGCGATCGTCTGTGACTATGTTCGTGTGCTCTGCAAGCCATCGAATCGCAGTTCTTTCTCGCAGTTGGGCCGCTTGCGGTTGTTGCTGGCTGGTTGGGTCACCTTCGTTCCCGTGTTTCAACTTGCCAGCGGCATGTATATGGAGGACCCCCGTGCTCATCGCGATCGGGCGAATCATGTCATACAGAGAGGTGAGCATTTGGCAAGTTTTAGGGGATCCATCCGCCCTCCAACTCACCACATCAATTACATTCCTATCGGCGAGCTCCAGAATGAACGTCTCTCCCACATCCTCGGGCTGCCTCGTCCTTTCCCTTCCTATGTCATAACAATGCGAATCCAATAAGCCCTCGGCCAACCATAACCTCACTAGCCTTCTTGTCTGGAATAGGGAATGTTACAGGGAACAAAGCCATGTAGATGAAGCACGGTTTTAGATAGTTTGGCAATTTATGGCAACTCAATAATAATATATCTGACAATGTCATCCTAGGACCCTTTTTCGCCAATGCTGTGAGTTCATTCTCTCCAGCATTCGGCAGAAACCCGCCAAGTAAGGATATACGGAGTGGCGAGCCATGACACATGTTTAGGATATCCATCTCCTCCTTTGAGAGTGTCTGATCATTGGATGCTCTATGCAACTTCCAAGCGAGCATCTCCCGGCTTTTGTCATCGGGCAATTGTTTTAGCTCGATCGGGGGTCCGAGGGGATGATGAATTCATGTACCTGGCTATAGAAGAGTCCCGAGTTGTGGTAATTACGCGGCCATGCGTAAATCTCGGAGTGCTCATCCATAACTCTCCCAAGACATCTCGCCAGTCGGACAGCTGCACGTCATCCAACACTATGAGGAATTTGTCTATCTCGGCCAATTTCCGGTACAGATTTGTCGTTATCTCCTTTATGCTCATGTCCTTCACGTCCCCTGCTAGCTTCTCATCGACTTGCTTCAGTATCTCCAACAGGAACTCCTGCTTGTCCATGCTGGCCGAGACGTGGATCCAAGCGCGCCGCTCATAGCCCATGTACTTCGCTTGGCTGTAGGCCCATCTCGCGAGGAACGTCTTGCCCGTTCCTTGCTCGCCCCAAATCGAAGCCTCTTTGTACGGGCCTTTTTTTAACCGCTCCCTTATTACCATCTTCTGGTCCTCGCGACAAAATAAGTGTGGAGGCGCTTGCCGATCCCAGAAACCAGTCAGCCTCGCCAATTTTTTGCCTTGCCATGGAACACTAGCAAGGGAGAAGGAACTAGCAGGTTCCTTTTTCCTCTTGCCCTCGGCCTCCTCCTTCAAGAACTTCTCATCACACAACTCGTCCATCTTTTTCACCAGATCGGACAAGTCCCTCCCCAGCTTGTACATGGAGATGAGCACGGCCAGCGGCCTTGCGGCGCTGCAGAGGGCCTCGTGCCTCTCGCGGGCCTCTCTGAGGTGGAACTTGTCAATGAATTCCTCAGCGTAGTACATGGCTCGGAGGAGCCGCCCAGACCACTCCGTGGATTTGGACTGTCCGTACTGAGTGGAAAAAAACTCTTGGATCCTGGCCAACTTCTCCTTGGCACCCCTCGCACGAATTTGCATCGATAAGCACTCCACAAACACCGGGTGATGGAGCAAGACATCTAGTTTCTGAGACACCATGGTCACCGCGGCAGCTTCAGCGACCATCGTCCCGCTTCTCATGTCGAAAGCAGCCATGGGTAATCAATATGTTTGTTTCGAGTAAGGTCGTGTGGGTGCGTGTGTGTGAGTCTATCGGCTTGTTTGCTTGGATTGAATTAATTTGTGATGACATATTATTCTCTCTCTATGTATGTATTCTTCATTTTTATGTTCTTTTCTTGGTGTGGCCTATGCTGTCTTCAACAAGCTTTGTTTAATTCTTTGCTTGTGCGATGTTTCACCGGGAGACGGGAGAAAGTATCTCTCACAATGATTATGATAAAGATAAAACTAATCAAACGGAAATTCTGTGATTTCAAGATAACAATCTTACAGATCTATCCTAATATTCCTTACTTTGCTCATATTCCTTACTGTCGAACTAGCAGTTGCAGGGATAAGTAAAAGTGGCCTATCAACAATTTAATTAGTGTGATGAAATTCCACCAATCTTAAGAATTTTACACTCTATAAGTACCGGCGTTGCGGGATCAAATGAGAACATTCGTTGGCTTACCTTATCCAATATAGAATACTAATATCAATTCAAAGAAAATCATTACTTTTCTCCTAAATTTCGGCAATGAAGGACTTGGTTTTCAAATTGCTATAGATATTATACGTTTACAAATTATAGGATTCAATTACATCTCAAATATCAATTATATCTTCAATACGCTTGAAGGAAGAAGTGAAGCGTGTTCTTATACACACATTATCAACTTGTCCATATATAAGAACACTTACTCAATGAGAATATGCATTATAATATCAATATCCACATCACATGTGGTGCTCATATAAAATACGTTACATGGTAGGAATGGTTTGGGGTGTGTGTTCTTTTTATGATTGTGTTTTATATCTTGTTCATTTTTGTGCTTTTCTTCGAACGGGTGCCTCTCCTCCGGATTGATTCTTGACTAAGCCAAATTTTGACCGAGGGACAAGAAAGTATCCGGTGCTTTTGTCATTGGTCGGTTAAATAATTAACAAGCCAATCCAATTTTGCTAAAGTTCGGACTCGGAAGATCAGAGAAGAGAGGCGACACTAGATTCGGACTTGAAGATGAGCCACTCATTTTATTGTCCACCACGGCATTCTGTATGTCCACTTACTAAGATTATTACTTCTGGTGAATCTTGCATAAGCATTCGAATTTTTATATAGTAAAAAGTTAAAAGAGTGGTATAAAGGAATTCATGAGAACCTGCCTTTCTTCGTCCCTCAAGCTAAGCATGTTCCTCGGCCATTCTTTGCTTGGAGATGTCTTATGGGTAATAAGATTCCGCGATCTTGTTTTCCCTTTATCCTTTCAACAGCACGGTTGGAATATGAACGTCGTTCCTCAAAGGGATAATGATATAAATAGTCCGTAAATTTAGATTCAATATGTATTGTGGTCTTTAAATTTTTAATTTATTCAATGTGATCCCTATACTTTAACCTAATGAGCAATGTGGTCCTTGAATTTTTAATTTATTCAATATGGTCTCCAGACTTTTAATACATGTTAGAAGTGACCAAGATGAATCGACCGAACTAGGAATCAACTGTCTAAGATGGTATGGCTTCTTTTTAATTGGTGTTATATATGTGGTTTAGACGCAGGTCATTGAGCAAAAAGCTCAGTAAATTTACCATGATCAGATGAGGGCTTGCGAGTCCTCTGACCAGTCCAGGAGGCTCTTCAACATAGGTATTGGCATCTGATCAGTGCTAATTATACTCATATATGATGTTTCTATTTCTTCCATCCTATTATATGTTTTGTCATTAAAAAGCTTGTGGCTGAATAATTTAATTATTAAACTCATGACTCATGTGGCATGCGCTCATCGATGGTGGGCCCCCACTTTTTTTTTTTTCTCTTGTGCTTTTCTTACCTCATTCGACCGAGTGTATACCTATATAGAATTGAAAAAGAGTATCTTGAATTAAATGAATATCATCACATCGGTTCATCTCATAATATAAACATTACATGAAATTGTTTCTTCGCACACTTAGATAGAGAGAGAGAGAGGGGGGAGGGGGGGGGGGGGGGGGGGGGGGGGTGGTGGGTGGGAGATGCAATAGATACATATGTTAAGCTCCAAGATCATTGTAGTAGCTTCTACTCAAAGAGAAGTCGTTGCCTCATTATCGTCATCACTGTAGGAAACAAGAAACCATTAAATAAGTAAGCTTCACACTATTACACATGCACAATTACACATAAGAAATTACCAAAAAAAAATTTAAATTTATTACGCTTATGCCAATTCAATTATAAATATTTCAATTATGCCAATTGAGTCATAAACCTTTTGACAATTTGTCAATTTAGTCCTTCAGGTCAATTTTAGCCAAAAATTGCTGATGTGCGCGTGGTACGCACGTCTGACGTGACATGGACAACTTTTACAGTTTTTTAAAAAATCGAAATTATTATTCTTTTTTATTCTTTTCTTTCCTTTTTTTTCTTGTCTTTCTTTTTCTTTTTCTTTCTCCCTCTACCGATCGCCAGATCTTGGCGACGGCCGGCAAACGACCACAAGCGAGGGCCAACCTCATCGGGATTTGGCTAGGTGCAACCTCATCGAGATGTGGCGAGCTTGAGCCTTGCCGGATCTGGCGAAGTGGAGCCTCACTTGAGGCTGGCGAGGCTTGAGCTTGTCGAGATCGAGTGAGACTTGACCTCGTCGACCTTGAGCAAGCCCTAGCCTCGCTCAAGGCCAGCCCTCTCCTATGTCCAATCACCGATAGTCGTCGAGGCCCGACGATCGGTGGAGAAAGAAAGAAAAGAAGTGAAAATTTAATAAATAATAAATAAAATAAATAAATTGGAAATTATTTTTAATAAATTGTCTACATTAGCATCGGTCGTGCCACTTAAAATAACCGTGCCATGTAAGATGATCAACATATACGTTAGTAATTTCCAGCCAAAATTGGCCAGAGAGATTAAATTGACAAATTGTCAAAAGGTTTAAAACTCAATTGATACAATTGAAATATTTGTTATTGAATTTGTAAGACTTTTTGGATAATTTTCGCCTACTACACTTGCCTAGAGATTTCCAAATAATACTCCTAAAGGTGGAAAAAAAAAAGCAACTTTGTAGATTTCTTCCTATATGAGAAGCTTCTTTTTTGGAACCATCACTACAAAAAAACTTATTTTTTGCGACGAAATTTGCGACGGAAATTTCGGAAAAATCCGTCGCAAATCGAATTTGCGACGAATTTTGCGACGGAAAAAATTCCGTCGCTACTCGGGCGTCGCAAATTTTTGCGACGGAAAATTCACAAATTCGTCGCAAATTTGCGACGAAAAAAAATTCGTCGCAAATTTCGTCGCAAAAATTCGTCGCAAATTAGCCACGAATATAATCCGTCGCAAAATTCGTCGCAAATATTCCGTCGCAAATTTGCGACGAATTCAATCCGTCGCAAAATTCGTCGCAAAATCCGTCGCAAATTTCGTCGCAAATTTGCGACGAACACGATCCGTCGCAAAATTCGTCGCAAAATAATTTTTTTTTTGTCTCTAAATTGTGACGAATTTTTTTTTTTGGTCTGTAAGAATTTTAACATTGTTTGAATTTTTTTCCTATTTTTTATTTTATCAGGACATTTATTTTGCACCTCTAGAGCTGCAAAATAATAGACGAACAAGTTCTGATTAATCTTCTTCGCTATAAGGTGGAAAAAAAAAAAGGCGTCATCTTGTTCGTTGAGACGAGACTGATGAGCATTTGAATCTCGTCGAAGTTTAACATGGCCGAGAGAGGTCAAAAGCAGCTCTGGTCGCTAGTTTTCCTTCCTCAGTCCTTGCAGAACTGCCAAGAAAGCGAGCGAGTGGAACGTATCAGCACCTCTAGAGCTTGATGAGGCCAAGCGTCGAGCTGCTTCAAGAGCTCAACGAAGGCCAACCCATCGACGGAGAGAAGCAAGGGGTCGGCTTTCTCTTCCAAAGCCCTAACGATCTCGTCCCGGCCGCCTAGCTGCACCAGCTCGTCCCTTAGCTCCAAGACCCTCGCGCGGATGCCTTCGCTGAGCACCGCCCCGTTCTCCGCCCGCGAGAACTTGTCGATGAAGAGCCCCCATGATCTCCCTCATCCCGGCCGAGCTCAGGGCGCTCGCGCCGCAGATTTCTCGGGGAACCGTCGGGCGAAGAGGCAGGGCCTCGGGGCCGCGGGGTAGCGAGGGATCACCGGAGGCATGACAGCTCGGTGTGGGCCGGGACGGAGAACCTCCACGCTCTCTTCATTGCGAGGGACGAGGGTCTACCGGACAAGGCGGCATCTTTGGCTAGGGTCTTCGCCGGAGAGGCCGGATTCGAATAGGAGTAAAGCGTGGTCCAATCGCTCGCCGGCGAGGGATGGCTGGAGCGTTCGGCTCTGCACCGGACGACGATGGCGACGCCGACGATGGACTGAAGAAGATGAAGAAGAAGAAGCAGCGGCAGCTCGCGGTCGTCGGATGGTGGTCGTGAGGTTCGAGGTTTCTGTCATGGTGGGCCGATCACCTAAATCCAGAGGAGGAAGAATAGAAGAAGAAGAGGAGGAGGAAGAAGACAAGAAAAAAGATGAAAAAAAAAGAAAAAAAAAAAAAAAGGACGGCGGGAATTTTTGTTTTTGGTCAAATGGGCGGGAATTCTTTTGCTGAAATGGGCGGAAGTTTTTTTTTGCGACGGACGAAAAAACTCCGTCGCAAATTTGCGACGGACGAAAAAAATCCGTCGCAAATTTGTGACGGACTTAATGTTCCGTCGCAAATTTGCGACGGACTTCCATATTCCGTCGCAAATTTGCTTGCGACGGACCTATTTTCCGCCGCAAATTTGCGACGGACTTAATTTTCCGTCGCAAATTTGCGACGGAATTATTTTCCGCCGCAAATTTTTCTTATTTTATTTTTCCGTCGCAAATTTTGCTTGCGACGGACTTTTTCCGTCGCAAATTTGCGACGGACTTTATGTTCCGTCGCAAATTTGCTTTGCGGCGGACTTTTTTCCGTCGCAAATTTTGCGACGGACTTAATTTTCCGTCTCAAATTTACGCGGCGGACTTAACTCCGTCGCAAATTTGCGACGGACTTATTTTCCGTCAAAATTTGCTTGCGGCGAACTTATTTTTTCCTGTCGCAAATTTAACTTATTTTTCGTCGCAAAATTTGGCGACGAATTTTTATTTCGTCGCAAATTTCCGGTCGCATTTTTAGCGACGAAAATTATTCGTCGCTAATTTGCGACGGAAAAAAAATCCGTCGCAAATTAGCGACGAAAATTTTCCCATCGCAAATTTCCGTCGCAAAATTCATGTTTTTTTGTAGTGCATGATACAGAACGTAAACGAGAGGTCCTAATTAGTGTAAAGAAATCTCTCGTTATCTCTTCTTCAACGTCTTGAATGTGAGCTAGGTGAAAGGCTCATTCAACATGCGTAAGCTATGGAGAGTAAGGTCAGTTCCAAAGTTTGCTTTTGAATCCAACATCAGATTCCACAAAAGTTGGATGATACTGTCCATGTGATTTTATATTGTGATAATGACTGGAAAACGTATAATAAGTACTCGTTTCTACGAGTGATGTGATCGTTTACGGGGTAGAAAAATTGTGTTCTTTAGTAGGACTTATTGTAGCTTTCATAAATTCGTAATATTTATAGACTTAATCTGATGGAATGAGTGAGGATAATTCTTATTAGATAAAAATCACAATCTTTCTTTTTAATCACTCATAAGCAATTATCAAGTCTACAAAATCAATTTTCATAAAGAACCTGTTTGAGATTTAAAACGGTCCCATACCTGTCGTCCTCATCCGTGGATTCAAGCCTCTTGCTGTCCTTTTCAATCTCTCCTTTTTCTTCCCTGATTTATATAGTTTTTTTTTAAAAAATAATTATTGAAATTATCAAGTGTATAAAAAAAACGATTTCATCATCAGGCGTAAGGAAAGTTTTTGAGATTTAATATTGTACCATACCCGTCGTCTTCGTCTTCGTCCGTAGATTCGGCAGTCTCGGTCTCTTTTTCCACATGCAGATTCGTGGTCTTTCCTTTTTTTCCCTCGAGTTGGCTGACAAGAGCATCGCTTAGGGATATCCCGCTTACGTTCTCCAAATCCCGGCACTCGTTGATCCCTGTAACAGTTGTCAACTTCTCAAGGCGCCTAAACTCGAGCAGTATGAGATGCGGCATCGCTCCGTTTTCAATAGTCACCTGCACAAGGTTAGGCAGATTCCAAATCTTCAAGATCTTGAGGCTGGGAAACCCATCTTGGACGAACGTCATGCTTTTGCACAGGAAAGAGTTGGCCAAGAGCCTGAGCGTCCGCAGGCTCCTCAGGAGAACCCCCAGCTGGTGCATCTCGTCTGCTTTCACCCTGGAACCCGACAGGGTCAAAACCCGGAGCGAGCCAGGCAAGAGCTGTGTCCAGATGGGCTTGGTGAGTCGGCCCAGCAAGTAGAGCTCCAACAGGTTGTGATGTCTTTCACCCAACGACAGGTTCGGTAAGGGGCCTATCGGCGATTTGAGGGGCTTGGCTTTCTTCTTGGGCTTGGCTTGTTTTTCGGGCTTGTCTTTTTTGGCGGGCTGGGCTTCTATTGCGGGTTCGGCTCCTTCCGCTCGCTCGGTGTCTTTCGCGGGTTGGGCTTCTTCAGCGGGCTTGGCTGCTTTCTTGGGTTTTGTCGCGGGCTTGGCCACTTTCTCGGCTTTTTTCACGGGCTTGGGTTCTTGGATCACCCCAAAGGTCAAGGACTGGAGATTGGTGAGGCCGAAGCTAATCCAACGTGCCACTGTTTCCCCTGCGTCCCCCGAGGAGGGGTCCTCCTCCGAGTGTTGCAAGAAAAGCTTGAGCGTGGTGAGAGTGGTCAAGCTGCTCATGAGGTCCCTCATCAAGTTCTCCTTCACTTCACCGGTGACCAGCCCGCTTAAGGTTTGGAGTTGAGTCAAGGCATTGACATTGTTGCTACAAGCCTTGAGGATCTTCTTCAAGTCGATGTAGAACCAGTTGAGATGCAGGTGCCTCAAGTTCCTCGACTTCCAGAAGGAACTCGGCAGCAAAGTGATGTTGGTGTGCTTTATGTCAAGAGTCTCAAGATGGTGCAGATCTGCAACAGCGCTCGGGAGCGAATCCAATACCGTGGATCTCAATCCTAGATACCTCAGAAGCACCAGCTTGTGAAGCACATCATGTAAGGATGGCTTATACACGCCCTCCAAATCGAGCACCCTTAGGAAGCTATAGTTAGTCTTGGATGTCATCTTCCTAAGAAACGTGCTGATGTCTTTGGTGAGCATGCCTCTCCTCTGGTAGAACGACAAAAACGAGCGGACGTGGCTGAGGTTCAAAGCGGGGTAGTTGCCACAGTCGTCTGTGACTATGCTCGCGTGCTCCGCAATCCACCGAATCGCGGTTCTTTCAAGCAATTGGGCCGCCGGCTGTTGTTGCTGGATGGTTGGGTCACCTTCGTTCCTGTCTTTCGACTTGCCAGCGGCATGTATATGGAGGACCCCCGTGCTCATCGCAATCAGGCGGATCATGTCATACAAAGAGGTGAGCATTTGGCAAGCTTTGGGGGATCCATCCGCCCTCCAACTCACCACATCGATCACACTCCTATCGGCGAGCTCCAGAATGAACGTCTCTCCCACGTCCTCGGGCTGCCTCATCCTTTCCCTTCCTATGTCGTAACAATGCGAATCCAATAAGCCCTCAGCCAACCATAGCCTCACTAGCCTTCTTGTCGGAATAGGAAATGTTACGGGGAACAAAGCCATGTAGATGAAGCACGGTTTTAGATGGTCTGGCAATTTATGGCAACTAAATAGTAGTATTTCTGACAATGTCATCGTAGGACCCTTTTTCGCCAACTCTCTGAGTTCATTCTCTCTAGCTTCAGATAGAAACCCGCCGAGTAAGGATATACAGAGCGGCAAGTTACGACACATGTTTAGGATACCCTTCTCCTCCTTTGAGAGTCTCTGACCATTGGATCCTCTATGCAACTTCCAAGCGAGCATCTCCTGGCTTTGGTCATCGGACAATTTTTCTAGCTTGATTGGCTGTCCCGTGGGACGATTTGTGTAGTCAGCTATCGAAAAGTCCTGAGTTGTGGTAATTATGTGGCTCCGCGAATTTGACGGGGTGGTCCAATATAACTCTCGCAAGAGTTGCATGTCGGACGGCTGCACGTCATCCAACACTATGAAATATTTATTTACCTCGGCCAATTTCCGGTGCAGCTTTGTCTTTATCTCCTGTATATCCATGTCCTTCACGTCGCTTGCTAGATTCTCGGCTTGCTTCAGTATCTCCAACAGGAACTCCCGCGGGTCCGTGCTGGCCGAGACGTGGACCCAAGCGCGCCACTCATAGCCCATGTACTTCGCTTGGCTGTAGGCCCATCTCGCAAGGAACGTCTTGCCGGTTCCTTGCTCGCCCCAAATCGAAGTCCATCGTTCGTACTCCACTGTTATTTTTATCCGCTCCCTTATTTCCTTCTTCTTGTCCTTGCGACATATGAAGTTTGTAGGTGCCTGCTGATCCCAGAAACTAGACAGCCTCGCCAATTTTTTGCCTTGCCATGGAACACTAGCAAGGGAGAAGGAACTAGCAGGTTCCTTTTTCCTCTTGCCTTCGGCCTCCTCCTTCAAGAACTTCTCATCACATAACTCCTCCATCATTTTCACCAGTACGGACAAGTCCCTCCCCAGCTTGTACATGGAGATGAGCACGGCCAGCGGCCTTGCGGCGCTGTAGAGAGCCTCGTGCCTCTCCCGGGCCTCTCTAAGGTAGAACTTGTCAATGAATTCGTCAGCGTAGTACATGGCTCGGAGGAGCCTCCCTGACCACTCCGTGGATTTGGACTGTCTGTATTGACTGGAAAAAAACTCCTGGATCTTGGCCAGCTTCGCCTTGGCATCCGTCGCGCGATTTTGCATCGATAAGCACTCCACGAACACCGGACGATGTATCAAGACATCTAGTTTCTGCGACACGATGGTCACCGCGGCAGCTTCAGCGACCATCGTTTCGCTTCTCGTGTCGAAAGCAGCCATCGGTAATCAATATGTTTGTTTCGAGTAAGGTCAAGTGGGTGTGTGGGTCTATCGGCTTGTTTGCTTGGATTGAATTAATTTGTGAGGACATATTATTCTCTCTATGTATATATTCTTTATTTTTCTATGCTTTTCTTGGTGTGGCCTACGCTGTCTACAACAAGCTTTGTTTAATTCTTTGCTTGCGCCATGTTTCACCGGGAGACGGGAGAAAGTATCTCTCACAATGATTATGATAAAGATGAAACTAATCAAAGTGAAATTCTGTGCTTTCAAGATAACAATCTTACAGATCTATCTTAATATTCCTTACTTTGCTCATATTCCCTACTGTCGAACTAGCAGTTGCAGAGATAAGTAAAAGTGGCCTATCAACAATTTAGTTAGTGTGATGAAATTCCACCAATATTAAGAATATTACACTTTACCAGTACCGGCGATGTGAGATCAAAAGAGAACACTCGTTGGCTTATCTTCTCTGATATAGAACACTAAAATCAATTCAAAGAAAATCATTAGTTTCCTTTTGAATTTCGGCAATTAAGGACTTGGCTTTCAAATTGCTAGAGATATTATATGTTTACAAATTTTAGTATTCAATTGCATCTCAGATATCAATTATATCTTCAATACGCTTAAAAGGAGGAAGTGAAGCCTGTTCTTAGACACGCATTATCAACTTGTCCATATATAAGAACACTTACTCAATGAGAATATGTCTTATATAATATCAATATCCACATCATATGTGGTTCTCATATAAAATACGTTACATGGTAGGAATGGCGTGTGGGGGTGTGTGTTCTTTTTATGATTGTGTTTTATACCTTGTTCAGTTTTTGTGCTTTTCTTCGAACGGGTGCCCCTCCTCCGGATTGATTCTTGACTAAGCCAAATTTTGACCGAGGGACAAGAAAGTATCCGGTGCTTTTGTCATTGGTAGGTTAAATAATTAATTAACAAGCCAATCCAATTTTTGCTAAATTAAAGTTCAGACTCGAAGATCAGAGATTTAGAGAGGCGACACTAGATTCGGACTCGAAGATGAACTACTCATTTTCTTTGTCTACCACGGCATTTTGTATGTCCACTTACTAAGATTATTACTTATGGCGAATCTTGCATAAACATTCGAATTTTAGAATAGTAAAAAGTTAAAAAGAGTGGTATAAAGGAATTCATGAGAACCTGCCTTTTTTCGTCCCTCAAGCTAATCATGTTCCTCGGCCATTCTTTGCTTGGAGATGTCTTATGGGTAATAAGATTCCGTGATCTTGTCTTCCCTTTATCCTTTCAACAGAACAGTTCGAATATCGAAGTCGTTCCTCAAAGGGATAATGATACAAATAGTCTGTGAATTTGGACTCAATATGTATTGTGGTCTCTAAATTTTTAATTTATTCAATGTGATCCCTAAACTTTAACCTAATGAGCAATGTGGTCCTTGAATTTTTAATTTATTCAATATGATTTCCAGACTTTTAATACATGTTAGAAGTGACCAAGATGAATCGACCGAACTAGAAATCACCCGAACCGAACCAGATCGACTGATTCTGGATGGTTCCAGGGTTCCTATGTTTGGAACCGGTTCTAGGGTGGGAATCGGGCCGATCCAACCAGACCGAACCAACCATAATTTTTTTTTAATTTCTTAAGAAACCCTAATCTAATTCTAATCTACCTTTCCCAATTCCTACTCTCCCTTCCTACTCGCCTTTCCCTCTCACCACACCCCTCGCTTGAAGTCAATGCATTTCCCTCTCACCTCACCCCTCGCTCGACGTTGACAGCGCTAGCTCTCATTAGATTCTCAATCTCAAACAGACGGGCCTTTCCTGATTTATTACAACCAATAAGTTTTCTCACTTGACTTTCTGTTGTCTCTGCTTTTTCTTAGATTTCGATCACTCGTTTCCGAGATCTGAATGCTTCATTTTTGTCGCTTAGAAGTATATCGATGTTTTGGCTTCTGGTTTGCATTGTTTTGGCTCCATCCTTCTACACCTCTCTTAATCTTCGCATTACCCACTTCATTGAGCAATGACGAGGTTTGCAGATTGATATTTGCGTAAATTAGAGAGTTTGATTGACTTTGTGAGCTGATACTAATTGATTTGGATCATTTAAGCTCGAGATTCTAGTGTAATATTGCCTTGGACCTCAAATTTAGTGCTTAGATTACACGCATTATGCTGATTCACAGACTTCTTCAGTTCAGTTTTTCATTTTTTAAATTCATCTATGTGCTATTTGCGGTTATGTTTTTCTCTAGCAGTGTTATGCAAGTTGTTTGCCTATGACTTGAAAACAGGCTATGCTTTTTTATTTCCAGTGGTAAATGTCGACGCTTGTTTGAGATGATGCATTTCTGGCCTTGGTTCTTTTGTACTTTGAATGAATGTCTGGCCCCGTGTGTACTCGGAAAAACAATTTTATCAAACTTGTAAAACTGTGCTTGTTTGACGGGATATTCCTAGTTTGCACAAGGAATCCATCTCACAACTTGGAAAAAAGCTGAATTTGATGGGTGTTTCGATTTGATGGCTCCAATCTATGTTTTGGTTAATTCGGGTGATCTATTTAAATGTCAATGGAAGTGGACAAATTCAATAATGCTATGAATCTGGTAATTAACTCACTAGAACATGAAGGTGAAGAAGACCTGGAAGAAACATCTGACACAAACAAGGTATCTAAAACTTGTCCTTGTAGTTTTGGTAAATGAACATCAGCAATCTAGCTTCATTTTTGTAACGGCAAAACTGAGAATGGGAAAAATGAGGTGATTTGCATTTATTGCGGGGCAAAGTATACGTAATGTATTGATAACTATACTTTTGCTATGTTGAAGCACTTCAAAAGGTGCAACAAGTATCCTCGCCAAATAGATAAGAAGAAAAAATTATTTGCCGCACATAGAGTTGATGCGACACAAATGACAATGGAGCATACCAGTACTGGTTGTGCTAATGTCTTATTGACATAGAAATTTGATAGAATTGTTGTAGGCAAATGCTTGGTCGGATGAACATAATAGATGAAAACCTTTTTCGATGATTAAGTATATCAAATTCCGTGATTTTATTAATCAGATACAACCTTTCTTCAATCACATTTCACAATTTACGGTGGCTAGAGATTATATAAAGTTATATCTTTGTGAAAAAACAAGTTTGAAGACTTACTTTCACAAGCTTAAGTCTAGGGCCGTACTCACGACTACATGGAGTTCCATTCAGAACTCTAACTATTTATGTTTCACTACACATTTAATGATGACGACTGAAAATTGTACAAACAAAATCGTGAATTTTGTGGTGATGCCTAATCACAAGGGCAAGGATATTGGAAAAATGGTTGAGAAATGCATTTACGAGTGGGAAATAGAGAAAAAAGTTTCCACGATCACTATAAATAATGTTAATTCGAATAATGTTGCCATTGGTTTTTTGAAAAAAAGAAACTATCAAGATATATGCTATTGATCTTAGATGGTGATATTTTGTACATGAGGTGCACGGCTTATGCACTAAACTTGATTGTGAGATATGGATTGACTGAGGTACATGATTTTATTGCATGTATTCGGAAACATGGTTACTTATGTGAGGAGTTATCCCATGAAAACTAAAATATTCCAAGATTGAATTGAGAATGCAATGATCACTTATAAGGGTTCAGTTTATCTTAATGTCAGAACTAGGTGAAACTCCACTTATCTCATGTTAGATATCGCCTTAAAGTTCAAAAAAAATTTTGAAAGGATAGAGGAAGATGATATTTATTTTTTGATTGTGCTTGATTATGAAACTCCAAAACATGAAGATTGGTAAAATGCCAAAATTATTTCCATATTTTAAGAAGTTTTATAATGCCACCAACAATATGTCTAGGACTCTATACATCATTTCGAATAATTATGTTAATGAGATAGCTACTTTATATAAACCTCTAAAACACAGGGAGAAGGTTTTAGATCTTAGGATGAAAGCTATAGGTGCAAAGATGAAAGATAAGTCTGACAAATTTTGTTTTTGTTAGATATGGATGATGTTTACTTGGAGCTTACCGGTAAATAGAGTTTGCAAGTTGAAGTAGAAGAAATATATGTTGTGAGATTTTCCATTAATTATTTGAGTTCAATTTCTAGTAATTCTAATTTAAAACTAATGTTCGGTGATCATACATACTTGTTGCAGGACTGTCAGCGAGTTTAGCCGTGGTTTTTGGGCTCTCAGCTTTGATCATATCTTTTGTTTATCTCCTGTACATGCCCTTAGTATCACGAGCCTTGATACAAATCAAGACGTCTCGTGCATGCGAGCTTATCATTCTATTTCGGATTTTCCCTTTCCGGTGCAGAAATTCGGATCCTTATTTCTTCTTCTCTCAACGGGCGTTTATGTTTGATTCTTGAGCTACTTTGATCGAGTCGGTTGCTGTTATATGACTGGATATAGTTATGTATAATGGACAATGACCTCAATGCAGGGAACAATTTTTGGCATACTTAATCAGGGAGGTTTCCAAATCCAATGTTGATTCCTCAACATTGTTTCACAGATTCTCCCTATGATTGGTCAAGGAAAATGTTTTCCGGTCAATGGAAAGTGCCTTTGAAAACTGAGGAAAATAAGGACGAGAAGATTGGAAAATGACTTCCTTTCCTCTCCTCACTCCTCTTCCCGTCCTCTCCTCTTCCCATCGTTCCCGTCGTCCTCTCCTCTTCCCATCGCCAGATCTCCAGAGCCGCTCCTCCTCCACTGCAGCCTTGCGCTTCGTCTGCTCCTCCCCCCGTTGCTGCCTTGTGCGTCCACCTGTCCCTCGTCTCATCCCATTGCTGGTGAGCTCGAGCAAGGCCAAGCCTAGCCTCGCCTCGCCAGATCCAGCGATGCTCGGCAGAGCTCGAGACCAGCGAGGCGAGGCTGAGCCTTGCCAAATCTAGCGAGGCGAGGTGAGGCGAGGCCTCGCTCGTCCAAGGCCGGCTGCCGACCTTGGGTGAGCTCGGCCTTGCCTCGCCAGATCCGGCGATGCTTGGCCGAGCTTGAGACCGGTGAGGCGAGACCTCGCTCGCCCAAGGCCAGTCGCCGACCACAGCGAGCCTCGCCAACCTTGGACAAGCGAGGCCGAGCCTCACTTGTGGCCGGCAACCAGCATAGGAAGAAAGAAAGTGAAATAAAAAAGAAAAAAAGAAAAGAAAAGAAAAGAAATATTAAAATAAAAAAATTATTAAAAATAATGCATGAAGGAAAATATTTTCCATACCGAATGACGGAAAATATTTTCCTAGACTTTTTCAGATTTCAACTGAACACCGGAAAATTGTGTGATTTTCCAAGAAAATGACTTCCCTGAAAACATTTTCTGGAAACGTAACATTTTCCGCGAAACGAACAGAGTCTTAGATATAGTTTTTTGTTCGAGGATAAAGTATTTTTAAAAAGTTATGATACTCAAGCGATCAATTGAAATGTTATATGAAACTTAAGCGATTAGACTAAAAGTTATGACACTCAAGTAAAGTCGTTCAAAAGTTATGGCTGTCGTGGTGTCTTTATCCTCTTTTGTTCAATATTTTCCACAGAAACCACCTACAAGTCACTATAGATTTCAGATGGCTATTTAGTTATCAAAACATAATAAAATCAATTAACATTGATGATGGTACATAGCTTTGGGTCGGGTCATTTTGAAAATGATTCGACCCAAATTGAGCCATTTATATGCAATACGAATTGAGTGACTCATACCCAACCCGTACTCTAGTCGTACCCAAATCAACCATTTACTAAAATACACCCATGTTTAATTCACCCTATAAAAATTCATATCCACCTAGTTAACCTACTTTAAGCTCTTCATATGTATATGTTATTTGGATAAAATTACTAATTTTACTATAAGATGCTAAAGAATTGGCTTTCAACATTGCATAGAATTTTCAATTTTTGTATAAATTCACAGTGAAGAATAAGACAAAGTTAACACTTAGTAGTGAATTTATAAAATTACAGCAACAAATAATGTAGAGAAATTGAGATTTTAGTAAATGAAATATAAGATATTGAAGAAAATTATTTATGCTAACCATAGATTGCAATGACAAGAACTAAGATTATATTATTAAATAAACATAACAATGTCAAATGCAATTAAGGAAAGATATACTCCAATAACTAGCATGCGAAACTTACAAAATTAATAAAAGAGAAGCCATCTTGATATTTTTAATAAGAGTGAAATCGGATTCATCTTGGGGGCCCACCAAGATTTCTCTGACAATCCAAGGAGTTTATTATTTTTTCATAGAGAGTGAAGAGAGTCACTAATGTGGGCTTGGTTTGGGTAAGCGGTAAACACATTTAATATCCATATTTTTTTTGGGTTTTTTCATTATAAATCTATTTATAACCCATTTACTAAATATAGCTAGCTCACATAATGACTCAACTCATCAAATATGAATTAAGAAATGGGTTTATAACTCATTTTAACGGGAAAATTACCAAAAAAGTCTTAACCTTTTGCAATTGTGTCAATTCAGTCCTAAACCTTTTTTTTTTTGCCAATTCAATCCTAAACCTTTTGCAAACCAGCCAATTCAGTCCTTTTGGCCAGCCAGCACTGACATGGCTGCCGGCCGACTGACGTAGCGCCGGCCGACATCCACGTGATAATATTTTAATATTTTTTTTTTATTATTTTCGAATTTTTTTTCCTTTTTTCTTTTTTTTTTCTTTTCCTTCTCCCCTTGGCTCGTTCGACCAGGGGGTAGGCTTGCCGGCGAGGACCCAACTCTGGCAAGGTGAGCTGGGCCCTCGTAGCCGTTGGGCGAACTGGACCCTCGTTGCCGCTGGGCGAGCCTCGCCCAACTCCGGCGAGGTGGAGCTCACCATGGTAGGGTAAGCTCCACCTCACTAGATCTGGGCGAGGGTGGAGCTCGCCCAGCCAAGGCAAGCTCCGTCTTGCCGGAGCTGGGCGAGCTCTGCCCTCGCCCAGATCTAGTGAGGTGGAGCTCGCCATGGTAGGGCAAGCTTCGCCTCGCCCAAATTTATCAAGGCGGAGCTCGCCCAGCCATGGCGAGCTCCGCCTCGCCGAAGCTAGGCCCTCGCTAGTGAGCCTCCCCCCTGGCCGGACAGGTCAGGGGAGAGAAGGAAAAGAAAAAAAAGGAAAAAAGGGAAAATTTTTTTGAAAATAATAAAATAAAATAAAATATTGCCACGTGGACGCCGGCCGGCGGCCACGTCAGCGCCGGCCGGTCAAAAAGACCGAATTGGCTAATTTGCAAAAGGTTTAGGACTGAATTGACGAAAAAAAAGGTTTAAAACTGAATTGGCATAATTGCAAAAGGTTTAAGACTTTTTTTGATAATTTTCCCCATTTTAACAGATCTAATATAGCTTATATAAACTAGATAGCAAAGAGAAAGACGATGCTCTTATATCATTTTATCGTCAAGTTAATCTTTGAGGCACTTTCTTATCATCTCAGCTAAAATGGCTAAGATCCATTTCAACATACAATGCCACACAAAACAGCAAACCCTGCTACAGGTTTATAGAAAGTCTGTCATATCATGGAGTTAATTTTTTTTCTCTTTCACGATAAATCATTTTATGAACGTATAACTTCAACAGGAGGACATTTAAAATTCGGACCGTCAATTAGTTTATAACCCATTTTGACATATCTAGCATATCTTAAATAAACTAGCTAGACAACAAAGAGAAAGGCGATGCTCTTATATCATTTTATCGTCCAGTTAATCTTCGAGGGACTTTCTCATCATCTCAGGTAAATGGCTAAGATCCATTTCAACATACAATGCCACCCAAGACAGCAAGCCCTATTGTAATTAATATACAATTTGTAGGTCTCGAGATCACCTGTCGTATTGTTGAGTTAATTTTTTTCTCTTTCATGATAAATCCTTTCATGAACGTATAACTTCAACAGGAGGACATTTAAAATTCGGAACGTCGATCAGTTTCTGCAAGAGCCCCATTCTTTCCCAATGCGCAATGACCAATACAAGTTCTTTTGAAATGAAATCCTCTTCGATCTTCAACTTTGCGAAGGAGACATGCTTGCACCGACACAAACACAGTTCTTCAATGGAAAGGACAATCATCCAAGTTTGAAAGCCCACACGAAGGGACCACACCAAAAATGACCAGATCGAGATCTCATTGGATTGATCTCGCATTGTGAATTTATCAATGGATGAAATGACAGAACCAAACTCTCAGTGACTGCATTCCCATCAGAAAATTATCCCTTCGCAAACACAAAAGGGTTGGTCCATTCTCTTTCTTGTGCACAACATATTGCACTCTCCAGAATTTAATCAGATCTAAAGAAAGTAAACGTATAGGCTTCAACTCATGTGAAGCTCATCCGAACTTGAACAAGAAGGTAGCAACTTCAAATGAGGCAAACCAAGGAAAATGATAAAATCTGAATGTATTAATTGAAAGCGAATGAATAGGGTAAGTTACAACAATTCCAGCGGGCATTTGAGATCATTGGTCTACCCATTAACTGGTAAAGAACCTACATCCATCCCAAGAACGTCTCAAACCCTTTAAGCCTTAAAAAACAAAAAAACTTTTTTTGCTTCTAGCTAATCTTCAAATAAATAACCAAAAAAGAGCGTAGGAAAAGGTTAAGAACCAGAGCAGCAAGAGATAAGAAGTGCCGAATTATCAGGGCTGTCGCTGAGCATCCATGTACCCAGCATCAACAAGAACCTTCTCTCTCTTAGCCAATTCGATGTCCTCGTCGACCATTGTCTTCACCAACTTCTCAAACCCAACCTTGGGCTTCCGGCCCAGCACCTTCTTGGCCTTACTCGCATCTCCCTGCAAGTTGTTGACCTCCGCCGGCCTGAAGTACCTCTTATCGATCACCACATGGTCCCTCCTCTTCAGCCCCACATACCCAAACACTACTTCGAAGAACTCCACCGTGTTTGACTCCTCGTCGCGACCACATAGTCGTCCGGCTTTTATCACATAGCCTCCACGTAGTCCCCAGTGAATCCCCACTCCCGGGAGGCCTGCAGATTTCCCAGGAACAGCTTGCTATGCAGCCCGATCTTGATCCGCCCCACAGCCCGCATGATCTCCCGGGTCACGAAGTTCTTGCCCCACCGGTTAATCTTGAAGCGGCTTTCTCATCATCTCAGGTAAATAGCTAAGAACGCAATTTAACCTACAATGCCACATAAGAGAGCAAGCCCTACCGAAAGCCATATATAATTTGCAGGTCTATAGAAAACCTCTCATGTCATTGTGTTTCTTCTTTTCTTTTTCCTCCTTCATGATAAATCCTTTTATAAACGTGTTACAGAAGATTCTTGATTGTTCCATCTTTCATCTTCAACTTCATATTTTCGTGACCAAAATATCAAGCATCATACCATCTTGTATTTGCATTATACCTCCCTAAGATGGCTCATAAGAGCAAAACCAATCGTTATAAGGCGTCATGTGGAAAAACGCTCCAATATCAATTATTCATGCACTGTAGTCACCATGTGATGAATTGCAGATGACATGTCTTCTGTGATGCTGTCATCATCCTTCTTTGTACTAGAGGATGATGCATTATCACGCTTGTCTGGATCCACACTTTTGCTTCTACAATCCTTCTTCAAGTGTCCAAGCTTTTTGCACTTCCAACACATTATTTTCGATCGATCTTTGCTTTTAGATCTTCCTCTGGACTTATTGCTGCCACCAAATCTGGATTTGGATCATTCATTGTTCCTTGCGTTGCACTATCAGAACTTGCTCTCCTCATCTCCTCATACAATAATACAGCTACAATGCCTTCAAAGGATAACACACTAACACCAATGCCAATCAAAATAATTATATATTCCCATAAATTCGACAATGAACACAGCTAAGTATGTGTTTTATCTTCCTCATCTAGATTGACATTGATCAATGTAAATTGCCCACAAATAGTATTAAACTAGTTTAAGTGTGCAGAAAAAGAATCACCTTCACTCATCCGAAGGTTGTACAGCTGCTTCCGCAAAAAAGAGTCAGTTCATGAGCGACTTACTCTGATAAAGACTTCTCAACTTCGTCCAGAGATCCTTTGCCATCTTCTCAGAAGTCACAATCACCAGTTATCAGCAAGGCATAGCTAAATCATGCTTCGCACCCTTTGATCGCTATTATTTCAATCCTTCAATTAAGTGGACATGTAGTCCTTTGACTTCCCCTCAGTATTATCCTCGGGTTTATCATCTTCTATCACATGCCCCAAATCTTTGTCCACGATCAAAGCCTCCATCTTCAATTTCCATAACTTAAAACCCTTTTCCCCGAATTTCTCTATGTCAATCTATGGTTGACAGCCGACATCTTCCCAAGATTTGATTTTTTCATATATCTCTTTATCAAGAAACTCTAACCTCAAATCTTGCTTTGATACCATATGTTTGGAATCGGCGCCACAATCACGAGGAATAAAGAGTAAAAGTGAGAAAGAGAAATTGATATATGAGGTTTTTTTTCTGGTTCACCCTTAAACTAGGGCTTTGTCCAGCAAACAATTCCACTATAATTCACATTTCGCATCTCTCTGTTACATCTCTCACTTATAAGAGAAAGAGATTATATATATATATATATATAGACGTTAATTTGATTCAAAATAGGAAACATCTTTCTAAGAAACCTACTCTAATTAGGTAACCATTCTATTAGAAAACCTATTCAAAATAAGAAATCTAATTGAATTAAAAAAAAAGTTTCATTTTACGGGTTCAAATTATAAAAACCTTCTAGCGGCTTGGGAGCGCTGTCCCCACAACCCCAACTCACTCATTGGAGAGTGGGACCTCCGTACCTTCCTATCGATAGAAAGTATGAACCACATCCCAACAATACGCTATGTGAAGAAGTGATGCCTATGCTTATACACACATTATCGACTTGTTCATATGTCACATGACGTGCTCATATAAAATACATCAATATTATGTTGTCATCATATATTAAATATTACATTGTATAAAGGTTACCATGTGTGGTGTGCAGTGGTGCGTGTTTATTATAATTATTATTATAGTTTTTAATTTTTTGTTGATCTTTTCTGTGCTTTTCTTCAAACGGGTGCCTCTCCTTTGGATTGATTCTTGAGCTAGCCAAATTCTGATCAAAGGACAAGAAAGTATCCGATGTCGTTCGCCATTGATAGGTTCAATAATTACTAAGTCAATCAAGAGCAGGATTTTTCTCAAGTCTGAAGACTCGAAGAGAGAGTGAGAGAGGGCACACTTGGTTCAAACTTGAAGATGAGACAGGTTTACAAAGTGTGATATATTAGTAATGTGACGAATTGTCATTCAGTGTAAGATATGACCACTCAGTATAATCTTAACTTGTAACTTACCACCTCATTTAGTATGTCCACTTACTAAGATCTACAATTTAGGTGAGTGTTGCAAAAATTTCAGCTTTTAAAGTAATAAAAATTTAAAACTGTGGAAATAATGAATTCATAAGAACCTATCTTTCTTCTTTCCTCAAACTAACCCTGTTCCTCTTTCGACCAAAAAAAACTAACCTTGTTCCTCATACATTCTTTGCTTGGAAATGTGTTATGGGTACCGGATGCTTGTACCTTTCCATGTTCTTGTTCCCACTTTATCCTTTCAACAGCAAGGTTGGAATGTGGATGTCATTCTTCAAGGTAGTTGCATTTTGGCAGTAAGATATAGTAAAAGTACCCAGTGAAATAGGTATAAGTATATTTGTTCGATATTCTTGGACAACCCATCTTCGTCATTGTTGATTGTCATATGGCTATTCAATTATCAACATACTGATGTCAACTAATAGTGGTGAAAGTATGTAGCTTATATAAACTAGACAACGAAGAGCGAGACAATGCTCTTATATCATTTTATCGACCAGTCAATTTTCGAGGGGTTATCTCATTATCTCAGGCAAATAGCTAAGATCTCAATTCAACATACCAATGCCACACAAGGCAGCAATCCCTGCTGCAATATATGATTTGGAGGTCTATAGAAAACTGCGCTTTGCTTATGAGAAGAGGCCTTACTTTATCATTGTCAAAACTCCCATTTTCTGATGGCTATTGCGTATAATCTATCGGATGATTGTGTTTTGCAATTGCAATATCAACGGATAGATCACTCTTTCGTCTAGAGAAACTATCTGAGAACGAACGATGGATGATGATGTGATGAGGAGGCACCGGTTAATGATATCCGTGGATGAGGTACGTGAGGATGAGGGCTAGCAGCATCAGCACGAACGCCATTCCTTGGTCTATTGAAATACCTGCATGTCCAACACCAACAACCACAATCGTTTTTCTCTTTTTTTATGTTTTCTGGGTCAAATATCATTTTTACTCTCACACGACACAAATTTGCCAGCAACTATTTAAAATCTCAATAAGCTGAATAGAAATATAAAACCAACAATATACACATCGCAACGACTATTCCCACTTGAAAAGCTTAAAGCAAAAATTACTCCAAAACGGTATTTCCAAGAAATGTTTTCTTGATGAGAGGTTATCATAATCAAACTCGATTCAACTATTTTCTTGTGCAGAAAATCTTTTACCAAAGATATCTCGAGAAAGTATTTGCTTTCAATCTTAACAAAAGAAGAAAAGATATTGCATTGCCTTGGTGTTAGCGTACATGAGTCTTGTCATACCTTACTGTGGACATGCAAGTAAGTTTGGAGAACCATTCCCTTGAATATAAAGTGCTTTGATATTTGGAGAATGGTTCTTAGTTTTCGGTGAGTACTGTTAGATACGGGAGTTTCGTCTACACACACATTTTGCTCAGTGTGGTCTCTTGCAATTGATAGGCACAACATACAAAACCGAATGTAACTGCTCCTACGAAACATATTAAGGATGTTGGCTTGGATCCAATTGAAGATGTACAGAAGATTCTTTGGAATGGTTTTCACATTTCAAAAACTTGCAAAAAGGAGATCGTTGTTTCTTATTTCCTTCTATTTAAAGGTGATCTGACAGATTCTATCTACATGGAGGTAGAGCTTAGGAGGTTGTTTTATAGAGATAAATCTGCCCGTTGGAGTCAAGCTCCGAAAGATGGTCAGACCTTGATTGCTGCTTCAAGGCACTGAATTCAAATTATATGAAACACTCGCTGCTTTTGTTAAATTCGCAGTAGGAACATATTAAAGTCTGGGATTTTATTGTGCTGAACAGCATACAAGATCTTCGTCGCGAGAGGGAAATTCTCACCAAGCACTAGCAAAAGAAGCTCACCAGGAAAGATATAGAGACGCTCTTCCAAACTTGGGGGATCGGTTTGAATACAAAGCATAGAAGTTTGCAGTTAGTGCACCAGTTGTGGTCCGACACAGAGGATATGGACCATATGGCCGAGAGTGCCAAAATTGTAGCAAAGCTTACCGGTTTTGTTCAGCTAGAGGAAGCTTGCAACGAGATGTTTGGCCTCAACTTTATCTTGGCAATCAAGCACAAAATTTAATAAGTGGAAAAGCACTATGACGTCTTTCTTATCAAGCTTTGTTTTGGATACTTTTACTTTTGCATAATGGTAACGAAGCGTTCTTCCAACTGTCTGAGATGGAATGATTTCTTTTTAACTGGAAATGTATGTGTGATTTAAATGCAGGTCGTTGTACAAAAGCTTTGTAATTTACTCATGAACATTTGAGGGCTTGCAGGTCCTCTCATCGATCTAAGCTCTTCAACATAAGTATTGGTGCCTGATTGGTGTTAATTGGACTAATATAATAATGTGTCTATTTCTTCCATCCTCTTACATGTTTTCTTTATTTAAAAGCTTGTGACTAATTAAATTAGTAATTTAGCTCATGACTCATGCAACACGCGCTCATTAATTTTAACTCCCTCAACTTCATAAAAGCCATTTTATTTTTTTCGCTCTCGTGCTTTTCTGACCTCGTTGGATTGAGTATAGGCTGACATAGATAGCTAAGACTGAAGAAGGAATATGTTGCATTAGACGAATGGTACCTTATCAATTCATCACATAAGATAACAGGTACATGAAATTATTTGTTCGCACGCTAGGAGAGAGATGGCGGGGTGGGAGGATCAGACATATACATATGGCCAACTCCAAAGATCATTGTTGTGGCTTGTATTCAAAGAAGAGCGTCCTCGTAACGACTGTAGGAAACAAGAAACCACTAAATAAGTAAGCTTCACATAGACACACGCAGAAATTTCTTAATAGTACTCATAACGGGAAAGAGGAAGCAAACCTTGTAGATTTGTTCCGATATGAGAAGCTTCATTTTTTTAACTACGATATCGCAAGTAAAGGAGAGTTCTTTATTAGTGTGAAAAGAATCCCGTTATTTCTTCTTCAACGTCTTGAATGTGAGCTAGGTGAAAGGCTCACTCGACGTGTGTAGGCTGTGGGGAGTAAGGTTGGTTCCAAAGGTTACTTTTGAATTCAACATTAGGTTCCACAAAGGTTAAATGAAACTACCCATGTGACTCTGTGTTTTTTTATTTTTTTTGGACGGAATGATTTTGTGTTATTTAGAGGACTCACTGTAGCCTTCATAGTTTCTTAATATGTATTGACTTGATCCAGTGAAATAAGCCAACGTAATTCTTATTCGATAAAAACCACAATCGTTGTTTTGAATCACCAATGAGAAATTACCGGGTCTATAAAAACATTTTCATCACCGTGTGCAAAGAACATGTTCCATACCTGTCGTCGTCATCCGCAAATTCAGGCCTCCTGGTCCCCCCCTTCGACGGGCAGATCGAGCCTGAGTTTTGTCGTTCTTTTTAATAACTAATAAGTAATTATTGAAATGATCAAGTCTATAAAAATATGTGTAAAGAACATGTTTGAGATTTAATATTGGACCATACCAGTTGTTGGGCCTCTTGTCGTCCTCGTCCTCGTCCTCGTCCTCGTCCATAGATTCAGGTGTCTCGGTGTCTTCTATTTTGTACAGATACACCCCATGTCCTATTTCCTTCTTGAGATGGTCAACAAAATCCTGAGCACCATTTTTGACTACCACAAAGATATGCTCCAATTCCTTACACTCGTTGATCCCTTCAACATGTTCCATACTATCGAGGTGCCTAAACTCCAGTTCTTTGAGGTGTAGCACTGCTCCCTGTTCAATATTCACCTTCGCAAGCTTAGGCAACTTCCAAATCTTCAAGATCTGGAGGCTGGGAAACCCGTCTTTGACGAAGCTCATGCTTTGGCATAGGACAGAGTTGGCCAAGAGCCTGAGCGTCCTCAGGTTCCTCAGTAGACGTCCCAACTCGGGCATCACGTCCGTTTTTACCTTCGAACCCGACAGCGTCAAAACCCTGAGCGAGACAGGCAAGAGCTTTGTCCAGTTGGGTTTGTTAAGTTGGCCCAGCAAGTAGAGCTCCAATAGGTCGTCATGTTGTTCAGCCAAAGACAGTTCCGGCAATGGGCCCGTCTTCGATGTCGCCGGATAGGCTCCTTCCGCGCGCTTGGCTTTTTTCGTGGCCTTGTCTTCTTTAACGGGCTGGGCTTCTTTCGCGAGCTTGGCTACTTTTGTGGCTTCTTCCGTGGTTCTTTTCACGAGCTGGGCTTCTTCCGCGGGCTCGGCTTCGGTTTCATCCGCGGTTCTTTTCTCGAGCTGGGCTTCTTCCGCGGGCTTGGCTTCTTGGATCACCCCAAAGGTCAAGGACTGGAGGTTGGTGAGCCTCGAGCTAATCCAATCGGCTACGGTTTTTCCCGCAGCGCCTGGGGTGTCGTTCACCGAGTGTTGCAGGAAAAGCTTGAGCGTGGTGAGCGTGGTCAAGCTGTTCATGTGGCCCGTCATTGCGTTCTCCTTCACATCACCGATAACCAGCCCGCTTAAAGTTTGGAGTTTAGCCAAGGCCATGGCATTGTTCCTGCAAGCCTTGAGGATCTTCTTCAGGTCGATGTAGAACCAATTAAGATGCAGGTGCCTCAAGTTCCTAGCCTTCCACAAGGAACTCGGCAGGGAAGTGATGTTGGTGTGCTTTATGTCGAGAGTCTCGAGATGGTGCAGATGTGCAACGGCACTCGGGAGCGTATCCAGCACCGTGGATCTCAATCCTAGGTACCTTAGGAGCACCAGCTTGCGGAGCACACCTTGCAAGGATGGCTTATACACGCCCTCTAAATCAAGTACCTTTAGCAAGCTATAGTGAGTCTCCGACGTCATCTTCCTAAGGAACGTGCTGAGGTCTTTGGTGAGCATGCCTCTCCTCAGGTAGAACGAGAGAAATGAGCGGATGTGGCGGAGGTTCAAATCAGGGTAGCTGCTGCCACGGATGTCTGTGACTATGTTTGTGTGCTCCGCAAGCCACCGAATCTTGGTTCTTTCTCGCGGTTGGGCCGGCGACTGTTGTTGCTGGCTCGTTGGGTCACGGTCGTTCCCGTCTTTCGACTCACTAGTAGCATGTATGTGGACGAACCCCATGCTCGTGGCAATCGGGCGGATCATTTCATACAGAGGGGTGAGCATTCTGCAAGCTTTGGGGGATCCATCCGCCTTCCGGCCCACCACATGGATCACATTCCTATCCGCGAGCTCCAGAATGAACGTCTCTCCTACATCCTCAGGCGGCCTTTTCCTTTCCCTTTCTATGTCGTAAGAATGCGAATCCAATAAGCCCTCGGCCAACCACAGCCTCACTAGTCTTCTTGTCGGAACGGGGGATCCTACAGGGAACAAAGCCATGTAGATGAAGCACGGTTTTAGATGGACCGGCAATTTATGGTAACTCAATTGTCGTATATCCGATAATGTCATCATAGAACCCTCTTCCACCAACGCTGCTGCACGTTCGTGCTCTCCAGCATTCGACAGAATCCCGCTGAGTAAGGATATATAGAGCGGAGAGCCACCAGACTTTTCTAGGATATCCTTCTCCTCTTTTGAGAGTTTCTGACGATCGCGTACTCCATGTAACTTCCAAGCGAGCATCTTCTGACTTTCTTCATCCTTCAAGTATTGTAGCCTGATCGGCCCTTTCCCTGATGTATCCATGAACTGGGCTATCTTGTCGTCCTGAGTCGTGGTAATTATGTGGCCCCGTGAAGAGAACGGGATGCTCATCGCTAACTCTCGCAAGAGTAGCTCGTTGGACGGCTGCACCTCATCCAACACTATGAGGAATCTCTTCGTGTCGACCAGTTTCCGGAACAGCATTTTCTTTATCTCCTCGATGTCCATGTGCTTCATTTCCCTCGCTAGCATATCGACTTGCTTCAGTAGCTCGGACAGGAACTCCCGCTTGTCCATGCTGGCCGAGATGTGGACCCAAGCACGCCGCTCATAGTCCATGTACTTTGCCTGGCCGTAGACCCATCTCGCGAGGATCGTCATGCCGGCGCCTTGCTGGCCACAAATCGATATCCCTCGGATATCCGACGATTCTTCTCTAATCCGCTCCATTATTTGCCTTTTCTCTTCCTCGTGACATAGGAAGTAAATCGGCACGTACTGATCCCAGAAACTAGTCAGCCTAGCCAACTTTTTGCCTTGCCACGGGACACTAGCATGGGAGGAGGAACTAGCAGACTCCTTTTTCCTCTTGCCCTCGGCCTGCTCCTTCAAGAACTTCTCATCACACAACTCCTCCATCTTATTCACCAGTATGGACAAGTCCCTCCGCAGCCTGTACTTGGAAATGAGCAGGGCGAGCGGCCACACGGCCATGTGGAGGGCCTTGTGCCTCTCGCAGGCCTCTCTGAGGTGAAACTTGTCGATGAATTCCTCAGCGTAGTACATGGCTTGGAGGAGCCGCCCCCACCATTCCGTGGGTTTGGATGGTCTGTATTGAGTGGAAATGAACTCTTGGATCGTGGCCAGCTTCGCCTTGGCCTCCTTCGCGCAGGCTTGCATCGGTAAGCACTCGACGCACACCGGGTGAGAGAGCAAGACGTCTAGTTTCTGCGACACGATCTGGGCTGCGGCTTCGGCGACCATCATGCAGCTTCTTGTGTCGGAAGCAGCCATGGCTAAGCAATGTCTGTTTCGAGCAAGGTCGTGTGGGTGTGGGCTTGTCGCTTGTTCGCATGGATTGAATTAATTCGCGAGGACATATTATTCTCTCTCTATGCATATACTCTTCATTTTTCTATGCTTTTCTTGGTGTGGCCTCTCGTGTCTACGACAAGCTTTGTTGAATTCTTTGCTTGTGCGATGTTTGGCGGTTAAGACAGAGGAGAAGGTATCTCTCACAGTGACAACGATAAAAGATAAAACTAATCGAGTTTGCTTTTAATATAACAATCTTAATATCTATCTTAGCCTTCCTTACTTTGAACTTATCGATAAAGATAACCAAATCAGTCATTACCGTCGGTCTAGTGGTTGCGGAGATAGATAAAAGTGGCCTATCAAGATTTTAATTTTTAGTGATGAAATTCCACCCGTCTTAAGAATTTAACACTTCACCAGCGCCGGTGCTGTGAGATCAAATGAGAATATTCGTTGGCTTATGTTATCTAATATATAGAATACTAAAATCAATTCAAAGAAAATCGTTACTTTTCTTCCAGATTTCGGCAATAAAGGACTTTGGCTTTCAAATTGCTGGATACATTAAAAATTAAGGAAATTTAGGATTGAATCACGCAATTTATATATATATTAGGATTGAATCGCATCACAGATATCAATTATATCTTCAATACAGTTAAAAGGAAGAAGTGAAGCCTGTTCTTATACACACACTGTTTCCGCTCAGAAAAGATGGCGTGCTCCGTGCGATGACGTCCCAGTGTTGGGACTGTCGACTTCTCGCGTCCGCTGTGGGGAGCTTCACAGGATGATCAAGCGAATGAGGAAATGCATCCGATTGCAGATCGTGTAATGCTCGCCTCGTCCTCGGCCTTATGGAGTGTCGTAACGGGACTTCGTCGCGCCTTCTGGGAGCCGGAAGGTGCGGTTAGATCATTCGGTCCTGCTCGGTTCTCAGTTTATCGGCAAAATTCAAATCAGCCATTGTTCAACTTGAAAAGAATCCAACTTTTTACTGCATACTCTCTGAATTAGCTAAACTATCAGTAGGATCTAAGTCCTCTGTGTTTTTTCTCCGCTAGTCGACTCAGATCTTCGAATAATATCAAAAATGAAGCATTGATTAGTATTCTCTGTCTTTCTTTTCATATGGTGTTTTGCAAGTCGGGTGTAAATGTTCGACTACTACAGAGAAAAGACGAAAATAGAAAAGAAAGAACGAAAGAAAGAAAGAAAGAAAGAAAAAGCCTATAGACGAAAATGCCTTTCGAATATGGTTGGAAAATGGCATGCGAGATGCACGCGCTCGTGAGGCCCTTACCTAACACTAAATTGATTTCTTTATGTCCTTATTTTGAGATAAAGTCCACTTGAAACCCTCTTTGGAGAAAATGCACTCATTTCGTGCTCTCATTTGAAATTTTCCCCATAAAATTCGTTGATATTATGTAATTATCATATATTAGATATTAGGGTGGTACATCTGTGACAAATTTTACTCTAAACTAATTTTTTAACTACCGAAAACTCTAAACTAGTACACATATGATAAATTTACCTCAAACTAATTTTTTGATCACGAAAAACCTCAAACTGGTACATATGTAATAAATTTATCCCAAACTAATTTTTTGTCTACCAAAAACTCTAAACTGGTAATCTTATGACAAATTTACTCTCCGTTAGCGAACCAAATTGGGGGTTTTTTTGTAATATTTATCCTACGAATTTCCTTGTGGACTTGCCTCGTCACCATATCACATCACCATGTGTCATCCAGGTCAACAGATTCAACAATAAAATTTGACGGAAGCTAACAAAGGGTAAATTTATCACTGGTATATCAATTTAAGATTTTTAGTAATCAAAAAATTAATTTGAGATAAATCTGTCACAAGTGTACTAATTCGGGGTGTGTATTCTTTTTATGATTGTGTTTTATTATTTTGTTCATATTTTCTTTGCTTTTCTTCAAGCAGGTGCCTCTCCTCCGAATCGATTCTTGACTAAGCCAAATCTGGAGCAAGGGACAAGAAAGCATTCGGTGCATTTTGTCATTGGTAGGTTAAATAATTAATAAGCCAATCCAATTTTGCTAAAGTTTGGACCCGAAGACGCAAGAATTAGAGAGGGGATACTGAGAAGACGAGTTCGCACGGTTGATCATATTAGTGATGTGATGAATTGTTATCCGGTATTGATCACAACCCACTTATTTTAATGTTGACATGTAATCGTTCGCATCATTTAGTATGTCCACTTCTTGCAAAAAATTCAAATTTTAATAGTAGTAAAAAAGTTAAAATCGGTGGTATAAGGAATTCATAAGAACCGGCCTTTTTTCTTCCCTCAAACTAACCATGTTCCTCGGTCATTCTTTGCTAGGAGACGTCTTATGGGTATAAGATGCGTTTGTGCCTTTCCATGATCTCGTTTTCACTTTATCCTTTGAAGAGCGAGGTTGGAATACGTCGTTCCTCAGAATACGTAGTACCTTTCCATGATATATAGTCCTTTGTTCGATATTTTCCGGACAATCCACCTACCTCAATATAGATTTAAGATGGCTATTCAATTATCAGAACATAATGAAATCAATTAAAATTGATGATGCTCTTATATTATTTTATCGACCGATTAATCTTCTAGGGGCTTTCTCGTCATCAAGGAGAACAGTACAAAAAAAAGTCCTAAACATATTACATTTTACCAATTGAGCCCTAAATCATTCAATTGGACAAAATTAACCCTAAAAATTTTCACATCGGTACCAATGATTCCCCATCCGACCAATTTAGGTTAGAAGTTGCTGACATGGACTCCGGCCATCCTACATGGCACGACTAACATTGACATGAACATTTTTAAATAAATTTTTTTATATTTATTTATTTTTCTTTTCCTGGCAAGGGCAGATCTGGCAAGGGTGACCCTCACACAAACCGCGACACCCTCGGCGGTCCTCACCTATGCCAGTCACCGGCCATGGCCAAGTACTGGCCACAAACCAAAGAGAAAGAAAAAGATAAAAAAAGGTAAAATATTAATTAAAAAAAATTTATCTACGTCAGCATTAGCTGTGCCACGTAAGACGGTCAACGTCCACGTCAATAATTTCCAGCCTAAATTGAAATGATGGACTCGATTAATGCCAATGTAAAAAGATTTATAACTTAATTGATCCAATTAAAAGGTTTAAAACTCAATTGCTACCAATGCAATAGATTTAGAACTTCTTCTTTTTCTTTTTTTTTGTACCTTTCCCTGTCATAAGAGGAGATAGCCAAGATCTCAACTCAACATACAATACCACACAAGACAGCATCCCTACCGCAATATACAATTTGCAGGTCTATAGAAAATCTGTGATATCATTGTTCTAATTTTTTCTCCTTCGTGACAAATACAAGATCTTTTGGATCTTATTTGTAGATGAAATCCTCTTCGATCTTTTACTTCATGAAGGAGACATGGTTGCACCGACACAAACACAGAAACAAAGTTCTTAAATGAAAAGAACATTCATAACAGTTCGAGAGCCCACACAAAGGGTCCACACTAAAAATGACCAGATCAAGCTCTCCTTGGATTGATCACGCATTGTGAACTATCAACAGAAGAAATGACAGCACTAAACTTCCAGTTACTGCATTCAAATCAAAAAAATTTCCCTTGCTTTCCTATCAAGTCGAAAACACAAAGGGGTTGGTCCGTTCTCCTTCTTGTGGACAACATATTGCACTCTCCAGAACTTAAGCAGATCTAGAGAAAGTAAAAACACAGGCTTCAACTCATCTTAAGCTCAACCGAACTTGAAAAGGTAGTTGCAAATTCAAATGCCGCAAACCAAGGAACATGAAAAAAAATCTAAATGTACCAATTGAAAGCGAATGAATAGGGTAAGTTACAACAAATCCAACGGACATTTGGGCTCATTGGTCTACCCAACAAGATAGACAATTAACCGGTAAAGAACCTATATCCATCCCAAGAACATCCCAGACCCTTGAGACCTTAAAAAAAACAAAAACTTTACTTGCATCGAGATGATCTTCAAATAAATAACCAAAAAAGAGCACAGGAAATGGTTAAGAAACAGAGCAGCAAGAGATAAAAGAAGTACCGAATGCTCAGGGCTGTTGCTGAGCATCCATGTACCCAGCATCAACAAGAACCTTCTCTCTCTTAGCCAATTCAACGTCCTCATCGACCATCATCTTCACCAACTTCTCAAACCCAACCTTGGGCTTCCAACCCAGAACCTTCTTGGCCTTACTCGCATCTCCCTTCAAGTTGTCGACCTCGGCCGGCCTGAAGTACCTCTTATCGATCACCACATGGTCCCTCCACTTCAGCCCCACATACCCAAACGCTACTTCCAAGAACTCCTCCACCGTGTGTGACTCCTCCGTCGCGACCACATAGTCGTCCGGCTTTTCTTGCTGCAGCATCATCCACATGGCCTCCACGTAGTCCCCAGCGAACCCCCAGTCCCGGGAGGCCTGCAGATTTCCCAGGAACAGCTTGCTCTGCAGCCCGATCTTGATCCGCCCCACGGCCCGCGTGATCTTCCGGGTCACGAAGTTCTCGCCCCGCCGCGGGGACTCGTGGTTGAACAGGATCCCGTTGCAAGCGAACAGCCCGTAGGCCTCGCGGTAGTTCACGGTGTACCAGTGCGCGGCGCACTTGGACGCGGCGTAGGGGGACCGCGGGTGGAACGGGGTGGTCTCCGACTGCGGCGGCGGGGTCGATCCGAACATCTCCGAGGACCCGGCCTGGTAGTAACGGATGTGGCTGCGGCCGGTGGCGGAGACGTGGGAGCGGACGGCCTCGAGGAGGCGGAGGGCGCCGGTGGCGACGACGTCGGCGGTGTAATCGGGGATCTCGAAGGAGACCGCCACGTGGGACTGGGCGGCGAGGTTGTAGACCTCGTCGGGGGAGATCGTGTCGATCCAGCGGCGGAGGGAGGAGGCGTCGGTGAGATCGGCGTAGTGGAGCTTCATCCGGGCCTTGTGGGCGTTGTGGGGATCGATGTAGATGTGGTTGATCCGTTGGGTGTTGAAGTTGGAGGAGCGACGGATCAGGCCGTGGACCTCGTACCCCTTCTCCAGCAAGAACTCGGTGAGGTACGACCCGTCCTGGCCGGTAATGCCCGTGATCAGGGCCACCTTGCGTTGCGGCGGCGGGGGGGCTTCGCCGTTGGCTCCGGATCCCGATCTGGGCGCTTCCTCCTGGGTCGCCATTGTCGCGCGGGGGGGCGGCGAAATGGGTCTGCTCGCGAGGTGTTTGTGGAAATGCCTGAGAGAGAAAGGGGCAGAATCGAACGAAGCAGATGATGATGATTGATGGTGGAGTTTTTGGGGGAGATTTGTAAGAGGCGGAAAGGGAACAGAGCAGGGACAGGCTCAGTCAAGGTAGATCTTCCTCCTTCACGCGCTTTTTCTTTTTTTTTTAACCGGCTAATGAGATCGCGCCACGTGGAGATGGGAAGGACAGTATGGTCAATAACAATATGGAGAAATCGGTGAAAAAACTCCGGAGATGGGGATCTGGTGCTCCTCGAGGACCGGAGTTTACCGTGCGATGGCCAGTGCGGTGCGTTGTGAACCGTCCGATGAAGGCCGCGACTTTATCCAATGATATAAGCTAATTCATGATCGCATGATCATCAATCATCTATGACTAAGGTCGATCTCATTGACGTGGCACCGCCCGTGGCGGCGGAGGAGCAGCCGGTGTTGGCGGCGTGACGGGCTGCTCTGGAGCGCCATGGCGGAGATCGAGTCGCGATCTCAGATTCTCTGCGAGTTTGTTTGCGTTTCTCTCCGTTTTCTCTCCCTTGGCGATTCGCGAGGAGCGAGACGGCGTCCGCTTCGGCGGTAGAGTCGAGGTCCGGCGGTTGAAAGAGGCGGAGCGCTCGAATGAACGGCGGTAGCGCCTCGCGAGGTCGCGATCGACGGCACGGTGGCGCGCATGCTCGTATGATGGCGCGATCGTTATGCTTCTCCGTCGATGGTGACCTCTCGATGCGTAGGTTCAATGGGCTCCGGTTGCAGAGTCGCGACGGCATCACGGGGGCGCCGGATGAAGTCTGACACGAGTCCGAAAGCTCGCAAGGAGATCTCTCTCGGTCTCTCTCTCTCTCTCTGTGACGCGCGCAGATATGGTTTTGGCTCGTGATCGTAAAGGAGGTATTATGCTTCAGTTTGTTGTGGAAGACAGAATCATGCATTGCATTGTCACTGGAAATGAGCCATCACAGGAACGTAGTAGCAAGTTTGGACTTTTGCACAGCATTGAGTGGATCGAAGTTAAGTTCACTTGTTTGATGATGGCCTTCTTTGGAGCATCAGCGCACGATCTGTCCACCATCGAAACTAGCTTCTCATGTTGAATCTGTCTCAATCTGAAATGCGCGTCCTTTGTTAGGGGTGCCAAGCGCTGCCGGAAGATCGTGGCGGCAAGAAGGTCTAGGCATTTGTTTCTTTTTTGCCCCCGTTTCATCGTTACACTTGTCGTTCGGGATTCTTGCTGCATATCATTTGGTATTTATTCACAGCGCACGAGTCGGTCTTCCGTAGGCTTCACGCACCCTAAACTTCTGGTCTCATCAGATGAACAACTTCCTAGTTTTCTTGCGCATAACCATGATCCCCTTGACCTGTCCCGAGGCATGAAGTCTATGGTAGTAGATTTACCGAGGCAGTCTGTTCGCCTCTTTTGATGGCTGGTTGACAAGAACCGCTTCATCACACTCATCTTGCGCCGGCGTTGCAATATTATGCGGCATTGTGCTCCTGTTGATTGAATGATGACACCGCTCATTGCCAATGCCATGGTTCATTGCACCTTGAGAGTTAGAACCCAGAATCTTTGTGGGTGTGCTCTCCTCCTCAATACTCGAACAAATACTCTCTCTTTTCAATAATTGAACAGTAGCTCCCGAACTCATTCTTCTATATCAAGGTCCTTGATTTCCTGTAGTACAGCAGACTCTTTCTTAATAAAGATTCTTCACATTATTCGTATCCAACTTCCTGATAGATGGAATAATCGGTCACTTTTTGCATGCTAGTCCCCCTTTCTTACCTTTTTTAAGGAAATGCAGTATTCGACATGACTGTGACATCTGCAATATCTAAAATTTCTCTTTGTTCTGGCGTGTGTTTATAAAATATCTTCTGAGTAGACTCCTCTTCAATTACTTTTGGCTTTCTCAGATCATATTTTCCCTACCGGTCATGTATCATAGCCACAGGTTTTCTTTGACTGACCCTGATTTCGTTTTGCGCTCTGCTAACTCAATGCCTTCTTGCTTGTGTGGGTCGTTGATTTGGCTGAGCCAGAGGATGCCGAGGAACTTCCGAGCTAAAGGGGTGATCAACCTGCTGATTGTTCTGCTGCTTGGCGTAATCTTGGTCATCATTTCGACCCCTTGCACAAAAAAGCTAATGAAGGTTTTGTAAAACATGTGTTGGTACAGGTTACATGCACTTGGATGGTTAAGATCTCACGAAAGCTTGGAGTTTCTTCAAAAAATTTGTGAGCTGGCGTAGCATGTGAAATGAAGGATCGACTGAATTCTGCACGGTTTTGATTCCTGTTGGGTCCGTTAAGTATCAAGATGTAGGAGCATTGGTTTTTTCATACCATATTCAAGAGGAATTCGGAAAAGCGGGTGAATTTGAATAATTCTGTGTTGCATTGTTCATTTTCTGCAATCTGCAGTGCTCCTCTGGCCATAGCACATGACCCGGTAAGAAGCTCTGGTTTGACGAATGTCGGCCTCTTAGAACCGCTCAAAAGATTTAGACCGCTTTGATTACAATTATCGACTTAGTACACTTTTGACTGATTGGCCAGAAGAATCTGCAAATGAAAGACGTGAGATTTGTTGGGTTTTTTTTAGCTGAGCCAGCAGTATCACTTTCCTAACCAAAACCAAAACGCACAAGATTGTTAGGCGTGATGCGAATGTGCTAACGCAAGTGCAGTCCTTGATTCAAACCTGATACTTCAGCTGAAATGGACGACGCTGTAAGGAGGGCTACAAATCTCGCATTTATCTCACTTGGAAGACAAGAAAAGATCTTTAGGACCTTGCTTGATTATTCATTTATAAGTATTTCCGGTTCGATCAGCGCGGTTGAAAGGGCAGGTGTTTCTACATGTACAATATAGTCGACAATGGAAGGATTGATCAAGTTGGTGTGAAACCTTAAATGTCGTGCCGCTGCGGGAGGGGTCGCTCCATGGTTGGTTTTTCATAAGCCATCAAAACTATACAGGCTGTCTTTTTTTCTCAGATTTAGTCGTTTAACTGACTTGATTTGCATAATTTAATCTTCGAACTTTTCATTATAATTCTTACCTTACCAAAAAAAAAAAAACTTTTCATTATAGTCGAGTTCTCTATTGCAGATGTGTCGGGGCTAATTCTAAACAAAGTAAGCAAGCAAACTACGTGCACCCGACTTACCTCCATTGTCTAGACTTGCCGTCAGCTCATAAAATGTAACATTGTCGATCAAATTTGCCACAATTTCTTCCGTTCTTCCAACAACACAGAGCCAACGATAAGACATTAGAATTAGAGAACGGTGAGAAGACCAAGTCCTTCGAGAAAGTAATCACTTTTATCACGAGAAACATCCCAACAAGCATCCAAAAGTTTATGACGGGTGAATGTTTTCCTCAAAACAGTTAATGCAATTGCACTGACATAGAGGAGGTATGGAACGAGTAAATCATGGCAACATACTCCGAATAGTCAAATACCATATAACCAGAATCCCAAGCAAAGCATTTATCATATACTTGATCTTCTCCGCACTCCAACTATATTTTAGCCGGTCCTCATTATGATGTGAACCCCACTGTCGGTATCGACAATGTCACTAATCTCGCCAACCTTGAGAGCATAAGTTGCTTCCTCGAAAGGTTTCTGCATCTGGCCTCGCCCAAAAAGACCTGCAGAAGTATTAAGAGGTTTGTGAGATTATATACCGATTCTTCATCATGCTATACACTGAAATGCATCACGCATAGTCCTTTGTCATTCCTTTCGTTCTCTTTTCCTTTTTCTCCTTTTCTTTATTGGTGGAGTTACATGTCTGACAGTGCAAAGCCAGAGATATAAACCTAATTCACTTCACATGAAGCTGCAGAATATTTCACCAGAAGAAAATGTTCATCGAGGCATGTTTACACACAACTGTGAATGCACATCAAGAAGAGAGTAAAGTCAAAAGAAAGAAAAGCAGGAAAAAAATGTCTCGATGTTTCTGGAAAAATACTGAGCACATTGTCGAGTCTGATTTCTTGAGATTAAAATTTAGTATAAACTCATATACATATCACCCTGTCCAAACCACATGGGTCAAGCTCTTGATAAAGCACCGAAGAGCTGTCAATTTGATGCATCTCTCAATTTATGTGTTCATCCCTCTTCATAGGAATGGGAATTGCAGTAACTTCTTGCTATTCCTAAACAGAACAAGGAAGGGCAGCCATTTCAACATCGTAGATTAGCTCCTTAGGATAACAAAAGGAGAGGGACACTGTTAACATTCAGTAAATTGCTCAACACTACTATAATAAGTTCCTTCTATCAATAGAATAGCACAAAACAACTTTTCCTCCCCACAGGCACAACTAAGCCCAGTTTCAATTCCCCCTATCACTCCACCCCCGTCCCCCACACATGTTATAAATCACACCATAAGAAAGAAACTTTACAACACAACAATCAATTTGAAGCCATTCAAACCATGTCTTTTCTCTTGTTATGAGGTTGGGGGATCAGGGAAAGCTCAATTGGGTAATACTTTATATTGGGTTTGTTCATTTTTGTAGTTAATGAGGATCTTTTAATTGAGGACATACATGGTACCCTGATATATAAGTCAGTTAACTTCCTTATTGAAGTAAACCTGCTAATTAGCCTTTGTAATGGAATGAAACTGGCAATAGCCTGGAAACAAGAAATTTGTGAGGCTGGTTTTTTAATGGTTTGATGAGGGTGGAGATGTTTGGGTTAAATTAGTCAAGTATTTATACTTTGGCCTCCTCTCGAAGTTGAAATTGGTGTTTTCTTGTCCTCCATTAAGACAGGTGCAACAGAAACACATTAATCATGCATTCCTTCGTATTTCATATTCTTGTTTCCGTCATATTGGTTTAGTAACACATCTGTCTTTCCGCAACTCTAAATATAGATCAAAGCCATGCCAGCGAAAACCATTCCAACTACAAGAGCGCATCATGTTATCTTTACACTGTCCCCAACTCTCACAGTCATTGTGCAATTAGACCATACGGCATCACTTGGACTTCTTCGCCAGAAAAGCTTTTCAAATGGAAGAATCATTGAAAAGGCCAACACAGATTTTAAGAAATTTGTCAAATTCACCATTCAGGTGTAGTAATAGGAACAAGGAAGATGAGGCTTGAAGTTACAAATTCTGATGACATAACAACTAGGTCGGGGAATATGAAGCATGCTGGTGCCTCACACTTAATATTTTTTGTCCTTCATCAAAAAAACTGTTTTTGTCATTCTAAGATGCAAATTGGACCTGGTTTAAGAAACAGCATTGTTACATCAGTGAAGGCAAACTTTATCAAGGGAGACAAGGGTGCCACAAAATCGTCTAGGAAAATGATCCACAGCAGGGTACACGTGATGGAAATACAGCTTCTAGCTGGGAATAAATCATGAAGTTGTCTTGTAAAGCAAAGTCAGCATATGAACCCCATCTGTGCTGGAGTGTATCAAGCAAATTCAACTTTTATTCAAATGCCTCTAGGTTGGAATAAATCATGCAGACGTCTCGTAAAGCTACGATAGCATATGAACCCCATCTATCCTGGAGTGTATCTATCAAATTACAATTACAATCAAAGGCTCAAATATATCATTCCTTCCAAATAGCCCAAAACGAGTCAAAGGCGGTATTTGAATAAGCTCTTTCCTTCTCGATACAACTTTTTGACCACCTTTATTTTCCCTCGATGCAAAATCAAAGCCCTTTAACAGCCAAAGTCCAACAAAGGACGAAGCTCCCTCCAGGGGCTGTTGATTTTTTTCACATACCCTTTACTGGAAGATTTTTCCTCGTATTAAAGGGGACCTAGGCAGCACACACTAAGACCAAATTCTTTCTTCTTTTGAACAGACACCTATCATGTATATGGGGGTCTATTGGCAGAAAACCATGAAAAAAGTGATGGAAAGATACCTCATTCAGCTGATGTACTTCTATCTTATTTCCTTAACAATACAAGAACATTCCAGACATGTAATAACATGAGAAAAGTATTCTGAAAACTGTTTGATATAGCACAAGTCAGAAAATAAAGCTCATAGAAGCCGCTTAGAGTATTTCTTTTTAGTTCATGTGGTTTGAATTTCAAAGAGACGATGGATTCTTCCGCAAGTTTTGAAGTTGTTGAGTTAACACGCCATGCCTGTGAGCTGCAATAACAATCGTCGGGAAGAATTAGTAACATCTGCTATCTGGTCAAAACTGCAATCATATATTCGGATCTGCCACACTCGCTCAAATCATGATATCCTTTTCCATGAGATGGCGTAGACTATTCTCCGGTAATTTACCTCCTAGCGACCATGGATAACTCCACAAAACACGCATTTGACAAAATGAAAAGGCTAGATAGGGATAGAACTTAATCAAGCCCTATCGATGCACATCTGACATCAAAGGTAAGGACGCTAAAGCTCCGAACTCCGTCTTCACAAGGTTAAAACTTTACAACAGATTAAACTAACGACCGAATATTTCATATACGTTCATTTATCAAATTCCAGCGATAAAACTTTTCTCCCAAATCAAATCAAGAACAAATTGTTTCAAGTACATGAATAAAGTTAAATTCATCTAACTTCAAGCTGCACAAATTCGGCTGAAGTCCCGTAGATTCCTAAGACAGAAACAGTATAGAAGCGAGACTCCACCGAATGAGCAGATGCACCTTCGACAACAACAAAGCTCATCTCCAATTTTCGACGAGCCAGAGCGAACAATTAGACGGAAGAGCAAAGACAAAGCTTACAAATGGGCATTCATAAGAGGAACTAAAAGTGGAAAATATAAAAACAAGCGCGAGGTCAGATGGGACTAACCGAGATCGCCGCCGCGCTTGGCGGAGCTGCAGTCGGAGAAGCGCGAGGCGAGGTCCTCGAACTTGGCCTTGCCGGAGACGATGTCCTCCCGGAGGGCCTTGAGCTGCGAGACGGCGCTCTCGCGGGTGGTGCTGCGGATGACCCGGCCCTCCGGATCCTTCCACGAGGCCTTCCGCCGGGATCCCTCGTGCTTGACGAGGATGTGCGACGCGCGGACCTGGTTCGCCCCCGACGACGACGACATCTTGGCCCTCGCCCGGTGCTTGGCCCTGAGGCTGCCGGACTTGGCGCTGGCGGCGGCGGCGGCTGGATCGGCGGACGAGGAGGTCGGGGCCGGTCGCTTCCTCTTGCGATCCGCGGACTCTATCTTGGCAGCTGGAGACGGCGGCGCGTCGACACCTCGTTCTGCCTTCTCGCCGCGCTGAGTTCGATTGTGGTGAGCTCGGTGGAGACGATGGAGAGAGAGTCTTGGAATGGGAGGCGGCCTTTTATAGGGGCTGCTATTTTTTTATTTTTGGTCGAACAGGGGCTGCTAGCCTAGTGTGAACTTTAAATGATCGATTTTTTTTATTAAAAAAAATTATTTTTCGCATATTAAATATAGACACATCATTGAAAATAATTCATCCCCTGCGTTAGCTTTTTCAATCGATATCTTACAAGGAAAAATGGCACGTACAGTCTTTGAATTTTGATTTAATATACAATATGATTTTTAAATTTTTAATTTATTTAATGTGATCCCTAAACTTTTGATGTATATTCAATTTAGTCATTAGATTATATGAAAATGTTCAATCCATGGATTAATTTGAATATGTGCCGAAAGTTTGTAGATTATATCGAATAAATTAAAAGTTCGAAATCACATTATATATTGAGGTAAAATTTAAAGATCACATTGAATAAATTAAAAGCTCATGAATCATATTGCACAATAAATAAAAGTTCAAAGATTATTTGTATCATTATCCCATCTTGAAACTATAAATCCCTCATATCTATAAAATTACAAATTTCTTAAAATACTTATATTGTTATGAACACTATTGAGAATTTTCTATGTGAATTATTTATTATAAAATCTATCCAACGACTAATTACGTGGACCGCGCTTTTGCGAGTGAGATATCTGTGTGCATATTTTGAATGGTTGTAATATGAGATATGATGCAAACAAAGAAATAAGACACGTTAATTGGTTATGTTTATATATTGTTTTTCTTTTTTTTTTGAAGGTATCACAATATTTTGTTCAGCGTTAATGAACTAAATCAAATTACTCGAATAAAGCAGTTTTGTTGTAGCAACGCATGCCTATTATATGAATTTAGGGCGGAAGTTATTCGTTTAATTGCATAAGCTATCTTCCAAATTTTATATTAATTATGGGTGGCGCTTTTTCCGCTTTTCATTTGGGTCAAACGCTTCCTTTCACATTATACTAACAATATTTACCCCTCACTTTTTTTCACCTTAGAATGTTGTATCTCACAGAGTTGAATGTGAGGCCCATTTGAGGTCTTTTTTTTTTATTTCTTTCTTTTTTCTCCTTCCACTTTTCTTTCGTCTTATTCTCGCTTGTGTTGATGCATGTTGCTTGTCTTCATCTTCCTCCTCCAAGACCTTCATGCACACCAACAACTGCGCGGTCCTATAGAACCTCACGAGCTTCCTCTCTACCTCGCCATCGCCCCTCACAAGGGACAGCTTGATCTCCTCCCTCATGAGCTTCTTGTCTAGCACGGTCTACGACATCTGTTTCCGATACCCCTTCTCAAACGCCGCGTCGAACTCTAGAGACACACTCTTGCCACCTCTGTCGATCATCCCTCGGAGTCCGCCTCCAGCAACGATGAGAGGACCTTGCTCTACGCCGCGGCCGCATAGCTTCGCCGCATATTGCCTCACCTTTTTCACATGCATTGCATATTTGAGGTTCATCAATCTCGATTTTTCCCCCATGTAGTTCAGCTTATTACTGAGGAGTAGATAGGAGAGTGAGACTTCCTTGTAGAGCTTGGCCTTGGTGTTGAACTTCCGTAGTAGGATGAGGATTAATCACGCTAATCATGATCACTCCAAGCTCTACCAGTGCAGAGAGGGCTTGTAATTCTCTCCGAAGATGCTTTGATTCTATTTTGAGCATCGAAGCAGAACAATCGAGGTGTTTGAGTTCACGGGCAATGCGAGCAAGACCTGAACGTGGAGAGGAGAGGATAATCCTTATGCATCTACAATTGGCCATTCGAGAAACATTGTCATCAAGGAACCATTGCAGGAGACAGCATCATCTTTAAATTCGTGGATTCCCTAATCAACAAAACCACCGAGAAGAAAAAGGAAAGTGGAAGAGAAAAAAGAAACAAATGAAAAATTCCCAAATGAACCCCACTTTTAACTCTTAGCGAGAGTAACATGGTCAATACATTATAAAGGGGAGTGTGAGAGCAAAAGAGGAGTGAAAAAAACATGACCTTAATTATTTGGTGATTTTAGTTTTTAAAATTTTCCATTTTACTTTTCTCAACGTATATTGCAAACATTCTATGATAAACCAGCTTTAGTATCAAGACATGGAAAGTAAAGAGAAGTTAATTCACGTCATAAAGCAAGATACAATACAAGCAAAGCTCGGTAATACAGAGCATGATTAGCAGGACGATTGTCTTTGCCAGAAGTGCCACAGAAAAACTACATGGGATCCGATGAACATATTGCAGGTACAAAAAGATGGTGACATCTACAGGACAATTACAGTTGCATTTCATCAAATATTATCTGATTTCCTCTCGAAAAGTTGGATTTACAGCTCCTGGCGCGGAATGGACTGATGAATTGTTGTCATCCCAAACAATTGTTATATTGTTTAATCTAGGAACTACACATTTCTCAAGAGAGGCCAACTTTTTCTGATGATATCGCCGATCTTCGTGTCGATCTGCTTCTGCGTGTGAGGTGGGCAAAGCTCAGCTGCAAAACTGTTCATTTTTGCAGCCAAACGGGATCTCTGAAGTTCCTCTTCAGGCAGGTTTCCCATCAGCTGGAGGAGGAGGGGATTCTGCTTGAGCTCGAACTTCTGCACATTTCATGGTATGGGAATTCTCATCAGAAATGCTGGGGAGAAGAGATTATTTCCAGTTCCTTGAAATCAACGAAAGTCCCAGATGGTACATTTGAGAATTCATACGGAGTGGCATGCATCTCTCAAGTGACAGAGCTGAAGATTTCAGATATGTCAGCAATATATGCATTGGGATTGCAAGGGGAAACCAAACTAAAGAACTAGAAGTGCCATAACACATTGCAGAGGAACCGAGGAAGGTTAGGGTGGACCCAATTTTCAATGTAATAACAGATATAGACAGGTGCAAATAAAGAAATACGTCTTCAGACACATCAACTTGATAATCAGCCAAAAAATGTTCTGACCTTTTCAGTTAACATGACTGTGGAGGATTCGATTTTCTGATATGTACACTTTCAAGTAATGATGAAGCGGTTCCAAAATACTTAACCTGATGTTCAGGCTCCGCAGGATAAAATGTTTCAAGATGTTGAATTTGAGTAGTGACAACACTGCTCTTGGACTTGGTTTGCTCTCTTTCTTTGCTGAGGGCTGCTAGCCTGGACTCTTCAGTTCCATTTGTGAAGATAATTGACCTGACAACACAAGAAGTCCATTCATAAATATTAGGTCGACACAAAGCAACAGACCACATATCCCAATTCTGTTAAACGGGAAAACTGCCAATGCAAATAATTGCTGCCACCTGTATTGGTTACCAACATCTGGACCTTGCCCAAGAACCTGCCTTGAATCGTGACTAGACCAAAAGACATCCAAAAGTTGCCTGTAACTAATCAATCTAGGATCATATTCCACCTGCGGAGCAGCATTCACGAAAGCAAACAAAGCAAGAGTAAATATCGATACCAACTAGCAATTTTCATGCAATCAAAAGATGAAGTTCCGATTAGGAATACTTAATAGTAATGTTCACAAGAACCTAAAACCGTGGATATACTGAAGTTTAGAAACTCTCTTGCTCAAAAGAGAGGATTTCTAGATGAAACTTTCTCTAACCTCCTCCTTCCCGCTCGCCAAAAGAATAAGAAATGCGACAGGACGGAAAAGAAAGGGGAGAGTGAAAACAATGCTTTTATTCGATAGAGTCTCAGTTAAAATCCTGATTTGCCCCTTCATGCTAACTGGGTTCACATCCGAAATCTGCTTCTGCCTGCTCAAATCCTAACCTCTCTCATATGCCCTCTGTCTCCAACAAAATTCTCATCGTTTAGGGACGACTGGTGACGGACTTTGATATACACCTGGCATTCGCACAAGTAATTTTGACAAGCCCCTGACCTCCTTTAAAGAAACATTAGTGGCCCCAAGATGTACGGATCCAAATGATTGACATGCATAAGTCAGACTGATCCTCAGAAAAAAGCGAAAGAATAATCCATCACCTTTCACCTCATCAGCAAATCACAAACGACGAAAATGCAAACTTACAGGATCAAACATTCTCTTTTACCTCTTTCTAGGTCCTATGTCAATCTCTTCATCAACCAGACGCGAAGAGACTGACAAGAATACCCTCATTCCATATACAGGCGGAACTCATTCAACTGATCACAAGCGACCAACGTGCAGCCTTTCACCGTTTTCACAGAGTCGAAACTCTGATGTTTCGTCAAGAAAAAGCTGCAAATACGGACTGGCAATGGCATCTGATGCTTAATACCCGAACAACTCTAGCGAATGGTGTCCTCAATTATCAGGAAGAAATTCTAACAGTCACACTAATCGAGGTGCAAGGAAACAACAATGTGAAGGGCAGGATTCTGAAACTGAAAGAAACAAGAACGATGGCATCCAAACTAGTTGACAAATGATAGCTAAGCATTTCCAATCGTTGAAACTATGTACTCAGTCGATAGCACTATCAGCTTCTGATCTGTACAACCCCAACGTTCTCCGTCTCCCATTCAATTTGCAATTGCACGGAATCTTCTCGCAACAGCTCCATACCATGAAACCGAATCAAAATTCGCGAAGAAAACTACCTGAACGCACTCGGCGTGATCGCGCAAGCTCCGGTACTCGGGGTTGGGCTTGGAACCGCCGGCGTAACCGACGGCGGTCCGGACGACGCCGCCGAGGCAGCCGAAGACGGCCTCGGACCGCCAGAAGCTTCCGAGGGCGAAGACGGCGGTCCTCGTGGGCCGGGTGCCGGCGGCCGGGTCGGGGATCCGATTCGGGAACCTGATGCCCTGGGCGCTGCCGAAGAACGAGGCTAGGACGATGGCGGCGGCGGCGGCGACGACGAGGGTCGAGAGATTGGGTGGAGAGAGAGGGACGCTTCTCGAGCGACGAATCGAGCGGGTATCGGAGAGCGGCGGCGGGAGCTCTTCCATGGCGTCGGCGTCGTGCAGCGGGAGCGGAGCGTCCGCGAGGAGGACGGAGGAACGATCGGATCGGGTTATGGATCTGCTCGTTTTTCCATATTTTCTTTTTTTTTCTTGTTTTTATATTCTAAGCCATTTTCACGCTTCTTTTTTTTTTTTACCTGAACAAGATCTTGAACTGACTTCATATAGAGGAAATTCCAAGATAAAAATACGGGAGGAATTGAGAAGAGCAAGGCATGCGAGCATGTTAAAATAAGGTTCGTGGTATGGCAGTCCGCCACATTAGTGGACAGGCACAGACGGCCCCTGTTGATAAGAAGCTACTCCTAATTTGGTGAGGTTACATTGTAGCCACGAATCGAGGATCCAAGGCTCCAGATGAAGCAATTAGGACCAACATTTCTAAACTTAACTAGGAATTTTTCTTTGGGTGATCAAAATCTTTATATTATAAAGCAAGCTCAATATATCTTTCAATCTCAATATTTGACATAATTCCAAAACAAACACCAACTTTACCTTGAGTTCAAATTATAACTTGAACTTTTTTTTGTCTCATAAAAAATCAACTTTCACTTAGATACCAAATCTTAAAAGCTTATTGCCTGATAGTTGGAATACTAATATTTATGTATCAACATATTTGACGTTTGATGGAGTTTGTGATTTATTTCTAAGTGGAGACATTTGAAAAGAGAATCCGATAAACCTATGTCTAACGCTTCAATATGTAAAAGTAGAGGAAGAATTAGTACTCGCGTTAGCAGGAGTAATACAAAACCTTAATAGATATAGTCAATCTAGTATCGGTGGTGCTGTCTGTAAATTTATCATATGTATACCAATTTGAGATTTTGATAGTCAAAAAATTAGTTATGAGTAAATTTATCACAAATGTACCAATTTGGAGTTTTTCATGATATTAACTCTTATTTTAAACAAGTGATAAGTGCACTAAATGCAATTAAATCCTAAAACTTTCAAAAAATACAATCAAATCCTAAAAGTTATCACGAAAATGAAATCAAGCCTCAAAACTTTCAAAAAGTATAATTAAGTTTTAAAACTTGTTAAAATAGTTCAATTCAAGTCTAAAACTTTCAACAAGTACAATCAACTTAAAGACTTGATTAGATCAATTTGACAAATTTTAGGACTTTATTGCATTTTTAAAGTTTTATGACTCAATTGCACTTCGTGACAAATTTTAGGATTTAATTGCACTTTTAAAAGTTTTAGAACTCAAGTGCATTTTAGTTACAAGTTTTAGAAATTACAATACACTTTTGCTTTAATAATATAAGTGTAGATGGAGAAGTTGCTGCATAATATTATGTAGATAAAAACAAAACAAAGCAAATCGAACCGTCTAAAATTTGCATGTGATATTTACGAACCACTTTAAGGAATAAAGAGTTACTTTTTAATTTTCCATGAATTTTGCAGCGCTCATATTTTGACTTTTATACATTACAAAACACTTGAAACTTTCCAAAGTATTCAAATATTGCCACGTAAAACCACAAACAACGAGTTTTTCGTTATTTTTTGGACCTTCAACTAATTTTTTGTTTTTAATTTTTTTAGAGAAAGTCATAACTAGAAGCGATAAATAGGCAAAATCCGGCCCCAAATTGGATTTTTCTAAGTAAAATGTTATTAAACTTGTAGATAACCTAGCTAGTATTCGACCAAAAATAAAAACCTAGCTACTAATTTATGGTAGGTTAAGAGTTACATTTTTTTTTTTATTAATTGAAAGCTACGAATCAAAGATATGGCGAAAGTTAGGAACGACTTTGAGGTACTTGAATCTTCCGTGAAGAAGAACGACTGATACACAGTTTCATTATTTCCTGAGTCCTCAAGTGCAACATATATTTGCAACAACTCAACCTCACCATCTCAAGATGATGAGCTTCACTTATTCATCTTGCTCAAGTAACAGTACGTTAAGCAAAAGTCGCATTCCACCTGAAAGCACTAGTTCAGGATCAGTTTGGTAATGCACTGTGCTTCGGAAGTTTGCACCAGCTCCGCTACGCCGAGATGCGCCATCAGAAGCCAGACATGGCTGATGAGCTCTCCTCCTCTGCTCAGGCTCTCCGAGTGTTCAAAGCCTTTGCTTTGGCAAGCTGCGTATATCAGAAACTTCGCCCAGACCTTGCCGATCAAGTTCCATTTCCTACCGACGTCGTCCTGCTCGATTTTATTCAACTGGGATGCGAGATGGCACGCATCAAACAGCACCGACCTGCTTTTGCCACCGCGAAATTTCTTGGCGGGCAGCTGAGTTCCCACTTGGAGCAGAAGATGGCAGACTTCGCATAGATCGCGCGACTCTGCTGACTTGTGCGCCTTTTTGCAGCTTTGAACACAGGTGTGGCCATGTTTCTCTTTCTTGAATAAATTCTGCGCCCACTTCTTGACAACCGATGGGTTGGTCCTGGTTTCTTTCTTTGACAACACCGCTAGCTTGTCATCGAAGAATTTCTGAGCGTCGATGGTAGTATCTTCGTATCGGAGCATCCCTATCCCTGTTGGCAACATGGAAGGATGGAGTACTAAAAGATAGAGCATGTACCGAGAGACCAACTTACTCATCTTGTAGTCCGTGATGTGTTCCGCGCTTTCTACCTGCATCTTGTCGCGGTCCTTGTAGTGGCAGAGCTCGGTGGCGATGTGCCAGATGAGGATGCTCTGTTCGAACTCCATATCTTTCACAGTCCAGTTCAGGTGATTGTTGTTTGACCTTGTCAGTACGTCGCTAGCCTCCAGCTTAAGACTCGTCAACACGCTCTTCATTCTGTCGTTTTTTTTTCCAGATAATCGACCGTATCCCTCATGTGATGGAAGGTCCATTCTTTGATATTGTTCTTGAACTCTTTGTAACGGACGCAGAAGTTCGTCTCCAACTTCTCATCTAACTTGGCAAGCTTCGGATACTTGCGGAAGATCTTGTTTCTTCTCCTGATAGATAATCCCAAGAGGCCAAACTGGGCCACGGAATTCGACCACCTTGGGTTCGGACAGATCTGGAGAAAAGCCACGGCAGATGATATTGTGGATCCGCCAGGTCTCTGAAGCCGCCAGTGGTCAACCCAATCGGATGAAAATGCGAGAAGAACCGAGTAAATCTCTAAAAGTATAGCCACGCATATCAGCAAGAAGGTGATATAGATGTCGACTTTGGGGTAATCCTTCCTATCCTGTAAGGAGAAGAATACTAACACGGCGCACGGCACCGAGAGATTAATGACCCAACGAATGATGCCCCAAGCACGGTTCAGCAACAGTGCCTTGGTGTAGAGCAGATCGTACATGAACCCGAGCTCAATCTCTACGATCCCAAAGGCAGTCACCGAGTCCATGGCACCACGGAACATGCGCTTACTGGCCGCCAGGCCGCCAGAGTTGAGGATAAGGCCCACGAAGAGAAGCTTGAAGATCTTGAACAACTCGTAGGCTTTGACCAGAGTTGTGGCTTTCTCTTCGTCGCCGGCTCGACCGCTGTTCACTGAGACTGAGAGGTCCTCTGGAGCCGGAACCTCCGTGACCTCGGCAATGCGGACTCGGTAACCCTCCTCTTTCTTCACAGCGTACTGCTGCATTATCCTGGGGTATATGGGACCAAAATCGGGAAGCGAACGCATCGAATCTCGAAGTCGACCTTCGCTTGCCAAGTAAAAACACAATGCCCTCTCCACATATTTGATGGACCCCATCAGGATCATGCCAGCTGCTAATATCGACAGCGTAGACCCTGACAAGGCCACGAAGTAGATGTAACAAGCTAGTCCTACCTGGACGCAAAGCCGCGCCACCTGCCTCAACCATAGCTCATTGTCCTCCAGGGCATACGCGGTGATCGTGTCGGGCCCACCCAAGTGGACGAGAAGGAACGGCGCCCAGAAAGCAGTGATCTGGCTCTTCGCATCGATCGTCCCCTTCGTTTCCTTGATGTTGGCCAGGCGGTTCGAGAGGACGCCGAGCGTGAGGTTTGCGATGGAGTCTGCCAATAGGTACGTCGTCCAGACCACGATTCGAATCCAGTACCTGTAGGTGGATTTCCTCCGGTAGCCCTGAGTCACAAGGGTCAATTGGAGGAACAAGCTGAGGAGGACGAGCAACCGCAGCTCCCACTCCTTCCACAGTTCTCGAGCGTTTTGGGGGACCAGCGAAAATGCCATGGTTGAACCCGATGTCGGCACCAAAAGGCGCAAACGATCGGGCACCCTCTCAAAGAGCGGTTGATCTTAGGATTATAAAGGGAGAGGGCAAAGCATTAGCCTTGAATTTACCTCTGCAACATCCTCAAAATGGCCACTCTTTATAACCAATAGCTTGATATAGGAATCAAATACTAAAGCACTCATTTACCCTGCAGAGCATTACAGTAATGAAAAAGCAGTACTCTTTCCGAATACCACCCACAGCACCACTTTTGGATGCGTAACTGTCAGGCAGTTCTCTCCATTGGCCCAAGGATGGAGTAAAGCAACAAAATCAGATTCCGGCATTTGTACTAGCGTGATTATAATCTGCTTTAATTGAGAAGATTGAAATATAGGCATAGAGTTAAAGGTTATTTTTTCGGTCACTTTTCAAGATTTCGAATCCTGTGAATTTTGCTCTGATGATCGTGAACTTAACACTTCGTTTGGCACGCCCCACCAGCCCAACATGATTCATGTGTAATATCAAAATCACCTGTTTGGATTGCGATAATAAGTAAAGACACGCTAAAAGGCCAAAAAGAGGGTGATAAATGCTCACTCCACATGCAAGCGATTCTAATTGAGTGCTTTATTCCCAGACAGCATATTAGGGTGCGCATGGAATGCATTTCGGAATAAAAATTCTGTTCCGAAATACATTCCGAATAGAATGACATTTGTTAAAAAATTTTCGGAATGCATTCTGGAACGATTTTTGCATTCTGGAATAAAAATGCGTTTGTTAAAAATACTTGATTCCAGAATGCATTCTTGATTCCATAATACATTTTTGATTCCAGAATGAGTTTTTGGCAAGAAAAAGAGAAGTTACATTTTGTAGCTTCTTGATTTCGGAATGCATTCTCCCTATTTTCTCATAATTTTTTTCAAAAAATGAATAAAAATTGAAAGATTCTAGAAAAATTCATAAAAATTTCCAGAAAATAAAAAAAAATTCAGATTTCTGGAAAATATGAAATTTGGTGAATTTTTTTAAAAAATAAAAATTTCAAAAAGTATAATTAAGTTTTAAAACTTGTTAAAAAAGTTCAATTCGAGTCTAAAACTTTCAACAAGTACAATCAACTTAAAGACTTGATTAGACCAATTTGACAAATTTTAGGACTTTATTGTATTTTTTAAAGTTTTATTACTCAATTACACTTCGTGACAAATTTTAGGATTTAATTACACTTTTAAAAGTTTTAGAAATCAAGTGCACTTTAGTTACAAGTTTTAGAAATTACAATACACTTTTGCCTTAATAATATAAGTGTAGATGGAGAAGTTGCTGCATAATATTGTGTAGATAAAAACAAAACAAAGAAAATCGAACCGTCTAAAATTTGCATGTGATATTTACGAACCACTTTAAGGAATAAAGAGTTACTTTTTAATTTTCCATGAATTTTGCAGCGCTCATATTTTGACTTTTATACGTTACAAAACACTTGAAACTTTCCAAAGTATTCAAATATTGCCACGTAAAACCACAAACAACGAGTTTTTCGTTATTTTTTGGACCTTTAACTAATTTTTTTGCTTTAAATTTTTTTTTAGAGAAAGTCATAACTAGAAGCGATAAATAGGCAAAATCCGGCCCCAAATTGGATTTTTCTAAGTAAAATGTTATTATACTTGTAGATAACCTAGCCAGTATTCGACCAAAAATAAAAACCTAGCTACTAATTTATGGTAGGTTAAGAGTTACATTTTTTTTTAATTAATTGAAAGCAACGAATCAAAGATATGGCGAAAGTTACGAACGACTTTGAGGTACTTGAATCTTCCGCGAAGAAGAACGACTGATATAAAGTTTCATTATTTCCTGAGTCCTCAAGTGCAACATATATTTGCAACAACTCAACCTCACCATCTCAAGATGATGAGCTTCACTTATTCATCTTGCTCAAGTAACAGTACGTTAAGCAAAAGTCGCATTCCACCTGAAAGCACTAGTTCAGGATCAGTTTGGTAATGCACTGTGCTTCGGAAGTTTGCACCAGCTCCGCTACGCCGAGATGCGCCATCAGAAGCCAGACATGGCTGATGAGCTCTCCTCCTCTGCTCAGGCTCTCCGAGTGTTCAAAGCCTTTGCTTTGGCAAGCTGCGTATATCAGAAACTTCGCCCAGACCTCGCCGATCAAGTTCCATTTCCTACCGACGTCTTCCCGCTCGATTTTATTCAACTGGGATGCGAGATGGCACGCATCAAACAGCACCGACCTGCTTTTGCCACCACGCATTTTCGTGGCGGGCAGCTGAGTTCCCACTTGGAGCAGAAGATGGCAGACTTCGCATAGATCGCGCGACGCTGCTGACTTGTGCTTCTTTTTGCAGTGTTCAACACGGGTGTGGCCATGTTTCTCTTTCTTGAATAAATTCTGCGCCCACTTCTTGACAACCGATGGGTTGATCCTGGTTTCTTTCTTTGACGACACTGCTAGCTTGTCGTCGAAGAATTTCTGAGCATCGACCGAAGTATCTTCATATCGGAGCACCCCTATCCCTGTTGGCAACATGGAAGGATGGAGTACTAAAAGATAGAGCATGTACCGAGAGACCAACTTACTCATCTTGTAGTCCGTGATGTGTTCCGGGCTTTCTGCCTGCATCTTGTCTTGGTCCTTGTGGTGCCAGAGCTCAGTGGCGATGTGCCAGATGAGGATGCTCTGTTCGAACTCCATATCGTTCACACTCCAGTCCAAATCTCCACAGTTTGACTTCTTCAATACGACACCGGCCTCCAGCTTAAGACTCGTCATCACGCTCTTCATTCCGCCGTTTTCTCCCAGATATTTGACCGTATCCCTCATGTGATCGAAGGTCCATTCTTTGATGTTGCTCTTGAACTCTTTGTAACGGACGCAGAAGTTCTTCTCCAACTTCTCATCTAACTTGGCAAGCTTCGGATACTTGCTGAAGATCTTGTTTCTTTTCCTGATAGATAATCCCAAGAGGCTGAACTGGGCCACGGAATTCGACCACCTTGGGTTCCGGCAGATCTGGAGAAAAGCCACGGCAGATGATATCGTGGATCCGCCAGGTCTCTGAAGCCGCCAGTGGTCAACCCAATCGGATGAAAATGCGAGAAGAACCGAGTAAATCTCTAAAAGTATAGCCACGCAAATCAGCAAGAAGGTGATATAGATGTCAACTTTGGGGTAATCCTTCCTATCCTGTAAGGAGAAGAATACCAACACGGCGCACGGCACCGAGAGATTAATGACCCAACGAACGATGCCCCAAGCACGGTTCAGCAACGGGGCCTTGGTGAAGAGCAGATCGTACATGAACCCGAGCTCAATCTCTACGATCCTAAAAGCCGTCACCGAGTCCATGGCAGGGTTCACGAACATGCGCTTACTGACCGCCAGGTCGCCAGAGTTGAGGATAAGGCCCGCGAAGAGAAGCTTGAAGATCTTGAACAACTCGTAGGCTTTGATCAGAGTTGTGGCTTTCTCTTCGTCGCCGGCTCGACTGCTGTTCAATGAGACTGAGAGGTCCTCTGGAGCCGGAACCTCCATGACCTCGTCAATGCCGACTCGGTAACCCTCCTCTTTCTTCAGAGCGTACTGCTCCATTATCCTGGGGTATATGGGACCAAAATCGGGAAGCGAAAGCATCGAATCTCGAAGTCGACCTTCGCTTGCCAAGTAAAAACACAATGCCCTCTCTACATATTTGATGAACCCCATCAGGATCATCCCAGCTGCTAATATCGACAGCGTAGACCCCGACAAGGCCATGAAGTAGATGTAACAAGCTAGTCCTACCTGGACGCAAAGCCGCGCCACCTGCCTCAACCATAGCTCATTGTCCTCCAGGGCATACGCGGTGATCGTGTCGGGCCCACCCAAGTGGACGAGAAGGAACGGCGCCCAGAAAGCAGTGATCTGGCTCTTCGCATCGATCGTCCCCTTCGTTTCCTTGATGTTGGCCAGGCGGTTCGAGAGGACGCCGAGCGTGAGGGTTGCGATGGAGTCGGCCGATAGGTACGTAGTCCAGACCACGATTCGGATCCAGTACCTGTAGATGGATTTCCTCCGGTAGCCCTGAGTCACAAGGGTCAATTGGAGGAACAAGCTGAGGAGGACGAGCAACCGCAGCTCCCACTCCTTCCACAGTTCTCGAGCGTTTTGGGGGACCAGCGAAAATGCCATGGTTGAACCCGATGTCGGCACCAAAAGGCGCAAACGATCGGGCACCCTCTCAAAGAGCGGTTGATCTTAGGATTATAAAGGGAGAGGGCAAAGCATTAGCCTTGAATTTACCTCTGCAACATCCTCAAAATGGCCACTCTTTATAACCAATAGCTTGATATAGGAATCAAATACTAAAGCACTCATTTACCCTGCATAGCATTACAGGAATGAAAAAGCAGTACTCTTTCCGAAACGCCCACATCACACCACTCACAGCACTACTTTTGGATGCATAATTGTCAAGCAATTCTCTGCATTGGCCCAAGGATGAAGTAAAGCGACAAAATCAGATTCCGGCATTCGTACTAGCGTGATTATAATCTGCTTTAATTGAGAGGATTGAAATATAGGCCTAGAGTTAAAGGTTATTTTTTCAGTCACTTTTCAAGATTTCGAATCCTGTGAACTTCGCTCTGATCATTGTGAACTTAACACTTTGTTTGGCACGCCCCACCAGCCCAACATGATTCATGTATAATATCAAAATCACCTGTTTGGATTGCTATAACAGGAAGTAAAGACACGCAAAAAGGCCAAAAAGAGGGTGATAAATGCTCACTCCAAGTGCAAGCGATTCTGATGCATTGAGCTGAGTGCTTCATTCCCAGACAGCATATTATTGTCCTTGGGTACTAATCTCCATATTAAATCTTGGAATGAGGTCATTGCTACGATAAAACAATGCATGAGAGCGCACGTCTCACACCACGTCGCCGTCAGCTGACGTGCTTTATGACCACCATGATCGCGACTTGTCGTCCATGTCTGACCTCTTGGCATGCGGTGTGCGACGCTCGCTAAACATATTTCTCCATGTCACGTGGTGTATGAGCTGAACATTTTCGTCCTCCAAATACCGTCACGCGAAGGACACGCGGCCGGTGCACTACCTTTAGCTTAGCTTAATTAAACCCTTGACATTGCAAATCAAGGCTAGAAACATGCGAGTAAGAACCTACGAAAACCTCAAAGTCCAAAAATTCATAACCTCAAAATGAGTTTCATTTTTCCCTACAGCAGAAAACAGAAAGGATGTCATTAATGCCATCATTTTTATAGGGCGTCTACTTTTGTATTAAAACTTTTCGAGCAATCATGTTAAGTATCACAACTTTTGAAAAACAATCATCTAAGTGAATACGATGACTTAGTTTGCTCAAAATCTGGAGCCGCTCGTTGAAGTCACTTAAATGGTTACTTTAAAAAGTTTTGGCACAAAAGTGATCATTCAAAAAGTTTTGGCATTAAGTTGATCATTCATATAGTTGTTGCTCTAAAGTTTCAGAAATTAGAGCAAGCCAAAAGCAAAAATCACAAAGAAAATATGTCGACTTTGACACTATTTTTCTTTGTTTTGTTACACTCAAAAGCAAAACCATTCAGCAAACATTCTCTTAAAATAGTTTCATCTAAAATCACAATGATCAATTTGTTTTCCTAACAAAAAGGGAAGTAAGTAAAGTTTTCTTCACCTCTAGTAAGTTCGTATTTATTTCTTCTCTGACCTTGCTTTATTCTTAGATTGAACAGCAAAGCTTCAAGCATTGTGATGGTGCGTTTGATTCAGGTTTGCGAAATACCTTTGCATAGACACAAAGAACCTTAGGTTAAAGGGTTTCACAAAATGCAAAACACTATGTGCCAAAAACTTGTAAAGGACTTTAGTTTTAAAATAACTAAAAGAAATAAAAGTGGAAGCACAAATCGACGAAGATGGCACCTCAGGCATAGCCTGAAAGAGAGACAACAGCCAGTCGCCGAGGTCACGCGATCACAGGTGACCGCCATCGAGGTCGCGGTACCCCAGATGAGCCTTGACCTCTGCGACCGGCGCAACTAGTGAGCATAGAGAGAGTGCATGAGAAAGACCATAAACAGTGTTTTTAGAGGGTAAAAGTGGAATGCTCACTTATAAGTGAGGGCAAGATTAAAAGGAAAAAAAGTTATTAAATTTCGGAAAAATGACACAAATAATCCCTGAACTTTAACCCAATATGTAATTTGGTCCTTGAACTTTTAATATGTTCAATGTAGTCTCGAACTATAGGTTAATATGCAATGCGGTTCCTGAACTTTTTATTGGTTCAATGTCATCCATGAACTTTTAGTATATATTCAATTTAATCCCTGAACTATATAAAAATATGCAATGTAGTCCCTTGCAGTCATTTGCATTAATTCAAGTTCATGAACTATATTGAACATTTTCATATAGTTTAGGGAGTGAATTGAACATTATCAAAAGTTCAGGGATGGTATTGAGCTAATTAAAAGTTCATGGACCACATTGAACATTAGCCTAAAATTTAGGGACTACATTGAACAAATTTAAAGTTTATAGATCAAATTGCACATTGAGCCAAAGTTCAGGGACTGCTTGTGTTATCATCCCTTAAATTTCACATAATATTTCGAAAATGCTGAATTAGGTCCCCACTTACCTTGAGCTTTGAGCTTTAAGCTTTGCCAATGATGGCTTTCACACAATGCTCTCCAAAACAATTTACTAGATGCCCTAACAGAGGAGCACCGCGAAGATCAAATGTTCAATTTCTTGACCTGATGCAAATAAAAAGTTATATATGAATAATATATCTTCTATACATTAAGGGAAGCCGGGTTTCGCCTCATTTTTACTAAGCTTCATTCCAAACTTATACTCAAGTAAAATAAAGATCTAAAGCGAAAGCAAAGAATATTTAAGTATACGCTCGGTTTCATATCCCTTTCTCAACTAATTTTCGCACACACCAATTCATGAAAATCAGAGTCCCTTATCGGTTGGATGTGTACAAATGAGGTTTGCATATGTGCCTAATTCTGCAGAAGAGGCCGTCTAGACTAAGGGTGATCGATTCCTGATCTGGTCCCGTTCCACTTAGGAACCGGAAATCGGGAACCGAACCGGACTGTCGGTTCGGTTCAGTCCAATGAAATAAGTCAATGTAGAAATTCCCCAACCAAACATGACAAGATTTCCCAATCGTACATGATATCAGCATGCTCTAAAGGGATGCCAATTAGGCAAAGAAGTATTAATCCCCTGGCAACTGGGAGAAATAAAAATGCCAAGCAGTGAAGAAGGTCCAGGCAGTCAAACTAATGTATGCTGACATTTGCAAGTTGCAAATTTTAATCTTTTCCATGTGAGATGAGGTTCTGCTCGATATAGACAATTGCAATATTCTTTATTTGCTTTGGACTACAAGTAACTTTAGGATATAGGTTGGTCCGGTTCCCACTATAGAATCGGAAAACGGACCGCCCGGACACCAATTCTGCTTTTAGGAGTCGAGAATCGGATCGATACTTCCAAGAATTGGACCCAACCGACCGGTTCGGTCAGATTTGGGCAATTCCCTATTCGAGTGGTCCATTTTACACACTCCTAGTCTAGACCTCCCATGTCTGGTTCCAAGAAAGGAGGAGGTCTAGACCTTTCCTCTTTCTTGGCGTGTCTTGAATTTCTATGTGCACTTTACTTAATGCATTTTACCTAAGCTTTTCACCTACAGAAAAACATTATCCAAAACCGAAAATTGTAACGATCCACCTTCTGCCACTCCACTGCTCTTCTTCCATCATCTGCAGGTTCATCTCTTTGCTTTGTCCATAATAAGTCGATGCAAACATCAATCTTTCATAATGCAAAATATCCACTTATTTAGTTGTTTTTATTTATTGCATGAGTCTTGTCAAATGAAATCAAGCAAGGCAATGGTTGGTCCCAAATTGCCATTTACTTAATTGACTGTTGATATTCATTTCCCCGAGAGGTTAGCAGCATATATGGCATCTATTTATCTCTTTATTTCTAACAAGAGAATGTCTCGTCTTCTTTCATCGATGGATTTATCCTACATAATCCTTCGCGAGGCAATATGTTTATCCATCATCTATTCACTCTCAAACGACTTGAAAGTAATCGTACATGCGCATAGAGCATGCGCGAGGGCTAGTCTTCAGTATTCAATTTTTTTGAAATAACTAGTGGAGGTAGGAAAACAGTATTTGTTGTGACCAACGATATGCATACGCTTTTTCTCCGTCCAACATTTTCTCTCTCTCTCTCTCTCTCTCTCTCTCTCTCTCTCTCTCTAGGTTATAGGTGTGAGACAAAAAAATATCCATTTATACGTCATAACACAAGCAAACCAAGCCTCTCACCCCTCATACTATACGTCATCTATTGTGCAATATGTAAATGACTAGCTAAAAAAGGAAGAAAATCCAAGGTAATGGTATACAATCTTGTGAAATTTAGCCCAATGCAAATTAGCACCTAGATGAATTCACTTTGGCAATTCTATAGATATTTAACTTATAGAGATAAGTACACCTGCGTTTGAGTCCTAAAATCTCCAAAAAGTACAATAAAATCCTAAAATTTGTCAAATTTGTGCAATCAAATTTCTCGTTAACTCCGTCGGTTTAGCCAATGGAAAGTGCTGACAAATTATTTTTTTTTTAATGTACGTAAGTGAACTATAATCCTTTGACAAAATCAAACATAAGAGGAACATAGGAAGCTTCCAAGCAAAACAAATCCCAAAAACTGTAAAACAAAACAAACACCAAAAAACAACATAGTACAACTTCCAGCACGCTCTCATCCCAAAAGATCAGAGCTATCACAACATCAAAAAAATTGGGCAGCCAATCACTAGAAGCATCAATGATGAGCACATGCCGAGATGTTCACTTGCGTAAACTATGGCTTGTAGTGTGCGCCTAAATTCAACGTCCTCAATACCATCGCCATACCATAGGAAGTCAACAACAACATGATGTTGAACCACCATAGATTGAACGCTTGAGAGAAACTCCCAAATCTAGATTTAGATCAGGAGATAGAAGCTCTCAGATTTAGACTTCAAGTAGATTTATTTACCACAACAAGCGAAAGAAGAGGCCAAACTAGCCAAAAAAAAAAGAGACTCAAATCAGATTGAGAGAGAGAACAAAAAATCAAAGCCTACAACCCCTATCCACTAGGGGTGGGCATGATTCTAGGATAGAATTGAGAACCGAGGAACTAGACAGATAAAAACCGATCCAATTCCAGATTTCAATGCGCCCGGTCCGGTTTTCAATTCCAATTTTCTAAGAACTTGGAACCGGTCTGTGACCTATTGTTTTGCCTACAAGGCATTTTTGTTTCTTGAATTAATCCTTGCTTTTAAGCTAGGGCTTTGACTCCCAAAAATCGAGGCGAATTTGAATTTATGGTCTACGGCGTCAAAACTAAGCATCTCAACCATTGCCTTCTAATGTTCATTAGTGAGTTTCTTATTGTCAGTTTATATGTTATTTGTAGTTTCTTGATTTTGAACTTGAAAGTTCTCTTCAGAAGGATATGGCCCTAATTGAAATTGTTACAAAGTTGCACTTTTCAACTGAGTATTTCACCGACCAAAAAAAAAAACTGAGTACTTCAAATCAAATTCATCTCCAAACAGTGCATGAGAGTTTCCTAGAGCCATGGGAATGCTTGAGTATCTGGAAGTGCTTGAAGTTGAGTGTTGCTTGAATTTACATATGTTAGGGGTTGGTCAAGTAGGATGTCCATCCCAAAAGCATCTAAAATGCTTATTCAAGATTTTTTCTTTCTTAAGAAAAAACATGAAAATCTAATTGGTGGATGATCCATTTATGCATCGTCCCCTGTTTTTTACGGTTTGATTAAAAGCCGCTTCAAACAGGAATTAAAGCCTTTTACTTTTTCCTCATAAGAACTTAAATATATTTATCTATAGAGGGATTTATACTAATCTTTCTTGCAATCAACAAGGATCAATGTGCGTAAGGTCATTTGTAGTTGAAATAGGGGTTACTCTTAGGGAGAGATTTAATCCTGTACTGATAGTCAGTTATAAAATTCTAAGAAAGGGGTTAGATTGAGACTTTACATAAAAGGTTTTCAAATATCAGCGGCTATATAGAGTGACAATAAAGTTGGATATCACACTAATTTTTCGAGACCATTAGATCTATTCTAGTTTCAATTCCTGAAAACAAACATATAATATTGGTGTCTTCTTATAATTCATATCAAGTTATATCATTGATAGGGTGAAAATTGCAATGTCGTTCAAATTTTATAATTTAGGTTTTATGTTACGTATTTTGAATTTTTATTATTTATTGTATTTTACGTGTTCATTTTTTATGAATTGCTGTTATTTACAAATCGGAAATTTTCATTTTTGTTGTTGCGTTCAATATTATTTTACTTGACTAAAAATAAAACAAAAAAAGAAACCTATTAGATCTTAAAACCTGATAAGGTAAGTTTAAGTCATTATGAAATTGAGATTATGAAATTGAATTGATAGCCTCGAACTGGAGTCGCTCACCCCTTATCCACAAGCTCAGATGGATGGAGGACGTGAGGAATTACTGCTGCAAATAATCGATTATCGTCATATCCAAATCGACCCATTAAGAGAATAATACAAGTCATGGATATTTTGATGTGGATTAATAGAAGTCATTAATCACGAATGGAATATCTGTGGTTTAGTTTAAAAGTATACGTAGAGTTATTTCATATGATATTCATAGAGACGAGGGAAGAAAAACTAATGATAGACAATGCGACACCATATCTGACGGCAATTAGCATATAAAAGACTATCCGATACATTAAACCAGACCAAAACTTCAACTACAAAATGCATCCGCAAATTCCCAGAATTATAATTGTAGAATACCCAAATCCGAGTCCAACGGAAAACCAAATAAAAATGACCATAGATATCTCTTCAAGCACTCTTATCAGCCTTGGCAGCAGTTGCGGCAGCTTGTCCTCTGAGCCGACCGGTCCTCCGGGCAGCGATGAGACCAACCTTCTGGCCAGGTGGAGCGTCACGCCTGACTGTGCTCGCGTGACCAATGTGCTGGTGGTTACCTCCTCCGTGAGGATGCTCAACGGGGTTCATGGCCACACCACGCACCTTCGGCCAGCAGTTCCTCTTCACTCTGAACTTGTGGTAAGCATTGCCAGCCTTGAGAAGGGGCTTCTCTGTTCTGCCTCCACCAGCAACCTGCCCGATCATTGCTCGGCAGCCACTTGGCACAATTTTCTTCGACCCAGATGGAAGCTTGATTCTGAAGTAACACAGGATATCAGGTCATTTCACAGTTTAAAATCGTATTGAACTCAGTTTGGCACTCTGGTGAATATGTTGCAGAGTAGCAAAATACGAATTAACAAGAACATTGTAGTTTTATTAGTTCTATTGCCAATGTACTTAGTGGAAGAAGAGCACACCGGATTTTGTGAGCACAAATCATGTGAGACCAACTCTAAATTTCAGAGAACCAGATCAATACACTTGCATAATTGTGGATCAAGAGAGCCAACAGGCATACAGTCAAACCCAAGTATGGGTTCAGTTCTGCAGATCAAGCTGATGATAGTGGACCGACAAGTTTCTCAAATTAATTTAATGCTCAAACATCTGAAAGATATGATTAGCGAAGACATGCAAACAGAATGAGCCACAACGGTCGCATAACCAATCAGCAGATACAATGAAGAACAAAAGTTTCAGTCACAAATACAAGACAAAAACAACATCAGCGGCATCAAGAAATTCATATTAAAGCATTCAAGTGGCCTGAGCTCTTCAGATAACTACAACAACAAATTAAGCAATTCGGAAATCTAATCTCTATAGTAAACGGTGATGTCGGGTCTCTGTGATAAATACCATAGATGGCATGGCACCACCACATGTTGCACCAGAGCAGTACAGAGACCTCTAACTTAGTGGCTTTACAGTGACGAACTCAGAAACTAATGCAAGCATAATCAGCACCAAGCAAAGGACAAGCAAAGCCGAAACCCTCGAAACCATGACTAAAACTCGAAAGCCACCAAAATGGCCAGAACCCAGCAAGTAAACGCAGAAGACATACGTACGCAACATCAAAATGAGCTGACCGACAACAGGCAAAGCCAATTGCAATCCATATTCTCGAAGCTCAATGAGAAATGAACCCACCACCACCACCCGCAGCCAAATGAATTTCACAAGATCTCGACGCCATAACATGCCCAGAACACACCACCATTGACGAAGCACGCCTAAACAACTCACAGATAAATTTTAAACAAAATAAATCCCGAGGTACTCCAGAACAAAGGAAGTACCTAGAGGTGTCATTGTCGGGATTGTGGCTGATCACAATCGCGTAGTCCCCGGAGGCCCTCGCGAAGACCCCGCGGTCCCCGACGTGGTGCTCGACGTTGCACACGACGGCACCCTCGGGGATGGACCGGAGGGGCAGGACGTTGCCGACCACCAGGGTGGCCTTCTTGCCGCAGTAGACGAACTGGCCGGTGTACATGCCCTCGGCGGCGACGAAGAGCTCCTTCTGCTTCTTGTAGCGGAAGGGGTGGCGGAAGGCGACGCGGGCGAGCGGGGCGCCGCGGCCGGGGTCGTGGACGATCTCGGTGACGACCCCCTTGAGGTACCCGTTGCGCTCCCCGAAGTCGAGGCTCCGGAACCTGGCCGGGCCCTTCCGGTGGTGGGTGTGGGACTTGAAGACGGAGCCGGCACCCTTACGCTGCGCCCGGATCACGCGACCCATCTCTCCTCGGATCCTAGGGTTCCGGTGGTGGTTGTGCCGGGTGCGCGCGAGGCTGTGGGAAATGTAGAAGATGAAGTGAAGGCTTTGGTTTATATACTAGGGTTTCTGAGGGCGCGGGGTGGAGCAGCAGCGACGTCGTTTTTGGGTTTCCTTCCTTTTCCCGGGCTTTTGCGTTTGGGCTTGTGGAGGCCCGAGTTGCTATTTTTGGGCCTTCTTCGCGGGCCTGCGCAAGGGGCTTTTGGGCCCGATCTTGAGCCCCTCTCCACAGTTCGGGCCTAAGTTTTCCGGAGCTTAGGCCCAAGATGGCCCGTTAAAACCCTTTGCTTCGGAAGCTAAATTTTCGTTTTGGATTTCCAATTCAAAGCAGGTCGCAAGAACTGGAATCATCAATCTTCTCTTCTAATTCTTGAGTTTCCTTTTTTTCATTACTTTCAAGATAATAAAAAAGATTAGAAGAATGTTGAAAGCCACATTTGATACTTTTCATTGAAACATGAGTATATAAGCAATAACGATCGTGATCGGTTCGTATCTATGTACTTTCCCAACGTCGGTTTCGAAATTCCAAACACTACAAAAAAAACAAGGATTTAGCCACAAAAATTAGCCACGAAAAATTTTTCGTGGCTAATTTGCAACGGATTTTGCGACGAAAACTAAATTCGTCACTATAGCCACGAAAAATTTTTCGCGGCTAATTTGCCACGAAAAAATTTTCGTGGCTAAGTTGCTACGGAATTAGCCACGAAAGATTTTTCGTGGCTAATTTTTGACGGAATTTGAGACCAAAATTTTGCGTGGCTAATTTTCGACGGAATTTGAGACCAAAATTTTGCGTGGCTAATTTTGCGACCAAATTTATCACGAAAAATTTTTCGTGGCTAATTTTGCAACGGAATTTGCCACGAAAAATTTTTCCGTGGCTAATTTGCAACGGAATTTGCCACGAAAAATTTTCCGTGCTAATTTGCAATGGAAAAACAAATTTGTCACTAATTTTGCAACGGAATTTGCTACAAATACGGAATTCGTCGCTAAATTTGTGATGATAAATAACTTTCGTGGCTAAATTTGCAACGGAATAAATTTGCTCGACCTCAACCAAACGTGGGCGGGTCGAAGGGGCCTTGCCATGGCCGCCCGACCTCGCCGTCACCTAGATCTGTGGGCGACGGCGAGGTCGAGCGGCCATGGCGAAGCCACTCGACCTCGCCGGCCTCAGCTAGTCGCCGGTTTGGGTGACGGCAAGGTCGGGTAGCCATGGCGAGGCCGCTAGGCCTCACCGGCCTTAGTGGGTTGCCGATCGATTGCCCGGCTTGACCGGCAACCCAAAAAGAATATAGGAAAAAAAAAAAGAAAAAAAAAAAAATAAAAATTCAGAAAGAAAATAAAAATTTATTAAAAAATGAATTTTAAGTTATTTTTCTTTTTTTTAGGTATGTGTCGATTTGAGGTCTCGCAATACAAGTAAACGTTGCAATTATCATCAATTGACCACTACTGCAAAGATTGCAGTCAAATACTTGGATAAGTCTTCTTGACATGGTAATTTTTTCAATTTCAAAGTAATTGTTTCGTCATAAACAAAATTTTATGGTTTTAATTAAGAATATTAAACAGTAGATATCATATTTTTAAAATTTTATTATATTTTTTTTTTTTTTGTACAGACACAATGCAAAGAAACAGGGCTTGAATGTATAATAAGAACTTACTTGGACGTCAAGGATTGACTGATGAGTTTCGTACTGGGTTAAAACTATTTTTGGACTTTGCTAGTAGTAAATATGAGTTAATGGATGGAAATAAGTTAAGGTGTTCGTGTAAAAAGTGCAGTAATGGTAAATTTTATGTGTGTGATAAAGTTAGAAAACATCTTTATAGATTTGGGTTTACTCCGAACTACTATAATCGGACTTGCCATGGTGAACCGTTTATATCTAATGAAGGATATGGAAGAAGTGACCAATCTTTAGTTAAGAAAGAATGTAACTATTACGACCAATTGAACCCATACTAGAGGATGGTGATTGATGCAGCTAGTCATAATTTTATTTTAGAATCGAATTGTGCAGGTACTAGTTTTACTCCTATATTTGAACAAGTGGGTACTAGTCATGCATCACAATTGGAAGAGATAGGAGTAACATGTTTTGATGAGAATGTGTGTAATGAAACTTTTCCATCTAATCAGTTTTGGGAAGTGTTGAAAGCAGCAGATGAACCTTTATGGGTAGGTTGTGACAACCACACTAAGTTATCAACGATATCAAGACTGTTAAATATCAAGGCAGAGTATAATGTGTCTAAGAATTGTTTCAACTCTTTTGTTGAAGTAATGCGGGAAACAATGCCTCCTAATAATATCATGCCAAATAATTTTTACGATATGAAGAAGTTAGTGGATAACTTAGGTCTTCCAGTTGTAAGGATAGGTATATGTAGTAGGGGATGTGTGTTATATTGGAGAGATGATGAAAATGCAGAATTTTGCAAATTCTGTAACCAACCTAGGTACAAAATTAATAGAAGGCAGGGTCATAATCAAAAGCATAGACCATGCAAGCAAATGTTTTATATGCCCTTAATCCTCAGATTGCAAAGGCTTTATGCGTCTCAAGCCACTGCTGAACACATAACTTGGCATACAAATCATGAAACAGAAAAGGATCTAATGTGTCATCCTTCAGATGCAGAAGCATGGAAACATTTTGATAGAACATACCCTGAGTTTGTATTAGAGCCTCGAAACATCAAGTTAGGTTTATGTGCTGATAGATTTGCCCCATTTGGGAAATCAGGAAAATGTTATTCATGTTAGCCAATTATTTTAACTCCGTACAATCTTCCACCTGGTATGTGCATGAAGACACCTTATATGTTTTGTACATTGATCGTGACTGGGCCACAAAATTCGAAAAAATTGATAGATGTTTATATGTAATCATTGATTGAAGAGTTACAACGGCTATGGGATGAAGGTATCCCTACATATGATGTTTCTACTGATCAATGATTTCTAATAAAGGCTGCTCTTCTTTGGACAATAAATGACTTTCCAGCTTATGAAATGTTATCTGGATGGAGTACAGCTGGGATATTAGGATGTCCGATATGTTTAGAGCGATCAATGTCATTTAAATTAAGACATGGTAAGAAGCCCAGATATTTCGACTAGTCATAGACAATTTTTGTCGATAAATCATACATTCAGAAGGAATAAGAAAGAGTTCATCAAAGATAGGATTGAAAGAACACGTCCACCATTGAGGTTGACCGGTTATTAAATTTGGGAGCGAGTGCAACACTTTCCAACTGTTGTTGAAAACCCTCATGGCATAACTATTGCATACGGAAGTACACATAAGTGGACTAAACGCAGTATATTTTGGGATCTACCATACTGGAAAGATCATCTTATTCATCATGATCTTGATGTTATGCACATAGAAAAGAATGTTTTCGATAATGTCATAAATACTGTGATGGATGTTACTGGAAAAACAAAAGACAATTTGAATGCAAGAAAAGATACGAGAGATATTTGTGATCGGCCAACACTAGATTTTGATGCAAGCAGTAGGGGACTAAAACCCAAAGCAGTTTATACATTGGACAAGGAGCAGAGACGGGTCGTTTGTCAATGATTGAAATCTATGCGGTTTCCTGATGGATATACTTCGAATATCAGGAGATGTGTTGATTTGAATGAATGTAAGATAATAGGTTTGAAGAGTCATGATTGTCACATATTTATGGAAAGACTAATTCCAATAGCTTTCAAGGAACTTCTACTAAACTTTGTATGGAGCGCCATTAAAGAGTTAAGTAATTTCCTTCATGATATTTGCTCAATGGTGTTAAAAGTATCACAGATGGAGAAATTAGAGAGAGACATTCTAATTATTCTTTGCAACTTAGAAAGAATATTTCCTCCATCGTTTTTTGATTCAATAGAGCATCTCTTAGTTCACTTGCCTTATGAGGCCAAAGTTGTACGTCCCGTCTAATTTCGATGGATATACCCATTTGAGAGGTAAGATATTTTTTAAAATAAATTTTAAATTACTTTATTATATATTATGTTCTAATAAACTTTTTTCTATTGCAACTAGATTCTTATATCATTTGAAGAAAAAAGTGAAGAATAAGGCATGTGTTGAAACTTCAATTTGTAATATATATATTGTGAAAGAAATGACAACATTTGCATCATATTATTTTGAGCCGCACGTGCAGTGCAAGAGGCGAAGAGCAGGAAAAAATGATGAGGCCCCCATTGATCCCAATTGCAAATCATTCTCTATTTTCAATTATCTCGGTCGACCAAGCGGCGCATGTAAGGTTCGTTGCTTAACAGGCGAAGAAAGGCAGGCAGCCCATACATATATTTTACTGAGTTGTCCAGAAGTGAAGCCATACTTCGAGTAAGTGTACATTGACAAATATATGCATTGTGTGTCAAATATTTATTAATATATAAATGGTATTTGTTAATAGGATTTTTCAAACTTCAATGTATGAACTACCATCAAATGAGTTTAACCGTTGGTACGATGAACAATTTGCAGCATGGTTCAAAACATATATAAGTTGCTTATGGACAAAAACCAAGTTATTAATACATCACTTATTAAAATATATATTATTGACTTTGCGTATGTGATCTTAGGTTCACAGTAATCATGATCAAGTTGAAGAGCAAGGATTGCTATATCATCTGTTATGGGGTCCAAAGACAAGAGTACGAAGTTGGCCAGCATATTTCATAAATTGGTATAATTTTCACACTCAAGAATATGGAATGGGAAAAGTCATAATGAATAGTGGTGTGTGTATTCGGTCATCCAATGGTGACAGTTCACAAGATGATTTTTATGGCCTGTTGGATGAAATCATAGAGATAGAGTATCATGGACCATTAATGACAATTGTGTTATTTAAATACATATGGTTTGACCCCGTCAAAGGAATGAATGTGCATATGAAGTTTAATTTGGTTGAAATAAATCACAAGAAAAGGTATATGAAATATAAATCATTTGTGTTGGCACAATAAGCAATTCAAGTATATTATGCATCATATCCTAGTTTGAAACGTGACAAAGCTGATTGGTGGGCTGTATGTAAAACAAAAGCACGAAAGAAAAATCGAGGAACACTGGAAGGATACAGCATATCAACAAGAAGAAGTTTGTAACACGGTTGAAACTGAGGAATATAACATTCCAAATTTACGAAATCCATGTGGAGCAATGATAAATGTGGATCCAATTGAAATTTGCGAATCAAATTTAGAAGGTGTTGCAGAATTTGATTTTGAGACAGAGGATGAAGATGATGATGATAATGCTCATAAAGAAGATGAAAGTGAAGATGAAGACAAAGGTGAAGATGAAGATGAAGACGAAGACGAAGACGAAGATTATGATTTTTGAGACTTTTTAATAATTACTTGTAATTATTATTATTATTACGACAAATGTTTATTGTTGTTGTCATAATTATTATTATTGTTGTTATTGTTGTTATTATTATCGTTATTATTAGGGTTAATACCACGAAAAACCCTAAACTGATATAGTTGTGACAATTTTACCCCAAACTATTTTTTTGATCACAAAAAATCTAAAAACTGGTACACTTGTGACAAATTTACCCCGAACTAATTTTTTGACCACAAAAAATTCCGAACTGGTATACTTGTGATAATTTTACACAAATTAATTTTTTTAAGTTATTTTTTTGTTTTTTCAAAATTTTTTATTAATTTTTTTCTTTCTTTTCTTTTCTTTTTTTCCTTAATATTCATCATCTTCAATCGGCGACCGGCCAGAGGTGGAAGCCGACTAGGTCGGCCTCGCCTACTGCTGGCAAGGCTCGACCTCGCCGGCTCGCAAGCAGCCGGCGGGGCCAACCTCACTAGCTTTCGCCTTTGGCCGGTCGCCGGACCAGCCACCGGCCAGAGGTTGAAGATGACGAATATTAGGAAAAAAAAATAAAATAAAAAAAATTACTAAAAAAATTTCAAAAAATAAAAATAAAATTAAAAAATTAGTTGGGGTAAAATTGTCACAAGTATACTAGTTCGGGGTTTTTTGTGGTCAAAAAAATAGTTCGGGATAAATTTCTCACAAGTGTACAAATTTGAGATTTTTTGTGGTAAAAAAAATAGTTTGTAGTAAAATTATCACAACTGTACCAGTTTACGATTTTTCGTGGTATTAACCCTTATTATTATTGTTGGCTAATTCCGTGGCTAATTAGTCACAAAAATAAAATAAAGTCGCGTCGAAACATTATTTTTGTGGTCCAAACTTTAGCCACAATGTAACTTCCGAAAATTTTTTAGATGTTGTATGTAGTGGTACACATAGTAAGCAGTTAAATTTAGATTTTAAAATATGTTTTGAATGATATACTATTCCGGTTAATCATCACCGGAGAAGATGATGAACAATTTAACCTCTGTTACGATGAATAAAATACTCCAAGTGTTGATTGTTTGTCTTTTAGTTCGCATCTTGGATGTTTATTGAATAAAATACTCTTACTTTTGATGTTTTGTCATCTATTCCTCAAAGATGGGCAAAAGTACACCAGTGCCATAATTTGTGTACGGCGATCACTTTGGTGCCATAACTTTTTTTCGGATTACTTTGATACCAACTTTTTTAAAAAATAATCATTTTAGTTGCAATGCTGACGTGGCTCGCCGGAAATCCGATGTGGCGCTAACACGACTCGCCGGAGAGATCCACCGCTTCTTGGGAGAGGTCCAATCAGATTAAAAACCAAAAATGACGTAGTTTAGCATGCTGACGTGTACTTTTTTTTAAAATTATTATATTATATTATATTTAAAAAAAAATTCGAAAAAAGCCACGTAATTTTCATGTGTACAAGTCAGACTATTTTGTTTTTAATATAAATGCCAGGTCAACTTTTTGGGCGAAGTCACTAAAGTGATCTATTTTCCTCTGACTTGGCACCAAAGTGATCCGAAAAAAAGTTATGGCACCAAAGTAATCGCCGTACACAAGTTATGGCACTTATGGTGTACTTTTGCCCTCAAAGATGTGATTACGCATGCAGTGACGTTTTAATCACTTTGGTACTTGTATGCCGTATGGCATATACCCTGGAATATCCGTTTTCGCTTTTTGGGATGAACAATGTCTGCGTTGGGCCAATTGGCCACGAAAATAAAAGTTTCGATGCCTTTTCTGAATTTATTTTATTTTCGTGGCTAATTAGCCACATATTAAATTCATGGTAAAATTCGTGGCTATTCCAAATTTATTTTATTTTTCATGGCTAAATACGTGGCTAATTAGTCACGAATTTTGCCACGAATTAAATACGTGGCTAATTAGCCATGTATCTAGCCACGAAAATAAAATAAAGTCCGAAAAGTTGTGTAAACTTGATTTTCGTGGCAAATATTTCCAGCGCAATGCCGCCAAGAAAATTTCGTCGAAATGGTCTTTGTGCGCAAATGATTAAAATAAGAAACCCTTCTTAGAACAAGAAGCCCTCTCTTCAGAAACATCTCTCGCTTCCCCTCTTCACAAACCCTAATAATCATCTTCATCTTCATCATCTTCTCTTGCAGTTATCTACCCCAGCATCACTCGCTCGGCTCATTCAAGCAATTACTCTATTTTTCCCCACTTCCTGTGGCTAGCTGGTGTTCACTTCGCTACATCACCTCTAGCTTTTGAGGCCTTCGTCACTCCGCGCGCATTGCGCAGGCGGCTCTTCCTGCCGTTCGATTTTTTCATCTCCTGTGACTCACCAACTCTCTCTCGGCTCTCACTTCACTCTCCCGTCCGCCCGGTGAGTCTCGCACGATCGTATTTTGTCACTCGTCTCCTTGCCCGAGCCCCATTAGGGTGGCCCTCGCGCAGATCGACGAGCATCCCTCCTGATCTGCGTGAGGGCCGCTCGGGCGAGCGTTTGTAAGGTAACTGAAGTCGTAATTTTTTATCATCACATAGGGAATCTGTGACATCCGAAAATTTCGTAATAATAAATAATTGACGTGGGGAATTCTCTATGATCGAGAATGATACGGGGATTATAAAGCCAAGAACTACTTAAGTTGGTATTTGTACGGACACGTAGAGATTTTCATCGAATCGTATTTCGCGAAGTGTGGATTTAGAAATGAAATCGTTCCAAGTTTGACGTGTTTAATATTTTAAACGTTATCGTGTACGCTAGTCGTAGTGCAATATTGGTGGGGATTATTATTATTGATTAATTTTGGTAAAGTAAGGTTAGCCTTTTTCTATTTGGTCGTTAAGGAAAGGGGATGAGATATTCTTATGAAAATATCTTCTGGACTTTTCTGTTTCCTCACGTGATTATTGAAGAGGAAGCTTGACCAAAAGCCACCTGGCCCCTTAAGTCATCTTCTGCCCAATTAGACACCTAGCCTAAGTAATGATTTTCCTTGGCCATCACTTTTTCTTTAATCTCTTACACGTGGGCATGATGGAAGGAGAAGATGCCACCCGTGAGTGCATTGAATTTATCCACCCCTTTGTATATTTCTCAGCTTTCATCTTCGTATGGGTAATTACCGAAGACAATTTCACCAAATCTACACTCTCTCCTTCACTTTCTACTTCCGTCATCACCAATCCAGAATTTTCGAGAGAGCTTTAACCTTTGGGGTGTTCAGATTCTGCACAAGGTAAGTGAAAACTCTAGGTTTAAGCTAAATAAATCTACTTGGCACTTGCAACTTGGTTGCTTCAGAAGGGTTATTTTGATGTGCAATAGTGAGGTTGTGATGATGGTTAAATCTGTTTTTGCTGGTTCTATACACGTTCAAATGGATGTGATTTGTTTCCTTAAAGTATGGCGATAATCAGCAAGCGAAACGATTAATTCGGAATGAGTAAGTGTAATTTTTGAGGTGATTGTTGGATTCTTATTATTGTTTTATGTATGTAAAAAAAATGGTAGAAAATCGTTTTACTTAAAGTGATGATTATGTTTATTTTGATACTCAAAGTGATGATGATGTTTATTTTGATACTCAAAGGGATGATTTTGTTTTTGAAACTGGGTAGATTTTAATCCTCAAAATTTGGTTTTGTGTACCTTAGAAACTGCTAAGACTTTGTTATCAAAATCTGGTTCTATGTACATTTGAACCTGTTCAGACTTTACTATCAAAATTTGATTCTGTCTACTTTTGAAAAATATTCAGACTTTAACTTCAGACTTTAACTTCAGACTTTACCTTCGACTTTACTTTCAGACTTTACCTTCAGATTTAACATCCAGACTTTGCAGTTCAGACTCTATTTTTAAAATTGCTTAGACTTTGTCGCTCGGATTTTACTGTTCAAAATTTACTGTTCAGACTTACTATTTAAAATTTACTGTTCAGATTTCTTGTTCAAAATTTACTGTTTAGATTTACTGTTTAAAATTTACTGTTCAGATTTGCTGTTCAAAATTTACTTGCTCGGACTTCTTTCAAAATTTACAAAATTTACTTTATTTCAAAGTTTTACTATTCGCACTTACTTATAATCTTGATTCGGACTTTACTATTCAAAACCAAACACGAGTCTAATCCGCTCAAATTGAATCCGCTTTTTGAGTCTGAATTTGCTTCCCGAATCAATTAAACTCGAGTTTGAATTTGCTTTTGAATCTGAATCTGCTCCTGAGTCTGAATTCTCTTCTGAGTCTGAATCCACCTCTGAGTCTGAACTCACCTCTGAGTCTGAACTTGCTTCTGATGACTCAAATTTGCTTCTGAACCCTAATTTGCTTATGAGCTGAGTTTGCTTTTGAGTTTGAAATGTATTGTTTCATGTTTAAATTACTCGGATGCTGCATTTCATGGCTTTAAAGTACAAAAACCGTGATGGCTCGGTATGGGACGGGCCAAAGTGAACTTTTGCATACAAATACTTGGTTGTTATGACTTGCATGGGAATAATATTAATTCCGTCGCCCAATTAGTGGTGTGTGACGATGCCCCGTGTGTCGGGATGCCCCGTAAGTCGGGATGCCCCGGGAGTGTTTCGGGATGCCTCGGGAGTCGAGATGCCTCGTTGGTTGGGATGCCTCGGGTGTGTGCCGGGATGCCTCGGAGTTGGGATGCCCCGTTGGTCGGGATGCCCCGGAGTGTTCGGTAGGATGAAGTAATGAACTTAATCGCATGAGCATAAATGTTTTATCTCATGCTTGCGTCTGAGTGGAAATATCATGATATGTTGCATCATTCAGATTTTGCGGCACATCCATACAGAAAATGTATAACTTGCATTCAAGTTCTATGCATATCGTTTGCTATGCATGCGTATGTGTTTATGCCAGGTGAAGTGGTAAGCTGATTTCCCTAACTTAAAACTAAAGATTTCATTTATTGGGCTTCGACTCATCCCACTATTTTTCAAACATGTAAGAATGGACAAACCTGCTACCGATGCTTGCTGGTTTTTCTCTATATACTATGAATGACAGTACGTTGATATGTTTGGCCCGAGAGTGGTTATAATTTGTACAAGATGTATATCTACTATATGGATTGATGCGGGATAAAGGTTGATATGAAGACGACGGCATCTACAACTTGTTGTAAGGTTTACTTTTGTGCGGGTCGTTTTTGGAGTAAATTGTAGCATGGAGATAGGCAACCTTGACCTACTCAGATGCTTGTTTTTTGTGATTTTATGGTGTATTGCCTGGTCTTGTAATTCTTACAAGTATTGTTAATGAGAAGGAAAAGTTTATTTTGACAAACTTGTTTCAGACTTTGACTTCCGCTGGCCATTTTATTAATAATATTAATTGGTACGTGTTTCGCGTGACGTTATGGGTCGTCACAGAATCGCTAGTTCCAGATGGGTTTTGCTATTTGTAGTTGGGGTTTATTTTTATTGTCATTTGGCAAGAGGAGGTGGTTTTTGCTGGAAATAGCAAGACCTTGCCTGTGAAAGCTTTGGCAGTTTACGATTCCTATGAACGCTGTCCTTAGTACAAGCAAATGGGTCCTTATTTTTATGTCTCTGATCTCTCTCTCTCTGGCCCGACATTGGGACTTGCATCCGTGGGTGGAGGAGAAGTATAATTGTTCTTGAATCTGCTCCACTGAAGTTTTGTATTACTAAACCGTGATCAGATCTTGTTTTTTCTTCTTTCCTATTAAATTTCTTTCTCAGTATCTTTGTTGGTTGATGACATTGCCCGGATGATAAGCAAGAAGAGCGCTTTAGTTGCATTTCTGACTGTTTATCATTATTATTAAGACATAATAGTTGAGGCCAGTCAATGTGCTTCTCGTGTTGTTTAACTTTGAGCTAAAAGAGTGTTTTCCAGATCTCCCTTTCGGCGCTGCGCTCCAGCTGAGTCGTGCTCTCCTTTTCCTTGCACCAGTGGGTGTTTAACTTTCGAATTTTTCATTCTGGTATTACATATACATGCATGGTCATCAGAGGAAGAGCTTGCTGAGAAGCAAGAGGTCTTGTTTTTCTTCTTCTTCCTTGGTACTTGTGGAGCAGCACTACAAATCTTGGCACGTGGTGAAAGTAAATCGTTCATGGGCTTATTATTAGCTTATGAAGTAAATCGATCACGGGTGATTTCACAAAACACTTTCTTGGTCTTATGAACTTAGGATTTCCAAGAAGGCATTGGAGCACCTATATTTCTCTTGACATCTCAAGTTGGTGGTCTAGGCCTCACCCTTACAAAAGCAGACCGTGTGATTGTTGTTGATCCAGCATGGAATCCAAGGTACTACTGCTTATTCGATTGTCGGCCATGAATTCAACTACTTTTGCAAGTACATGAAAGAGGAAAGAAGAAAAGAATTTCTTCTTTCTGCTATATTGTAAGGGCATATTCAATGCCATTCCTTTATTATGGGACTATTAACTGTTCCACAACTTTTAAGTACGAATCTGTGTACTGTTGGAGTTCTAACCCATACTTGTCATGGGTAATATCATTATGGTAGATGATACAAGTTCTTACCCAACTTTAAGCTTCATGCTGCTTGCTAAATAATATTTCATGGTACCTATATCACTGAACTAATGATGCAAAGACACATGTAAGGAACATCATGTCAGCCTTGACTTGATCTATTCATCAATTTTGACGCAAGTTAATTTGATCGCCCCTTAGTTGATTCATAAAACAATATGACGGAGCAAAAAACTACCATTTTAGTGATATAGTCTTATGTTGTTTTTAGCATACTTCCTGGAAGGGAAGGTACTTTCTTGACATTAACTTCTACAGTGTACTTGGAGAAACTCATGGCACAATACAAGTTTGTGCTTAAATTCGCTGTTATTTATTTTCATATGTCCTAATAGTGTCAGCACTTACCGCAAATTCTTCTGGTTCTTTGGTAAAAAAAGTTGTATTTATTACTTTAAACCTATGCTTGGTTTTGTTTTTTTTTTTTTTGGGGGGGGGCAATTTTTCCCATCCGTTTTCCCTCCCTTCTTTTCTCAAACATAGCTTAGACATTTTGTAGCTGTTTTCATATATGAGTAAAGAAGCAGATCTTGAGCATATTTCTGTTAGTTTACATGTGCATTTCTTATTGACAGTATGGATAACCAAAGTGTTGATCGCGCCTATCGAATTGGACAAATGAAGGATGTCATTATGTATAGGTTGATGACATGTGGAACTATCGAGGAGAAGATACACAGAAAGCAGGTTTTGTATTGTTCAACTATGCTATGGTCTCAATTGGTGCGATGGAAAGATATTTTCAGGGCTTGTATGCAATTTAAGATAATAGAAATGACTTAAGAACTGTTACGGTAAACAACGTTATTATCATGGAGCAGATGTTACTATGAAATGCTACAATCAGGAGCCTTAGGTGTTTCACTAGAATTCTTTGGCTTTCGTGTGTTGATGAGCACAAACGATGCATGCCTCAGAAGTACTGGATATATCTGCTACTCCATTTGTCACTGCACGCGTTATCAAATGAACAATCAAGACAAGATTTCTTTTCTAGTTTTCTCATAAAAAGATAGTATCTTATATAATGCATTCGCATTTGTTCTTTTATGAGTGAGTGGCTCACTATATTGTATAAGTAGTGTATTGCAAACATGCAATACTTTATCAAGGGCATGGAAACCACATAGGACGGAATGTGCATGATACCCGTCATTTTATTGTGGGACATAAATTCAGAAAATGTGCTGATTCGGAGGGCTATTTATGTTGGAACTCCACTATTGTAGATTCTTTTTGGAGCTACGGTACCTCCATCATCACGCATCAATTGATTCAAGCATAGGCCTTTATCAATGTTAAATATATATTTTAGCAATTAATTTTGCTGCTAATTAGATTTAAAATCGAAATCGTCCCTAAACAATATTTATTGCAAACTTATTGACAAAAAAAAATTTTCCTGGCAAATTAGCGACGAATTTTGCCACATATAGATTTCGTCGCAATTTAGCAACAAAAAAAAAAGTGTCTTCGCAAATTAGCGACGACTTTTGCCACGTATACAATTTCATGGAGAATTAACGATGAGATTTGCCACGAATAAATAGCGACGAATTTTGTCACGAATACAGTTCGTGGCAAAATTAACGATGAATTTTTCCACGAAGAAAGCTTGTGGCAACATTAGCGACGAATTTTGCCACGAGTAATTAGCGATGAATTTTGCCACGAATAATTAGTGATGAATTTTGCTATGAACTATAGTCATGGCTAATTTTGTCACGAATTTTGCCACAAATACAGTTCGTGGCAAAATTAGCAACGAATTTTGCCACGAATAACTAGGGACGAATACAAATACAATTTGTGACAAATAGCGATGAAATTTTCCACGAATAATTAGCGAAGATTTTTGCCACGAATAAATTAGTCAAATAGCGATTTTTTTGCCACGAATTATATTTTTGCCACGTGGCTAATTTAGAGATGATTTTTTGCCAAATAAATTAGTCACGAATTTTGTTCGTCGCAAATTAGTGACGAAAATTGAAATTTTTTCGTTGCAAAAATTTGCGACACCGTATTAGCCACGAATTTTTTTTCGTGGCTAATTTCGTCGCAAAATCTTTTAGCCATGAATTTTTTAATTTTTTCGTGGTAAAATTCGTGACTAAAACCTTATTTTTTTGTAGTGGAAAGACCGTCACATCACGCCGCCGTTGTTATTAGCCTAAGTGCGAAATTGGCATTTATATATTGGGTGTTCCCCGCCTTACGTAAAATGTAGGACTCTCGTTTTTTTACGTTTTAACAATCAAGTCGTCTAACTTGCTTGGCTTATACAATTAGGTAATTTCATCACTCACATTATTGCTAAGCTAAAACGAAGACAGATATACAGAGACCCCTCGTATAATTTATCCAACTACAATAGTATGTTTTGGACCGTGAGTATGCGGCGTCACTGCCGGAAAGATCAATACAATGCCGAGCGCCACGCCCACCGATTCTCTCCGCCAATATAGCAGAACAACTTAAAAGCAAACAAGAGTAATCTCAGTCCTGATGGTAAATAACAGCATACACATGTGGAAGACTAATCCTATACCCTTCCATACACAGCTAAACTCCCAGCTAAAAGTGCATCCGCAAGCTCCAGACTTCATAAGACCAACCAGTGCAATGGAAAAGGCAAATCACACACATCTGTACACATATCCCTCTAAGCACTATTATCAAGCCTTAGCTGCAGCTGCGGCATCACGTATTTTGTGCCCGACTAGCCCTCCTAGAAGCGTTGAGATCGACCTTCTGGCTGGAGATGGAGCCTCATGCCTGACCAGTGCTTTTTGTGACCACTGCGCTGCCCGCTACCAAGTCCATGAGGTTGCTCGACCTTGTCCTCGACACCATGCACGTTAAGCCGTGAGTTCCCCTTCACCCTGAATTTGCGGAGGTGTTCACGCCAGCTCAGGAAGGAGCTTCTCAGTTCTTTCTCCACCCGCGACCTGCCCATTCATAGCATCAGACAGAGGTCGACTCTGAAGTAACTTGAAATTCACGTCACTTTCACAAATTTTATTTGTAGCAAATATAAATTGTCACACTAGTGTGTAAGCTGCGGAAGGAACAGCCAGATCTCAACGGACAAGAACATTATGATCTTGTCAGTCCCATTGCTCATGTTTTTAGTGGATAAAGACTATGCGAGATTTTCTAAGCACAAATCATGTCAAATCAATTTCAACTTCCGAGAATTAAAAGAAAGAAGTCGACCTGAAAACATCCACATGACATGGTTTACCAAAACCATGAATTGATTCAAACAAAACGGTCACAAGATCGGTGGATATGATTAAACACACATGTTACCACTCGTAATTACAGGATAAAAAACTATAGAATCTGCATCACTCACCAATATTCGATCGTAGGATCTGCATAGCTTATCCAGATGCAAAGAGCAATGACAAAGGAAATTTCTATTGCATCCTTCATATAAGCCTGATAAACAAAAAAATTACCATCCAGTACCTTCTGATAATTTCAACAAGAATTAAGCTTCTTTCATTGAGTAACAAATTAAGCTATTTGGTTATTAGTGCCTAATGCATAAAAATATCTCATAGCACCACAACAAGTATTCAATTTGGCACCTCAACAGAAAGCACACAATTAGTCAACTGAAAGCATCAGAGAGGCACTACGTCCACTAACTTTAAAGTAGTGGCCATGGCAGTCAATAGACTTTCCTGGACATGATTGCTTCTGTGAAAGCTACACGTGATTCGGCGAGAGGACAGCCAAATCTGAGATTGCCAGCTACTCAAAACCACAATCACAAACATCTAAAATAGCCAGGACCAAGCAAGCAAATGAAAGTACACAACATTAAAACATACCAGAATATTACCTCTGCGATTTAAAACAGGTTTTGCTTTAGGAGTTCTTCCAAGATGCCGCTTCTGTGCATGCTCACAAGAAGGCAGAGTTCCTTCATTCATAGTATCACCGGCTTTTCGTTTTCGACGACTCCCTTGGACTGGACCACACGATTGTTCATGATGCTGATCAAAAGGAGAGGTCCTGACAACTCCATGTTCATCAGATCTTAATTTAGGAGGTCTCCCAAGATGTTTAATCTCCGGTTGTCCCTGCTGCTTGGTTTTAGGAGGTCTCCCACAGCGTTTGAGCTGTGGTTGTCCTTGTCGCACAATCTGTGGTGGCACAACAGCATTGGCAGCAGTCCCATGATTTAATGGCGACATATCTGCAGGTACTCTATCTAAGCCAGGATCACCTTGAATGGGCCCTGATGCTCGAGGGTGCAATTTGTTCTTGTACAATAATGATTGTTCTTGCAACATTTGCCGTTTAGTGTGCCTCCCACTTTTCCGATGCTGTGGTTGCTGCGGAATGTCCACTGCTTTGTGCAGAATCGCCAAATTCAGTTTGGGCATCTGGTGATATGATTCCAGTTCTTCACATTGAAGCTTTGGCTCATCTTGCAGCAAGCGGTTCCCAATGCTATTAAGCTCGCATGGCTGTCCATGTTGATGCCGAAGGAATAACATTTTAGCCATTGTAGCCATCTTTTCAGATTGGAGGGGCTTCTGCTGCAAAAGCCTTTTTCTCTTCTGCTGCTCTGGCTGCAAGGACTTCCGCAAAAATGTGAAAGGAGCAACTGCTTCACAGTCAAATAACTCTAGGCCAAAGCACTTGATCAGCTTGCTTTTCTTGTTTGCCTCATTCTCTTGCTCATTAATTAAAGGGAGGGCAGATGCTTCGGAAGGAGGAAGCTTACTATCCCAAAGAAGTAATTCTTCCTGTCGCAGTTCATTCTGCACCTGCTCATGATGCACTGCTGTAGGCAGTCCAACCACAGATGCAGATACAGAACTTCTTTGGGATTCAGAGAATTTATGCCGTTCAGGACTCAGTTGCTTGCTCTGTGGTGATATTGATATCATCCTAAAGGCAGAAGCACCATTTCCTTTAACATTCAAGAAGCCTCGGCCCCAAGGCTGGAGTTTCTCTTGCTGTTGTTGTCCAAGATTCTGCGGTTGAGTCTGACACAGAGGCATAAATTTAGCTGCTCCTAGCACCACCGCATGGCCTTGAACAGAAAGTTCTTGCTGCCTCTCCCCATCGAGCTGCAACAGATACGCGAAACAGAGAATTAGTTCATCTCAAAATCAAGTAAACCTTATTCTTGATAACTGATTTTCCCTCTTCCCGCATTTCCATTCAATTTATTAGCTGCAGGAAGCAGGATATGAATGTGAAATTGCTTGCCTGAAGAACTTAGAAACGTGATTGTCATAGTTTTACCTGGTATGACATTTGGCTTCTCTCACCATGCTCCAAATCCACAGGTCCATCTGGCAAAGCAGGTGCTTCTTTGAATGGTGATCTAACCTGTGAAGTTTTTCCTTCATATGAAGGTTCTAATTGTGCTTGCTCATAGACCTGTGCATCCTCTCGTGCATAAATGGCAGCATCTGACTGAGACTCAAGTGGCTTCTGCTGACTAAAAATTTCAGCATGATATTTTGGAGCAGAAACTTCGGTTTCTTGGACCTTCTTAAACTTCCCTAAATCCACAAGTGGCACATCAAAAGAGGCACCAGTAATTATTGATCCCGATCCAGCGGACTTGTCCACAGTAATGTTAGTTGTTAGTGCCTCCGGTTCAATTTCCAGTGATCTGTAAACAGCCAAATCGCATGGTTGCTTCTCAAGAAGCTGCTCGAAATTTGGTAGCACATTTGGAAGTACCAAGAAAAAGTAGTTACACATACCTCGGTAAGTCATGTGCAGAAAGCTTTGGTTGCGTCTCCCTCAGAGATTGAGTGTGCAATACTGCTGCTTCAACCTCTGGTGGCCTCTTGGAAGTAGAAAGCTCCGCTTGTTTCTTCACATTGAATATTGGTGCCTTCACTTGAGTATGAATCCATTCCTGTTGGCACATCTGTGAGGGAAATTCTATTTGTCCAATGTCACTTCTCAACGTTTGCCCCTCTAAAGCTTCATCATCCTTGCCTCCCGCCAACAAATTCTGCCAAGGCATGTGGGTTGATGACTCCATTGCATTCCAAGATTCAAAAATTGCCATGAGCCGACCCTTAAACTCTTTGTTCCGCTTTAGCAGTTCTATGCACTTCTCCTGATTATGAATGAAGCAAAGATGCAATTATAACAGCAGAGTTCACACAGAGGGTCGAAGGAAAACAAGCTAATCTTCATCACATTCAGCAAAGATCAGCATGCATATTTTCCTTGGAAATATGTGATGGACCTACTTCCTTAAAGTTAGGAGTACTTGGAAGCAGATCTGGTCTGACCACAACAGAGAGAATCTCCCCTTGTTTTGCACATAGCTGCTCCTGCACCGTGCTATTTTATGAGGGGAAAAACTTCAGTCATTGGATAATCATCAGGCCATTATACGGTCACGGGATGGAAGTTTACATTGTCTTCTACATGTTACCAAAAAATTTCCTAAATGTCCGCACATTGTTAAGAAGAAGATTGCAAAATATCCCGACAAAATAGACAAAATGGTAATCTTAAACTTCTGCTGTACAATCGTTGGACTAATTATGCTCGATCAATCAAACTTTGCTAGTTGTGATTTATATCAACCAATTACTTGACTATTTTGCTACTATACTTTCATCATTTGTTCTCTTTTTAGCACCCAAGTGCTCGTCAATCTGCAAGAAACGAGAATGGAAGGAGGAGATAAAGGGGAAAGAGCATACCAAACATCAGTACTGTTCCTCGATTCAATTAATGTTTCTTGGACGACAACATTTTCGTCGGCCAATTCAATTTGTTGCCTCAGGTGATTAGTTAGCTCTTCCATCCCTGCTATTTCTTCTTCCAACATCTGGAGTTGTACGCCAAGATTCTCATACTGTTGATCTTGTACATTATACTCCTTGATGACTTCAACTTGCCCTTTATTTCCTTTATCCTGTTCAACTAATTTCCCATCAAGGTCTTCTCTTGCATGTGCTTCTTCCATGGCTTTGTTATCCTGGGTTTGATGTCGTGGATTCTGCTCCACAACCACCACATCAATTTGTTTTTGAGCTTCATTGTTGTGAATGACAGTTGATTGACTATGATCTTTGTCATGCTGCTCACGCAATTGAGCTTGATTTTCAGTTACTTCATTTTCCTGCTCTGTGGGTCTAGATTCTTCAATTATTTCATGCTGTTGAGGACATTCCTCTTTCAGCTGAAATACTCTGGAGTGTAGGCACTCTTGTTTTTCTTCTTCAATCGCTTGAATGATTCCCTCTCATGCTTTCTCCAAAACCTCAATTCTTTCGTATTCCTGCATAAAGGCTTCATGTAGTACTTCATTTGCTTCAACCCCTATTCTTCCTTCTTTCATCACATCCAGCTCCTGTAGTCTATTTAGCCGAACTTGTTGATGCTGCGATTGATCTTTGCCCTCAGTCCCCCTAAATGACAGAAGAGCTTTCTTCGGCGGATTGGTAACTTAAATCAGCAAACCTTGCTGCTTATTTCTATCCCCTACTCCAACATTCTCTTTCTTAGACAATGAATCTTTCTTTTTGTATAACTTTTCTCTCTCACTCCTTAGCCGGCCCCCTCTCTTACTTTTATCCCTCCGACCAGGTACCGATAAATTGTTGTCACCAAATGGAAAAGTGTAATGGTTTGCAGAAGCAGAAATAATATCCCCACATTCACTGAGCTTCTTTAGATGATGACTCAACAAGCTGGCGTGTCCCCATGGCAAATCCTGATATTCTGCCTTAATGAACTTAGATATCAATTCCTCACTAGATCCCCCTTCCTCATTTAGTTCCTGAATTGCCCTGCAAATCATCTAGACAAAATGCACGTGCAAATCAACATCTTGTAAAACGCACGTTTACCAAAAATATGCAAGAAATAGGGAGCTCCAAATTTGGGAGGATTGCACTTGGAAGAGCAGTAAATGAGGAAAAAAAAAGGTTAATACCAAGGCATAGGTATGGTGATAGGGAGTCTGGAACGTTGGGAATAGCATGCTGAGTCGCTTCTCGATACTGTTTCGGGAATGGGATGCAGGTGTTCCATTGGTAGGGCCCAACATGGCGAGGTTTGCCAGAACTTCATCTGCAAGCTTTCCGATCCTCTTCTGCTCATGGTAATGCAATGAAACACATTAAATTCCCCAAGTGCAAACACATGCATGGATTTGAAGGAAAAAAACGGAGAATCTTCAACGTGCGCAACTCCTAGAAGCTGCCTCCCATTTATAAAATCCCGAAGTTTCCTATTATCTCCTTGCTAATTGGAGAAGTTGTTCGGTATAAAATTGGATTGTCATACTCAAAAGTTCCCCTTCACGGGCATACACGATCCAATGCACAAAAGAAGACAACTTTGCCCCAAAATTGGAGCTCGAGACAATCGCCTTGTTCAGGTCATCGATCTATAGATTCTTAACCAGCACATGCATTAGCATTACACAGATGGAGCAAAACTGGGTTCTAAAATCTTGTACTCAACTACCACACAGTGCCCGACAAACTTACGTGCGCGCGAATTAGGAAAGCCAAGACCAGCGAAATCACGAAACAAAGACTAATAACTCAACATTGCCCGAACAAACAGATTCTTCTCCTGGACGGACAATCCACGACACGGTATCAAACCGAGAGACAAAAAAGAAAACCGTGAACGCACTCTCCGGCCAAAGATTCTTCTCCTAGATGGACGATTTACGACAAGGCATCAAACTTGAGAGAGAAAAGAAAAACCCACGAATGCATTCTCCAACCGAGGCGAGCGAGTGGTGGTTACCTGAGACAAGGACGGAGGAGCCGGCGTGGAGGATGGCGGCGGTTGGACGGTGGAGGCACCCATGTAAGGGGCTCTGCGCCGCCGAAACTGGTTGGTCGTTCGCTTCGGAGGACTCCTCCAAAATCGCTTGGTGATGGGCGGGAATGCGAGGCTGGGAAATGAAGAAGACGAAGAAGTAAGGGCTGGTTTATATAGGTTTCTGAAGAAGCAGCGACGTCGTTTTCTCCTGCTTTCTTTTTCGGGCTTTTGCCTTTTGGGCTTCTCTTAGGCCCGATCGTGACTCCTGCTCGACCAAGAACTGGAAACACAATCATCTCTCTCCTGATTTTTCAGTAGCCTTTCAACTTTTTAAGCTAGAACACAACTTCAATCAGAAGAATGTTAAAAAGTCACAGTTGATTCTTGTCATTGGAATATGAGGGTAAGATACTAAGAGCAATAATAATTGTAATTGGTTCATATGACTTTCTTTTTTCTCTTTTCTGACAATCAATTCATCCAAACTTGCTTGTTTCGTACAATCAAAGCAATTACCTCGACTGAAACATTCCATCTTCTAAGCTAAAACAATAACAGAGATACAGATACACTTGACTGAAACATTCCATCTTCTAAACTAAAACAGTAACAGAGATACAGAAACCCTTCCTAAACTGTGCCTTTGTGGTGCCACTGCCACATATGTCGATACGGTGCCCGATTGACGCACCCACACGGACGCTCTCCGCCAATTGTAGCATGGCAACTTAAAAGCAAAAAAGAATAACTCGGTCCGGATGGTAAATAACAGATACACAAAGCTAACATGTCGAAGACTAATCCGATACTTTCTTTACAAAGCAAAACTCCCAAATTAAAGCATATCCACAAGCAACGGACTTTATAAGACAAATCAGGGCAATGGAAGAGGCAAATTACACACATATATACATATCCCTTTAAGCACTCTTATCAGGCCTTAGCAACCACCTGCGGCATCTTGGCCTCTACACCCGACTAGTCCTCCTACAAGCGTTGAGATCGACCTTCTGGCTGGAGGTGGAGCCTCATGCCTGACAGGTGCTTTTTGTGACCACTGCGCTGGCCGCTACCTCGCCCATGAGGTTGCTTGACTGGGTCCACGACAACATGCACCTTACACCGGGAGTTCCCCTTCACCCTGAACTTGTAGAGGTGCACACACCAACTCAGGGGGCTTCTCGATTCTTTCTCCACCCGCGACCTGCCCGTTCGAAGCACCAGATGGAAGCTCGACTCTGAAGTAACATGAAAATCACGTCACTTTCACAGATCTTATTCGTAACAAATATAAGTTATCACACTAGTGTGTATGCTGCATTAGGAACAGCCAGATCTTAACCGACAAGAAAATTATGATCATGCCAGTCCCATTGCTCATGTTTTTGGTGGAGAAAGACTATGCGAGATTTTCTAAGCACAAATCATATCAAATCAATATCAATTTCGGAGAAATAAAATATATAAGTCAACCTCAAAACATCCACATGATATAATTTACAATTATCATAAATTGACCAAGATAAAACGGTCACAAGATCAGTGGATATGATTATGCACAGAAGTTATAGATCATTACAAGATAAAAAAAACTATAGAATCATCATCACTCGTCAAGATTCGACGTAGGATTTGCAACGCTTGTCCAGATGCAGAGAGCAATGACAAAGGAAATTCCTATTGCATCCTTCATATAAGCCTGATAGAAAAAAATTACCATCCATTACCTTCAGATAATTTCAAAAGGATATTAAGCTTTTTTCAGTGAGTAACAAATCAAGCTATTTGGGGATTAGTGTCTAATGCATAAAAATATCTCATAGCACCACAACAAGTATTCAATTTGGCACCTCAACAGAAAGCACACAATTTGTCAACCGAAAGCATCAGAGAGGCACTACATCCACTAACTTCGAAGTAGTGGCCATGGCAGTCATTAGACTTTCCTGGACATGGTTGCTTCTGTGAAAGCTACATGTGATTCGGCAAGAGGACAGCCAAATCTGAGATTGTCAGCTACTCATAACAGAACATTACCTCTGTGATTTATCAATTTCTGTCAGATCAAAAAGTCCTGCATGTAAAACAGGTTGGGCTTTAGGTGGTCTTCCAAGATGCCGCTTCTGTGCATGCTCGGAAGAAGGCAAGGTTGCTTCGTATGTAGCATCAGAAGGCAAGGTTCCTTCAAATGTAGCATCACCGGCTTTCCGTTTGTGAGGTCTCCCTAGGACTGGACCGCATGATTGTTGATGATGCTGATCTAAAGGAGAGGTCCCGACAACTCCATCCTCATCTGATCTTAATTTAGGAGGTCTCCCAAGACGTTTAATCTCCGGTTGTCCCTGCTGCTTGGTTTTAGGAGGCCTCCCACGGCATTTAAGCTGTGGTTGTCCCTGTCGCACAATCTGTGGTTGCACAACAGCCTTGACAGCAGTCTCATGATTTAATGGCAACAAATCTGCAGGTAATCTATCTAAGCCAAGATCGACTTGAATGGGCTCTGACACTCGAGGGCGCAGTTTGTTCTTGTACGACGATGATTGTTGTCGTAACATTTGCAGTTTAGTGTTCCTCCTGCGTTTCCGATGCTGCGGTTGCTGTGGAATGTCCACTACCTCTTGCAGAATCTCCAAATTCATTTTGGACACCTGATGATTTGATTCCGGTTCTTCAATTTGAAGCTTTGGCTCATTTTGCTGCGAATGGTTCTTAGTTCTCTTAAGCTCGCATGGCTGCTCCTGTTTATGCCGAAGGAGTAACATTTTAGCCGTTGTAGCCATCTTTTCAGATTGGAGGGGCTTCTGCTGCTCTGGCTGCAAGGACTTCCGCAGAAATGTGAAAGGAGCAACTGCTTCACGGTCAAATAACTCTAGGCCATAGCACCTGATCGGCCTGCTTTTCTCGTTTGCCTCGTTCTCTTGCCCAGTAATTAAAGGGAGTGCGGATGCTTTGGAAGGAGGAAGCTTAAAATCCCGAGGAAGAAATTTTTCTCGTCGCAGTTCATTCTGCACCTGCTCATGATGCACTGCTGCAGGCAGTCCAACCGCAGGGGCAGATACAGAACTTGTTTGGGATTCAGAGAATTCATGCCGTTCAGGACTCAGTTGCTTGCTCTGTATTGATATTGACTTCATCTTAAAGGCAGAAGCGCCGTTTCCTTTGACATTCAAGAAGCCTTGTCCCCAAGGCTGGAATTTCGCTGGCTGCTGTTGTCCAAGATTCTGCAGTTGAGTCTGACCCGGAGGCATAAATTTGGCTGCTTCTGGCACCACCACATGGCCATGAACAGAAAGTTCTTGCTGCCTCTCCCCATCGAGCTGCAACAGATACGTGAAACAGAGAATTAGTTCATCTCAAAATCACATGAACCTTATTCTCGATGACTCATTTTCACTATTCCCGCATTTCCATTCACTTTATTAGCTGCAGGAAGCATGACATGAACGTGAATTTGCTTGCCTAAAGAACTTAGAAATGTGATTGTCATAGTTTACCTGGTATGAAGTCTGGCTTCTCTCACCATGCTCCAAACCCACAGGTCCATCTGGCAAAGCAGGTGCTTCTTCCAATGGCGATCTAACCTGTGAAGGTTTTCCTTCATATGAAGGTTCTAATAATTGTGCTTGCTCATAGGCCTGTGCATCCTCTCGTGCATTAATGGCAGCATCTGACTGAGACTCAGGTGTCTTCTGCTGACTAAAAACTTCACCACGATATTTAGGATCAGAAATTTCGGTTTCTCGGACCTTCTTAAACTTCCCTAAATCAACGAGTGGCACATCAAAAGAGGCACCAGTAGTTATTGAACCAGATCCAGTGGACTTGTCCACAGTAAGATTAGTTGTTAATGCCTCCGGTTCAACTTCCAGTGATCTGCAAACAGCCAAATCATGAGGTTGCTTCTCAAGAAGCTAATTGAAATTTGGTAGCCCACTTGGAACTACCAAGAAAACATAGTTACACGTACCTGGGCAAGTCATTGTCAGAGAGCTTTGGTTGCTTCTCCCTCAGAGATTGATTGTGCAATACTGCTGCTTCAACCTCCGGTGGCCTCTTGGAACTAGAAAGCTCCACTTTTTCTTCATATTGAATATTGGTGCCTTCACTCGAGTATGAATCCCTTCTTGCTGGCACATCTGTGTGAAAATTTCTATTTCTCCAATGTCACTCGTCAACATTTGCCCCTCTAAAGCTTCATGATTCTTGCCTTCCACCGACAGATTCTGCCGAGAAATGTGGGTTGATGACTCCAATGCATTCCAAGATTCAAAAATTGCCATGAGCCGACCCTCAATCTCTTTGTTCCGCTTTAGCAGTTCTATACACTTCTCCTGATTATTTGTGAAGCAAATAAGCAATTATAACAGCAGAGTTCGCACAGAGGGATCAAAGGAAAACAAGCAAAACTTCATCACCTCTAGCAAAGACCAGCATGCATATTTACCTTGGAAATATGTGATGGACCTACTTCCTCAAAAGTAGGAGTATGAGGAAGCGGATCCGGTCTGACCACAATAGAGAGAATCTCCCCTTGTTTCTCCTGTAGCTGCTCCTGCACAGTGCTATTTTATGAGGGGAAAAAAAATCAGTCATCGGATTATCATCAGGCCATTATACGGCAACGGGATGGAGGTTTGCAATGTCTTAATGTTACCGAAAAATTTCCTAAATGTCCGCACATTGTTATAATCAAGATGGTCATATATCCCAACAAAATAGACAAAAAGGTAATCTTAAACTTCCGCGGTATGATTGTTGGACTAACTATGCTCAATCAATTGAACTTTGCTAGTTGTAATTTATATCAACTAATTACTTAACTTTTTTGCTACTATACTTTCATCACTTGTTCTCTTTTTAGCACCCAGGTGCTCATCAATCTGTAAGAAACGAGAACGGAAGGTGGAGATAAAGGGGAAAGAGCATACCAAACATCAGTACTTCTGTCGCTCGATTCAATTAATGTTTCTTGCACGACAACATTTTCGTCAGCCAATTCAATTGGTTGCCTCGGGTGATTAGTAAGCTCTTCCATCCCCGCTATCTCTTTTTCCAACATCTGGAGTTCAACGCCAAGGAACTCATTCTGTTGATCTTGTAGGTCGTGCTCCTTGATGACTTCAAGTCGCCTTTCATTTCTTTTATCCTGTTCAACTAATTTCCGATCAAGTTCTTGTCCTGAATGTTCTTCTTCCATGGCTTTGTTATCCTGGGTTTGATGTCGTAAATTCTGCTCCACAACAACCGCATCAATTTGTTTTTGAGCTTCATCCTTGTGAACAACCAATTGACTACGATCTTTGTCATGCTGCTCACACAATTGAGCTTGATTTTCAGTTACTTCATTTTCCTGCTCTGGGGCTCTGGATTCTTCATGAACTTCACGCTGTTGAAGATGTTTCTCTTTCAGCTGAACTGCTCTGGATTGTAGGCATTCATGTTTTTCTTCTTCAATCGCTTGAACGATTCCCTCTCGCGCATTCTCCGAGACCTCAATTCTTTCGCATTCCTGCATATGTGCTTCATGTAGTACTTCATTTGCTTCAACCCCTATTCTTCCTTCTTTCATCACGTCCAGCTCCTGTGGTCTATTTAGCTGAACTCGTTGATGCTGAGACTGATCTTTGCCCTCAGTCCCCCTAAATGACCGGAGAGCTTTCTTTGGCGGGTTGGTAACTTGAATCACAAAACCTTGCTGCTTACTTCTATCCCCTACTCCGACATTCTCTTTCTCAAGAATGCGTCTTTCTTTTTGGGTAACTTTTCTCTCTCGCTCCTTAGCCGGCCACCTCTCTTACTTTTATCCCTCCGACCAGGTACCGAGAAATTGTTGTCACCGAATGGTAACGTGTAATGGTTCATAGAAGCAGAAATAATCTCCCCACATTCACTGAGCTTCTTTAGATGATGACTCAACAAGCTGGGGTGTCCCCATGGCAAATCCCGATATTCTTCCTTAATGAATTTAGATATCGATTCCTCACTAGATCCCCCTTCCTCATTTAGTTCCTCAATTGCCCTGCGAATCATCTAGACAAAATGCACGTGCAAATCGACGTATTGTAAAGCGCAGGTTTACCAAAAATATGCAAGAAAAACCCATGAAAGCAGGATGCTCTACGGATTGCACTTGGAAGAGCAGTAAATGAGATAAAAAAAGAAAAAGGTAAATACCAAGGCATAGGTAGGGTGATCGGGAGTCTGGAAAGTTGGGAATAGCTTGCTGAGTCGCTTCTCGATGCTACTTCGGGAATGGGATGCAGGCATTCCATTGGTAGGTCCCAACTTGGCGAGGGTTGCCTGAACCATGTCGGCAAGCTTTCCAATCCTTTTCTGCTCGTGGTAATGCAATGAAACACATTAAATTCCCTAATCGCGAACACGTGCATGAATTCGAACAAAGAAAAGGAGAATCTTCAACGCGCCGTAACTGCCTACCATTTATAAAATCCTGGAATATTTTATTAAGTTCCCTTTATCTCCTCGCTAATTGGAGGAGTCACTTGGGGAGCACGTATCGAGTTATACAAACTCCCCGCCTCCCTCTTCCACATAAAATGGGATTGTCATTCTCAAAAATCCTCCTTTCACGGGCCGTACACAACTCGACGCGCAAAAGAAGACAACTTTGCCGCGAAATCTGATCGACCTTGTCCACGATCAACAGATTCTTGGCCATATACACGCGTGGAGCAAAACCTCGGACCCGAGTACCACACAGTCCCCGGACAAACCCACGCGCGAGAATTAACAAAAGGCAAGAGCAGCATGAATCGCCAAACAAGACCAATCAATTCAACATTCGCGCGGACAGATTCTTCTCCTAGGCTAACAATCCACGGCACGCGGGGGGCATCGAGCGGAGAGAGAAGAAAAAGATATCGGCGATCGCGCGCGCGCGCCTCTCCGGCCAGGGGCGAGCGAGGGGGGTTTACCTGAGACGCCGGAGACAGCTGGACGGAGTCGGCCGTCGACGGGAGCGCGGCGGCGGAGGACGGCGGAGGCTGGGCGGTGGAGGCCCCCATGGCATCGGAAGTGATTTTTTTTTTTTTTTCCCTAGGGTTCTGCGCTGCGGAGCCGGGAGGAGTATTTATACCGTTTGGTTGCTCGCTTTGGAGGGACCGCTCCTACTGGCTGCCGCGTCAACGTGGGCCAAAAAGTACATTATTTTAGTTTTCTGGCCAACATTTTAAAAACCAAAAAGGGTCTTGAAGAAATAATATATTTTAATATGGCCATATATTCTTTATCATGCGGACCACAATTAGACCCGATCAACGGTCGGGCGGTCCGCGGGCATGCCCAGCCCTGGCCCGCCCTGTAATACTAAATACAGTTGGAATAATCGCATTAATAGTTGCATTGGCTCCGGGCATCTTGCGCCGCCGATGGTCGCAGGAAAGCTGTTCTCTTTAGGCCGGCGAGCATGCTTCAACAAAAGTTCCACGCCTGCTCAATGGGCAGGTCGGGTTGGGTCGGGTACGGGGAAGGGTCTTGACAATTGGCCTCGCCATGTATTTTTGGTCAGAGATTGTAAAATATAGATTTATATGAGAATTTAGGGCAAAAAAAAGCAATAGATTGATAAGTACATTGAAAATTTTAAAACTTTTCATGAAAGAGTTATGAAATCCTAAAATTTACAAGAGGTATAATCAAATCTTAAAACTTATCAACTGGTGTAATCGAGGCATTCCGTTAACTTTATTTAATGAAAAATACTGACTCGGCTCAATATGTACCCTCCTTCGTGGCTTTGACCTTACTAAAACAAGGAATATAAAACTAAAACAATGTTGTTTAATTTTTTTAATCAAAATCTTAATTAGACTGTATTAAAAAATAAAAAAAGGTCTCTTTCCGAAGACGGCGGGGGCGGTGGTAGCGAGCGCTAGCCGACCATGCCCTTGCCTCCTTTTAACTTTCTTTATTTTTTTTGTTTTTTTAAAAAAAATAATTTGATTTAATTAAGATTTTGTAGGGTTTAGGTCAAAATCAATGTCATGTAAGAGCGAAAAAACATTTTTGAAAGCCATGTAGGAAAGATAAAATATTTTAAAAAAGCTACATATGTATTTTCCATTAGCCAAGTTGAACGGAATTAGTGGAACAATTTGATTGTATCAATTTAATAAGTTTTATGACTTAATTGCATTTTTTAAAAGATTTTTGACTTAATTATATTTTCATGATAAATTTTAGGACTATGAATGAACGAAAAATACTTTTATCGTTTACAAAAATTCAATAATTAAAATATTTTTCATTGATTAATTATTTCGAGAGATACAAGCTATCATTTTTAGAAAAATATTTTCCAAACCATTCATTTTTATTAAAAAAGATTTGATTGTCAATTGCTACACATATCAAAAATTAATATTAATGTTTGCTTGTTACAATTTAATTTTTCGAATGCACTCAAAGCACGTTCATGACCATTTACTTGGAAAGTTCTTATTAAGCCGTAATTGACTTTTTACTAGCGATCATATGTTCAGTAAAACTATTTTACCGTCTCCAATTGATGGGATCACTGTTCTATCTTTTGTATACTATAATTGCTTTTATGATAATCGCAGATATTCCACGATACATATGTTGTCTAACAATGGCATTGTTAGGATGGGGCTGTTAAAAGTTAATTTTTCAGAATTCTAAATTGATTGCAAAGACTCGCGTGGTAGAACTAACGAAAGGATGATAACATGTCTCTCAACCTATCATTAGCCGAAACACCACCGGTCATTGATGGTTACATTATTACATAGATCGAGTTACATGACCTATAGTCTACTTGTAATATCAAATGATATATGCTGTTGATTTCTATATTAAACTCATCAAGTCCATTAGTCCATATGGACTCAATCTGCATTCATGTGATCCGCTTGATAATTTTCGCCCCTAGTTGTAAGTGTAAAATGTCGAACAATAGATTGAGTCTTGTTCCTATACGAGATTGAGACATTAATTAGTGAAAAATTGTATTGGGCTAACCATTGTAGAGTTAGTATGTGTAATTGGAGGCCAGAAAATATTGTTATCCCGGTATCCCAAATTTAGAGCCAACATTGCTGCCACTCTTAATCCTTGTTGGTTAACGGCATCTTGATAACTCACTTGGGTTTCCACCACCGCCCCGAGATCTAGATCATGTATATTAAAGATTGCAAAATGATAATTAAAGAACTTTTATAGTTCGATATTGTAATAATTATCTTTCATCTCTGTTCATGAATCCAATTAACTTGAATATTAAGGGCAACAATCTTTTACAATATTTGATACTTTGTGAAGCGGTTATTGGCGTAAACTGCATCAATTGCATCATTCTTCTAAACGAGTATGATAACATAGCGCTTTGCAGTTCGCACCAACTCAATTTGACACGATCTTGCAATGAATTCAACCCATGGACATGAATCACCAAGTGAAAATATATCTTTTCCAAACAACAATGTGCCAAATACATCTCGTGGTGCCTCAAACCATCGCAAAATGAAGAGGGGGTGTTCTTTGTAGATGTTGAGAGTCAAGGAAGAGTATCAGTGCTCTTTCTTGAGGCTGACAATAAAAAGCATTAATCGAATGCCCCCATCTGGATTCATCTTCTAAACTTTGATTCAAAGTCGAACTGCAGATCACGAAAAACAACCCACCACTATATTTGGACCTCCCTTGCAGAAGCTCCTAGTCGGAGACTGCCGGTTTCCTAGAGAAATTTCAGCACAAATCAAAATGCTTGTGGAAATTGAACCCTATATTGTAAGCAGAACATTCATGAGAAAATTAAACAAGTCTAAATCATAATCAAGTTCTGCACCCAATAGAATGCCTTTTCGGATGAACACTTTTTCGGGCTCATGCCACCCACAATACAGTGACTAGTCTCCAAGTCTCTCGAGGGAAAATTTACTGGTCTTCACAATTTTACAATCTACATAAATCAATGAAGACTTCATACCATCGATCCAGCTGGTTTGTTTGTTGCTGCACGTGACAGGGTATGCACGCAACAGAGAAACTCACCCAAGAATATGAACAGTGACATGGAGATGATAAGACTGCAGACCTAAATATTCAACGAACTGAGAGCCATGACCTTGCATTGTTCGTTCAAGGCCATCAATTGTGCTTCCTTCTTATCGAGAAGCATAGTCAACCTCACATTATCTTCCATGAGTTTCTTCACCTCCGCCTCTTTTTGCATTTTCTCGCTCTCCAACTGGGTTGTTTTAGCCATTAGCCTGCTCCATCCAAAATTTTGTTTAACTCCGGCAAAAGATCACGTGGCAGAAAGAAGTTTGCAGCAAACAGAAAAATGAAGCAAATATAAGGAAACACGAGTAGTGAAGACAGACCACATCTGACATTTAAAAGCATGAGATTATACTCGAACAAACTTGGTGAAAATGCATTTGAACAGCCCTGGCTTATGAAGCATGGTGAACTGTACCATAGGTTAATAAATGACTATCATACATTGTCATAACATTACCCCTAGCAAATGAAGACAAAGAAGAGAAACCATTTCAAAGTGACCCCTAGAGGAACAGGGCTGCTAGCCTGCACAGGATGAATGAAAACCCAAACCACACTATAAGCAAACTAGATAAGTAGTGGTCAAGAACATCAGTGCATATTACCGTTCAAAAAGCTTCTCCATTGTCTGAAATTGCTTCTCTGATGAGAGAAGAGTTTCTCTCACTGTAATGAGACTGCTAACATACGATTTCAGAGACTCAAAATCACGCTTTACACGAGAAAGCTCCACTTCATTTTCCTCAGCTCTTTGCCTCTGTCTAGATGTCTCCTCCACCAAATCCTCAACCCTTTGCCGCATCTCATTCAAAATACTGTTCGTACCCACAGCAAACCTCTCCATTTCTTCTAACTTTAAGGACATGCTCTCAATTTGAGCAGCCTTCCTCTTAATCTCTAATTGACCAAAAGTAACCTTCTCCTTTTCTATTGCAATTTCAGATTCAGCCAAAAGAACCCTCTTAACAAGAGATTCCATTAAATCAGTCACAATCTGCACCGACTTGAGTAATTCATCAATATAGACCACATCCTTTTCATTAAAGCAATCTTGCCACTTAGCAGTTCCACTCAATGAATCTTCTCCATCTGAACTGACACTAAAAGAAAGATCAACATCACTAGAGCAACTAGGCAATGGACTATCACTTTTGTCAACAAGAGCCACACCTTCCATATTTTTGACACCAAATGATTCATGCAAGTGCGGTTCAACCATGACCATAGCTTTTGATTTTAAGTAGGTCAACAATTTCGCTATGCTTTTCACCCTTTCCCATAGAACCTCTAGTTCCTTCCTTTCATCTTCCTCTGACCCATGCAAACAAGCTTTTACCGCCTGAAGCTTGACTTGCAAAGCATCCACTCGTGTTTCCATCTGTGCCATCTCCTGCTTCCACATTTCAGGTGTTTGGCTTAACTGGGCCTTCAGAGATTGCAAATCAAGACCTTCCTCAGCGGCCATCTTGACTTCAGACTTAAAGGGGCAAGTAAAACCAGGAGTCTCAGGGTCTGAATGCTAGAAAACATCTTGTGATCAGGATAGAAAAAACAGAGATAACTACACAAATCAATTCCATGAGAAGCATACACGATGGAAGGAAATTATACATCTATCTCCTGGTAACATCATCTTTATACAAAATGAATCTGCATAGAAAATTAAAGATAAAAGATCCACAACCATGATGTGCTAATGACCAGCTGACACAATCACGCACCATGGCACAGATGTTACTGGACTTCAATATCAGTGCTAGCAACTCAGGTAACACCTATTTAAACTTCAAGCAGAAAAAGAAAAAACATATATATTTCCTATCCGAAAGGAAAGTATTTTACATGCAAATCTACCCAACAAAGAAAAATCTAACCTCAATCAGCTAGAAGATTCAACAAACAGAAAACCCTGGAATTGTAAAATTTTACAGGTACTTTGCATTATAGGTCACCGGGGATAAAGGCTATAAAATTGAACCTTAGGACAGTTTAAAGTTGGAAATACTATAAAACTACAAGATTAACAAAATTATTTTAACGTCGAGATATCCGACCAGATATTTGAATTAATTGTAAAGCATGTTATAAAGTGTTTAAGAACCATGACAAGATTGACCATTTTATAATATTAATAGCCTCTTGTATTCAGAAGTGTAGGAGCAGCACAATTAGTAGAAAGGTCCATTAAATTTGAATGCTACAGAACAATAAACATACAAGTCATCTCACATAATCTAGGGAGTTCAAGAAATATAGCAGCACAAGAACATGAGATTGCCTGCAAAATATCCAGTCAAAATAACAGGAAGTCGACGATTTGGTAGGTGTAAATACACGTTTGACGAAAATAATAGATGAAAAAATTTCTCAAATGCAGATTGAAGACTAATAGTTAGTGACCATTCCTTACAAGCTCACATTGAACCACCACATATCAGTTACTAAGCTGTAGAAACTAGACAAAGAATATACCTCTATATCAGATAGCGCCTGCACTTAGTCAATGTCAAAACTGAATCTATTCAGGGTGAAACAACTTAAAACAAGCAAAAAGAAAAAGAAAATGGGAAGAACAAACATTTAAGTCAGTTAAAAATCTATCATATAAGAGCTAAGCAACTCCACTTGAAAATTATGACACGTAAATCGCCCCAACAAAGGTACATCTTATGACTGACCGCACAAGGATATACTACAAACTGCAAGAATTCTCAAACTACACACACTTCCATTGTACTGCTAAAGCTGGCGAATCAACCAAAATAAGCTAGAAATCACACAGACAATCCACAGCACAAATGCAACTTTAACTTCAAGCTCAAGACTCTAAACTCGGCACACAGTCTTACATCCGGCGAGACAATGACCAATTCAACAAATGGGCATCCACAAAATTCCAGATCATACCCAGAAACACCCAAATCACACACAAGCGTTAGCAGCATTCACTGTCCATGAACTCCACGCAGCGATCACTACCCACTAACCCAACAAGGGCAAGGAAGCTCCTCGGACTTCCCAAGCCCTAGATACCGCCGATCACAACAGAAGCGCGCGCAAAATCGACACTCTGGAGCGCCCACCACATCGCACGGAACCCAATGACCCCCGGTTAGAGAAGACGATCGAGAAAACAACGATCCGAGAGCAGCGAGAGAGAGCTTCTTCGCTAGAGCTTTACCAAGGGAATGGCCAATTCGGCAGAGGGAAAGAGAAACCCTCTTAGCTTCGATCGACAAGAGGTGCAGCGAGGATCGGTAAAGTTTGACCCCTTGGAGACGATGCGCTTTCCGACGGGCGCTGGCGATGATCGCGCGTTCGCGAGAGTGGTGTGGTGTGATAATGAATTGTATAATCAAAAGGTGAGCGACAGGGAATCAAGTTGGTGCAGTTCTTCCCCCCTTTCTTTTTTCCCTTCTTCTGAACTTTTAGGTGATGATTGCACTTTAGCCCCTCAACTTTGATGTTAATCTTAATTCCGTCCCTTCAAAAGTTTTTTTCGCTTCTGTTCTCCCCACTTCCACCTACTTGTGATTATTTTTTTATTTGAAATTCGGGGGGAAGGTAGGCCATGAAGCAGAAATTAAAAGCAAGAAAGTAATACTGTTGGGTGGCACGATTGAGTTCTTTTTTTTAGGTCAAGTCCGATTGAGTTTACGAGGTCGTATTTGAAATGAGCCGGTATTTGGGTTCAAAAAGAAGTGAACGCCGACTCAAGAATCGGTTTTGACCTCAAATTGATGACTTGTTTGGATCGACTTTTACTTCTTGTTTGAATTTAGTTTAAATTTGGTAGTTTGCGTACTTTGGTTTCACTGTTTAATTTAGAACCCGCGAAACTTTTACATTGTATAATTATTGACACTAGATTCGCATATTATTTAAAAAAAAAACTTCTTAATTTTATAAAATATTTAAGTTGATCAGAAATAAGTAGCTTTGTCCTCGGTTAGAAGTGAGAAACCACTTTTTCATAAAAAAATTCAAACAATTGCTTAAAGTGGATCTTATTTCAATTAAAAATAATGACTTAAAGCTTTGTTTCCTCGGTTAAGTGGCCAAGTGAGCAAACCATTTGTCCTCTTCTTCATAGGGGACCGATCCTATAGGGGAAAGGACCGAACCGACCCAATCCCAAAATTTTTTGTTTTATTTTTGTACTCCTCGAAAAGGAAAAACCTACTATTTCAAATTACATATCATCGATAATGCGGCGATGTCTTGCAAAACTATAAATACCATTACATATTTAACAAATTTAAGATAAGGCAACAATAGAAATTTCACACCTACTAAAAGTAAAAAACCATAAAACTGATTAAGACCACTCATAGAGATATAGAACAAGATGGGAAGTTCCTATAATTATCTAAATAATACTAGTAACGCCATACACAAAAAAACGTTTTCCTACATTCGATCAAGGAGAGTCCAATCAACCAAAAATGAGCTTCACACCACTTAACTAGCAAATCATTGTAGCAACCGCAATACTACTCTTCAAAAACTTCTACCATTTCACACAAACTCAAAAGTAAAATGCAACTGAAACTTACTAGTAAAATACAATTAAACTATAAGAAATTTTAATATAAACCATGAATATACAACTTCACATCTTGTTAAAATATATTATATATAATATATATAGTCCGGGCTTGGACCGACAAACTATCCTAAAAACCCGCAAAGATCTTGGTCCAGGGATATCACCAAACCGACCCACCCTCCCGACCATCCGGGGCCGGGGTTGGGTCTCGCCCACGGCTGATCCCGGACCGATGACCCCCCGTAAGAACTCAACCTTACTAGTTGGTTAAGGTATTTTCGTCCTTTATTTTTTTTATTTCATTTCTTTTAAAAAAGGCTAACATTTTTTTTGCGGGCCCTCGCCTTTCGACAATTCATACGAGGGCTTGTTTTTTTTTTTAGGTTTTTTTTACTTTGTTATGGATAGATAAAAAAAATAAAAGGTAAATGATGAAAATGCCATCAACTAATCAGTGAGGTTAAGCCTTTTTTTAGACCGAAATGGTTATTTCAGGCCCTTAATTAAAATAAGATTCACTTCAGTCCTTTTTTTGAAAAATGATAATACTTCATACCCTTAATTGAAAAAAGATTCACTTTAGGCCCTTATTTAAGAAAATTAGAACAAATCATGTCCTTATTTGAAATTTTTCCTATGGTATATGTTATTAACTTGGCTCATTTATTTTGGAATATATGAAAAGCAAAATGCTTTTTCGATTAAGTTTAAAATGCTATTCAAATTTTAAAAATTTATAAAAAGGTCATGTGTTTATTTCCATGTCGAGATTTGTATATTGTCAAAGATTTAGTTATCTCTCATCAAAAAAAGTTAAAATGCACAAGTTGCAAATTTTTTATTAAGCAAAAATGCAAATAAAAAAATTTCCCAAAATTTAATTAATATTATATATTATTGAAAATTACATATAACCCTATATATTAATATTGTAATCTTTTGAAATTTTCTAGTGTTTCGAATTACGAAAAAAGATAAAATGCATCCATCGAGAAACTTATATTAAGCAAAAATTTAAAATATATATTTATCTAAATTCGTCCGAAGTCAATCAAGACCTAGCATATTAAATCGGTGGAAATTTTTAATTACACACGAAACTTTGCTTATAACAAATGTTCACTTTCCTAGAAAGGAAACTATTTAAATCCGCACGTGATAATCTCGAAAAAGAATATCGATTTAACAAGCATAGGTGAAAAAAGTTCATTACACTAAATTTCAGAGACCACATTGCAGATTAGAATAAAATTTGGAAACGATAATGAACAAATTAAAAGTTTAGGGACTATATTGAATATTATGCTAAAGTTCAGGGACTATAAGTGTATAACCTCTAAATATTTAAATGATTAATTTGTTTGCGATTAAGTAAAGCCAAAGGGCAAGAAAAGAATTTGCAAAACCTAGCGGAGACCGGAAAATAGTGGAAGCTGCTTGAGCTGAGAGCTCCGTCGGCGATCGCATTTCTCCGTCTCCGTCTTCGTATTATTACCGGAGACCTAGTCTCTCTCTCTCTCTCTCTACACACGCCGCCGACGGCCGCGCGCAGCGATGGGCGAGGGCAGAGAGGGCGACTGGGAGTGCAGCGGCTGCAACAACCGGAACTACGCCTTCCGGTCGTTCTGCAACCGCTGCAAGCAGCCCCGCCTCCTCGTCGACACCAAGACCCCCGCCGATTCCAAGTGGCTCCCCCGCATCGGCGACTGGATCTGCACCGGTTAGTCTCGATCTCGCCCCATCGGTTCTCGTTTCTTCTTTAACCTCCCTCTCGCGTGCTCGATGCCTCTTTCCCTTCGTCCCGGTCAGTCTCGTCGGGAATCGGGAGCCGCGGTTGCGCGTTCCGAGCGCCGGCGGCGTGGATGGAGCGGTTTGATGGTAGCGAGGCTTGGCTGAGGTTTTGGGCGTTTTCTTGGCCTTCACGAGACTTTGCGAGAGTTGCGAGTTTTTTTGTTGCCTTAGTGGTGAATGGGAGAAGGAATTGCAGGACTCTGGCTGTGGCAATCTGTGAGTAGCGTATGGGAGATTGATGTAGCAATTTATATGGAGTTAAAAACACGTTTCGCTGTCTTCATTTTCTCGCGAAATTTGCCCCTGAATTGTCAATCTCTTTGGCTAGGCATTGGGAGGAGGAGGTTTAGCGTGGTGGGAGGAGCATATCCATGAACTTAAGGTTAGGTAACTGGGCGGTGCTTCCCAGAAAAATCTAAGGGTTCAGAGTGCTGTCTTTTACTGCTACGACCTGTCTGGTCCACCAAGCAATCTACCCTGTTAATATGGCCAAGAGTTATTTTAGATGCATAGTTCATGAATTTTAGTGCTCAATTAGTTGCTGAAAGCTTGACCCCAAACTTAAATGTTACTCATCACTTCAATGTACAGGATCTGCTTTAGATGTCTGGGACGGTACTAGAGTTGTATGCATATAGTTCTTTCTAGGTGATTTGGCCTGGTCAGCACAGCTCATGGTGTTTCTATGTTTGTGGTTATTCCTTGGAAATGATGCCAGGACATGGTTAGACCCTGGTTCATGATGTGTGTGTGGCTTTTCTTGTTGGTAACTATATGAAGCTGATAATTGTAAGAAGGTATTATTATTGCCAATTCGTTTATGAAATGTAGTATTCCCTCCTTTCAAGTCAACATTGTGAGCTTGCTATCATTTAGGTTGAGTTTTTTCCGTTGTTTTGTGTGTGTTGTGGTATGGGATGGACTGGTTGGTGTGCGTATACTTGGCTTCCTTTGCTTCTCCCTGGCTGCATTCTGGGTTGGGTTTGCATGGGAATGGATCAATAGGTTGCACTAACAACAATTATGCATCAAGAGAAAAGTGCAAAAAGTGCGGGCAACCAAAGGAGGTAGCAGCAATGCCAGCAGTTGCCATGCCTGGGGCTTCACTCCCAACTTATTCAAATTATTTTGCCAGGTCCCGAGGAGGACTGGAACAAAATATGAATCTTGGACTTGGATTGATGGGCAGTGATGCTTTCAAGCAATCACTTCCTTTGAACTCCTCCTGGTCTTTCGGGGAGGCTGGCAACTATGAAATTCAGGCTTCTGTCTGGTCCTTGGGTGCAAACTCCAACAATCCTGGACATCCATTTGCAAATCCTATCAGTCAATATCCTTCAGTTCCAAAAGGATGGCGCAATGGCGATTGGATATGCCACTGTGGCTTTCACAATTACTCATCTCGTTCACAGGTATGGTTGTACCATGTAGATATTTCCTGAATGTACTCATTTCTTCTGATTTTGACTGAAGGACGATTTTTCTTTTTGGGGACAAGTCTGATTTGATCTGAATTTTCTTTGCAGTGTAAAAAGTGTAATGCTTCTATGACACCAGGTACCTTACATTTTGGTTGGCTTCTTCTCGCTCCTATTGTCCTGCTCCTTGTGATTTGCAATGCTCTGAATTACTCTGTCATTTAGCTTATAACTTTATCAAGCGCACATAGAGGTTACCATTTGGGTGAATTTCATGGTTACTTTTAATTTTTGTATGTGCTTTTTTTCACCTGTAAACAGTAGTGTTATATCCCGAATCTTCATCATTTTCTTTCCTTATCCATGTCTGATATATTGCTGCCCTTTCCTTGGTTTTTGTTGAAAGCCCTTGGAATGAAGCGATTGGCATCTGATGATCTTGTCCCTGGGTGGGATAACAAGAGATTGAATGCAGGAACTGTGAGTTTTTTTTCCTAATATTAGTAATTTCACTAATATTATTGGTTATTATATTCTGATTTTTATTCTTATTTACCTTATGTGAAAAAGCAGACAACCGGGCTCCAGCAATCATATCCAGCATTTGATCAAATGCTTGGAACCGGTTCTGAACCTAGAACTGGAGCATATTCGTCTTTTGGAAGTTCAGTTGCGGCTTCAAATATACAAGTCCAGATTCCACATCAAGCTGCAACACCTGCTCTTCTTGGAAAGGGGTAGGTTTTTGCTGAGATTGCTAGTGTTGCAGTTTATGTAAATATGTCAATTGAAGATTGTGCTTTCATTGTGGTAACCTCTCAAAGTATATGGGTATATTTGACAATGTCATAGGAGATGCTTACCCGAGATGTCTTTTGACTTTATACTCAGCAGAGCAAAGCAATGGCGGCAGGGTGATTGGATGTGCACAAATTGCAATAATCATAATTATGCATCTCGAGCAGAGTGCAATAGGTTAGTTTCTAATTCAGTCTAAATATCTCGTGGTTGGTATGCTTTGTATATCTTTTGCATGTTTTCGTTGCAAGTTACCGTGTCTGCAATGTCTGCTTGCAAACAAGTCATTCTGTTCTTTTACCCTAATTTACCATGCATGTAATCCTCTACCTTTTGATCTAGGAATCCCTGAACATGTCTGGAAGCCTGCTTCTTCTTCTCCATCTGTATAAGGAATTATAATTTAATAGTATATAAGCATGTCAATCTACAATAATAAATGATAATCTGTGTAAGGGCAAGGTCACTGTTAATACTTTTTTTGGCTACCCAACTGGATGTGTATCTTTGCAGCCGAATGTCAGTAAGTATCAATTCTTGCTTCAGAAACTCAAGCAGGAACAAGGCATCGGACACAGATTTGACATCAAAGATTTACTAAAAGCGCAATTATTTAGCAAATGTGTCTCGAGTTGCACATTTGAGTCCAAGAGAATTTCCAGTGGGCTCATTCCTTCAGCTGTCTTTATGTCATGAACTGGATATTTGCTATGTTACCAAGTTCAAAGAAATATACTAAGGCGGTTTTATGTAGTTTATTGATAAAAGTTGATTGTATAATCTGTATAAATTGTAAGTTTGTAACTTGTAACCACACTATATGCAAATTGTTGTATTCTTTCTTTTTTAGACTTGATAAAAGCTGCTACATTGTTTCCCAAAATAATATGTTCCCCCACCCTCAGTGCCAATCCTAGGTCCGCCACTGTGTTCAAGGTCAGTAGCCGAAGTACGAAAAACTTTTGTATGCTGAAACGAAGTGAATGGACCCACATTTATGTTTTAAATGCTTCCTCTCCCGTGGGAGGGATCAAGAATGCTGTGGAATATTAAATAGTGAAAATGCTAACATGCTACTCATGAAAAATGTCAATATGCTGATATGCTGTTCCTATACATGTTTTGCTGGTTGTTAAGATTGAACTGCTTTAACTTCTCTCTCTTAGCTTTTATATTTTTTGTTCTGGCTGGATGGTCAAGTCTGCAAAAGGCTGGTAAATCTGATCAAGCTCGATCTAGACAGATGGTTTTCTTTCTTCATTTCTTTCTTGCTATCTTTGTTTCCCTTGTTGGTTTTCTCGATCTTTGCTTCTGGGTAACGATATAGTGGCGCAATGACTACCGTTTCTTTCTTGGACCAGCTTGTTCTGTCTTTAAAAAGTTCATGTTCTGTTTTGCATATGGGTCATTGGCTGACTGTCGGAAGGCTTTGTCTCTCCAGGTGTAAGACGCAAAGAACCGTACTTTCCCAACCTGTCAATGTCGTTTAATTGCAGGTTCAGCAAGGCTCCCGAACAATAGGAGATTTTGTATCCGGCGGTTGAGGTTTCTTCGCAATTTTCCTCTGTACCGTGCCAAAAGAGAAGTGAGAGATCAAGACAGGCTTGCTGTATTTTTTGTTCGTTAGTTTTCTCGTCAAGGAAACTAGCTGGATATTCGATGGATTCCATTTGGACAGACAACGCTCGTGTAATGCTGTTTGATTGAGGACTGCTTTGGCTCTTTCGTCCGGTTTTTCGTTTTTGGTCTCAAAAGATGATTTGTGAATTACAGAACACAGATTGTCCGTCAGTTGAATCATGATATCCGTATCTCCTTTCACTGATGTTTTACGAATGTCCGTTTTCCAGCAAATGTGCTGCCGGCAGCCTTGGAAGTCATTAACTTTAGTGACATGCCGATCTTTGCTGCCCTTGGTGTCGAGTCGAAGGTATCATACTAATGAACACTGGGCTTTGGAGATTTGTGCGTGGTTATACACATAGAAGCGCTTTCTCGTGCTTCTGTGAGATGTTCTGTTTCGATTGCATCCCGGTGGTGGTTTTCTTCCTCTATGCATCGACACCAACTTGCTGATGATCCGCATCGTAATGGCTCAGATCCGGGGACAGCGACGGCCTAAGCGCAGTCCCTACGTCGTGCTTTGACATCTTTTCTGGTCTCTTTCGATCACTTATTCCTCTGCCGATGCAACAGCAACAGGTATGTTGATACCAAACATTGGCGTGAGCGTGACTCTGTGAATCGATCGGCAAATCTCCATTTTGACGTCCAGTACCAGGAGAGCATCACATTGCAGGACTAAGCAATGACTGCGCTTTTAAGGATTCGATCCTTATGAAATGGCCTTCTTTTTTTCATTTATCAATTTATTCTTTCTAATACCACGGAAAACATAATTTGAATTTTCAGCAAGCACAAGACGCTCGAGCTCTACGCGGAAACATTCGGACATGGTTCTTCTTTATTAGATTTTCGAAATTCGAACGACATTTTACGTTTAGATGGCGATTTATCTTTTGTAAAGAGCAGCACCGCAGCCCGTTTAATCATCAAACTAGGACAATTCCAATTTGAGGCATCGACAACTCATTCCGACTAACAATCCACCAACTACCATGTCATGTACTTTCCTATCTTTATTTATATCGTGACTCGAAATTGACCGGTTCATTTTCCGCTTTTGGGACCTAAACTTCTCCTGTCTTCACTCTTTTCTGCCCAAGTCCCTTGGTCAAGATTCACTTCCCCCCGACCTCATCCAATTCTAACCATCCTCACCCAACTCTTTTCCCTTTAGCGAACACAAAGTTAGTTGAGCGATATCGATGCATACCGAATTACCAATACAAAATTCGCCGTACAAATGAATATCACTGCACAAACTTGTTGTGTGCACAGGTTATCAGGAAAATCTCCTAAAAGACCTGATAATTTCTTTTTTATATACATTTCGATGGAGATCTTAATACATAGGACTTCACTTATAGACTAAAATTAATCCGGCATTACAGGTTAACTCCTCTACTGCACAACCACGTACCTTGTGGCTTAGAACACGTGCGGAGTCGGTCAGACTTATTTTCCACGTTCCATGATTATGATGAAATTACGTAGCACAATCAGGAGTAATTAAGAAGATCGGATGTTAAAATTTTGCTCCTTTTTTCTCCAACTCAATGCCTCAATTTTGATTCCAACAAAAAATTGTCCATCGCCACTTCTCATCGACTAAAAAGGAAAATCTTATATGAAGTCGTTAGCGACCAAAACAGAAAAAAAAAAAAAGGGGAGTGTGGAAATTGAAGGACTTAATTGTAAAACATTTTTAGCCGTCGGGGTTTATTTTGGAACCCAACCAAAAGTCCAGGGGTTTTCCCTCTCGAAATACTCTCGTCAGAGTTCCCTTTCCTATTCGAGACACGAGAAAATAAACAAATCCATCAAATAATTAAGAGGAAATTAAAAATTCTTCCTATTTTTTCGTCCGCAAACTCTCTCTCCCCTCCCTCTCTGTCTCTCTCTCTCTACCTCTCGCGGGCTCTCGACGCACCAACCTCCTGCAACCATCGGAATTGCGAGCGCGTGCACGATCTGCAGGTCCGGCTTCCGCCATGGACGGCGGCGGCGGCGGCGGCGGCGGCCCGGACTCCGACTCGAGCGATCCGTTCCTCCGCAATTACCACCGGTCCGATCTCCGGATCGCCTCGGAGTTCCTCACGACCTGGCTCCCTTTCCTCTCCAGAGATCTCTGCCGCGGCTGCGCCGAAACCCTCGCCGATCGCATCCGCTCCCTCGACTCAGGTGACCCCCTCCGTGCGCGTTCCTTCGCTCGCCGAGGAGAATTCAGCAATTCTTTATTGGATGCGAGGTCGAATTCTTTAGTTTTGCTTCGTTCGCGGCGAACCGGAATATCTGATGTCGGTTTAGATTTGTGCCACTGCTTAGGTTTTGTTTGTTTACTCTGTTTGGTTTACGATGCTTTGTGCTTGCTCCGAAGCTGCAAAATTTGATTCTTTCTTTTCTTTTTTCAGTTTCAGTTCGGTGATGGTGCGCTAGAGTTTAGCAGTCTGTTTACAAACCTCATGCTTTTTATTTTGTTTGGTTTCTTCATGCTCACTTTGAAGTTGCTAAATTAGCTTTTTCTGCAATATTTATGTTTCCGTGTTGTGTTGGTGTTTGATGTTTTTCTGACGAGTTGTGATTTACATTGTAGAAGTTGATGGGGATGCAAAATCCGCAAAATCGGAGGAGAATGTGAATCCGCTGTCTCTGGATGTCAAGGGAGAGCAGGGGATGGATGAGAACAATATCGATGACAGGAATTTAGGAGAGAGCGAGGATGATGAGGGCGAGACAAATTCATTGGGGAGCTGGAAGGATGGGGCACAGGGGTGCTTCGATAGCACTCCGGAAGCCTCCACTAGCAGTTTGGCTCGTGAATCGCCTGCCGTCGAGGGTCGGAGTTCGCATATGTCTTGGGCGGACATGGCTCAGGAAGATGAGCTTGAAGAGGAAGATGACCAGGAATCCAACAAACAATCTGTTGATGTGAATGGGTCAACTGAAGAATTGAGGGTATCTGCCATTTCGGAGAAGCCAAAATTGCCCAGGGAACAAAGAGAGCACATACGGTTTATGAATGTGAAGAGGAAGAAGGATTATATATGTCTAGAGAGGTTTGAGGGAAAGCTCGTGAATATTCTACAGGGACTTGAGCTCCACACTGGTGTTTTCAGTGCTGCAGAGCAGAAGAGAATAATTGACTATGTATATCAGCTAGAGGACATGGGCAAAAGGGGAGAATTGAAAGGTCAGTTTCCCTTTCAATCAAACCGTGCTTAATTTTCCTATTTTGAGCTCTGACACAATTTGCTTTTGTGTTGACTTGTGTGGTTGGTTATAGATTCACTCTGAGCTTCGACGCAGTTGTTTGCTTTTTATCCAACTGTGCTTCATTTTCTAGCTTACCCATTGGCTTGAGCTTCACTTGAATAAATCAAATGCAGTGTTTTGGTGACATCTATTACTAGGGAACGATTTACTAAATCAACACATTGTGAAGTCAACATAGCTAAAGACTCGCTTCAAGTAGAAGGCTGGTGAGCATATTAGTGTACTGCATGTTTCTCATTCATTACAGCTATAAAGTTGAAATGTTGGCTTACTCAGTACATTTTTTGAGCCTATGTTTCACATAAGCAGAGTTCTATGTGTGTTCTATGCTTACTAGTTTAGTTATGGACCTCCCTCACACTGGGTACTGGAAGCAATGTGATATAAGCAGGCTTTTATGGTAGGTCTTTATGTAAACAGAAACAATTCGTGGAAAATCTACGAATAAGTAAATTTAGTGAAGATCTTTGATATATGGATGCGTGATTGCCATAAAAAATACAGTAATAGATAAGAAAAAAGGCGCGAAATATTTATATGGCAACCTTCAATTTGTAGGAAGCTACTGTTGCTGTTGTTGTTTATATTATATTCTGGAGTTCACTAAACGATGTCTTTGATTTTATCTGCACCTATAAAAATGCTTCAGGTGCTCCCAGAGGTATTTGATCTGTTTCTTATATTTCCATAAAAAAAAATTTTGTGCAAGATAGTCTTGTTTGCAGGAGTCAGGAGGTAGTACTCAACAGTCTGTATTGTTATCATTTGAAGATTTGTCTTGTAATAGTTTATGAGTGGAGGAAATAGACAGAGAGCATCTTGAGTTTTTCTTCTGTATTGTGTATGACGCCTGCCAGATTTTGTTATTCTTCCTTTGCTGTTCTTGTTTTTGCACTTAAAAGGAACGAGAGTATTTTATGTACCATGTTTTAGCTGTTGCACTTGCCCCTGAGCATAGTTTATAAAGTTCTCTTCATATCTAGTTGTGGAGCTTGCCCTTGTTTTGACTTTCTATGTTATGGCAAAGTTTCATGCTTGGACCTTGAAGGCAGTGAAGTATGACATCTCATTATTCTTGGTCAAGATATTCTTTTTCCCTTTTTCTCCTGGGAGGTCTTTCGAGGATTTCACTGTCGTGTTGATTTGGCATTCTGTCAACTGTTGTATTTGATCACTAGACAAGAATCAAATTCTGTGACACTAATACTTACTTATTTAACACATCAAATGCACTTTTTTTTATCTTTGCACCTGCTGATTTTTTTTCATCGTTTCTCGTGTTGTCCATCAACCTTCTTTGTACTCTTGAGTACACCTTGCAATTGCATTGGGTTGGTTTCAACTGTTCATTCCTATCTTAAGTGTAATTCGTTGCCGTTCACTTGTAAACTAGACTCTGCATGAAATCTTGTGCCAAACCGAATGCTGTGTTCCTATGTGCAATGTGAAGTTCTGTTGGTTTTGCTCAAGATAGAATGCCGTCATGAGCCAATGATCATACCATTCTTCTAGGAGAGACTTTACATTGCAAACTCCGGAAATCAGAATTGAACCATAAATTGAGAGTGAGATGGTCTTTTAACGCTAATTATCAAATACCAGTGCATCACGTTCATGCTGGCTTGGATGGGGTTCGGGGATCCTTCTCATTAGCGTCCTTATTGCGTTGGTCTAGAGGTTATGATCTTGATAATATTCTATGGGGTGAAGTAATTAGTTGGTCAAGTCATCACCAATAGGTTGGTACTTCAGTTTCGAATCAAGGAAGTCCAAGATTCTGCCTCAACACGAAGATTAATTTGAATAATTGTTTTAATGCGAGGAAAAACATTTTGCTGGCCACAAGCACTAAAATGCGATTCAGTGAGTTGAGAAGTATCTTCATGTCATTGAAATCTTTTTGCTTGTTATCCCTTTTCTACTACAGTCACTAGCTTCTGATGTATGGGGACTCGTACAAGTTTATGCCACCTGTTTGAGTGATTTATTAACTTTTGATTCGCAGTGCTGATGTACCTTTGCTAAAAACAGATGGTTATTATATGAATGTTCCGCAAACAAACCTATGATTCGTTCTATATGGTGTTAGACCTAAGGTTGTGAGGATCCGGATCCTACTTAGGATTGATGGGATGTCTGAAGGATCTGATCGTAAGATCGGATTGAGGATTGTAATATCTTTAAAATATCAACAACAATATATAAATCTTGAATAGCAGTACAGAATTTACCGATTATGAACATTGTGTTACATTAGAACTTAAAAAGATGTGACTATAAAGCTCATGTCATCTCTAAACTAGATTTACAGGTGAGTCAATATTTCTATGACCTGAACATCTTGTTAGGCAGATTGCAATGTTCCGTTATGTCAAAATTGGATTGATCAGATACATAAGATAGTTTCAATCTTTGATTTTTGTTTGCTTAGGATCGAAACATATAAACATCCCAACAAATTAAGATCCTGCTAAGACCCAGATTGTTTCTTAAGTTTTTAGATGCTAGAATTTTATGAACCATGGTTAAACCAATCACCAGATTTTATTGGATCCGTTTTCATCCTTCACTTAGGACCCTGGAGTGTGTATGCCTTGACAAAGCACATTGGAATGCCATATATTACATGTAAATACTAGTATAGGAAACATTTTGAAAGCACGGTTGGTTGTCTGTGATGACGATAAAGTATTAAATAAGAGTTGCAGATTCTTTCTGCCAATAAGCCCAATTTCTCTCTGCATGATCTTTGATCAGCTAATGGAATATTGTATCCATTCATTCTGTTTAGCATAAAATTGTATTTTTTTCTCCGGTTTCACTCCTGATTGATGACCTTGACCAAATGGTACTTTGATGAGTTGCATATTTGGTAATGGCAACTTTTGAAATGTCCCTTGTCAATCCTTTCTTGATATTTGGTACATCCTTTTTAGCTTCCTTATTTATGTCATGACTGATTCCACTCATCGGCATAACTGATTGTTTTCTTTATTGTCCTTTTTCAGAGCGGACATACACAGCACCACAAAAATGGATGAGGGGAAAGGGGCGTGTAACTATTCAATTTGGTTGCTGTTACAATTATGCAATGGCAAGTTTCTAAGCAACAATAAAAGATTTACTTTCTTTTAAAAGAATTTGTAGGGTAACTACATGATTGATTGGTGTCGTAATTGATTAATACTGAAAGGCCTAATTATCTGATATTTACTCATTGCAGGATAGAAATGGAAATCCACCAGGAATTCTTCAGAATGAGATGGTTGATCCCTTGCCTCACCTTTTTAAGGTTATTATAAGGAGATTGATTAGGTGGCACGTATTACCTCCAACGTGCATACCTGATAGTTGCATTGTCAATATCTATGAAGAAGGGGACTGCATACCTCCACACATAGACAACCACGATTTCGTTCGGGCCATTCTGCACTGTATCATTTCTTAGCGAGTGTGACATTGTTTTTGGATCAAAGCTGAAGGTTATTGCTGCTGGTGAGTTTGCTGGGACTTATGCAGTTCCCCTTCCTGTGGGGTAAGTATCAAGAGCCTTATCTGTTTTATGCAATTGCAGTTACATTCTACATTATATGCTCCATGCCACCTGCCAAGCAGATTGTTTAGAGTATTTTTCGTTGTTCTCTGGAATCTTAACATCTCCCTTGTCATCCAGATCTGTTCTTGTCCTAAATGGAAATGGGGCTGATGTGGCGAAGCATTGTGTTCCTGCAGTCCCTACAAAGAGGTATAAAAGATTCTGATTTTATCTGCTTGGGATTTCTTGGCTTGATTGTTTTACCCCTTTTGTTTCCTCTTTTCCAGGATATCCATCACATTTAGGAAGATGGATGAATTTAAAAGGCCCAAAGATTATGTTCCAGAACCTGACTTGCTGGGAATTCAGCCATTGCAGTATGAAGTGGAAAGATCTAAGAGGTCGAATTCATATAAAACAGACCGATATTCAAGAAGGTATCCGGCTAGGAGAGAGGCTTACAATGGCTCGAGGGGATACACGGAGAGAAATGACCCACGTTCAGAGCCTCACTATTCACTTCAAGTTCACCGAGGGCCTTCAAGCAGACGAAGGGTCAGGGTAAATGTGGACAGCTAATGGCTGCATCTTTGTTAATGCCCTGTTGATTGACAATTGAGTTAATACACATTTGAGAGGAATGGTCCATCGGACCATCATCAAATATATAAACACCTCTGGATCTCTGGTTGACATGTGGTTTTTTCGTGGTCTTTCTACTTGGTAAGGTCACTTTTAAGTTCCCATTTTCAGTATGTGAGGATCTAATGGACGCCATCATGTCTCTTTTGCCTTGGTGGTACATAACTTTGAGATTCTCTAGATGGAGATCAAAATGCGGCAAAACATCTGGGTATAAATACATTCGTATATCAGATTGAGTGTGCACATATGCGAGCTGCAATTTTTCTGCAAGTCATGGATGGCCTGGGTCGACATCAGTAGGTATCAGAGTTATGGGAGCTTTTGCAACTCAGCACAGCATTTTAGCTTGATATATGATTGCGTAAGATTTTTGGAAGCTATGTATTCATTTAGATGTGGAAAGATTTGGTTAAGGATTGTAGTGGCTATGACATGATTTCATTTTGAAGTTTTTCCCTGCCCTGTTTGTTATATAAGGGGGTCTGTCTAGTGATTGCTGTATTTGATCGGCTGTACTTGTCTGATGGATCTCCATACCAAACAGACAGAGGTGATATGTGAACCTGTGTTCTGCTCTTGATGCTTTGTTAAGGTTTTTGTGGCATTGTGGCATGAAGAGACATGACTCGATGAACTTAATGGAAGCAATAGCTCCAACTTTAATGTTTACATTTTAATCTGACGGTGATGATGTTTGGATCTGGGACTGATCTAAAGACACTGCTGCGAGACAGACCTGATGTGGCAATTTTGCCAGATATATGCTGGCCGTTGAAGATTGTTGCTATAATGGATCTTTGAGATGGTATTGGAGGCTTGAGATCGGACCCTGCTTTCATCTAGTATGTATCCTTGTTAGCCAATCCTAGCAATAGACACGGCGTGTTGAGGTCTGGATATTGCCTGATGGCTCTCTTGGGTTTCAAGAGAGGGTTTGGGGGATCAAACTCTTAAAGATTTGCACTTGTATATTTACCCAGATTGTCTCTGGATATAACTGTACCGTTGCTGGCATCTAATGTTGGGGTGCTTTGTTTTGAATGCGCGACTGTGTAGTTTCGATCTGAGCTGGAGGAAGTGCGACATAGAACAAATTGGGTTCTCTCATATTATTGCTTGTACTCGCAGTGAGGTCCTAACACTGTTAAATGATTAATGAACTTCACCTCGGATTTGTGGCATATACCAAACTAGAGAGGGGGAAAAAAAAGAAATTAGGGTATTTCTTATGATTGACCTGTTTCCCTTGGTTTATCTGTAAGTTGCAACTTGATTTCAAAGATATTCTGCACGAGTCTTTACATGCAACCGAGTTCCTATCCCTCAAAGATTACTATGTTTAAGTTACTTTCTGAAAGATTGCTCATTCAATTCCACTTTAATCTCTGCAATTCGTGATCAAACGATCCCAGTAAAGAGATCACGAGCAGAGTACATGTGCCTAGACAGCCGATCTTGCTTCGCAGTTGTTCTTGACAGAGACAGACATGCTTTTAACGAGTGTCGAACATGCTGACCAACTCGTTAGAGTTTCTCACATCCACATCCACTTAAGAAACAAGCTCTTCTTTCCTGTGGTCCCTTCCACGCTTAGTCAATAAGGTGCATTCAATGGGTTTGGCGCAGAGGTTGCCTAGTGAAAAGAGTTGGTTGCTTGGTGCTCGTTGTGGGTGTGGTCCAGACAAACTACGTTCACATATTCTCTCTTCTTCTCCGATATTAAAACCTAGTCGATGCTAAAGCCACAGTGCCAAGACAAGATGGTCCACATACTAGGAAATCACCCACCCCACCGCAAACAAGTACAATGTGAAGTGAAGAGAAAACACTTGCCATGAAAAAAAGTGATTCTTCCACTGCTTCAGAATCTTCAAAAGCTGGTTTGGTACGTGGGAATGTGTCCATTTCGAGTAAGTTATCTCTTTCTCTCTGCCCACTTTATAATGATGAAAAATGTGCATTGATTGGGGCATTGAAATCATGTACACTACATATGCATCAGAGAAGTCTTTCAAAGACCCAAATCAGAAGAAGGGGAAAAAAGGTGGTGGCCCCCTGGTCTTTGCTTCCTAGAGTGAGCAAAAAAGAAGCGAAGAGGCTAAAAAGGCAAAACCCAGAGATCTTCAGTAGCAGTCTAGAGAGAGAGAGACGGAGAAAGGGAGAGAGAGATATGGAATGATTCTTGATGTGTCCATGGAGATATGGAGGGGAAAATGGCTTCAAGAAGATGATTGCGCGAAAGAAAAGGCCGTGCTGGTGGGGTCTGCACGCTAGCTCTCTCTAGAGAGAGGAAGAGAGAGAGAGAGAATGACAGACATAGCTTCACACTGGCAAATCAAATGCCTAAAGTTTGATCGAAGATAAAATAGGACTAGGGCTGATAGAACCAGAGACATGTATCATTCCTGATTCTATGGATGAAAATTCTAATGGCACATACAGAAATAAATCCTTATAAGTAACTCATTTTCACCCAAGTCATGTGTCCCATGATGCTTATGATGAATTTTTTCCTCGTCGTCATGGGACTTAATGAATGATCGCGTCACCATCAATTTGCACAATGGTTAGATCACATTGTCTATATTTTTAATAATCACGATAATAGATGGAGATTTCTAAAAAGTCGTGATAACAATTAATCCATTTATGATGGTTGTGGTTAGTAATAACCATGATTGATCCGACTGAGTGATGAAAGAGTCTGCACAAATGAATCCCTCCTTATTCTCAAAGAGAGAGAGAGTTTGTGTGTGGGTGTGTAAATTGCATGATAAGGAAAGGCAAATCTCATGATGGCAGTGTCAAAATCAAACCAAAGAACGCAATCTGCAAAAGTGTTTCTTGGCGAGAGAGAGAGAGAGAGAGAGAGAGGAGCGGTCAGAATTGTCGAAAAATGGAATTTAGACTGCTGCAGGTTGAAATCAAGGAAGAGACTGAAAAATTCTATGAGCCCGAAACCCAACACAGATGGGGATTAAGCCCTTTTTTTTCTTTCCTGGACGGCCATCATAATACTTGAAGACATTGTAAAAAACGAAAATAATCTTGCTTAGCTTTTTAGACCCAGACTCGTGGGAGCAGTGGCTTGTTTGCCTCACATCGAATGATGAAGCTTTTGCTTCACTCTCCTCGTTCGAATTTACGTAAGCTAGATGTGAGTATCTCCTGGAAACAAGACGCCAATTACTTTCTTTTGCGTTTGAGAGAATGAGGAAGCGACCACTGTAGCCTAATCTTGCCCTTATGAACAACAAGCACAATGAGTGATGAAGTGAGCAACACCCTGCGGAAGTTTGGCACGACCTTCACAAAGTAAAGTGATGTTCATGTGGCTCAAGGTCGTCTAATAGCGGCATCCTACCATAGACCAAGAAGAGTTTGCATCTACCCTGCATTGGAGATGTAACACATCTTGTCTTGCTTCCTATCCTACATCTATTGTGGATGTGTTCTTGCAGGCCTTAGACCACTGCCAAATGACTTGCAAAACTAATACTGTTGACGAACCTTTTTAGAAGTGAAAAACCATGTAGGCCGTTCATGTACATGTACTCTAAGAGTGCATTTATCTTGCAGAAAATGGACAATTTCTGGAAAATACTTTCTAGGAAATTATTTTTTAAGAAAATGAGTTGATTTTTCGGTGTTTGGCTAAAACTTAATAAAAAACATGAAAAGTATTTTCTGTTGTTTAGTGAGGAAAATATGGTGGTGAAAATTAACAAAAAATTTTGTATTTTTAAAATTATTTGTTATTTTTAAATTAGTTTTATTAAGAAAAAAATACGTGAATGTTTTCTTTCTCAGAATGAAAAGAAAAGAAAAGAAAAGAAAAAATATTAACAAATTCAAGAAAAGCAATTTCGGAAAGTGTTTTCACCTTCTTAGATTAGGGAATTCACTTTTTTCTAAAATTAAACATGATATTTGTGTTGATCAGAAAGTATTTTCCGATAACCAAATCATTTTTGGAGAATCAAACGAATGAAAATCCGAAAAATACTTTACGGGAAAACACTCTCACTAAAACAAACACACCCTAAGAAGAATCGTTTGCACCGTCACATTTTTGACCTGGGACAATTTGATGCTAATACCGCCTTTCATGTTCTTTTTATACACAGTCTATTTTCTGTTATTTACCGTGCTATAGACAGTTTTGCCTTTCATTCTCTGGCCTATCTTGTCACTGGTCCTTGGCAGAGAAATTGTTACTCAAACCACGAGTTCTTGATAAAGAGAAGGGAAGGGAGGCAACTTGTACACCCCTGGAACGTTTAGTTGGCGCAGACTTGATTGGGCTCATCACTTCTTTTTAACAATAAACCCAGCATTGTCTTTTTGAACCACCTAACCTACTAACACATCGAGGGTCGAAACACTTAACGTGGGCATCTGACGAATGGGTTTTTTTTTTTTTTTGCCAACGCATTGAGTCATCGATTAAGCTATTTGGGTCACCCGTTTTCAAAAGTGGGTATATGTATCTATTCCAACTATCCGTTTGCATCCTTGATATGCGAGGAAAGCCGAAAGCTAAAGTGACCATGGATTTGCTTCATTTTCGTCAGCATTCACGGATGAAATATGAAACTGGCCTTTTCTGAAGAAGAGCGGGCTTGCAACAAGATTTGAAGGGAAAACTCCTACGTGTTCAAAGCCTTCTGATTGTCATCTATATATCGAAGAGATCATGCAGAAGAAGGTTTGCAGAGCTTATATTGTAACATAGCCATCCTGAAGTACCAGGATTTTTATCAGAAACATCGCCAGTAGGGACGAAATATTTTCACAATAGGGACTGCTTCATCAACTACATGATAAAGTCAATGTGGTATAGCTACCTTCCATGTAGGAGATGGAAATGCAAGATATGGAAACCCTATCTCCCATGTGTGTTTGGGTTTTAGTAATTGCACAACTCTTCAATTTGGAAAAGAGAGGAAGACAACTGCATTTTCTATTATTTTCCGATGCCACGACATATAATATTCGAGTATCAACTTCAATTGTTCTCCTAAGTAAAATGGTTGTTATATTCATAGCCAAATTAGGGCGTGTTTGTCAACCTTTATGTTCCTAGAAGCTAATTTTGCTTAGAAATGAATCTTTTTTATTCCGTGCCCGGGAACAATTTCTAAGTATTTGAAGGCATTTGGTAACCGCCCAAAATTTCTGTTCTTGGAATAGAAAATGAACAGAAATGCATTTGATAACTACAGAAAATTTATTATTTTTTTTTGGTAAAGGTAAGAGTACAGAAAATTTATTTGTATTAATAATATTTTGAATTTTTTTATATTTCTTTCTTTATATTTCTTTTTTTTTTCTTTCCCTTTCCTTTCCTTGGCCATGGCCAGCAAGGGCGTTACGACCCTCGCTTGTGGTCGGTGAGGGCTGGACCCTTGCCACTTGGGCAAGGGCTGCCCTCAATAGATTTGGTGAGGGCTAAACCCTCACCGCTGCCCTCACCCAGGCTGCAAGCAGCCCTCACCTAGGCGGCAAGGGTCTAGCCCTCGCCCTCGCCGGCCTTGGCCTGTGGCCGATCGCTGGCAGCAGGCCAAGAATGAAGAAGAAGAAGAAGAAACCAAGGAGAAAGAAGAAAACCAAAAAGAAGAAGAAGAATTTCTTTTTCATTTTTTATTCTTGTTCCCATAATCAAGAAGCTTCTTTATTTTGTTTCTTGATTCTGTTTCAAAATTCATTATGGGTATAAATTTTTGTAAATTTGTGCCCGAGAACAAAAAATTTACCAAATGAATTTCTATTCTAAAACTGATCCTGGGAACAAAAGAATAGAAATGATTACTATTTGACAACTTATCAAACGCGCCCTTAGTGAAAAAAGAAATGTACAACCATTGGCAACATGACGATCCAATTAGAACATATGATGGCCCTCTATTGCTCGAAAAACATCATTATGTTAGAATCTCAAATCATGCAACTCTAGATGGAGCTATTTGATATTTTCCTGTTACTTTCCGTTTTTGCCCACAAATAATTTGTGTGTGTATATATATATATATATATATATATATATATATATATGTGTGTGTGTGTGTGTGTGTGTGTGTGTGTGTGTTTCGAAACTAGCTAGATTGATGATTCTCTATTTCGCTTAGAATATACATACCCTACTAAAATCATATGGCGAAATTCCTTAAGAGAGATGGAGGTCTAACTAAAGAAAGCTGAAGAGAAGCGAACAGCATAAGAACCCTAGCGAGTGATGGAAGATCATCTTACAGGAATGGGGGAGGGACCAGCCAGGTAAAAGAGGTATAGGCCACAATCTCCTCTTCCATACTCCAAGAGTCCCCGATTTACAGTTCTGCCCTCGAGGGCGGGTGGGGCCATAATATAGCTTAAGTACAATAATATCTTTCTGGCTTCTGGTTCTTCCGGTACTATGGCGGAAAAAAATTAGGAGACGATCACTAGGGCATGGGTATATGATCTGATCCCATTTACAAGAAAAGAACCTTTCACAAACTCTATCTCTCTCTCTCTCAAAAGAGAGAAAACCCACCAAATCATTGCAAAGTTGCCATTCATTCATTCATTCAACTCAAAAGCCCCCTCTTGTTCATCCTTCCCTTTCTTCCTTCCCCTCCATATTTATCCCTTTCCATACCTAAAAATCTCTCTCTCTCTCTCTCTCTCTCTCTCTGTCTCTCTATGATCTGTTTGTTGTGTCTGTGAGAGGACTTGAGTGACTGGGGATGACTGAGATATATACCTCGTCACGCCTTTCGATCCAAGTAATCCCCCCCTGATGCCCTCCCTTTCCATCCCCTCTTTTGTTCCTTCCCTTTTATGAAAATCTCTTCCTCTCTCTGAGATCTCTGTCAACTTCAGTCCTTCTCTCCCAGATATCTCTCTGATATCCTCTGTCTCTTCGCTCTCCATGTGCTTGCGTCGCCCTCCGTTATAAGTTATAACCCTCAGCCCCTCTCACCACTCTCTTCATGTACTCCCTCACCTACCCACCACACATCCCGTCTCTCTCTCTCCTTCTCCCTCTCCCTCATGGAACCCCAACAACAACGAGAACAGCAACAGCATCAAAACCAGGAAGACATGAACAGCAACACCAACAACAACAGCGGTGCGAAAGGAGGAGGCACAAGCGGCAGCAGCAGCAGTTACGTTTGCAGGCAAAGCAGTACGAGGTGGACGCCGACGACGGACCAGATAAGGATCCTCAAGGACCTCTACTACAACTACGGCGTCCGGTCCCCCACCGCCGACCAGATCCAGAGGATCTCTGCCCGCCTCCGCCAGTACGGCAAGATCGAGGGCAAGAACGTCTTCTACTGGTTCCAGAACCACAAGGCCCGCGAGCGCCAGAAGAAGCGCTTCTTCTCCCCCGACCCAAATTCTAATATCAATGGCACTGCCCCTCCTCCACCTACGGCCTCCGCGGTCAACCCTCAGACGAGAGGCGGAGGTCGCGGAAGCGGCAGTTGGAGCGGCAAACTACCTCCTCCTGAAGACCCCTTTGTGCTCCACAACAACAACAAATACTCTAATCTCACTCCTCCTGGTATGCGTGTATCTTTCCTCATCACTGTTCCCTGTTCTTTGGTTTTCTTGGTTTAAAGTTTGGTCTTTTATTGGAGACTATGTAAAGTTTGTAGTTTCACGAGTATTCACGGGGTGGGTATGCATGGCTCCTTTTGTTTTGGTGTCCTACTGTTTCTTGTACTGGTGCGGGTTGTGGCACACTACTTAATGTTTGTCATGATGCTGATGATTTGTTTTGCTGGATCGTTTTCCTTCTTTCGGTCCTGTATCTCTTTCTTCCGTCTTCACATCGTTAATGGGTTCGAAACTTTGAATGCTTTGTCAGGGCTTTGTTCTTCTTCAGCTGGTGCTGCTGGTGCAATGGCTGTTGGGCAGATGGGTAGCTATGGATATGGTTCTGTGACGATGGAGAAGAATTTTAGGGTACGTAAAGAAGCACTACTTGATTGGTATGGTAAAATTTTGTTCCTTAAAAAGAGTGCACAAAAGCAGTAAGAACAGCTTCCGCCACTATCAATGTATGGAGCGATGTTAATTTTGTGAAAGGTATCGAACCAATCTTTGCATGAAGTGGCACTACACACAAGTTGTTGATTAGTCCTTGAAACTCTTTATGCGTGGCCGATCCCAAGATAAAGTGTGATTGAACTTGTTTAAGTCACCTTGAATTTGATTTCCATGTAAGAATCGATGTGATAATAGTAGACAGTGTCTGCGCAATAACAACTCTCATTTCTTATTCCCCATTCCGAGCAGGATTGCTCCATATCAGCCGGCAGCGGGGGAGGGTACCTTGGCCCGAACCTTGGTTGGATCGCGGTGGACCCATATGCTTCGCCGCCATGTGCTACTTTCTTAGAAAGGAAGGGCCGCCCTTCCCTCGAAAACCAACAGGAGGAAGACGAGGAAGGAGGAGACGCAGAAGATGAAGAAGCTCCGGAGATTGAAACCCTACCGCTGTTCCCTATGCACGGCGACGACCACTTGAACATCGACGATGCCTTGTGCAACATCAAGCCTAACTCGGATCACTACCATCATCACATCCACCGTCAGGGTTACTGGTACGACGACGTTGTCATGAGCACTTCTCGCACTTCCCTCGAGCTTAGCCTCAACTCCTACACCGGCCGATCGCCCGGCCCCATTTAAACGAACCAGAAAAAACAAAAAGAAGGGAAAACTGTGGATTCTCTCTCACCTTTTTCTTGTGATTTTCATAACCCTAATGCTTATATTATAGCTACAGACATAGCTACTGGTATCTGAAATGTGATCATTCACCACCTAGGCTAATTATAACTATTTGCTGCGCCGTTCTTCTTCTTCTGTTGTTTAGTTAATGTTATTCAGTACAGTTGCATCTTGCTCCCACTCTTACTTTGTTTCTGGTTGCGAAAGCTTGTCTGCTCGACAAGTGTCGCGTAAAGAACTTAATACTAGTGATTATGTTTGCTTTTAGTGCTGCCCCTTTTCGGCGGACATTTCATAATCATCGGATTAAGTGCATCGGTTTATGGGAAGAATCTAATAATGGCAACGTTAAAAAATGAGAGTTCATATGTGTCGGAAAACAATTGCTGATGACCCAATACCTACCGCTAGCTTGTTCTTTTTCTTTGCAAAAGTAGCCCTAAAGCAACAAAGTAATTTAAATAATAATAGATAAGTTAGGAACTAAATCGATCATCTCCAAATGACATATATTTTAGTGAATGAGACTTAGAATAGCGCCCCGACATGTCAATATATACTTTGATAACCTAGGGACATCAAAATCGCAAAGAGCTGGGAAAAAAAAAAACCCTTGTAAAATTAGGTCTAGTTGCGACTATATATTTTGATAAAGAGTTGAATGGATGATTACTTGATAATTATCATCTGAAATTAGTTTGTGTTATGTATGGAGTCAAACTAATTGTGTATGTCATATTTTTATCTTTCAACATTATCAACATAGACACAAGTTGAAACATTTAGTTTCAGCTCACCGTGTTCTGTTTTTAATTATCTTCCAAAATGTTATAGACTGATTTTCCTTTTTTTAGGATTAATTTGGTTTGATAAGTTCCCTAGAAAAGAAGTCATTACGTTGCGAACATCACGAAATAAAGGGCGGTAATTTGGCCTTATTAAAGTACGAAACATATTATCATCAATGGAGTCTGATTGTATACCCCAAAAGACGAGTCTTTATTACTCGCTCCTTATACTCTAATTTTTCTATATTGTTATTGACTTGTTTAACCGGTTTCCTTGGAAAAATTAAAATCGGAAAATCCCACTAGGCGGGATTTCCTCAAATCCCACTAAGTGAGATTCCTTAACATAAGAAGAAAGAAAAACCGATAGAGCGAAACTTATAATTCTAAAGCAAATTAAAAACCAAAACATAGATGATCACAAGCAGAAAAATATCTATCACCTGTAGAAAAGAAATTGTTAATTTCATTAGAAAGATCTAATAAATTTCAAAGATGAGAAAACACTTCAAATGTCGACTTTGAGACTAATATCGAAATCATTATGAATTCAAATGGCTCCTCATTCTTTTCTCTCAAATTAAGTTGCTCTCGAAGGATCTCCAATGACTTAAAATCAAGACCAGTGATATTGATTATACAAAGTAACAGATGAAAGAAAGAAAAGTTCAAAATATGAATAATCAACTCCCGCCGATCACATCTTGGGGGCTTACCTGGTGGCATTGGTCTTGTACCCCACCACCCCGAGAAATAGTCCATTGCACGTGGGATACCTTGGTTATAAAAAAAAAAAATTAGTAGAGGAAAAAATCATCCCGTTAGTTTGAATCTCATGGATGAAGATGTACGAGGACCCAAAAAATATATATGTTAAGATTGCATGAGCCAAGGCTAAATTTAGAAAAAAAAATTAATCAAATTATATATGTGTTAGTCAATTACAAAATCCTAAGATAATTGGAAATTTATACTAGATATTCACTTTTCCTAATTTTTTTGAGTTCTTAATCTTGTCTTTTTTTATTTTGGAGTAATATCCACCAATTTTTTTTTTTATTTTGACAGGAGAACAATGTCCAATTTTTTAAAGGGTTGCAGTTGAATCCTTCATAAATTACCCATTATTTGAATATTATTCACTTATATATTTTTTAAATAATCCCACTAATTTTCTAATCCGGTTGCCCCTTAAACAATAGACCCATTTTTCCCTTTTCAATTTACCGGTTGGCCATTTAAAATTATTTAAGAGTTGTGGTCAGAAGTTCACCATTTCAATTTGAGCATAACAGTGCCATCGTATTAGCTGCCTCCTTGTTCTTATTATCATCTTGTCGATTCCTTTTCATCAAGAAAAATAACTGACCACAAATACCGAGGTGATATTAAAGAGTGTCTTCGAAATACTTATCATTATTTTTTACAATTAATAGGTACGAGCACAAAGGTCAAGCTACTAATTATCTGATCCCATAAAACACCTTACAATCCCCATAAGCCAAATAAGTCATAACTTTAAAAGTCAAGTGTCTTAATAACGTAAAATGGTTTAGTTTTTCAATCATTAATTGTACATAACACTAGAAGTGAGCGCCTTAAAATTGTATGATTTTCTTGATTAGGTACTCACGAAACACACCGGTTAATGCACAACTTAGTTACGCTATTTGAAAGTTTTAAAAATTGAGTAATTCCGGACTCCTCTAACTTAACGTGCATTCCCTAATATAAGTACATGTTTATGTGATACACTTGATCAAATGCTCCGAAATTTTAAAATTTGATTACACTTTTACAACCAATTTGAGGATTTCTAATGCACTCATCCTACAAAAAAATAAAGTAATTCTGGACTTACCCCAACTTGACAAGCATTCTCCTAATATATATATATATACCCGTCCATATGATGTACCTGATCAAATACTCGGAACATTCAAGACTTTTCAATGCGTGCCTCGTTCTTGAATGCAAAACAAAGTTAATCCGACCGGTGACTTGCGTGTATATTTAGACTGGGACTAGACAGCTGCTAACAATATTGTACTTGTCCAAACTCACTCAACTAAACAGTCAAAACAATCAGCTCGTGGATCATCGTGCGGCATGCGCACGAGCGAAATCATCATGCACGCGCGTACATGGAACGAACCACAAATCCATTGCCCATTTCGAATCATATGCTTCACTCAAATCGCAAAAGTAATGCATCCCAATTTCTACAATAAGACACCCTTCTAAGCCTCCCTTGATGTGCTGAGTTTGCCTTGCACTTCGCATCCTTTCTCTGTTCCACGTCGGTCCAGATTCCAGGTGCTGAACGCAAATATGCTTCTGCAGAGGAGGAGGTCCAATGCAACCCCCCGTCGCTATTTCACATGGAGAGATTCCTCCCACGCATGTTCGAACAGAGATCATTTTGCCCGAGACGTTTCGGGCTCTTGGAGAATTAAGACACATGGACGGTACGAGAGACATTGGTGAGCAAAGTTGGAGACGCGAAGAGACATTCAACAAACACTGAAAGTCTCCCTTCGTCTTCTTCTTCATCTTCTTACTGTTTTCCTTTGTTCTTTTCTTTCTTCTCTCTTCGGGAAAAGAAAGGTGGAGTAGAAGAACGAAACAGGTTTCTCTTGGTCGTGGAGGTCGACATCAGCAAGATTTTGCAAGGGATGCTGTGCCTTCGATTAGCTTGGACGGTTTTCTCGATTGCTGATCGCACACCCACGACCACCCTCGTTGTCTTTAGAGAGAGAGAGAGAGAGAGAGAGAGAGAGAGAGAGAGAGAGAGAGAGAGGGGTAGGTTTGGTGGATCCAAGAAGATCTGGGATGGCTTTTGGAGGGTTCAAGGACGTAATGTCCCTTTGGAGTAACAAGATGAGGCAAGACGTTGCATCATCTTCTTTGCCTTGTTTTGTGAAAGGTACTTACACCAAGCCATCGACTGCAAACTCCTCCCATCTCCTCAAATTTTACCCTTTTCTTCTCTGGGGAAGATGCATAAAATGCCATGTCTATAAAAATTAAACGAGATATATCATCGAGTTGCATCTCTATGATCTTTTGGCAAATTGAAATAATCTCATCTTTGTTACGGGGACTATTCTACTCTTCGTTCCCGAGAAACCCATTTTTTCCATTACGATAGATTTCCGAAAGAACTGATTTTAGAAAAGCCATTGGTAAAAGAAGTGAATGGTGCCACGATTTTCCTACAATTCGTTGATAACTTGGTGACACATTTATGAAATTACTATCTCTTATTTTGATAGTTTAGAAAAAAATCTATTTCTTTCATCACTTACTTTTATTTGTCTTTTGTACCAACACTTCATACATACCAACTCTTGAATGAATTTACCAATCTTTATTTGAGTGACTTACCAATTTTTTTATTAAACCAATTAGATTGGATTACTAATTGTCATTTAAGTTTCTTATCAACATTAGAGTCTTTTAAATTTACCATTTTTTCTATTAAATTATCAACTATTATTTACTTTGTTTACCACCTCATTGTATTTACCAGACTATTCATAGAAATCACAAACATTAGTTGGAGTGATTACCAACTTTTACCGAGTAAATTACCAAAATTTATATTAACGATTCTTATTGGAGTTAATAATTGACATTAATGTGATATTTTTAAATTACCAACTTCTCTTCTATATAACCAAAAACTTCTTATCTTTCACGAACTTTTATTTACCTTTCTTATTAGCGCCTTAGGTTTACCAACTATAGTATGAAATTATCAACCTTTTTTTGAGTGCATGATCACTTTTTTTTTTATTAAGTTACCAACTAAATTTGGGTTAACAACCCTTATAAGATTTGCTTAACAACGTGTATTTGTTTTCTAATATGCCAGCTTTCAATTGAATTATCACTTTTATCGCATTACCTCCCAACTTTTAAATTTACTAACTCTTTTAAGTTTTCTCTGATTAAATTACCATCTTGCATTACCAATTCCTATTCAAGTTATTTGCCGATGGTTATTTTTTTAAAATATGGAATTCCCTTATCTCTAATAAAAAATAGCTTATCTTCTCATTTACCAACTTTTGTTTACCTTTCTTACGGTTGGCATAAATTTACCAACTATATTTTGAAGTTATCAACAACTTTTTGTGTGATTTACAAACTTTTTCTTCAATTATATACCAATTAATTTCGAGTTATAAGTTCTCATTCGAGTTGCTCATGAACATTTATTTGTTCTTCTTGAATTTACTTACTTCCTATTGAGTTAGTGCTCTTAATTCCCTTGCTTACCAACTTTATAGATCTATTAATTCTTTTTAGAAATTATCAATCTCGACTAGAGCGATTACCGACTTTTCAGCGATTAACTCTCTAACAGTTCTTACGTTATCAACTCTTATTTAACTTAGTTACCGATGTTAATTTGGTACAAGGAAGTGGACAAACTAGGGAAGTAAACAAGTAGATATTTTCAGATCAACTGAAGAGGGTCACACTAAATAAAAATTTACAAATACGAGAAGATCGAGATTGGGATAGGAACGTGGGAACGTGAGCTTAAAAGGAATTCTGCTTTTTCACTATCGAAGGGAGGGAAATTTCTTTGTTATTTTGTTAGTTTGTCAGGTTCTTAAAAAGTTTCAAAAAGGGACGGCGCAAAAATGATTAATCTGAGAAAACCAACGTAGGATGTGATGAAAACCAAGAGTTTGTCCTGGGACAGGGAGAGAGTATCTTTTGCTTGTTTCATCATCTGGAAGCCTGGAAAATAGAGAATGCAACATCAGCATCTTCTTCACTTTTTTGACTGCTGAATTTTTCCTGACGTGCCTCGCATCTTGGACCCAAATATGACCGCCCCAAGCAAAAAATGACCATAGAAATTGGAGAGAGAGGAAATAAAATCGCACGCAGAAATTGATTTTGCTAGATAAATTGGGTTCAAGATATATATATGGAGGCCATTAGTCAATTGTATAAATTATCGCAGCACCCTCTAATCACTCCACATAACGACCGACTGAAGGCGCAGAGGGTTAGCTGGTGTAGAAATTATGCGGCGAAAAAGTGTGATGAAACATCTCTATATAGCGTAAAGTAAATGTCGACTCACTTTTGAGAATAGATATCGATCCGGGTGTTTCGACAACGCCTCGGGCCAGACGGAGTATCCTGAAATCACGGGAAAAACATGAATTCTAAGACAAGCCCTACAATCGCATCGATACCTCAAATGGGTCATGAACTTCGATCTAGTTTTTTCACCATGCTGCGCCAAATTTCAACTCATCTTCTAGAACAGCCTAGTCAATACTTCTTGTAAAGCGGGCTTTAGTGTGTCCTACGGGCTCAGGCACAGGCACAGGCCCACTTAGGATCGGAAGGTGCATGCCATCGGTAGGAGCGAACGGGGGTCGGCTGGTGATGGTGGTGGTGGACCGGTAGGTGACCCAGCACGTGATCCGGAGGAAATCCGAGGTTCTTCAATCTAATTCTCTGCTGCTGTTTCTCCGTTCCACCCAGCACAGCCCATCGTTTTCTCGCCCATGTAATTTCAGTGAGTATGGTCCGTAGTAACCTGCTAAATATATGATCCATTGACCTTCTAGAAACAGTCTGTATTGGCATGGTATGCAGACAGCCGTTCCGTTCCCAAGATGACATCGAAATCTTTAATGTCGAGCTGAATAAGATCGGCCGCAAGGTGTCGGCCTGATCAGAGATTTCTCTATGAAAAATACAAATCGGATTTTGAAGAAGGGGAAGGATTCACTCGTGGAATCCGAACAGTTCGAAGAATAGAACACGAAAAGGTAACTGAATTGGTCCTAGTTACTTTTCAGGACTTCGAGCTCATATTGGTTATGAGTTGAAAACGGGAATTGAACTCTATGAGATCCCCTCACAACCCAAGCACAATGACGCAATTGTCAAGGGCGTAGCTTAGGTGGAACGCGAAGAAGGCCCAAGGGGGGGCTAAGCCATCAATGAGATACTACTCTGGAAGAGTTAGAATTTTAACCTTGTGTCCCACGGGACAAGGGATACAGATAGGACATTTTTCATATGTGTGATCTACAGTTAGGGACTTTCCAATTAGGGTTGAAATGTGCGGATGGACTTCCAAAAAAGGTGCGATAGCTAAGCAAATGGAAAATGACTAAATGGGTCTTAACGAGGATCAAATTAGCATGCACATATTCATGTTGATGTTTTCCTCTACCACCAGTGCTCTCTCCAACACATTGCGGTGATTCGTCGATGTCAGAAGCCAAATGAGAAAATTACCAAAAAAGTCTTAAACCTTTTGTAATTGTGCCAATTCAATCCTAAACTTTTTTTTTTTTTGAATTCAATCCTAAACCTTTTGCAATTGTATCAATTCACTTTATCCGGCCACTTTTGGCTAGCCGGCGCTAACGTGGACACCAGCTAGCAGACGTGGCAATTTGTAATAATTTTTTAATTATTTTTCGATTTATTTTTTATTTATTTTTCTATATTTTTTTTTTGTCTATCTTCTTCCTCGGTCGCCTGGCGTTCGGCAACCAGCAAGAGGCTGAGGGCCGGCGAGATTGACCTCGCCTTGGCCATGGGCAAGGCTAGCCATCGCCAGCACTGGCGAGGTCGACCTTGCCATCGCTAGGCGAGGTCGACCTCACCATGACTAGGGCGAGGTCGAGCTCAAGGTTTAGGACTGAATTGGCACAATTGCAAAAGATTTAGGACTTTTTGGTAATTTTCCCAAAGCCAAATTCACCTCATTGACTCACGGTTCTTTCAACCCTAAAATGATTCTCGATCTTTGGTCACATATGAATATCTTAGTACAAAATTAGGGTGCAATACAGTTGGTCCTTCTCGATTAAATCTATATAATTCTCGCTCTTTTTGCTGAAATCCTCGAGTCGAGCTCGAGCTAGAGACAGTTCAATGGGCGATCTAACGTGTGTCCAGACCCTTACGATTAGAGGATAGTTAGACGACCCCGTTTGAAGGGAAGACCTTTCTTTGGTCATGGAAGGGAAGATGAACAGGAGGTGGATGTCGCGTGCGCTTTCGCTTTCGCTGCAACACTGGCACGTATGCTTCCCAATCTCACGTGCTTTGCCGATCCGACTGTCTGTCTCGTGCAAGTTTAACACACGACAGATTTCTTAGGATTGTGTCATGGATTGCTCCGAACAGCATCTTGGATTTTGGGTAGTTTGTGGCATTTGTTCTGTGGCCATACAGTGGGACATCTACTTTCTCGTGCAATAAAAGCGATGATGAGAAGAAAATCCACAGTTGAACACAATTATCAATAATTACAAATTGAGAATCTCGAATATGAAAGAGGAGCACATGTACGTTTTCGCAATTGAATTCATCCTTCTATGTTTTGTATCCTTTTTAATGTGATATATTAGGAATACACAAGATATGACAATTCGATCTATGTTAAAGTCCCCGACCCGTCGATAATCACCAACGGAATTCGCCACATCCAACACCCCCGAAAATACGAAGCGTCCAACCAATCGAGATCCCTCTCTTGAGAAATTGTTCCGACACAGTTTACACAATGGAGGGCCCATTGAATTAGCTATCTGATTCGATACCAATCTCCGTACCACATTAGCAAAAGTTGTCGCGGCAAGAAGGGAAGGGGATTTGATTCAAATGATCGCGAAGAGATTTTTACCAACTGAGCTAAGATTAACCCTCTTCTATCATGGATTATTGGATTATGATATTGTCATATTGAAAGCATTCCCTCCCCCAATGGTACATAACCCATTCTTGCGACGAAAAGAGATTTGTGCCATGTTAACCCTTTGTCCCATAAATCAAACCTTATCCCACTCAATTTAGATGATTAGTCAGCTTCTAAAAATCACAAGTACCTATATCGACCACGCTTAATGTCGATCCATAGACGAAAACAAGGTACCCAGCCTAAAAATCGATCCGAAAAGTACACTAAACAAGCGGTCGGCGGCCGCTCACCGGTGTAAACGTTAGGGGCGGTCCAAAAATACTAGGCCCGAGAATGTTCTTAATGTCTACGGAAAAATAATAATTAAAAGGATTGATTCCCATCTACGCTTCATGAAAGAGGTCCACAAGTTCATATGAGCGACCTTGGGATCGGGTAGTTGGGACGAGCCGCACGAGCCCGCGCGGGTAGTTGGAGCTGCCTCCTCTCCTCCTTCACGCACTCTACCTCATCCACCATCATATAAGCCCCCCTTCAAGCACCTCAACACAGCACTCCAACACGCACAGAAGGAATCCACAGAGCTTCACAACACGAGTGTTGTTAAGGAGTGAGGAGACGGTTGATTCGGCCAAGGACCGGCTCCCGAGATGGCGAAGACGCTCACGGCGCTGGCGGGGGAGAAGACCCTCCAGCCCAAGTTCGTCCGCGATGAGGACGAGCGCCCCACGGTGGCCTACAACCAGTTCAGCAAAGAGATCCCCGTGATATCCCTGGCGGGGATCGACGAAGTCGGCGGCCGGAGGGAGGAGATTTGCAGGAAGATCGTGGAGGCGTGCGAGGACTGGGGGGTCTTCCAGGTGGTCGACCATGGGGTAGACGCGGGGCTCATCGCTGAAATGACCCGGCTCGCGCGTGAGTTCTTCGCGCTGCCCCGGAGGAGAAGCTCCGGTTCGACATGTCCGGTGGGAAGAAAGGGGGGTTCATCGTCTCGAGCCATCTCCAAGTAATTACTCTTGTTTCTTTACTCTCAGTCCTTTTTAACTCCAAATTGGTATAGAATTTTAGGTTTCTGTTATTGACTTTGCCACTGTGATGTGAGCCCATGATATGTTAAATTACTGAATCGGTATTTGAGAAGACTATAGAAATAATGAAGCAATTCACTCCGCTTCACTTCACAGACTCTAATTTACTTAAATTTTTTTCATATGGAGTGATCGACCATAGGAAAGTTGCTGTTATTTATAACTATGCTGTGCTGCCAATCAGTTATGCGTTTCCACTGTAGAATGGTACTGGAGAAACTCCCGGATGCATAATCATGAGTTGTTCACTAGTTGGCTGGGACCACTTATGTCGTTTTTACTTTTCGTAACTCCATAACCGCAAAGGACAAATGTGTTGCGTAGGCAACACAAATGACACACAAATGACTCCATAGTTTATGTGATAAACCAAATCAATCACCAAATCTAAGATATAATGTAAATTCGAGTCTTTTGAGGGAATTCGGTGCGAGTTTCATGATACAGAAAATGACTTGACGTTGTGGAATTCGTATAGACAAGTCGTACCTTGACACGTCTCATCAAGTGGTGACAATGACGCGTCCCTTTGAATTTCTAGGAATGGTAGGAATCAAAAGTAACCTCTGGAACGAGAAACATTATTGCTTTTTTTTCTCCGGCTTTGACCCCATCTAGTGAACTCAATCGAAACTGGAATGACTCGTGGCCAGGGTGAAGCCGTCCAGGACTGGCGCGAGATAGTGACGTACTTCTCATACCCGATCCGAACCCGAGACTACTCCCGATGGCCCGACAAGCCAGAGGGATGGAAGTCGGCGACGCAGCAGTACAGCGAGAAGCTCATGGGCCTCGCTTGCAAGCTCCTGGAGGTCCTCTCGGAGGCAATGGGATTGGAGAAGGAGGCGCTGACCAAGGCGTGTGTGGACATGGACCAGAAGGTGGTGGTGAACTATTACCCCAAATGCCCGCAGCCCGACCTCACGCTCGGTCTCAAGCGCCACACCGACCCGGGAACCATCACCCTCTTGCTCCAGGACCAGGTGGGTGGCCTCCAGGCCACCAGAGACGGTGGCAAGAACTGGATCACCGTCCAGCCAGTGGAAGGGGCTTTCGTGGTCAACCTAGGTGATCACGGTCATGTGAGTATCTACATCTATCTGTCTATCTTAGAACTTGCCATAAAGTAGTTTACGTACGATTCATTCTTAAACCCAACCCCCCTCTCCCCCGAAAGAAAGGAACAAAACCGCTTTGGGGGTAAAAGAAGAAGCGTTCTTAGAGGGCTTTTATCAAACAGGTGGCGCGCTTCCACATTTGATGACTCCCACTCCATGAAAAATGTCAGCACTTGCTTCGTTTTTTTCGTCAGAAATGCTGATACTTGATGAAGAATTTCTAAACTCAATAAATCTCGCCGTTAAAGAAAGAATTAAGACGCTCGAAAGAAGAAACAGATATCTCGTAGGACTTTTATCAAACACGTCGCGCGCGCGTACCATACCCTGCCCACCGCTGACCGAAACCTTGCGACGCAGTTCCTGAGCAACGGGAGGTTCAAGAACGCGGACCACCAGGCGGTGGTGAACTCCAACTACAGCCGCCTCTCCATAGCGACGTTCCAGAACCCGGCGCCGGACGCCGTGGTGTACCCGCTGAAGGTGAGGGAGGGGGAGGAGTGCATCATGCCGGAGCCCATCACCTTCGCGGAGATGTACAGGAGGAAGATGAGCAAGGACCTGGAGCTGGCCAGGCTGAAGAAGCTGGCCAAGGAGCAGCAGCAGCAGCAGGCCAAGGACGTGGAGAAGGCCAAGCTGGAGGCCAAGCCATTGGAGCAGATCCTCGCTTGATGAAAGTTCCAATATCCAATCTTTCGTTTACGTTCTTTTTGCATTAGCACCACGCCCTCACTTCTGTTGGTCCCATTTACCCAAAGAGTCTCGTGAAATCCATGGTTTGTTCCAGTGGCGTCCTACGTATCCATCGGCGATGGGCGAGTACAATAACATCATCGGTCTTGTTTCCTAGTGTAACGAATGATTTTCACAATGATATATAGTCCTTGTTTCGATTCAGATACAAATGGTGGTGATGATTGAGTTTGAGCTCGAGATCGGGCGTAGGTAGCGCCGGACCAAGCTATGACCGGTCGCGGTGATCCTGTCAAGGATTTCAAACCCGACCGAAGCTTTTTCGTACCACGTTTGATGCAAATGATGTGTCGGGCCTTTAACGGCGACCTTACACAAAAAGTTAATGAGGCCGGGTTTGGGCAAAGTTGGCGATTTCTTATCAGATTAAAAAAGCAAAAAGTTTGGGTTGGAATTGTAACCCCACCTAAAATTATTGCTTTTTTAAGGAAATTGGTATAAGAACTATGCAGGTTAATAATAGGCCGCGACAACGAGTGCATATTTCATGAGAAGGGGAAGGTGGGGAGTTCGAATCTCCACCTTCGTAGGAGATAGAGGTGGGGCAGCGTAGTTTTTTTTTTTTTTTTTAAAAAGAATTAATATTATATTGCTAAGATGGTCCATAACAATCCAAATTGGGAAAGTCAAGACAAAGGATGGCCCAAAGGGCCTGCGGAGGGACTACAAGCCAGTCAAGACAAAGGATGGCCCAAGGGGCCGCGTAGTTTAAGATGTGGGTTTCGACACCCACGCCCTGCAAGAAGTGGGGTCGGAAGTCTGAGTGTATATCGTGAGTAAAAGATAAAGTAGGACCGACAAAAAAAAAAGTAGCTACATACATGAATTTGTTTCGTACTTACCGAAAAATAAAAAAATATATTATTTTTTACTTATCTTTTGCATAAAAGCAAACAAGCCCTTAATCGCCTTTAAAACAAACATGAGACCAAAAGCACAATTTATTATTATTATTTTTTTGGACTAGAAAAGCACAATTTATAATTGTGGGAATTTTGACGAATTTCTTATGGGCCAGTACCAACCTTGTGGGCCTAAATCGTGCTTTGGGCTGACAGGAAAAATCTCTTGGAATCCGCAAGATGTTTGAACATAAAGCTCTCTCGTTCTGTCAAACATTTAATTCGTTTCCCAAACCAATTTCAATCATTAGCCATTTCTCCATTTTCACCACCGGTTCCGTACATCGGGATTGCCACATGGCATGATCCTATCGGCTAAAAATCTCGGTCCTCTCATTATAAAAACACTTCATCGATCCACTCGTTTCGAGGACTTTAGGCCTCCGGACGTCTAGACTTCGGCATCTTTAGACTCCATGAATTCGGTGGCGAATCAACGAGAAACCTCAACAAGAAGTTCTTAGCGAGCCGACGACACGCACATGCTAAAAGGCAGTATTCCCACCCCTTAGGGAAGACAAAAACTTGAGGGGAACATGGGGGCTGTTGGGTGGGGAAGGTAGACTCCATGTCGGCCTCGGCTGGTTATCTCTGGATAGGTAGGTATAGTAGCCTTTCATGCCTGGGATGACAACAGGTTTCGGGGACTTTGGGTCTCCAGACATCTAGACATCGGCATCTTTAGACTCCACGAATTCGGGGGCGAATCAACGAGAAACCTCGACAACAGGTTCTTAGCGAGTTGACAACACTCACATGCTACCCGGCATTCCAATCCGTTGGAAATTGCCCACTCCTCCCCTCACGCGCCCTCTTTACTTCATTCCGCTTCCGACGTTATAGCTGCACAGCATTTCGTTGGTCTCAGCTTCAACCTGACATTTTCTTCTTTAGGTCATTTATTTCTTCGTTTGAATATAGAGAGTTCAATCGCTCATTTTGAATAGCATATGTAAGAGATATCAAATATGTAGGATGATTGCTAGGTGTAGGGATGGTCGGTTCATGAGTGGGCCAATTCCCACCAAGGGATCGGGAATCAGCCCACCTAGTCCTAGAACTTGACCGGCCAACCGGTTCAATCCTATTCTCGGGTGGGCCAATGGAACTTATGGCATATTTTATTTTATTTTTAAGCACGTAGTCCATAATCCATTGAGAAGAGTGTTAAACCCTTGGGAATTCGTACCGGTTAATGGAAAAGATAACTAACAAAGTTGTAAGAAGAGAAATCTCTTAGCTTCGTTCTTTACAGATAATGCAGGAAATTGCATTATCATGCTGCTAAATTGAACGGAACACCTCCAGTGATATAATGTGGAAATGAAAGGGGCATATAGGAGGATAACAAAGTGACATCATGGCGAGTCGCCATTTTAGAAAAGAAATGACCCAAATTTCTCAAACATAGACAAAAAAAATAGATATTTGTTGTCAACGGTGTTGAAGTAGAGATCAGAAGCAAGCGTCCAAGAGAGAGCAGCAATTAAGGGTGGCCAAACTGCAAAAAAAAACCAGAGCATTGGATATTCATGTCGGTGAGATGCGACGGCGATCACGGTCGGGCAAAAACAAAGGAAGAGAGAGAGAGAGAGGCGAGAGTCGAGAAAATCATTAATTCCAAAAAGAGAAAGTGGAATCAGATTTGTGAAAGAGGGACCATGCGTGCCCTTGAGGGTTTGTGAACCATTATGGCTCTTTAGTTTTTACAGATTTGTAAGAAATTTAAAAAAAAATATTAATCCGATCCAATTGGGAACCGGACTAAAAATCACTTTGCCCTCAGGGGAATCACCTAGAACCAGCCGATTTGGTCCGATCTGGGCCCTTTTGCTTCTAGCTAGGTGGAGGAGAGTTTGAAAAGCTCGTGGGGGATTAAGAAAGAGGTCCAAAGTTTAGCCAAGGTTTCCTTTTGGAACCCTCGCTCCTGTACCTAAGGCTGAATATAGGCATGGACAGCAATCTAACCAACAATAAAATTTTCGACCAAAACAAAAATTAACGATAAAATTGACTAGAAAAAATTAGAGGAAGATTCTCAGAAGAAAGAGACCCCCATAAGAATGGAGCAGGTCAGTTTTCTCACTTTTTTTTTTCTTTAAGATGAAAATGAAGGCCCAAAAAGCACAAAATCTTTTTCCCTAACAAACACGACGAAGATGGACCAACCACGGAAAGGCGCACGCGTCACTAAGAATTTCAGCAACATCTGAAGATGCAAAGCGTGTCCCGACTTCTTCACGACCTAATGAACAAAAATTCTAGTATGATACATAATATGATCGTGCGGATTATAATAACCATAACAACAATAATAATAATTATTATTATTATAAAAAAAAAAAGAGGTTATGGCTCTAGAGACTCAACCACCTTTCACACCCACTTTCATATTTCTTTTGCAATGATTGAAAATGTGATGCGCATGTATAAAAGAAGAAGAAGAAGATAGATGTGTAATGGTTAAAAGGCCGGTGTGAATGGCTGGCCCTTTCTTAGCATGGTCTTGTCATCATATTCAGTCCACCCATACTCAATCATTTCCTCCTTTCTTTCTTTCTTCTTGTTTCTTTTTTAGGGTATCATCAAGGGAGGACAACTCCACCATCATTCAATCAAAATCTCGCTTGGTAATCTAGTAAGTGTCGCGCTCAAACCGGCACGGTGTAGAGGATTTTTTTTGCACTGTGATTGTCCCGTTCCACCGTGAATGCGTTTTGCGTTGCTGAACTCGCGACGTCTCGATGATATTCTAATCGGAAGAAATTTCCATGATATCCTCAGCAAATTGCTTCGGATGTAATTTAGAGGCTTTTTGTGAAAATGGAAGAGGAGTTTAGCTTCGTAGTAATTGGAGATGAGGCCGAACATAGGATAACTATATTACGTTTCCCTTTTAAGGGCGCGTCTATTTCATTGAAAAACTTCATAATGAAAGAAAATTTATTTTATGAAAATCATTTTCAAGAAAAAAAATAATTAGTTTTTGTTTATTTGGTGGTTTAGGATAAATGATTTTATTCTTGCTAAAATGAAAAGTTGTTTTCCCTCAATCTAAGCTTCTTGTTTTCAATTTATGAAAAATGTTTTCTATAAATCGATTAATTTTCTGTTATCCACACTGAAAATTTGGATTTTCCTTCAAACGAACAGACCTTAAATTGCCTTTGGAACTTCAAATTATATATTTCGAAGTCTTGGCAATTAGAGTTTTCATCTTAGACATCAGGATCTCCCCGCACGTTTGCTTCTTTCTTATCTTTAGGGCGTGTTTGTTTCACGTATTCGTGATAAAGGAAAATTCGAAGAAAATAGTTACTTTTTATTTTTTGGATGGCCTGCTAAAAAAGTGTGATAGAAATCGTTTTTCAACTATTTGAATTTCATTCGAAATAATGGGAATTGAACAAGGTGAAAGCGAATGTTTGTTAAGAGACTTTTTTTTTTTTTGTTGCTAAAATTGTTAAGAGACTTGTTATGCTTGGAAAAATGATTTCCTCTATTTACAAACGGGAACCCGTTTTCTCCATTTCAAGTTGTGGGTGTCTTTTCTTACCATAAATATTTTCTCGTTGATTAACCATCTTCAGCGAAACAAATACTCGAAAGTTCGAAAGACTAATTCACGAAAAGTTCTTTTATCGGAAAAAAAACGGAGGGGACAATTCATGGTGTGGCCCGATATCTCAACATGGACGATATTTCTTTGGGCGGGCCACAAGCAGCCTCCATGAATATTTTCTAGACGTCGTCCATTGCACGATTTTAGCGTTTCGTCCTTGCGATAAAGAGATAAAATCAAATTCCTATTTCAAATTCTTATTCTTGGAATGGCCAATCACTTGGACCGACATGCACGTCTTTTTTGAATGTACAAATTATGGGCTTCGAGACATAACAAGATCCTAGGTACGGATGCCGCTTGTAAGAGTAGTGGAGGAGAAATTGTCCGCTCGGTCATGATATTAATTCAATTCTAAACTTTCTCACTTTTCCCAATTTAGTCTTAAACGTTTATGCAAAGCTCCAATATATAGTCATTCTGACAAATTTTAGTCGGAAATCGTTGACATGGTGGTGTCTTTACGTGAGACACAAATGTGATTTAATTGGATTTGCCACATCGATGATTCGATAAAAAAAAAACTATATTGAAATCTCACGCAAAGATTTATTACTAAATCAGCAAAATTGAGGCATTCGTACGATAAACTTGGGATTGATTAGGTAATTTTCCCGACACGTTGCTCACCCTCAAGTCTCAAAAGTCCGAAACCACGTACAAATGTGAAGCTTGGTGGAAATTCTTGCGGTCAAGGTGGGGGGCCGCCTCTCGGGTCCTTCGGAGTCATGGAGGTAGAAAACTTCTCCCACGGTCCAATTGTTTCCGAATCAAAACGTGCATCATGATGACATTTCCACACCGTCAAACCACGTGCACTCCTTCTTGTTGCACAAGAAAAGGAAACCACGTGCACGCTTTGCTTCTCAGGTGGCGGTCGTGGACAATCGAGTTCTCCGTTTGAAATGCTAAAGTTCGAGCGAATCTCGGGAGACCTAAAGCCTTGGCTAGCAAGAAAAGCGAACGTAGATTCACCCTACATTAAGATTATCGTCAGTCATGCACATGAGTTATAATTAGACCTGTCAAAATGGATCATAAACCCATTTCTTAATCCATATATTAGTAAATAGATCATAAATAGATTAGTTATATTTAGTAAATAGATCATAAATGAGTAGTAAGTCTTATATTAGTGTTAAATGGGTCGCAAATGAATTGCAAATGGGTCATAAATGAGTTTAAAACTGATTTAAACTCAAAGCATTTCTCTCGTCCTCACTCAATCTTGCACCCACTCATTCCGCACTCTTATTTCAGCTTGAGTATGAATTTTTCTATATTTAATTAAATATGAAAGTATTTTAGTAATATGGATTTGATCGGGTATGGGTTGGGTATGAATCGGGTCAGGCATGGTCAAGAAAATTGCATTACGCATAAGTAGGTCATAAACGGGTTAATGGGTCAATTTGGATCGGACCATTTATGACCCGACCCAAACCCGACCCGACCCACCCATTTGACAAGTCTAGTTATAATGTCGTGCGAAACTTAACTATGTAGGCGTATAGGCATCGCTCGCAAATACTTCTACTAAGTTGGGGGGACTTGATCTGTGCCGAGATTATTTAATCTAGACCATATTGATGTTTGACATTTTTACTCTTTCTTTTTATCGTCCGGTCCATATCATCCATTCTCGACATAGATTCGACTCAATCCATCCATTTGATGTCTGTAGTCTTAAGAGAGGGGGAAAAGTGTCGAAAAAGTTATGCCAATTTAATCTTAAACCTTTTAATTATGTCAATTTAGTCCTAAACCTTTTAACCTAGTGCCAATTCAATCCTTGTGTTGACGTGGACACCGGCCGGCCTACGTGGCACTACCAACACTGACGTGAACAATTTTTAATAATATTTTTTCACATTTTTAATTCTTTATTCTTTTTTTCTTTCTTTTCTTTTCTCCTTTTTTTTCTTCCTTTTGCCGGTGACCGACCATAATTGGGCTGGCTGGCCTCACCTAGGCGAGGGTCATTGTCGCCCACCACTAGTGAGGCCTGGCTGGGTGAGGTCGAGGCCCGATGAGGGCTCCCCTCGCCAAATCTAGCGAGGTCGCCTGGCCTGGGCAAGGGTTGGCTTTGCTAGATCTAGCCCGGGGGCCTCTCCTGGGTGAGGGTGAGCCCTGGCGAGGCCGCCCTCGCCTGGGTGAAGGTTGCCCTCGCCTGGCCAAGCCTCACCTGTGGCGAGCAACAGCAACCCTTGCCCAGGCAAGGCCAGCCCACCTGTCTATCGCCCGTGGCCGGTCACCAGCAAAGGAAGAAAAAAGGAAAGAAGTTAAGAAAAAAATTAGAAAAATCGAAAATATTAAAAATTGTTAACGTCAACGCCACAGTGTCACGTAGGCCAGTTAGTGTACATGTTAATAATATCCAGCCAAAATTAATCGAAATGACTGAATTAGTACTAGCTCAAAAAAGTATAGAACTAAATTAACATAAATATAATAGGTTTATGACTTTTTAAACACTTTTTCCCTTGAAATGTCGCATCTGAAATGGTTTTGATCCATGATGGAACGAGGGATGTTAGGAATCTCTCGGAAAGGGGGAGTGTAAATTGAAAAGTACCTAATAATCATATGAAAGATGAAAAGTCAGAAAAGGATATACCCATGAATTTAGTATATTCAATGTATTACATCTTAAACTTAACTCCTAAAAAAACTTTTTCTAGTACTTTTTTTAAAATTTTATTTCGCATCTGACTACACAAGTCGTGTCCGTTCGAAATTTGTATATCAACTGAACATAGGTTATATATCGTATGATGCATCAACGTCCAAATATGGAGGAGATGGTCTTTTTGCTTCTTCTTTTTTGTGTTACTAATGATGAATTTGGTTTTTGCTGCATACACTTTCTTAAGGGATTCCAGCTTCAGTCGGTGTTTGTTTGTTTTTTTTTTTTTAATATGGAGCAACTTAATCGATGTAATGACCCCATTTGATGTTTAATGAAATAAGGGATTTTTGTGCAATTTGGCCTACTCTTTGGTCATTATCTATTGATGCAGCTTCATTGGTTGATTGGTTGACTGGTGTTCCTTCAAATTTGATGCTTATTCAACAACATATGTTGATCTGATCCAAAAAAAACAGAAAAAGAACTGGACACTATGTTTTCAACATTGAAACAGAAAAGCTTCATTCATTTGACCTAAAAAAGAACTGCCTACATTCACATCAAAACATCATTTATTCACTTACACATTTAAAGTATCTCAATCCTACTCCTCAAGTATCTCAACCAAACATAGATCTATGGAAGCCTTAAAAACTTCCCACCAACTCTAGCATTACACACAACCAGCACAACGGCACAATGCATGCACAGAACAAATGTTAATTTTTATTTCATCTTTTCTTTTTCACTAGTGCGAGCCCCTCCTTTAAATGTCTATGCTTCGCCCTTTGAGTTCTGATTTCAGCTAGCAGTGAGCTCATGTTACACACAACCAGCCTACGGCCAATGCATGCGCTTAATTTTTATTGGCTTGATTTTCACTAGTGCACAGTGCTTGATTCCTTTCAAGGAGGTCGACTATCATGTCCCTTGCTCAATCTTGTGTGTTCGGATCAATCCACATGAAGAACTCATGGCAACCACGATCTTATTGTGTGAATAAGTGATTGGAAACCAAACTAGCAGGTTAGTTTCGAGTTGACCTCATTAGCAGTTATACAACTTGATTTGGACGTATGCCCCATATTCTTCTAGTCGCCATTCTTCGATTTGGCAATTTAGGTTGCTCGGGCTAAAATGGGGGATTGTAATGCCCTCGATTTTTCCCTCCAAATGTCGATTCCGTCACTATAATTAGATCAGGGCTTGTACTCGCAATCAATGAAGAAGAGTTGGGTGTCGTCTTGGAGATGTAATTACCAAAAGACGCCTTTTTGAAGGTTGAAAGGGAAGAAACGGTGTCATTTTCAATCCACCGTGGACAACTCTGTTGAGCAAATAGCCAAGTAGAAGAGATAAATCAATCAATAAAAAGCCACGTCGTCATTTTTTATCCATCCATTTAAATGGAACAAATGGAGGAACCTAATTGCCCCAATGTGACAAGTTTGACGACTTCATTGTATCATCTAAAAAATTTTAGGATTCAATTGTATTTTTGCAATAAGTTTAGGATCTATAACGCATTTATACCTAAGTTTAATAAAATACAATTTTTTCAGTTCGTTTGGTGCGAGCAAAGCATCATTCTGGTCAGTGTCAGAACTTTGGCACCTAGCACCCAACTAGACAGGTTGGATCTGTTGGAAAATCGCGTAACAGCATATGAACACAAATGTTATATTGTAAGATACGTCAACGTCCAAAATTGTTCCCACAATTGTGCTTGCTTACGAAATATCCACGCAACTGGCTTGATCAATATATACACATTACATGGTTGCTATAAGGTAATAGCATTCCATTAACATTATTTTCGGTCAAAATAATTACTTCATTGATTCAGTTTTTATGTTTACAAAATTGCACTATCCAAATTTTTAAAATCCACGTGTATTGACGGAGCAAATCTGTTGCGAGGCACAAAGTCTTCTTCCCTCGATACAGATATATGAATGAAGCTAAGAATGTATATGTTTTGGGAAAAAATTTATGATAAAAAAATAGAAAAATGTTTTCTCCTTTTCAAATTTGGGAATTCCTTTTCCTAAATTTAAACGTGCATGTTTTCTTTAACTATGAATGGTTTTTAGTCGACTTATCATTTCGGGAAACTAAACGAGTGAAAGTCTGGAAAACTAATTTGCAATCACTCAAACAAACACACGGTAAGTCATATTTCATGCGGAGATAATGAAGTATACACGATCGTTAAGAAAATCCTATCTTATAATAAATTACAGGCATGTTTGTTTCATGAGAAAATGAATGATTTAAAAAATATTTTTCTAAATGATCGCTCATAGTGCTTAGAAATTAAATAAACGAAAATTATTTTCATCATCCATAAAAATATTTAAACATAAAATTATTATTGATATTGAAAATATTTTTATTGACTAATTATTTCAATCAATACAACCGATTGTTTTTAGGAAAATACCTTCCACATTGTTCATTTTGATGTTTTTTTCGCAAAAAATTGATAATCTGAAAAATAATTTCTTCCTAAAAATAATCACTTACATCGCTCACAAAAACGAACGAATAAAAAAATATTTTCATCGTTCATGAAAACTGTATAGGTATAAATTGTCATCAACGATGAAAGCGTGTCTATATTGGCTAATTATTTCAAGCCTCATTTTAAAAAAATATTTTTTAAATCATTCATTTTTCGCGGTTAATATATTATCATTTTCCAAAAAAAAACCATAAAAAGGAAAAGAAAAATCCAAACAAAAATGAAAAACCTTTGAGAAGCCCGATGTCGGCTTCTCGAGCGGTCAGCGTGGCAGCATCAAATCAATAAAAAAACTCTAGCCAACGTAATTCGTGCAAGTAAATCATTGGTCGGTCGATTATTTTTTTTATTTTTATTTTGGTGGTGTCGTGAAGTTAGTCAATAGTCTCATCCGAAAACTATAGTCAATGGACTCGCAAAAATCAAAGCGCCATTGACCAATAGCCACGACAAAAACAGTTGGCGATTCTTAATCATGGTCGTCGCCTTCCTTAGGGGCGATTTATGTACAAAATTCGGAAAAATCGCCACACCAATGACTATAGTCCACGATCTAGGTCTATCGTCACACGAGATAGCGAAACGAAATTATTATAATCATTCATAGGTGGTGGAACTTTTGTTGGAAATTATTGAAGCGCACGATGACGATGACATTAAGTTAATACAAATTGCTCTAATCTTTTCAGGCCAATGTTAGAACTTTGATCATCTTCAAGATGGACACCCAATAAATAAATAAATAAATAAAGGGTGCATCTGTTTTGCGAGAAAGGAATGATTTAGAAAATATTTTCCAAATTATAATTGTTTGTATCGCTTACAAAAATGAACGTACAATAAGTATTTTTATCGTGTACGAAAATATTTAAATATAAATAGTTGTTCATAACAAAAATATTTTCCGTTGACTAATTATTTTACGTGATATAAGTAATCGTTTTTTGGAGAACGTTCTCCAAATTATTTATTTTCGCGAAAAAAACGAAGCTAATACATGCGAAAGGGTGCGATGTGAAATGAATCGACACGAGGGTTTCAAAAGAACGTACACTAAAAAAATTGTGAAAATACATGCGAATTTGTATCATTCGCTGTTCACTATTATAAAATAACGGTCTTGTTAATAAGTGTCCCCAGGGCACTTGAGGAGAAATTGTAGATAAAAAGAAAATATTTCGACGTGCATGAAAGAGTTTTGAAGGTTGAAGATACATTATCTTTCTAGCAAAATTCATACTGTTTTTTTCTTATATTTGTTGTGCGCGGTGTAAAAGAAAATGTAATCTCTATTGATAAGATCGCATTAATGTATTACGCGGAAGCTTGACCAGATCCAAGACCCACTTAATAAGATTAAGATGTAATTAAGGAATTGAGGGAGACACCCGGCCCCTTCCTTGTCCAAACTATTTTTCGAAGAAAATGTAAATTTACAAAAAAAAAATTAATTTTCTTTGCCTTTTTTTTAGTCCGCTTTACCATTTCTTCTTTTCCCATGTATTGACTCACGATTTTCTAAATGTGAACGAAAAAATCCGACGAGGAACTTTTGAGGCGGAAGCTTTGTCGTTGATATAACGCAGAAAGTCTTGTCGTTGCTGTAATCGCGATGAGAATTGCAATGACGTGGTCGGTGATTCGGATCGATATCGGTTCATGTTTTGTCAAAGTCGGCCTCCACACATTAGTTACAGCCGGACGGGAAGGATCACAATAACGTTCTAATTCAGCCGGCCGACCAAATCTTGTATGACCTATTCAACATCATTCATTCGATCACAACACATGACTTAAGTTCATGTTCCCTTGCCTAGAGGGCATAAGTTTTTTAATCCGATTTTGAGAGGTCGCTTGAGGGTTGTATCCATGCTGAGAATTTGCGTGGACTTGGTGACTTGGAAAGCAACGTTTCCTCTGAGCAAATTTTGGGCTTAATAGGAAATCTTGGTGTGTGTGGCATTTCTTAATCTATTATGATCCACAGATGAAGGAAATACGAGGCCACATTTTTTTTGCTTTCTAGCCTTCTAGTTTCTTTTTGTTACCTTTTATTTCATTTTTTTGATCCAAAAAGTAAAGATGAAAAGAAATTATAGATTAAGTCGAAAAAAAAAAACGCATATATCCACTCTTTAATCAAGCTGTTAACCAATTCGATCCAGTGAATTTACCGTTACTAGGATGTATATAGAGAAAGAGAAAAACAAAGAAAGAGTATATGTAATTCAACCGACTTCTGGGTGTAATCCAAATTATGCTGTTGGTAGATAAGCGAATCTAAACCATGCAACTTAACGCGAAATCGATATTATGCAATTAACGTGATTTTGCAATATGTCAATTGTTGAGAGCATGCAGTAAAAATCTAATTACAAATCATCAAAAGAGAGCCCAAGTTTGCGCCGAGCCGATTAACATATCCAATTAAACTCTCTTTCGCTTCAAAGTTTTAACCAATGAATTTTATGTCAAGTAGGATATATTAACTGCTACACACCATATTAATTCTCCGATATAGGACTTTGGTAACAATCCATGTGTGCATCTCGACAATTTTGTTAGCTTTGTTCCCCCTCAATTCAAATATCTTTATGTATTAACCTATCTAAACTTGAATCTTCAAAACCAGCATTCATCCCTAGTGTCTTTCTCTGCAAACTGTGAAGGCCGTCATCAAATCTGAGCCATTTTTTTTAGCCATTTGCTTAAATAACGTCCCTCTTAAGAGTGACTTTTATTTTTATTATTTTTTTCCATATCTTGCAACTTCGATATTTTGATTTTATCTAACTTGAAATATTTCAAATCTTTACGACATACGGATATTGAATATAGAAGCATCGTATTAATTTTTTAGAAAGTTCGTAGTCTGAATAACCTCATAAATTTTGACGTGGAAATAAACAATTGACTATTCGCGCTGAACAGCCCGATTTGTTCTTCTTACGAATATCCTTTAGCACACCGGATCATTTCGTGTTTTGTAATACCAAATTTCGATCGCGCAAAAAAATTGTATACAAAATTGTCCGGATCGATTTCTCAAGAAATGTCACGTGGGAAATCATTCGGTAATCAAGGAAGGGAACTCTATATTTTTCGAGATGCAAAGCACCTGAAAATACTCATTAATACAAGAAAATCGAACGAATTTAAACTCCGACGTATATATCGAGACATTCGTCGACAAAATTCTTTTTTCTCAAAATTACATATTTAAAGGATCTCTCTTTTTTTTATATATATTTTAAACTTTTCGCGGGTAAGTTGACCGAGTAAAAATACATTTTATTTATTTTTTTCTGTTTTTTTCCCTCCTCTTTCCCCTCTCCTTCCTCCTCCTCCTCCTCAAAATCAACTGGGAAAACACCAAAGTCGTCTTTGACCACCACCACCACCCGCCACCCGCCACCACCTTCCTCCTCCGCCTCCTTCTTCCCTCCTTCCTCCTCTGCTTCCCCTCTCTCTCTCCATATTTATACGGTCATCGCGTTCGCGGGACGAATCATCGAACTTTCAGTACCTAGTAGTGAAAGAAGCCGAGAATGGTCGGAATCGCTCCTCCTCGAGACAACATCCGGAGCCGCGGTTGATTCCGGTTACCCTCCACCTTCGCCGCCGCCCCGCCCCCATGGGGCTCTGCATCTCCACCACCAGGGTCAGCGGCTCCAGCAGCAACGCCGCGGCGGCGGCCGCCAACCAAAACCGCTGCGAGGTCGCGCGGCCGGCGGCGGCCACGGCGGCCGCGAGCAAGGCCGGCGAGAAGAACAAGCAGAAGGTCAGGGGGGGCGAGGCGAAGGCGAGCGCGCGGGCGCGGGCGCGGGCGCGAGGAGGAAGAGGCAGGGCGGCGGGGTGATCCCGTGGGGCAAGCGCACCGATTTCGGGTACGCCAAGGACTTTGACCGGAGGTACACGATCGGGAAGCTGCTGGGGCACGGCCAGTTCGGTTACACTTACGTCGCCACCGATAAGGCCAATGGAGATCGAGTCGCCGTCAAGAGAATCGAGAAGAATAAGGTGGTTCGCTCTTCTTTTTTTGTTTTCCCTTTTTGCTTCTTCTCTTCTGTTGCAGCTCGCAATTGCTGGTTCCTGGAGATCAAATTTTAGGTTGCGAGATTGTTTTGGGGGCTCAATTTGGTCATCAATTCTGTTCTGTATAGAAGGGGGACGAAAAAAGGATAGGATTTTAATGATCTCACTGATGAAGTGCTGCTAGACTAGAGTGTTCCAAAAGAAGGAGCCTTTTTTCGTTTTTGGAACAGGGATGACTTCATACGATTCAGCGAGAAAATCGGCACATGCATCTCGTTGTCCAAAAGGGTGTGGACACAGCTGCAATATTAATTCTGTTCACGAGCAGGAATTATTTCGCGGGTTCGACCCGTTTGATGGATTCTGGGGAAGCTCGAGATCGGCATTAAAGGAGTTGAAATTTGTTGAACTGGGTGGGCTTTTAGCTTAGAGCTGTTGCGGTTCCGCCCTTCGCCTTTGTCGGCGTTGTTGCTTTTCTCTTGTTGACTCTGTGAACTGGGTTGTGAGGTTCTCCCCAACCTTATCTGTTAGCTGTTAAGGATGAGCAAGCTGGATTTTCTGCGAAGAAAATTTCAAAGTATTTGTCTTTGACCTGACTGTGAGAACCACATTAAATCCCCATTTTGCGCTTTTTTTTTGTCTGGTTTTTTGCGGTCCTTGCTAATTCGAAGAGAAGAATGATGCTTAAGATACATAGACTGATTTGCAAGATTGGTTTACAAAGTGATGTGCAGATATTTGTCTGAGTGTGGAATATGACCCACTTGTTTTAATACTCATCTACAGTTCGTCAAATCACTTTGAAAATCAGTTTTGTAGAGCTGTTATAGTATGATGCGCATTACCCTTTGGGAGAATGGCTTGACACATGCCGTTGCAAGTTCTTCAATAATTGTATGTTGTATGTCTACATGAACTTTAAATTCAACCCGTAGGCTCAATTATGACAGCTGGGGTTCAGCAGAAAGGAAAAAGAGAATAAAGGGAAAGGGGAACAGAGAAGCTTATTATGTAGAAAGTAGATAGGTAACAGTAGGTATAGGCAATTAAATTGGCTTCCTTGAATTTCTACCTTATGAAAGCTAGATTTTCCAATTTCTTTGATATTTAATTGTATGACGTATGTATATGCTTATTTTGCCGACTATGTAATATTTCTTGTCTTATACAGTATCTTGATCTTGATAATTCAGTTTAACCCCTTGCTTGCTCATGATTCTTCTTGTTTGAAATCTAGTTGAGGGAGAGATTTACTATAATTGCTATTTACCAACAGCTAAATCAGTAGACACTATTCACAATGTAGTGCAGAGATCCGCGTCAGGATTCAGAAAGTTAGAATGGGATGATACACAACGCATTTTGGACTACATGCCCTTTCTAGCGAGAATATTTTCTAAGTGGCTCCTCTAAACGTTTTGTTTTTCTACTGTGGGTGGTGTGTATATATATATATATATTTTTATTTTTAATGCTAACATGAAACTCCTTCAAAACTCTATCCTAAAATTGGTTGGTTAATCTTGCAAACAAATTTTTTAATGTTGCATGCAGATGGTTCTTCCTATTGCTGTTGAGGATGTAAAGAGAGAAGTCAAGATATTGCAAGCTTTGACAGGGCATGAGAATGTTGTTCAATTTTACAATGCCTTTGAAGATGATTCGTACGTGTACATAGTTATGGAGTAAGTTATGCCATTCTTTCTTGAGATGTTACTTTCCCCCGAGAACTTAGTAAATAGTAGTATTCTTGTAATAATGCTTTTTTGTCTGCTTTTATTTTCTGTCCATATGTGTGTAATGACTGTCATCTCGATTTATTTTATACAGGCTATGTGAAGGTGGTGAATTACTGGATCGGATATTGTCCAAGTAAGAATTTTTATCTCAAATGACTGAAGCCGCCATACGTGTAGTTCTCAAATGCTTGATCAGTCTGCTACTTCTCCATGGTTTTCTTTGAGCAGGAAGGACAGCCGTTACACTGAGAAAGATGCAGCAGTTGTTGTACGTCAGATGCTCAAAGTCGCTGCTCAGTGTCATTTACATGGTCTAGTGCACCGTGATATGAAGCCAGAGGTAGAGTCATGACATTTGAGTTACAATGTGGAGTAATGCTGCTTTGGAAGCTCTCTTATGTTCCTTGTTGCCCGCAGAATTTTTTGTTTAAGTCAAAAAAAGATGACTCCTCTTTGAAAGCCACGGATTTTGGCTTGTCGGACTTCATCAAACCAGGTGATTAGATTTTTTATGGCTGAAGATAATTTTGCATTTTGCTTAGATGACATTTAGCTTTCTCTGTCTCGATTCCTGAGTAATAGTCGTGGAAGTATTTCACCTCAGCATCTGCCTCCTCTTATGGACTGTCAGTAGCTGCGGTGCTAAATGTGATAGTGCAGATACTATAGTCGGCCATTTGATTTTTATAATCAGATCGACATTTCCTCTTTGTTTTCTTTCATTTCTTCTTTTTTGTTCGTGGGGGTACGAAGGATTTTGACTTGCTTTTGCAAACCTGTGCTGATTTTTTTCTTATCAATTGAATGAGAAATTGCCTGAAAATTGATGCTCTTCCATCGATTGCAGGAAAGAAGTTTCAAGATATTGTCGGTAGCGCCTATTATGTTGCTCCTGAGGTATTGAAACGCAAATCAGGACCAGAATCAGATGTGTGGAGTATTGGTGTGATAACATACATTCTACTGTGTGGGAGGCGTCCCTTCTGGGACAAGACTGAAGATGGTATATTTAAGGAGGTATTACGTTTGTGTATTTGGAGTGGCTTCATTTCAACACTTTCTACATTTTTGTTCAAATCTTGTGGGTTGTGCGGCCCATGTGATTTGACTTTTACATAGTGCGGAACACTTGAAATCTTTCAGAACATAAAAATATTGGTAGGAGAGTCAGTAAGTTAATCTTCACTTGAAATAAGTGAAAACAAACGGTCCCTAATAAACAAAGTGAGAGACTGTTAAGCGAAGTAATCTCAGTGTGCACTTCTATAATTTTGCACTGGTTCAGATGTCCAAAGATCCAACAATCAATATGTAACATTTAATATTTCCAATCCTAGTAATAAAGGGAGAGAAACGTTCTGTACCTTAGATGTCAAAACTTTCCTCGATGCTTTTGTTTTTTTTATGATGTCACTTATGCCACTGTTTAACTCTTTCAGGTTTTGAAGAGCAAACCTGATTTTAAACGCAAACCTTGGCCCAGCATAAGCAATAGTGCCAAAGATTTTGTTAACAAGCTACTGGTAAAGGATCCTCGGGCTAGACTAACTGCTGCTCAGGCCCTTTGTACGTCGTAATTTCTTCTTAAGCTAACTACTATGGGGATCATCATTTTCTTGTTCCTATGAAAGTTTTCTTGTGGGGTTTCTCTCATCTAAACCGTCCCTACTGTTTCAGCACATCCTTGGGTCAGAGAAGGGGGAAGTGCATCAGAAATACCTATTGATATATCTGTTCTGCACAATATGAGGCAATTTGTAAAGTATAATCGTTTCAAACAATTTGCTTTGAGGGTGAGTTGCACATTCTTGAAACTTTAGAGGAGAATGACCTATCCCCTCTTCTTATTTTTACTTTTATTTGCCTCTTTTTTTAAAAAACTTTTTAAATTGCCACCTGCAGGCTCTGGCCAGCACGCTAGATGAAGAGGAACTGGCTGATCTCAAGGATCAGTTTGATGCAATTGACGTAGATAAAAATGGTTCCATTAGTCTTGAAGAAATGAGACAGGTGGGTTTCTGATTTTGGAACTTTCCAGTATTATGCAACTTCCACCAAAGTACGTCTTTGTTTCTCTGTTCAGGAAAGACAAACTGAGAAAGATGGTTTTTCTGCAGGCCCTTGCTAAAGATCTTCCTTGGAAGTTGAAGGAACCGCGTGTGTTGGAGATTCTTCAAGCTGTAAGCCTTTCTCTATCCGTTGGATGAATCAGCATAAACTCATTTACTTGGAAGTTGTGTTTTTTACTCTGTTAATCTCCCTGATTGTCCCTCTCAAGGAAATAATAATTCTGCATCTTTCCTCCTCCTTTTTAGTTTAAACATGCACTAAGCATTTTTTGTCTTTTCGATTAAAGAAATCTGCAGACTACTGTTCTTCATCAGGAGAATTTCTTTGATATCTTTCTCTGTGTCTATCCTTCTAGAGCAAATATGACAGTATCAAGTCCATATGACTTGCATTGCGTTTTTTGTTTGTCTGGATTGATCTTAAGCATACTTCATCTCCCTCATGCAGATTGATAGCAATACAGATGGGCTAGTTGATTTCCATGAGTTTGTTGCTGCCACTATACATGTGCATCAATTGGAGGAACACAACTCTGAGAAGTGGCAACAGAGATCGCAGATTGCTTTTGAGAAATTTGATCTCGATGGAGATGGGTATATAACTCCAGAAGAGCTAAGAATGGTAAGTGCTCTTTCTCCCTTTGTGCTGCATGCCAATTTTCATTCTCCTCTCTAAGCTGCTGTTCCACAGTCTCACTTGCACCTCCCGGAAAATAATTTACTTTAAAGATTACATGTTCTTTATTTGGGCACAATGAGAGAATATGGGGATCCAACTCGGTGAGAAGAGACATCCTTTTATGGTTCTGTCAGTGCTATTACTACTATCATCATCATCATCATCATCATCAATGCCTTCATCCGGATGGAGCCCAGCTATTTCGATGAAGTAGGAATCGAATGCATGTTTCGAGCTGTTAAGCACGAAGAACTTCTTGAAAGCCTTCGTCTTAATGTGTTATTCAGTCTGCTACAGCAAAGGCCACCTATCCGTAATCGAAAGTTCTTTTCTTTTTAGCAAGTTAGATAGCACTTGTCCACGAAGCACTGGGTGTTTGATTCATCACTAGCAACTGGCTTAAGAGAATTAATTTGGCATGAAATGATTATAGGTCCATCTTATCCAAGATAGCGCTATCAGCATAATTCATAACCCTTGAGACTTCTTTTTTGGCAGCACACCGGCCTAAAAGGTTCTATTGATCCACTTCTTGAGGAGGCTGATATCGACAAAGATGGGAGAATTAGTTTATCAGAATTTCGCAGGCTGCTGAGAACTGCTAGCATGAGCTCGAAAACTGTCACCAGCCCATCGAATTTCCGGAATTCAAGTAAGATGTAGTTTAGGAAGATGTATATTCTCTTGTTCAGAGTGTCGGGGAATTTTCTTCATGTTTCCCCCCACAAATTGTAAGTTGTGATCATGAGTATCGTATCGATGCAAGTACATTAGTTTCCCTCCCACGCTTCACTCCTTCATGAAGACCGATGCGTGTTTTTCGACAACCGCTGTCATAGACTCTAAATCTTAACGCACTGTAATCTGCCATTGAAGAAGAGAGCTATTAGATTTGATTCTCCGTTTCGAGAAACGGTACTTAAACTCTGATTAGAGCTTATGTTTTCGTTATTCAGCGCCCTTGTATCCAAACCATTTAAGAATAGATATCACGTTTACATCCAAATCGTTTGCAGAACTCACCGTTTTGTTTCTGGTATGATCTGGTTCATTTACCTTTTCTCCTGCTGTTCATTTTTCTTTGGAATTTTCCGAGCAAGCAAAGCTACGTGTTCTTTGGAACTCTCGTGACATCCAAGAGTTTTAAAACTCGTGACCTCAAGTAAATGAAATTAACGTGTAAATCGATGCAATGTTGTATTGTGATTCAAAATTTCTTTTCTAGTACTCACTAATAATTCGTCACGCATCATGAGATTTGACGTGATGGACTTTTTTGTAATGTTATAAACTTTAAGGACGAGTAGGCAGGGTACGGCGAAGCCTGCGACGCGACACGTGGTCGTATTGGGGTCAGCTTTGGTCTGGAGATTGATGATTGACGGAGTGTGCTTTGGCGGCTCGTGTGGTGGAGTACTCTACGTCGGATTTGGTCTTCGGAGTCGTGTCGAGTCGTGTCGTTACGGGCTTACAGCCCATGCGGCCTAAACGTTGCTCCCTAAACGTATGCGAGCTCTGCGATTCCTTAATGTAAGCACTGGATCATTCGTAGATCCTTCCGTTGTGCGTTTGCGGCGTTGACTTTTCGTAGACTTAACGCAGAGAGCACTACGAAAATTGCCTCTGGTCAACCCAAATTGCCCCTTTCCGCCGCCTTTCCTCCACCACCGATTACCAACCTCCGCCATCCTTTATTCATCTCTTCCTCCTCTCTCTCTCTCTCTCTCTCTCTCTCTCTCAACTGTGGGACTCTGCATCATATTCACCATCAGAGTCACCACAATCACAACCGAAATGCGACCGTAAGGCACGAACCATGCGAATGAGAAGGTCGCAGATTATGGTTACGACAAGCGCTTTCACCAAAGGTGCGTGATGGGGAGGCTGCTGGGACGTGGCAACTAACGTCGCCATCGACAAGGCCAATGGAGAACGGGTTGCCGTAAAGCGACTTAACAAGAACAAGGTCACTCTCGCTCGGCCTCTCTGTTTTTCTCGGAGTCATTCCATTGGGAGTGCGTATGCCCGTGCGTTTGTGCTCGCGACGAGATAAACAAATTTTGCATCAACTAGCTACTGCACAAGTCCGAATGCTGGATGCATGGACATACATATAGAAAACAGTTTGGTCTTAGTATTCATGTCATTGTCAATAGATTGCACGCCTATCGTACCACGGTTCAATAAAATAGATGTCTTTTGGATATTTCGTCGAAGGATTTCCTAATTACAAGTTTAGGCTATTTGGTGGATGAGGGGTCTTGTCGATGCGCGCATCCGGACACTGGCTTTCGTGCTATATTCTTTCCATGCCTCTATGGTGGCTCCATCGGGCAGAGAGGCCTTCTGCAGATAAATTTCTGCTGCTCAATTTAGATGGTATACCGTTTCCTGATATTTACGCGAGATTCTTCAAATGTGGTAAGCATTGCTAACGTATCTTTTGTTTTCTGGACACGGAACTCCGCTAAGGATGTAGACCAAGGGATCAAGATAGTGCAAGCCTTGACAGGGCTTGAGAATGTCATTCAATTTTATAACGCATTTGAAGATGATTTTTGTGTGTACGTAGTTATGAAGCAAGTCGTTCCCACTTTCTCGTCTCTTCTTTTTGTTATCTTTTTGTCAATCTGTGCACAATGACATCGAGTCGTCTTGACACGGTTCTTTTCAGGTTGTGCGAGGGCAGCGACTTACATGATCGGCTACTGGCTAAGTAAGAGCCTTAAGAACTCTTGCAACACATGCATGTATAACTCAAAGTACTAAATCAGTCTGCGGCGACTTCTTCGTGGTTTTCCACAAGCAGGGAGGATGGCCGTTACACCGAGGAAGATGCGGCAGTGGTTGCACAACAGATTCTCCAAATTGCCGCCAAATGTCATTTAGGTGGCTTGGTGCACCGCGACATGAAACCCCGAGGTAGAGTCTAAGGAATGCGTCCCTGGTCCTCCTAGCGTGTTTCCTTACAATGCAAAGTACTGCTGATTGGGAAGCTCTCTTACCGTTCCTTGTCAGCTGCAGAATTTGATGTTCCAGTCAAAGGAAGAGGAATCTCCTCTGAAAGCCATAGATTTCGGCTGCCCGGATTTTATAAAACTAGGTAATTAGATGTTGAATGCTGAAGATTCTTTTCGCTTTTTCTCAGAAGACATTCAGCAGATGCCGAGCTAAATGTGAAGAAGCATAGGAATTGGTGGACTCACCAGTGTTATCTTTTCAATCTCGTTGATACCTTCAATTGATTGCAGGAGAGAAGTTCCGAGACATTAATGGCGGTCTTAACTACATTGCTCCTGAGGTATTGAAACGCCAATCAGGACCCGAATCAGATGCGTGGAGTATCGGCGTCGTGACTTATGTCCTACTCTGTGTGAGGCTCCCTTCTAGGACACTACTGATGACGGTATATTTAAGCAGGTACTTGCATTTCGCATGGTGAGCGTAGTTCATGTAATCAATGAATGCAGTGAGTAAATGTTGAACGGAGAGATGCATCAGTCCAATCCTTGCGAGAAAGGGAGGGAAACATCAGGAAATCCTGTACCTTAGAAGCCACGTGAGAGCAACGAGGGTAAAGGTAAGGATTTATCTACGTTATTTGGGAGGTCGATGTTGTAAATGCAGTTCACACACCGAAAAAACTAAGTGATTGAACAGAGAGATACGTTAGAGTCGCACTGCTTTGCACTCATCCCACATGGGCATGTCAAACGCAGGGAAAAGCGGGGAAGATCTTGTACCTTGGGCAGCCTTTCCTTTGCGAATTCCTTTCTCTGTTTTCCCTTATGCAGCTACTTAATTCCTGCAGATCTTGTGATGCGAAACTGATTTTTGACGCCAACCCTGGCCGAACATAAGCAATGCTGCCAAAGATTTCGTCCAGGAGTTACTGGTAAAGGATCCTCTGGCTAGAATGACTGCCGCTCAGGTCCATTGTATGTCTTGGTTTCGATTAAACCGACTGTATAGCATGCTGGGATGAATGCACTGCACTTATCTTCACCGTAAAAGTAATCTTAGGGGTTTCTGGTTACAATGTGCCGTCTCTACTTTTTCAGCACATCCTTGGTTTCGAGGGGGAAGCGCACTGAAGTACCTATAAACATATCTGTTCTGCATAACATCAGGCAATTAGCACAGTACAGTTGTTTCAAACAATTTGCTTTGCTAAGTTTGCAAATTCCTGGAACTTTTAGTGCATGCTAGAGAGACCTGCTGAGCGCCTCTCGTTAATTTTATTTTGTTTCTTTCATAGGCTCCCTCTTTACCTTGTGAATCACCACTTGCAGGCTTTGGCCGACACACTCAAAGGAGAGGAACTGCCTGATCTCATGGATCAGTTCGATGCCGTTGATGTTGATAAAAACGATTCCATTGGTTTTGAAGAAATGAGACGGGTTGATTTTCCGATTTCAGACAGGTACAACAATACAATGCCACTTCCGCATATCTACAATCTCCTCTCCTGTTGGGAAACGAGAAAACTAACAAAGACGGTTTCTCTGCAGGCCCTCGCCAAAGACCTTCCTTGGAAGTTGAAGGAATCACGGGTATTGGAGATTCTTCGAGCCGTAAGCCTGTCTCTATAGATAATTCAGCATTTTTGCTCTTCCATATCAATCTGAACCTCGATTAACTCTTGTTCTCTCGTTAGGAGAATTACATGACTATGTTTTTCTCCACAATAGTTTCTATAGCAGCGAATTTGAGCAAAAGAAGTCCGTGTGACTTGCACTACGGTTTCCTATCCTCTGAAGTGCTCCGAGCACATGTTTCCTCTCACTTCATTCAGATCGACAGGCCAGCAACGCTGATGGACTAGTGGATTTTTGCGAACTTGTCTCCAGCACTCTTAATGGTGCATCAACTGGAAGGAGCACGACAAGGAGAAGTTTCTACGGGGATCGCAGGCTGCTTTCGAGAAGTTTGATCTCGATGGGGACAGATATGTTACCCTGGGAGTCCTAAAAATGGCAAGTGTCCTTTTCCTCACTCTTCAGCCTCAATCTAACGCTAGTTTCAGGCAGTTTTAGGCCTAGGTAGAGTTTTTTTTCTTAAGCATTTTACCTTGGTCTCTCCAGTAGTCATTGGGTCTGCTACAATGAACGCAATACATGATTGAAGTTCTTTCATTACTTACTCAGATTTAAATAGCGCTTGTGAGGATGCAATATGAAACTTTATGCAATCAGTCAAGTGCCCAGAATGAGCACTAGCTCTGTCTAAACTAAGATAAGGTTATCAGCACAATTTGTCCGATGATTTGTTTCTGTCTCCAGCACATTGGATTTCTGCTGACTCACTTGAAGGGGCTGACACTGTTGAAAATGGGAAGATTATCCTATCAGAACTTCGCAGACTGCTGAGAAGTCAAGAGTACGAGCTCGCAAAACGTCACTACCCTGTTGAACTTTCAGGATTCATGGAAGGATGTGCGTTCTCGTCTTTTGTTCAGGATTTTCATTCATCGTGCCCCCTAAAAATTGTGTGTGATCACAAATTATGCATCTAAGGAAGCGTATCGTAAGTTTCCCTCAAGTGCCTCCCCAAAGATTAGATGCTGTCTTTTGTCAGCAAAGTTGATAATCATCCATAGGCTTTGTGGCTATGCATTGTAATAGACCATTGATTGCAGAGATTTTGTAATTCAACTCTGATATCCAGTCTTTCGAGCAATCGGTTTGGCAGCGATGGCAGCGATAGGAGGATGGTGCATGCTGCAGAAAACACAGAAATAGTCAAACCGATGTCCGCTGTTCCCGGAATTACCTCCCATTTCAGCTCATAGCTCTCAAATTAGTGTGCATCCTCTTGCTTGGCTATTCTTGGTAATAAGGAACAACAGATTCGAACCGGGAAATATCCTGAAAGGAGCTCAGGTTGTTTATTTTGACCCAAACAAAGCAATGAATAAACAAGCCGAAGCACGTCGTATCAGTATGAGTCATGCCCAGATGAGTACTTCACCGTATCTAGCAACTCCATGTAATAATCTATGCACGTATGAACGCTTGTGTGTTACAGAAAACGATTCGACTCCGGTAGAGCTGACATCATGCATCAATGCCCAAGTTGAAAGAGAAGAAAGAGTCTGCAAATACACGGCTTCTGCGCAAAACTGGTTCCGGTTCAACGGTGACGCATCACTTAGTGATTATAAAAGAATACGATGCAGTTCCTAGCGCCCAAATTGTTAATTTCGCAAGCTGCAATCCAGAGAGGCCCCTTCCATGCATCGATAGCTCGGATCGATTCGGCATGCGATGTGAAGATCAAGTACACGGCTGACGATGCAATAACAATCCCGACGACGAAAACCAAGAATTTCCTCTAGGGAAACCCGTGCCCCCGACCGGTCACTAATCTTAACCACAGATTCACGCCCGCGCCTGCATTTTCCGGTTATTACGTTTGCATGGGACGAAGTCAAAGGAGCCTCGAGTTCGACATGCTTGTTATCGAAAGACAACGAAGCAAATCCTTCCCGATCCAATCATCAAGATTTTAAAAAAAAAACTAGCAATACGACGGAGTCATCGTCCATTTCCGGTAAAAGCGACATCGCTTTGTTCATGTCGGATGGATAAACTCATAAGATAATAATTTCAAGGATGGTTATCCGATATTTCAATGATCCACGGGGATGAACGTCGCCATCGGGTGACGGCGACGCGACCAATCAAGCAGGCCGATGCTCAGAAGCGCCGAAGGTGGCCGGGAACATGCAAATTTGACCGGCTCAAAACGACCACTCGAAACGAAACCCAAGCCGTCGTTCCCCCTCCAGTTGCTCTCGGATTTTGACACCGTCGTCGGATGCGTGCACCGCCACTGCATCTCCGACTCCACGCACGCTGCAAGAAAACTCGGACCCTTTCGATGGGCGACGGCGACCGCGGGGATGAATCGTTCAGGCCCCCCTCCGTTTGAACCGTTCAGCAGATCTCTCGACCGCAATTCGGAAATCTCTTTTACATAAAGAAAAGTTTTGCGAGTCAAAAAGCAGGGGCTCTCGCGGCTTTGCAGAACTGAGCTTTCGCTTGTGCCCCGGGACTTTCCTTCTCGGCATGTGCACATGGATGGAAAAAGGGCGGGGTCCTTCTTGCCCACTTCCGCAATAAAGTGTTTTGCTTTTTTTCTTTTTGTGGGGCAATGTCGGCACGGCAGGTATGCTTTGAAACCGGACAAAACCAAATTTCTCCGCGCGTGCATCGCCGCATTTGTCCCTGTAGATAGTAGGATGTACTCTGCACCCTGGGGATGAGCATCGGGTCGGTTCGGTTCGGTTCGGTAGTTGAACCGAGCCAAACTGGCCCGGACCAACGGGTTCAACGCCGGCCGGCTCTAGGGAGAACCAGTTCAGTTCCCAATTTCAGATCGAAACCGCCCGTTCTAATCGAGAATCAATTTGAACTGATATTGAAGCTTCTTGCTTTTGCATCCAAATTATGATTTTTCAACGACGACCTAACTACTTGACTGACATATATATATACTTTTATAAGGAAATGGCAAAACTTCCGTGTTTTATTTAGAGAATTCGATTTTTTATGCAAAACAAGGAAGGAAAAAAAGGAACGAGTGTGCCGGCTCTAGATTTTTGAAATTTTTAGAACCAAGAGTCACGGGATCTGTTCCCAACTATAAATTAGGGAACGCTCACCCGAGAACCGATCATTCGACGTCCGTCCCCCCGTGGTGAACTTGTGTGATAGTAGCGCGAAAGGGTTTTTTTTTTTTTTCCAATCAGCGAAGTCCCACGTGTACGATAAAGGCCTTTTTTGTACGGGCAGCGTCGGCAAAATAGCTCGGAAACTGGATAGAGCAATTTCTCCACACGTGCCATGATGCACTCTCTTTTTCTCAATGTCCTTTGTTTTGCTGGTCATTGACTTTTTGTGAAGTCCTTTGGGCTTGGCTCCACTTTTTTTTTTTCCTCGGAAAATTAATAATTTAAAAAAATATTTTTTTATCATCTTAATTATCTTTATCACTTAACAAAATAGTTGATATCGCGAAAAATCTCAAACCGGTACACTCGTGATCAATTTACTCCAAATTAATTTTTTGACCACCAAAAATACCAAACCGGTACACGTGATAAATTTACCATCTGTTAAATTGGATTAATATCACGAAAAACTATAAATTGGTAAATTAAATGACAAATAGAGGCCGGACACTCATGTCAAACTTCCACGTAATCGAATTCGAAAATTTAATGGTAAAATTTAACAGAGGGCAAATTTGTCATAGAGTCAAAAAATTAGTTTATGGTAAATTTGGTGCGTATCCTTGGTTCTGCATATTGAATATTAGATTAAAGTTTATGGATTATATTTGAGTAAATTAAAATTTTAAAAATTAAATTATATATAAAATTAAAATTTAAAAATCGTTGGCGTCATTATCCACTGTATGCATGGATGTGTGTACCCATCGATCATCATCTTATCCATATCCTATGCGCCGTATCTGTCCTCGTCCTTCTTTTGGTTCTGGGGTCACATCGAGGGTCGGATCTTGATCGCCCTGTCCTTTCCACGGCTGGCCATGTGACCATTGAAGTGATTGATTAGCCTAAAGCATCATCAGTTTATGCCTCCTAATTGAGTGGGTAGGCCCTTTGGAGCATAATCATTAATCAATACTCATGCCAATTTGACCAAAACCGATACTTAATCGATCGTTAATCATCAGGATTATAAAACATCTAGCTAATTCGATGGATCATGTAAGCCACGTGTCTTTACATCTCAATGAGTCTTTTCTGATACGAGATTTTGCGAATTAGCTTCATGATTTTCAGATGTTTTGTCTCTCTCTTTTTTTTTTGTCGTGTGCTTGTTGAAATTCAACGTCGGGCAAAACGATGTGGATCTCATTATGAATGGGAGGGAATCGAGGAGACATACAAAGAGAGAGGAGAGTGATGCTCGATATTTAAATATTCTCAAATCATGCATCTAAATCATGGATATGAGTCGGGACGGCCCCAAACAGAATGACAGATCCGAGGGAGCCAAGGCTAATAAATATTGTTCGATCTCTCACGTAAGATCCGTCAAAGAGCTAGATTTCTCGAGTTCGATCCGAACTAAATGTCAGAAATCAAGACTGTGGATAATGGTTGTTTGTCCATTCTCTAGGAGATCAAATGATATTTTTTCTGTGGACTTTGGGGAGGCTCAAGCTCCAATCAAAGTGGTTGGGGTCTCTCTAGAGATAGCGACCCCATGGCCATGGATTTGAATTGTTAGATTCGTGAATTTCACCGTGCGTTCCCGTCTCAACTTGCATCGCAAGAGACTCGATTTTGAGTGAATATCTCCCGTTTGAGGACGACGGATCGATAGATTAGAACCACTGTATGGAGAACAACAATTCGAGACTCTTAACCTGTTCTTTTCCTTTTCTTCTTTCTCCCTTTCAACACCTCGCAAACTTGAGAACTCGCGAAATTGCTCGAGTTTCACAAGCAATCTCAAACGGGCAAGACCCAAAAGGGTTTGAAAACGTGTAGGTAACACGACACTCCCAAGATGTCGGGCCTACGAAAGGAGCACTTAAGAAAATAAGCCATGAACGATCTTGATTGCCATTTTAGGAACTCGGTAGTAGGGGTGAGCAGTTTCAAGTTCCGTATAAGTTTCACTTAGACTTGAAACCTGCCCATGAGAACATGTTTATCATTTTTTGAAACCTAAAACCTACCCTCCGTATCTCGGAATCTTGAACCTACATTATCACAGGTTTCAAGGTCGATTTCAGGATCTAACCATATTCCCATATGTATTATTAATTGAATAATTATAGTAAATCATCACATTTAATGACAACTACTTACTGCTACGATTCACCGACCATAACTTACATTTAGAGACACGAACAATATAAAACATTAATAAGTCATAAAATAAAAGCTCAAACTAGTGATTCCCGATTATACACTCATTATCCAATGCTATGGAACACCTGCAGGATCACGCGAAAGACATAAACCAAGAAAAAATACAAAAAACTTGTTTAAGGTTTCAAGTTCCAGGTACTTGAAATCTACTCGTCAAAATAGGTTCCTCAATTTTTAGAGCCTAGAACCTACCATGCATATCTCAAAACCTATAATCTATAGATTTCCATCGGTTAGGTTCTCAAGTTTCAGGTTTCAGGTTCTACCCTGGAACTCACCCCTACCTGATAGTTCAAGAGAGCTTCATCATTTACACAATACGACACAAATTTTTTTTATAGAAATAATCAACTCGCATTTTGGCAAAGAGTAAAAATAAAAAAAAAAATGCTAATAAAAATTGCCTATATATCAATCCAAGCAAATATTATTTAACAAATCACGAGCAAGCTGGAGCTCTCGAATCAAGATCTCACGTCCTTTCTCTGGTCACCATGCTTCCGCTAATGGTCACTATATTTTAGCTCTTCATTTTTGTGTGATCACAATAAGCTGGTTTTAATTGGAAAATTGTGGGTTGAACACAAAAAAATAAAAATAAAATACTAAATTCTCCGCGAGACTAGAGGGAGGAAATGAAGTGAAAAAGATTATGGACCCACCTATTTCAATTGTCTAGAAAATTCTAAATTTACCATACGGCGATCAATCCAATCTCGAACTTTTCAATTTTCTTAATTTGCCCAATCGAGTCCAAAGCCCATCGACCATTTTCCAATGTAGATTCAGGTCAGAAATCGCCGACGTGACAATCCTGTCAATGCCGGTCATCCTTATATCTCACGACCGGCATGTGATGTACAGTAGGCCGTGGACTTTTCTTGCTCTGGATTCCCTACCGCAAGGAAAAGTAAGACGGCCAAGAACGAATTGACACGTGATGATAAATGGAGGGAGGGGAATACGTACCACATTCTTTAGCTTTTTCCCTTTAGAAGAGAAAGCAAAGCAAAGCAAAGCATGCATTGTCGATGATTCTTGAGAACGGTATTGAAAGTGACGATGATGATTGAGTGCGGTGGTGCGGATCCACGTTGGCTGCGCTCGAGCGAGGGGCCGTTTCAGCAAAAAACGAAATGGCAACGGGGGCAGTAGGCAGGCGAGCAAAAGGAAGAAGGGCTCGTCCCCCAAAATAATGAGTAGATCCCTTTACTTTTAGCTGTAAGGATTCCCACCTCATCTCTCTGATGCTTTTGATTCAAGTACATAAAAAGTCAAAGCGCGATCGTTCGAGACCTGGTAGCCGAAACACCCTGCGCCGTTTGCTGAACTTTTAGCCGAAACACCCCGATCGTTCAAGTACAATTCGATTTCTGAATTTTTAACTTGTTCAATGTATGACCCCTAAAGTTTTAATTTATTTAATGTTATCTCTAGACTTTTGATATAAGTTCAACGTAACGATATTGAACAAATTAAAAGTTTAGGGACAATATAGGATAAATTAAAAGTTCAACGACTACATTATATATTGAATCATAATTCATGAATTATTTATATCATTATCTAGTGTTACGTAGGTGCAAACTCGGACCACCAAAAACTCAGACCCTTTCGATGGGCGACGGCGACTGCGAGGATGAATCGTTCAGGCCCCCCTCCGTTTGAACCGTTCAGCAGATCTCTCGAACGCAATTCCGAAATCTCTTTTACATAAAGAAAAGTTTCGCGAGTCGAAAAGCAGGGGCTCTCGTGGCTTTGCAGAACTGAGCTTTCGCTTGTGCCCCGGGACTTTCCTTCTCGGCATGTGCACATGGATGGAAAAAGGGCGGGGTCCTTCTTTTGCCCACTTCTGCAATAAAGGGTTTTACCTTTTTTCTCTTTTTGTGGGGGCAATGTCGGCATGGCAGGTATGCTTTGAAACCGGACAAAACCAAATTTCTCCACGCGTGCATCGCCGCATTTGTCTCTGTAGATAGTAGGATGTACTGTGCACCCTGGGGATGAATATCGGTTCGGTTCGGTAGTTGAACCGAGCCAAACTGGCCCGAACGACCGGTTCAATGCCGGCCGGTTCTAGGGAGAACCGGTTCAGTTCCCAATTTCGGATCGAAACCGCCCGTTCTAACCGAGAATCAATTTGAATAGATATTGAAGCTTCTTGCTTTTGCATCCAAACTATGATTTTTCAACGACGACCTAACTACTTGACTGGCATATATATATATATATTATATATATATATATAATATATATAATATATATATATATATACTTTTATAAGGAAATGGCAAAACTTCTGTGTTTTATTTAGAGAATTCGATTTTTTTATGCAAAACAAGGAAGGAAAAAAAGGAACGAGTGTGCCGGCTCTAGATTTTTGAAATTTTTAGAATCAAGAGTCACGGGATCTGTTCCCAACTATAAATTAGGGAACGCTCACCCGAGAACCGATCATTCGACGTCCGTCCCCCCGGTGGTGAACTGTTGCGACAGTAGCTCGAAAGGGTTTTTTTTTTTTTCCAATCAGCAATTTCAGTGAAGTCCCACGTGTACGATAAAGGCCTTTTTTGTACGGGCAGCGTCGGCAAAATAGCTCGGAAACTGGATAGAGCAATTTCTCCACACGTGCCATGATGCACTCTCTTTTTCTCAATGTCCTTTGTTTTGCCGGTCATTGACTTTTTGGGAAGTCCTTTGGGCTTGGCTCCACTTTTTTTTTTCCCTCGGAAAATTAATAATTTAAAAAATATTTTTTTATTATCTTAATTATCTTTATCACTTAACAAAATAGTTGATATCGCGAAAAATCCCAAACCGGTACACTTGCGATCAATTTACTCCAAACTAATTTTTTGACCACCAAAAACTCCAAATCGGTACACGTGACAAATTTACCATCTGTTAAATTGAATTAATATCACAAAAACTATAAATTGGTAAATTCGTGACAAATAGAGGCCGGTACACTTGTTAAATTCCACGTGTCATCGAATTCGAAAATTTAATGGTAAAATTTAACAGAGGGTAAATTTGTCATGAAGTCAAAAAATTAGTTTATGGTAAATTTGGTGCGTATCCTTGGTTCTGCATATTTTTCTTTTGTCATTCTTTTTTCAACTTCACTTACCAAACATTTTTCAGAGACAATCAAAAAGTCCAAAAAAAAATGAAATGTCTTTTCGGCTGCCATTGTTTTTCCACGAAATGGACAACCGAGCGCGTGGAGAAATTAGCGGACTTTATTTGACTTTTGTTTCCTAATAAGGTCGTATTGTCGGCCTCCACGATGCGAAATTAGAATATTCGACCCATCAAAATTTCAGCGGGCCATTGCATTGATTAGCCGAATAATGAAAAGGATCGATCTCTATACCATCCTATAATTTTTAAGAAAAAATTTTTCTCGATCCACCGTCAAGTTTTGCTATACATATATATTTCTTGGCACTAATGTTGGAGCAAGCATTATGTTTTCTATATGTTTCCATAAACAGTGAAAATGACACAAACAGTCCATGAACTTTGATCCAATATGTAATTTAGTCCATGCACTTTTAATTTGATCAATGTAATCTCTGAACTTTAACTTAATGTTCAATGTGATTCCTAAATATATTAAATTGAACATTTTCCAAAAGTTCAAGGACGATATTGAATAGATTAAAAGTTCATGGATCATATTGAACATTAAATTAAAATTTATGGATTACATTTGAATAAATTAAAATTTTAAAAATTAAATTATATATAAAATTAAAATTTAAAAATCGTTGGTGTCATTATCCACTGTATGCATGGATGTGTGTACCCATCGATCATCATCTTATCCATATCCTATGCGCCGTATCTGTCCTCTTCCATCTTTTGGTTCTGGGGTCACATCGAGGGTCGGATCTTGATCGCCCTGTCCTTTCCACGGCTGGCTATTTTGACAATTGAAGTGATTGATTAGCCTAAAGCATCATCAGTTTATTTCTCCTAATTGAGTTGGTAGGCCCTTTGGAGCATAATCATTAATCAATAATCATGCCAATTTGACGAAACCGATACTTAATCGACCGTTAATCATCAGGATTATAAAACATCTAGCTAATTCGATGGATCATGTAAGCCACGTGTCTTTACATCTCAATGAGTCTTTTCTGGTACGAGATTTTGCGAATTAGCTTCATGATTTTCAGATGTTTTGTCTCTCTCTTTTTCTTTTTGGTTGTGTGCTTGTTGAAATTCAACATCGGGCAAAACGATGTGGATCTCATTATAAATGGGAGGGAATCGAGGAGAAGTACAAAGAGAGAGGAGAGTGATGCTCGATATTTAAATATTCTCAAATCATGCGTCTAAATAATGGATATGAGTCGGGACGGCCCTGAACAGAATGACAGATTTGATGGAGCCAAGGCTAATAAATATTGTTCGATCTCTCACGTAAGATCCATCAAAGAGCTAGATTTCTCGAGTTCGATCCAAACTAAATGCTAGAAATCAAGATTGTGGATAATGGTTGTTTGTCCATTCTCTAGGAGATCAAATGATATTTTTTCTGTGGACTTTGGGAGAGGCTCAAGCTCCAATCAAAGTGGTTGGGGTCTCTCTCTAGAGATAGCGACCCCATGGCCATGGATTTGAATTGTCAGATTCGTGAATTTCATCGTGCATTCCTAACAGTATCCCGTCTCAACTTGCATCGCAAGAGACTCGATTTTGATTGAATATCTCCCGTTTGAGGACGACGGATCGATAGACTAGAACCACTGTTTGGAGAACAACAATTTGAGACTCTTAACCTATTCTTTTCTTTTTCTTCTTTCTCCCTTTCAACTCCTCGCAAACTTGAGAACTCGCAAAATCGCTCGAGTTTCACAAGCAATCTCAAATGGGCATGACCCAAAAGGGTCTGAAAGCATGTAGGTAACACGACACTCTTGAGATGCCGGGCCTACGAAAGAGCACTTAAGAAAATAAGCCATGAACGATCTTGATTGTCATTTTAGGAACTCAATAGTAGGGATGAGCAGTTTCAAGTTCAATACAAGTTTCACGTAGACTTGAAACCTGCCCATGAGAACTTGTTTATCATTTTTTGAAACCTAAAATCTACCCTCCATATCTCGGAATCTTGAACCTACCTTATTACAGGTTTCAAGGTCGATTCCAGGATCTACCCAGATTCCCATATGTATTATTAATTGAATAATTGTAATAAATCATCATATTTAATGACAATTATTTATTGCTACGATCCACCGACCATAACTTATATTTAGAGACACGAATAATATAAAACATTAGCAAGTCATAAAATGAAAGGTCAAATTAGTGATTCTCGATTATACACTCATTATCCAATGCTATGGAACACCGCAGGATCACGCGAAAACATAAACCAAGAAAAAATACAAAAAACTTGTTTAAGGTTTCAGGTTCCAGGTACTTGGAATCTACTCATCAAAATAGGTTCCTCAATTTTTAGAACCTAGAACCTACCATGCATATCTCAAAACCTATAATCTATAGATTTCCATCGGTCAGGTTCTCAAGTTTCAGGTTCCAGGTTCTACCCTGGAACTCACCCCTACCCGATAGTTCAAGAGAGCTTCATCATTTACACAATACGACACAAATTTTTTTTATGGAAATAATCAACTCGCATTTTGGCAAAGAGTAAAAATATATAAAAAAAAAAGCTAATAAAAATTGCCTATATATCAATCCAAGCAAATATTATTTAACAAATCACGAGCAAGCTGGAGCTCTCGAATCAAGATCTCACGTCCTTTCTCTGGTCACCATGCTTCCGCTAATGGTCACTATATTTTAGCTCTCCATTTTTGTGTGATCACAATAAGCTGGTTTTAATTGGAAAATTGTGGGTCGAACACAAAAAAATAAAAATAAAATACTAAATTCTCCGCGAGACTAGAGGGAGGAAATGAAGTGGAAAAGATTATGGACCCACCTATTTCAATTGTCTAGAAAATTCTAAATTTACCGTACGGCGATCAATTCAATCTCGTACTTTTCAATTTTCTTGATTTGCCCAATCGAGTCCAAAGCCTATCGACCATTTTCCAATGTAGATTCGGGCCAGAAATCGCCGACGTGACAATCCCGTCAATGCCGGTCATCCTTATATCTCACGACCGGCATGTGATGTACAGTAGGCCGTGGACTTTTCTTGCTCTGGATTCCCGACCGCAAGGAAAAGTAAGACGGCTAAGAACGAATTGACACGTGATGATAAATGGAGGGAGGGGAATACGTACCACATTCTTTAGCTTTTTCCCTTTAGAAAAGAGAAAGCAAAGCAAAGCAAAGCAGAGCAAAGCAGAGCATGCATTGTCGATGATTCTTGAGAACGGTATTGAAAGTGACGATGGTGATGACGAGTGCGGTGGTGCGGATCCACGTTGGTTGCGCTCGAGCGAGGGGCCGTTTCAGCAAAAAAGAAATGGCAACGGGGGCAGTAGGTCGGCGAGCAAAAGGAAGAAGGGCTCGTCCCCCAAAATAAATGAGTAGATCACTTTACTTTTAGCTGTAAGGATTCCCACCTCATCTCTCTGATGCTTTTGATTCAAGTACGAAAAAGTCAAAGCACGATCGTCTGAGACCCGTAGCCGCAACACCCCGCGCCGTTTGCTGGCGAAATTTCCGATGCGCACCTTAATGTACGTCCGGCCGTACTTCCACCTCCCGTCGTCGATTCGGTTGCGGTTGCGCTGACCCGGTTTCACTCGTTCCATGCTAGAGTTTATGCATGGTTTCGTTACGGAGGTTAATGATATAAACAGTCTCTGAATTTTGGTCCAAAGCGCAATTCGATATTTGAACTTTTAATTTGTTCAATGTAATCTATGAATTTTGACTCGATATTTAGCACGATCCTAAACTTTTAATTTATTCATTGTTATCTCTGGACTTTTGATATACGTTTAACGTAACGATATTGAACAAATTAAAAGTTCGGGGACAATACAGGATAAATTAAAAGTTCAACGACCATATTATATATTGAATCATAATTCATGAATTATTTATATCGTTATCTAGTGTTACGTAGGTGCAAGACTTTTAACTAAACATACATTTTTTTTGGCTTTTTTTTTTTGTTTGGGGGGGAGCAGGGGGGTTGGTTTTGATGGAGAAAAATCTCGTTCCTCCCAACGTTGGGCGCGAGTTGCTGCGAGAGGAGATTCATTGAATCAAATAATGTCACGAAACTGGAACCAAATAGATAAGAAATTTTCAAGGATTGGGCGAATGGGAGGAGACACTGCCACCTCATATCCACTTCGCATTAAATCCCCTACCCGACGCCGACTCGGATTTGGATAACCCAATTTTGGTGACTCATTCGACAACAGGATAAGGCATTTCGCTTTTCACCGCCCTTAAAAATCCAAAATCATAAAAACGGCCCAAGTAAAACAAAACTATAAAAGAGGGATCATGGCACAAACAGTCGCTGAACTTTGATCAAATGTTCAATGTAATTCACGGATTTTTAATTTGTTCGGTGTGATTCTTATACTTTCGGTTCATGTTCGATGTAATCCCCAAACTATACGAAAATAGTCGATGTAATCTCTGAACTTAAATTAATGGAAAAACTATATTGAATAATTTCATATGATTTATGGACTAAACTGAACATTTACCTAAAGTTCATGTACTACATTACATATTGAGTTAAAGTTTAGAAATTATATTAAATAAATTAAAATTTCAGAGACCACATTCTAGCTGGGGCCAAAGCAAAGAGAATGTTTGTGTCATTTTCTAAAAAAAAAAATTACGATTGGCTCCAAATTGGGCACTTGGTAGAATTTGACTGTTGTCATGGGGTATCCAATTGAATTTGTTACTTTTTTCAATCACGCCCCTCGTGATGCACGCCGTTCCCTGTTTCATGAGGTCCCGATTTTCGCGGTCGCAGTGCCAAAAACGCTGCGTTTTTGGGGGGGCGTCTCTGGCCCCTGTCGTTATAAGAACGAATACGCTTCCCTTCTCAAGCCGCGCCATAACAGAGTCCCGCACTGTACCATGCTGTCGCTCTCCGCTCCTCCGCCCCTCCTCCTCCGCCCCTCAGCCGCCCCCGCTCCGCCGCGCGCCGCCTCCCTCAGCCCTCGCGCCTCCCCCTCCCCCGCCCGCGCCGCCGCCGCCGCCGCCTTCACGTCCTCCGACGCCAGGCCCCGCGCGCCGCCTTCCCCGTCGTCCCCGCCGCCCCCGCAGCCGCACCGCGTCCTCCGCCGCCACGGGATGCAGCCGGCGTGCACGTCCCTCTACGAGGTCCTCGGCATCCCCGTGGGCGCCACGTGCCAGGAGATCAAGGTCGCGTACCGGCGCCTGGCCCGGTCGTGCCACCCCGACGCGGCGGCGATCGACCGCAAGGGCGCGTCGGCCGACGAGTTCATGAGGATCCACGCCGCCTACTCCACGCTGTCGGACCCCGAGAAGCGCGCCGTCTACGACAGCAGCCTGTTCTGGAGGAGGAGCAGGCCGTTGACCGTCGTGTCCGGAGGCGGCGGCGGCGGCGGCGAGAGCTACAGGGGGAGGAACTGGGAGACGGACCAGTGCTGGTAGGCGCCCGAGCCGGCTCACCGATTCGCGATCCCCCCCAGACTTTGGGACTGATTTTAGGGATTTAGCTGTACATATACAGAATATCGAGTGGGAGCTTTAGCTTTTGTTGTGTAGTGCAAATACGAAGCAGAGTTATGGAGTCAAGTGAAAAAGTATGAAAGGCGCCTGATTTTGGTAGGCACACCATCTGATCTGATTCTGGGTATTGTGACCGATTTGAGATTGGAGATCGAATTCTTGCTGCGTTTTTGGTCAATCGATTACGAAAGGAATTGAAGGGATGCTCTTGATTATCTCATCGCATCCTTTTTTATCTTCTTCTTCTTGTTCTCGATTTTCTTGTTCTTCCCTTAAAAGTCAAAGAAAGCTCTTCCCCAAATGAGAGGTCGAGAATCGGTCGACGCAACTATGGTTGCATCTCAGATTCATGAGATGGGCCATGGAAGCTATTGAAATTCATGGGTGTCAATGCTTGGGAAGAAGTAGTGATGGTGGTGGTGTGAGTTGAATCTGGCCAAACCCCAGATTATTCTTCCTGCTTCTGTTGCAATCACAGAGCTTCGCTTCACCAAAATATCTAGCCATACAAAATGAATGGTTGGCGGTGATCTTGGCTTTGATGATCTGTGCTTTTGCATGGACACTGCTTTTTCTTCCTAATTTCTTTTTCATTGGAAGCAGGAATTCGTCCAAGCTATTCGTGGGTCTGGCCAAAAGCTCGAGTATCGTTTATATATGAATTTATGTATGTCGGATTGTCCGGTGGTCCACGCGGTCCGATCGAAAGACGAACTTTGCCCTTTAGAAGAAGTGGGTGCGTGAAATTCGGACACCATGGTGATTTCCTTGCCTAGGCAATTTCTTGAAGCCCGGAGAGGAAATCAAGATAGAGATCTAAAAATAGGTGCACGAGCTGATTCGAACGACCCCGCGATTTCAGCTGATTGCAACATCGCATTTTAGGAATTTTGCCTTTGACATTGAAGCTATCCATGATGGATGGAAGGGCGCCGCTGGCCGTGGCTTTGCACGTGTGCCCTTTGACATCTGATTCGCATACAGACATTGAGAAAGGATATGGGATTAGAACCGGAATGAAAGGAGTCCTAGGGGACAAGAACACCTCCAGCCGACCGTTCTTTTAGGTTCTTGTCTTGTGGACCAATCCACAGGAAAGGTCCGAGCACGTCAAACAAAAACCACAATCGCATTGCGGTGACGTGATGTATCGGTTCTGTAAACTAATCTCATACGAGAGATACATTAAGGATCGATCCACATCGTTGTTCGAATAATCTAGGCCACTCGAACCAAGCTTGTGAAAAAGAGAAGTATGAATAGTAGCTCCTGAAACCGACGAATTACGTTATGTGCTTTGCGATTGCGAACAGCCTACGATGTCCTAGGGAATTGCTTTTTGCTGTTCCTAGGTAAAAGGGCAATACTAATGGACACGGATCATGGTGATGCTATTCCATATCGCGATGTACATGTGCAATCTCGGCCTTTCGTCATGCAAGCCGACATGCAGAGCTCACGTAAGCTCCATATAGTCACAACGGAGATGAACATTGTTCGTACGAGAATCGCGATTTTTAAATGTCATATTTGATTGATGGTAAAGGAGAATGAAATTTCATTTTGCCATTCTCGTCCTTATGTATTTATCCGGACTCTGGATGTCAATTTCGTTTGGCCTTCTTTCCAGAATACACTGGTAATTCTTTTAACTACAGGCTATGTCCCCCGAGATTTCCTTTCTTAACTACTTTTGCGTTTGGCTAGCAATAAACGTAGACGCAGGATCTGAAAACCCTCCTTGTCATAGAGCTCCAATCAAGATTTGCCTGTGAATTATACACTGTAGCCGGCTACGCTAGCGGCAAAAGCGAAGGTGATCATCAGGTATATAATCAAATTAGGGGTCGGCGACAGCACCGATATCGCATCTGTTGAACCACCCAATTACTCTCACGAGGTCGCAACATTGCAGAGTTTTAACTGGGCTATGTATGTATGTTGCTAGGGAATGATGCTCGAGAGCTGCCTTGAGTTGAGTGACCTGATGTGGTAAGTAAGTCATGAGCAAGAGGAGGAAGATCGGGGGAATTGCGAAAGTGACCGGTAAAACACAATGCTCCAAAAGTCCCCCCATCTTTCCGGGCGATGAGCGGAAAAGTTAGGAGGATCTACGAACCTAACTGGAGCTCCAGCTAGAACGAAGCTAGTAGCTGTTTTGGTGATTAATAAAGCAGCGACAAATTGCCCAAATCAATCTGAAGTTTTAACAGCTTAGTTAGCTCTGATCTATAACGATCATCGAGTCCCTGTGCCGAACTTTAGTCCAGACTTCACATGACCTTGCCATTTAATGGTGAGAGCATAGCAGTTGGTCGAAGAAGGGCGAATGGCCATCTCGAAACAGCAAGTGTTAGAGACGCACGATCTGTGTGATCGTCCAGCAAGCTGTAATCTTAACTTAAGCGCGACGAGCGCTATCAAAAACAGATGTTATCTGAAAAGGGGTTGAACCTTTGAACTCCTAAGTGACTGTCTATAGGATAATCTCTCAGCATAAGGAAACTGAATCCTGCTCGAAGACCGTGCTCTTCAGGTGTAAGGGCACTTCACCATAACATTCAGGGTAGCGGAATGAAAAACTTCAATATCAGACCTAGGAGATTATTCTTCAGAATCAGTCCGTTATCTATTGAAATCTTCAGGGTCATTGTTGTTGTTTGGAAAAAAAGGGACATCGACGCGTATAAAGAGTTTGGGGAGCTCATATCTCTTCTTGGGTCTCTACTCTCGAGCTGGGTTTCGAGGAATTCAACATGGCGCGTTGCCGCCGGCCTCGAACCCAACAACAAAGAACCAGTGAACAGAACGATCCATAGGCCTCAAGTGACTTGCTAATGGCAGGTACTCACAAACTGCTCGCCGTGGCAATATCATCCGCATGACCACAGATTTCTATACAGCACAGTCAGCCTCATTGCTGATCTGGAGCAAATCTCGTCGAACACATGCGCTTCGGATCGAACGATTGGACTCTCGAATGGTTCATCTACAGTGGAAGATGGGTCTGATTCATATCAGCTGTCGATTCTAATTTGAGATGAACCGTCCTGAGATTGTCTTTAGTTCATCACCCAATTTGACAGGACTTCATCAATCAGACCAGTTCCCATAATCTTCACCACCAGCCATCAGTGCAGATCAAGAGACCCTATTAACCAAAGCATACAATCATTGCGGTCGCATAGCTGATCGAGCGAGTTGATCGAGGCGAGAGGTTTCGCCCCCGTTCGAGAACTCGGGCGACGATCAGCAAAAAGCCGCTTCTTTCGCACCTTCACCTGATTAAGATAACTGGCCCCGAAAGACACGAGCCCCGACCGACCATGTTCCTCGACGTGCCAACCAATGTACCTTACAATCGACAACGTAGCTAGGTAGCGGTTTCGCAGAGTCCCGGATCAAGAACAAAAATTCCCGGGACAATGAAGTTAAAACACCAGATGAATCCTAAGTGTCAACCGCCCTCCGGTCTTTTCGTTCTATAGTTCGATGATGATGATGATGATAAGAAAAGGAACCATCCACTTCCACTGACCTTAATGATTTAGTTAATTAGGGAATTAACATAATTTGATCCGGACGTGTTTACATTCAAAAAATACTTAATTAATTAATTAATTGAGATTTGTTTTTCAGTTTAAAATATATTTTTTTTCAAGAGATTTATTTATTTGTTACTTAGTTAGGAAGCATATAATTAAATAAAATAAGATAAGATCGAAAAAATCTTGGATCAGAAATTCGAAGGGGAGTCGGAGTCCTTACAAGTGTAGGGCTCGCGATTAGGGTTTTTCGCTTTATATAAAACCGCCCCCCCCAAACGTCGCCCCGTCGCTTCTCTCTCTAGAACACCATCGAAGCCTCTCTCTCTCTCTCTCTCTCTTCTTTCTCTCTCTGTGGGTGATCCTTCGATCGATCGGATCCATGGCGGATCAAGGGAGGTGCGTCGGCACCGTGCTGTGGTTCAACGACGTCAAGGGGTTCGGCTTCATCAAGCCGAGGGACGGCGGCGAGGACCTCTTCGTCCACCAGTCCTCCATCAGGTCCGACGGATTCCGCAGCCTCGCCGAGGGCGAGGAGGTCGAGTTCTTGGTCGTTACCGAGTCCGAGGGCAAGTACTCCGCCGTCGACGTCACCGGCCCCGACGGGGCCCCCGTCAGGGGAGCGCCAGGGACGGCGGCTACGGCGGCGGCGGCAGGGGCGGCCGCGGGTTCGGCGGCAGCTGGAAGGGCGGCGACAGGTTCGGCGGGGGTGGCGCCGGTGGCTCCGGATGCTATGTCTGCGGCGAGGTGGGGCACTTGGCGCGGGACTGTGATCGCGACCGCGACCGTGGAAACCGGGGCGGCGGAGGGGGTTCCGGGGCGTGCTTTAACTGCGGCGGGATTGGCCACATGGCGAGGGATTGTCGCCGGAGTACCAATGTTGGGGGCGGAGGAATAGGAGGCAGTTCCTGCTTCAATTGTGGTGGTTTTGGGCATATGGCGAGGGATTGTACTAGTAGGGGCGGCGGCGGCGGCGGCGGCAGCAGTGCTGGCATCGGTGGCGCTTGCTTTAACTGCGGTGCGCCTGGTCATATGGCGAGGGATTGCACCGCTGGCGGTGGAAGCAGATTTGGTGGCGGCGGTGGCGGCAGCGGTTACAACAGTGGTGGCAAGTGCTTCAATTGTGGTGAGCAGGGGCATTTTGCCAGGGAATGTACTATGATCTCTTGAAGAAGGGAAAAGGGAGAGAAGAGTAATAGTACATTTTTCTCTTTTTTTTCTTGGTTATGCTTTGGTTCACCTTTTCATGTTTTGTTGGTTTGAGATGATATACATAGGATGTTTTGGAGATTTTAGTTTGTTTCTATCCCTTTTGGTTTCCTGCGTTGGTCAGTGAGGATGACAAATTGGTTAACTTCTAATTGAGCTATTCTGACCTCAGTGGAACTGATGGGTGCTCTTATTCAGTTCTGTGTTGGTGATGCCTTAGTGGCTTCTTTTTGAAGTTTGTGGTTATAGTATTCACATGGATTGAGTGGTATTGATTCTTGACCTGGCAGAGGTCATTAAGCAAGTGTCAATTACTGTTGAAGGATTGCGTTGCGATAGTTCTCGGTATGCTCGGTGTGACAATGGCATTATTTATTGCTCTGAGATGCATTCTGAGAGGAAGATGACATGTTCTAATTGCTTAAAGTACTGGTCATTGTCAATAGACCAGTTGGATTGGGAAAAAAATTTGTAGCTGCTGGGAAGCTTGCCAAATGCAGCTAAGATGATGCAGGCAATGACCTCTCGTGTTCACTTGGCTATTCATGACTTAATAATTTCTACCTTTTTTACCAACTATCCACATTATGATAAAAATGGGATGTTTCATGCATTGATAGTTTCGAATTTACTCTTGTTTCGAATGGCTATAACCAGTTCTTTGAAATATAGGGTACCAGGTATATTGCTTGTACTATAGTGACAACAGCAACAATGGCTCAATTTTTCAGTGGGAATATCACGTTACAATATAATTTCTACCTTTTTTACCAACTATCCACATTATGATAAAAATGGGATGTTTAATGCATCGATCGTTTCGAATTTACTCTTGTTTCGAATGGCTATAACCAGTTCTTTGAAATATGGGGTACCAGGTATATTGCTTGTACTATAGTGACAACAGCAACAATGGCTCAATGCTTTTTCAGTGGGAATATCACGTTACAATATATTCTGTGACACCTTGTTATTTTCTTAAGCTCCAAATCTTCCATAAGTTTTAACTGTAAACTCTTAGTGTCTTTATGTATGGTTTTGGTTTCACTCATGTCTTCTTAATTTTCGCCTACTTCTTAACTTGCTGTTCGATCTGTTAAGTTACCATGACATTCCATTGCTCATATGGAGAAGTATTTCGTGGTCCACATTCATCTTTATTGAGTTAACTGAGATGAGGATTATTCAGTTTTTGCTCAATAGATGTATGTTTCCTTGGTAGACAATTGTACTCTAGATGAATTATAATAATTGTAGAGACTAATGGATACACTAGAAAGTGATTTATCCCGTTATTATTCTGTATTGAAGCCATTGGAAGTTCTGTATCGTGGGCAGCTTTCAGAACAAATTTGCTTGTGGCTGTATACCCTTGCATTGTTGATACTCGAGCATGCATGTAATTTGGAGACTTTTGATCTTTTCCTGTTTGGTCTTTGCAATTGATTTTCAAGGCCTTCCTGATCATGAGAATTTGGATAGCCCATTTTTGTTCAACTGATATTGGAATCCTTTAGCCTATGGATTTGTTGTGTTCTGCTTGTCGTTTTTGCGGCGAATGACAGTTGTTTGATTAGATATACAATGCAAATCTTGGGTTCGTGATGATTGAAGAATGATATAGTCAGTGATGCCAGAGAAAGTGTAGAGAAGTAGGAGGCAACACAAATGAGAACTTGAATAGATAGGTTGCTCGCCAATCGTAGGTAATTAATCTAGGCGATAAGAGCTAATACTCGCCACTTGTAGGAATTCACCTAAGGGATAAGAGTAAAACAAGATATCCTTTTTGTTCTCAAGCCAAAGGCTCAAATTTACTCAAAATGAGTCTTACTTTGTAGGGGTGAGCAACTTGGACCGCCCAAACTGGGACTGGACCGGACCGACGAGTTTGATCCGGTTCTCGGGACTATTGATCCGGTTCCCGGTTCCTAAAAGCGGAACCGGTTTCCGAGCGGTCCGGTTCCCGGTTCTAAGGGGAAACTGGATCGGACCGACTATTTAATATATATTTTTATTATTTTTTTCTTTAAAAAAATTAATAAAATGTAAACTAAACTCTAAGTGAATTTCATTATCATAAATTCATTGATAAAAAATAGTAAAATGTGAATTAAACCTTAAGTAAACTTTACAGACATAAATTTATTGATAAAAATTAATAAAATGTGAACCAAACCTTAAATGTTTGACAAAAAAAAAATCCTAAACTCTAAGTAAACGGTTCTATTGGACCGGACCGGAACCGGACCGAACTGACGGTCCGGTTCGGTTCCCGGTCATAGAACCAACCGGTCCGATCCGCGGTTTTCAAAATTGGGAACCGGTTCTCTCGGTCCGGTTCCCGGTTCCACCTTGGAGCCGGACCGGACCGGGAACCGCTCACCCCTATTACTTTGTTATTCATCATAGCATGCATATGTAGAGCATGGAACAACCTTCCAAGCTTGAGTAATTACTAAGACTCTTTGGAAAACCAAAAGACTTGTAGGAAAGATGAACAATATTTACTAGAAAACAACCATAAATAAATAAGGGCTCTAAAAACTCAAATGACATTAACTAGATCTAGAAAATGTATGAGAATTGAATGTAACCGACTGAAGGTTTTTATGACTTTACCATTTTCCAAAGTGGTTGGATTAATGGCCTTCATCTTTTGAAGGAACTGAACAGTCTTCAATTTGTTGTAATCGAAGAGTCGACTTGATGTCGACAATATCGACAAGAATTGTCTTGGTGTCGATAATAGCGGCAAGAGTCGACAACTTAATGTCTTCAAAGAATGCTCCGGCATCAGACAGTCTGGAGTAACTTTTGATGATCTAGAGTTTACATTCTCAGGTTGAGGTTTTCTACTCTTGGGTAGGCTTTCAGTTTGCAACGAGGCCATACTGTCCCTTTAGACGTCAAGTCAATTTAGCCGGTAATTTGGGGGGTTTGAGAGTGCAGTAGAATCCTTTAACACTATAGTAGGTCTAAATTACTCATAGTACAATCAAATTTGTTTTCAATTTCTGTAATGTTCATATCTTTGAATTTTCTAGAAGACTTCATTGCGACTTCCTATAATTACATTTGTGGCATTGAAGGCAGATCATGAAGCTATAATTTTCTGTGCTCTCGACATGCACATGTCAATTTTGCGCGAAGGTGTGTCCATGTACTTTTTGTACCACGACCGAACTTACTTCCCTAAATGGCTCAGATGCAGGGGGTGTCCTGCAACATGGGCAATATGGCAGGGCAGGAGAGCTTTGCAATGTTTCTGCGAAGCACCGTGCGATGCCCACCTCTGCGAGCGTGGGACGCGAGGCAGTATCATAGGTAAGTTGTGATCGCCTCTCTGGTATAACAACGAAGGTTTAGGGAGCGAAACTACTGATTTGCTCCTCTTTCTTGGGAGAAGTTTGGTCCCTCCAACAATTTTGAGCTTTTTTCTGGTGAAAAGTATCGTCTCGAAGTATCCTACACTTTGTCGAACTGCATGGCATGGTAATGCTTTTTTTGGCCAAGGACAGACGGACCATAAGGAGATTAACGAGAAGCAAACGAACGACGCTCCATCTGAACCCCACCGTCCATGCAAGTGCCTGTTACAGTCTTGTTACGTGCTATGGGCGAATTCCATCCGGTTGCTATTGCAAAGGCGGCCAAAGCTTTAAAGGCAACAAAAGCAATGGCTTTGACAAGTTTTCTCAACTTGCCTAATCTAGTGTCACTAGCATCTTAAACAGGATTTGCCAACTTGCGTGAAGATATATAAGTACACAGTGTAATGCATCTTGTCCATCTCTATTTGACAAAGATTTGCCACCAGCCTTACTTTTAGTTTCACGCAAAAGAGTGTCCATGTTCTCTTTTGCCAACTTGCGGCACTCAAAAGATGAGTCAAGTTGGTTGCTTGTATCAGCTAATAACATTTATGAAAGGAAAAAGCACCCGTTTCCGCGTACTGATGCAACGTTTTCGACTTGTAATAGATAGATCAGGGGCCCGACAGAATTTTCAAGATTTGCGCCTGCAGATCAGGGTCAAAGGGCAAGAAGATCTTCGATTAATTTAGTGTTTGCGCCCCCCCTTAGTGGGCTTGATCTTTCATATCGTGTGGCGAATAAGAGGCTGTAGGAGGTGTGGGGAGGCCGAGGCTCTCTCATATTCCCCCACCCAAGCAAAAGGCCATGCTACCGTGGTGTCGCAGAGCGCTGCTGCAACTAGCTAGCGAGGTGTGCCCTTTTCAGGGTCAATGCCGAAGCCAGCGTTTATTCCATGCTTTTCACCAGAATCTGGGAATCTGAATAATTGGACCATTTTTTGCTTTGTGTGTGCCAAGAGGGGTGCACTATACCCAGGCCAGAAACTTTTACTAACTAGTGTTCTTGGATCTTCAATTATCGATTACCGTTCTTTAGTCTTGAGAGCGTGAGCTCAGTATTCCGGGATGGTGACATACTATGCCATTTCTTTTTTGTTGGGAAAATGTCTTATGATAGTCTCTGTTCGGTTTCAAATTATGATTTGGATAGATGTGAATTGAAGCCGACCGTAATTATGGTTTCCGTCTATATATCAATGTCGATAATTAGCGAGTTGAAGCAGTAAGCCTCTATGGTGGAGGCATCGAGATTGACAACACTAGATATTAGGCAATCATACCACAAGATCTCCTATGACTAGTATGGCCGTTGAATAAATCAGTGGCAGCGGTACTTCGGTGGGTAAGATTCGAATGTGTCGGTAATCATGCCATAAGTCAATCGATGATGCGGCGCGCGAGATTCACTTAGCAAGGCCTGGCCGGTGACTAGAAATGGCCCTCTTCTCCACATTGTTCACGTGAGCTGAGCCAGAGAGAGAGAGAGAGGGTCTATCCTAAGCTCTCCTCCTTCCGTGGTCGGTCCGTGGACGCACCTTATTCATCCCTTATCTATTATTTTTCTTTTGTTTCCTTTCATCAAAATTTGCTCGCAAGCCAATTTCACGGGCCCTGATTCTTCTCTGAAAGACGACGAAAACAAAAGTTATTTATCTTGATCGAAGCCGTGTCGTCGTCTTTGAACTTGAAGCCTACCTTCCTGCTTCGTCTCTTGTTTGTGTCTGTCTTCGGAGGGATGGAACCAATTTCCAAAGGCGTACGGACAGAATCCCAACGCCTTCTCTCCTCCTGCTCTGCGCAACTCGGCCTTCCGTAAACTCGAAAGACTTCCATCCCCCCCGTTCAGTTTCGTCATCAGCCTTTCGTTAATGGAATGGCAACACCTGCCCCCTCTGCACTCGCTCGTGTACAGAAGTACAGTTCCCCGTGCACCCCAACCAAAAAAAAAAAAAACAAAACAGAGAGAAATTAAAGCAGAGGACAGAGAAGAAAAAAAAGAGGAAATTGCGTGATTACGCAGAAAATCGCCGACTTCAACTGTGTCCCCACTTTCTCACGAAAGAACGATTGAGAAAATTAGAAAACCATGGTGGATTTGGCAAGTGGTCGGGGTGGCTACATCACCTCCCCAGTCAGGGGGCCCCCACCTTCGTCCGTCCCGCTTATAAAACCTCCCTCCCTTCCCTCCTCCATTTGCGCTTCAAAAATTTTCCCACACAGAACTGATGTGATTCTGTATATCTTGGAAAACATTCATTCTCATACCATTATATCTTGAATTTCGAGACAGCTGCTCGTTCTTAGATTTGGAAACCCAATGGCTTCGCTTGGAGTCGCGGTTGCTCTGTTCTTGCACGCTCTGATCTTCTGTGTCACTGGTGAGTTCGAGTGTCAAAAGAGAATCTTTTGTCATGGCCCTTGTCGTTTTCCTCTCGAAATCACCTGAATGGCGATTCGTTTTTAGTTTGAAGTTTCGGACTGTAGGTGCTTTTGCCTCGGGTTTTGACCTCATGCTCTGTTTCTTGAATTTGCAGGTGGAAATTCGGCGACATTCACCATAGTCAACAAGTGCGGCTTCACGGTCTGGCCGGGGATCCTCTCCGGCGCCGGAACGGCGCCGCTCTCCACCACCGGGTTCGCCCTCGACCCCGGCGCGTCCGCCTCCGTCGCCGTCCCCGCCTCCTGGTCCGGCCGCCTCTGGGGCCGCACGTTCTGCTCCCAGGACCCCGCCACCGGCAAGTTCGCCTGCCTCACCGGCGACTGCGGCTCCTCAGCCCTCCAGTGCTCCGGTAGCGGCGCCGCCCCTCCCGCCACCCTCGCCGAGTTCACCCTCAACGGCGCCGATGGGCTCGACTTCTACGACGTCAGCCTCGTCGACGGGTACAACCTCCCGATGCTGGTGGTGCCGCAGCGCAGCGCCGCCACCGCGGCCGGGAACTGTACCGCGACGGGGTGCGTCGCTGACCTGAACAGGGCGTGCCCGCAGGAGCTGAAGGTGACGAGCACGGGGAGCGAGGGCGGCGGGGTGGCGTGCAAGAGCGCGTGCGGCGCGTTCGGGGACCCGCAGTACTGCTGCAGCGGCGCTCACGGGTCGCCGGACACGTGCGCGCCGAGCAAGTACTCGGAGTACTTCAAGACCGCGTGCCCGAAGGCCTATAGCTACGCCTACGACGACCGCACCAGCACCTTCACCTGCGCTTCGGCGGATTACGAGATCACGTTTTGCCCGACGCCTTCAACGAGGTAATAGAATCACCTCGAACTTACCTCTTAAAACTTTCTCTTGATACGACGACAGACGTTTAATCAAGAAGTTGATAATTGGGATGAACACTAACGAGAATGCTTGCATCAACACAAATCTTGCATGCGACTGCAACACGGTGGAGTAGGGTCGCCGACCCCTCCCGACCAGACCGGAGAAATTTGGCATTTCCTAGGGACCGCCATATATGAGCGCAGTTATAGTTCAGTGTCGATTCTGGTTTTTGGAAGAGGACCCTTTGATATTTTCGCTTGTAGTGACGAGGGTTTTCTTTGGTTTCAGTGTCAAGGCGGCGGGCGGTGAATACGCGGTGGCGGCCATGGCGTCGAGCGGCGTCGCCTCGTCGTGGACGCCGCTGTCGGTTGTCGCTGTCGTCGTTCCGGCGACGGGTTGGCAGTTGCGGGGGCTGCTCGTCGCCTAGCTCCGACTGCACCGTGGGCCCGACTCTCTCCCTCACATACTCACTCTCAACTGGGTAGGGCCCACGCACTTAAGGAGATCGAGTGGATTGTAGACTCAACGAGCGGCCCAACATGAAGAGAAGAAAATCTCGATCGAGAGAGAGAGAGAGAGAGAGAGTTCGAAAACAGGGGTTCGTCAATGCGTTGATCCTCTCCGGACGTCGGAAAAAGTGATATTTTCTCGGGAAGTTTTTCCGAGGGTGATGGAGATCAAGGATGACCGGCACGAACTCGCCCTCGCCGCGGGCTTCGGGGCTTGATGAACTTTCAATTGATCGCAACTTTCGTTTTCTTTTCATTAGTTTTTCTACGGGTAGAATGTAATTCGATATCGAGATTATATTTAGAGTTAAGATTAGAATGTTGTAGTAGTAGTAGTCGTCGTCTAGCAGAGGGATAGAAGGAGTTAGGATATGGAGTGTTACGACTGATATTGACAAAGTAGATGCGTTGTGCTGTGAATATAAACTTCTTCTATTTTGAGCATTTAACCCTTTTTTCTGCTTCGAGCTGTTTTTCCTCTCTTTGTTTCTTGCCAGCGGTTGGCGTCGGTTGGAAGTTTGTCTTTATTAAGATAATGGTGTAATCATTAGACATAGACAGACAAGAATGCAACGCCCACACACAGGCACACACCCTCTCTCTCTCTCTCTCAATCAAGTTGAAATCCAGCAAGAGGCGGGATAATTACCAAAAAAAAGTTTCAAAAAAATTCTCAATTTATTACATTCAACTATAAAAACCTCTTAATTTAGCTAATTTAATTATGAACCTTTTGACGATGACTCGTTATAGTCCTTTTGGCCAATTTTGAATGAAAATCATTAAAGTAGATGCCAGGCCGTCTTATATGGTATGGCCAGCATTGATGCGGAAAATTTTTGTAATCTTTTAAAGAAATTTCTAAAATTTTTCATTTCTTCATTTCTTTTCTTTTATCGTGGACGGCAAGCCCCCATTGACCCTCGCCGGTCATTGGGTAAGGCCATGCAAGCCCTCGCTGGCCGCAGGCGAGGGTTTGTGGCCCTAGTGGCTGGACGACAACCCATGGTGAAAGGAAGAAAGGAAAAAAAGAAGTATAATATCTATAAATTCACAATTTTTTTTGAAAAATTGTAAATTTACGTCAGCACCAGTCATACCACGTAGGACGGACAGTATTCACATTAGCGATTTTTGGCCAAAATTAGGATCAAATCGGCAAATTATTAAAATGTTTAAGACTAAATTGATTAAGTTTGAAAGGTCTAGAATTGAATTGATATCTGTATAATAAATTTATGACTTTTTTTTGTAATTTTTTACTGAGGTTGATTGACACGGTCACGAGGTAGTGTGAAGAAAAGAGGCGGATGAAGAAAATATTTAATTATTTGACGTGGTTACTCATTCCTAGCTCAGATTGAGAAGAAACCAACTCGATCCTTCTAATACCCAGTTCAAATCTTGGCTGTTCTAAGACTAAAGACAAGCTCCACGCGCGGTTGCATGAGTGTTTCTTGCCATCATCCCTCCATCTGGGCACACTAGGGTTTCCTGCGACGTGAAATGTTATTCAGAGTTAAAAGCCAAAGAGGAGATCATCCAAGAAAGCGCAGGGCAACGCCCACTTGGCTCCGGAGATTACGTGCAGGCTTCCAAAACAAGAAGATGAGAGGACCCTTTTGGGAGGCTTTCCTGTTCGGTCTGGGACAAAAATAGGTCAAAGAAAGCACTCACCGCTCATCAAGATAAAATCCCGCATCAGCAAAGCAATTTCCTTTCCCACTTTCTGTATCTTTCTATCCAGAAAAGAAAGCATCGTGACATGGATAGCTCTTTAAATGTCTTTCTCTTAGCTTGCCGATTCTGCAGCATTAAAATTTTTTCCCTTTCTTTAGCAACAGATGAAGTCACAAAAAGCCCTAGACGGTCAGCAATCGTCGCAGCATCCATCGTTTCTTGCTACGTAAAGCAAAAGTTAGTCAGCAAACACCTCAGCTTCCACAGTTAAGTTGATCTCTTACACCGCAAAGTTCAACTTGTATGTAACACGGATTATTATAATTGCTATGAATGCATGGATAAGCATTTTAATCGAATTCTTTCCTCCCTTTTGATCCTTCCTTTTGCCGGTGCATGTATGCACTTCCTTTAATAACGTTGGTCCTAGAAAAGAGCAGATAAGTTTAACGGTGACTGTTGACAACTTGTTTTTCGGTTGATCGTTTCGTTGCGAATTGTTGACAACTTGCTTTCTCGTTAAAAGATTTGCGTGGCGATGTACAAGCAACATTCGTGCAGATATGTCAATAATCGAATCACAAATTAACCGAGAGTTCTTTCTAATCGAACAACTTGGAAGAGCTCAAAAGGGCATTCTATCTGACCGACGGATGGTTTTGCTGAACTGTTTATATAATATCTAACTACCCCTCATCTTCTAATTTCGAAGATTTATATGGTTTATCAATGTCACGAAACAAGGTGTTGCTTTCAAGCACAAAGCTCTTCCCCTCATTTTTATCTGCTTTTGATTTATTTCTTTTCTTTTGCGTAGGATCGATTAAGCGCAAAGTTTCCGAAGAGACTCGACGTCGACTTGGGCAAAAGCTCATGTTGCAACTTACACCATAACTTTCACAAACTTGTGATTTAAGACTTGACTTCTTTTTCTTGTCTTAGTGGAAAATACTCGTGGGGTTATCGTATGTTCTTTTCATAAGCACAAGCAATCACGTGACGTTTAAAGCTCTTTCTTTTGCGGCTGGATGGAATTACACGATCATCATCAATCATCAACAAGATATCACAATCGAAAGAGACCAAATTTCTCAAGTTGCCTTGCGGTTGGGAGATTCTCTTTGGTCCAGCGATGTCATACTTTCATTTTCATGGCCAAAAGGCATGGCGCTCTACAAGGCTATACAGACGCAGCTCTACGACAATTTCATGAGATAATGTCATCACGTTCACACCAACTTTCGGCCCTAGGACTGTCCGAAAGGGACAGAGATAACTTTAGCAAGATACTTAAATAGCTAATGAGGTTAGGGTTCGCAAAGTAGTGATTAGGGAATGATTTTGATTGATGATTCTTTCCTTCACCCATCACTGAAATCACGGGACTTCTCTCTAGCTGCTAGGAGTAATCGAATTAACTAAGTATAGTTGATGAGCATATCGCACAAGCAAAAGGATCATTATCGTGTACTCCCGTAAAACCCTACTTCCATGTTCTTGAATGCAAGTGAGTTAGTGTTTTCCGAGAGAGATTCATGTCATGAAATTCCATGTTCCTCTTATTTAACTACATACATTATGTTGTTTTATGTTCTTTTTCCTGTCGAGCAATGCTATTGTGAGGAGAGGGATGGCGCTCTCAGATATGAATTCAAGGCTTATCAACTCCGATATAATTAGTTGAGAGTCGGCTATCATGCAGCAGCTAAAACCTAATTTTCGTACAAAAGTCACAAGTATCCCATGTGATGAAGAACTTAGCTCTAACTAAAGCGATCCCTGATAAATGAGGGCCAAAGTACGATCCACCTTTCCGATGAATGAGAAAGAAAGTGCAACATTCATGTCCCGGGATAATCTACCGAAATGTGGAAGGAGAACTGAAGATCGGCAATGAAAAAGAAGTAGATAAAGGGCAACTTTGAGACAGAGAGACGGAACCATATCTTGATAAGGCAGCAATAAAAGCCACCCCTACGCACATTAACCTTTGCCATCTCCAATGGTCGCTTCCACACCTTATCATCAACATGCTCCGTTCCTTCGACCTTTGTTTTGCCCATAATCTTTTCATTTTTCACTTTCTCTTTGCTAAAGAAAGAGCAACTCCCTCGTTACCTCCTCGTTCTTGCCCGTTAAATTTTGCTACTTGCTCTCGTGACGACCTTCCTCTGGCCTTTTCCACATCGCCCTTTTTCAAGAAAAAGGGTGTTTCCATGGTGTCTAATCCGCCGTAGTGGGGTGACGCAATTCTTCATTTCAAAATACAACGGGATGAAGGGAAGAAGAATTACAAAAAGTATGTGAAAGAACATGTAAAAAAGAGAGAAAAGGAATCCTATTGCAAAAGAGTGGGAAAGGAGAGAAAAGGAAAGGGGAAAAATCTTATCCACGGGGTTCTGTGAATGGCGTGTAGCGCATCAATTTGAGGCCCCTCCATTGATGTTGACATGAGTATAGGTTTATTAAAGAAGGCTCGAAATAAAGTGCTGGGTAGTGTTCTTATTGATAAGCAGTGACCAAACTCACATGCTTATGCAAAATGTGAATGAATATAGATCGGTCCCCGACTACCGGAGTAGCTTTAGGTTTAGAAAAGAAAAGTTCTCTTCACAACCGTCTAACGACGGAAAAATTACAAAAAAAATTCTAAATAGAAATAAGTATTAAAAAAGTCATAAACCTATTACGTTGGTGCCAGTTCAGTCATAAATTTTTCAATTATGTCATTTTAATTCTAAATTTTTTGTATTTATATCAACCGAGTCTACAATCGATTTTCACCAAAAATCCCGATGTGAAAATCCTATATGGCATGGCCTTTTTTGTTTTTTTCTTTTCTTTTGTCCTTTACTTTTTTTTTCCTTTGGACTAAGGGCCGGCTATCTCGCCAACATTGAGTGAGGGTGTGTGGCTCTCACCAGCCACTAGGCGAGGGCCGCAACACCCTCGCCCTCTGCTGGCAAGGGTCAGCCTAGTCCAAAGAAAAAAAAAAAAAAAAAAATATTCAAAAATTATTTGAAAATGTCCACGTCGATCTGGGTCGTCTTGGCGTATAACGAATAAGCATCCACATCAGTGATTGTCGATAAAAATTGACCGAATGGACTCATTTGGCTTAAATGCAAAGGATTTATGACTAAATTAGCATAAGTAAAGGTTTAGGACTGAATTAGCATAAATGCAATATGTTTATGACTTTTTGGACACTTTTCACTTCATAAACCTATTGCACTTTTGTCAATTCAATGATAAACATTTTAATTGTGCCAATTGATAACTAAATCTTTTCACATTTTACCAATTGAATTCATTCAGCCAATTTTGACTCGAAATCGCTGACGCGGATGCTTTGGTCGTCTTATGTGGCACATAGACATTGATGTTGATAATTTTTAATATTATTTTTCGAATTCTTTACTAATCTTTTTCTTTTCTTCTGTTTTCCTTTCTTCTTTTTTTTTTACTGTGGCCAACGAGGGTCACTAGGCCCTCGCCGGCCGTGGCCCGAGCCCTGAGCAAGGCCGCCTTCAACTTCTAGAGAGAGAGAGTGGGAGAAGAAGAAGGCGAACCTCTGCAAGGGAGTGGAGATGTCGTCTTCTCTTATGGAGCCGGTCCTCTCCTACAACTGCATCGTTCATGGCGAACAAGCGTGATCAATGTTCGCCAGGCCAGAAGATGAACAAACAAACATTTGACATTGTCCGTCTCCATGTTTCTTGCTTCCCCCTAAAGAACAACCCGCCCCTCTTGCTCTGTCGCCGCTGGACGAAAAATCAAGACTCTCTCAACCATCTTTCTTTAGGGGTCTCTCTCTCTATAGACAATTTTTCTTTCCAGGGCCCTGGTTTTGGATTCCTCTCTCGATCTCGATCGATCTCTCGACACTACTTCTGCTGAAAAGAAAGACGAGATCTTTTTCTGCTCTTGCTGGTTCATCTTTTGGCCTGGCGAACTTTGATCGCGCTCGTTCACCATCTCCCGCTCTCTTTGGACCTCGAAGGCCATGGAGAGGGCATCGCGGCCCTCGCCCAATGGCTAATGAGGGTCGCAAAAATTATCTACGTTGGTGCATTTGTCTTTGCATAGGATGGCTAGCGTCCACATAAAAATTTTTCGCTAAAATTGGCGAATGGGTTCAATTGGTAAAATGTGAAAAGGTCTAGGACTTGATTGGCATAATTAAAATATTTAGGATTGAATTGGCAAAAATGCAATAGATTTAGAAATTTTCTCATAACTTTCCCAATAATAAGTGGACCCTTCATTTGAAATCGATAACGTGCTCCATTTCCAAGAGACAAGAAAGGAACTTCGTGTTGAAGGCTTTGCTGTAATTGGATGTCTTTAGGACATCTAACCTTTCATAACTTATCGTACTTTGTGAGTACTATTTAGGATTGCTTTTTTCAAATTTACAATCCATATGTTTCATATTTTGCAATCCGTTGTTTAAAATAATTTACCAGTAAGTTTCGGCGTACACATGAAAAATGTTTTCGGATGCAGTTCTAGTGTTTCTTTTGCCCATACGCATGACCGATCCGTTTCGAAACATCCGATCATAAATCTCTCGATTTTTCATGTCGAGTTTATATTTCTCCGACATTAATCGATTTCACAGAATTGTCCATTCTATCACCGGTATGTTATAGGATACAAATGAAAAACTAATTTCCGATGCAATTCTAGCGTCCCTTTTGCCTCTAACCACGGCCGATCCGTTCTGAAGCATCCGATCACAGATCTCTTGATTTGTCGCGTCGAGTTTATGTTTCCCCGACTTTAATCGATTTTACAGAATTTGTTCACTCTGTTTGCGGTCCCTGGACAAGTCGATTGGCTTCTTTAGTGCATAGGGCAGCCTCTCTAACTATATAAAGGGCCTTTCGCAAAATAAGACAAAAACCCTAGATGTCCCCTCTTAGTGGAAAGCTGAAAGGAGAGGGTCGAGCATGGACCGATGGAAGTGTGGGTGGGAGGAAGGAGAAGGACCCAATAGGACTTTTGCATTGGAACTGTCGTAAATTGCTGTGCGAGACGTCATGCATGGGGAATCTACTCACATGCACAGCCGCCTCCTCCTCCTCCTCCTCCTCCTCTTCCAATGTCTTCAAGGTCAAAAAGGAGCTTGTCACGGGGATGATCCTCTCCCAAAGTTTCCAACTTTGTAGGTAAAAGTTCCCACTCGAGTATCGAATGGGACACCCCGCAGACTCATCAAAGGCCGGAAAGCTTGAAGAGAAAGCTAATGTATGAAGTGACTAGGTGGTGATTTTCTTTCTGCTCGATTCCGCCCGTGAACTTGCTTTGTATTTCTCCTGGCCACGTTACTTCTTACGTACGGTGCAATTTTCTAGTCCCAATCTGGATTCCGAAAACGACGGATAGGTCCCGGTCGCACGGTATTCCTTTGTAATTTGGATTGCCATTCGATGCGGTTCTTCCCTGATCATAAGCGTAAACATCAAAAGCCTCGCCGTCGTTGGAGGATGGACAGAGACGGCCGTTATTGTTGCAAAGGGCCCGAGAGTCGGGACCCGTTCCTCCTAGAGATGGAGGAATGTCCTCGCGGGATGATGGACCCGCGGGATGCCCATCCGGCTCTGATAGCGAGATGTGGGGGCGGGGATGAGGACGGGGTTCCGACTTCCCACCCGCCGTGTGGGGCACACATACGGGGGACTTCCTCGACTTTGTCAAGCCCCGCACTCTCCTTGCCTTCTAAACTAAGCTTTTACGCCATACCTAAGTAGATTCTACGATACAGCTACATTAGCATGATTACACAATTTTCTCTTTTACAACGTACAATTTCTATTTGGATACAACGATTTTCTATTCCAAGAAAGGAATTTCCCGGGTCGAACAGGACGGAGCGGAGGGGACGCCGCCCGCCGCCGTGACGGGCGGGGCGTCGGTGCGAATCCGGCGCCGGCCACCGGTCGGAATTCGGCGCTTTCCTACGCGTGCATCGGGGTTGTAATCTAATATTACGGCGATCACGAGAAGGTGCTGGGGGCCCAACAACGAGGACACGTGGCGCCTCGAACGGAATCTTTTACCTAATTAAAGTATGCCCCACGGGGGACCCACTCGATGCCCCTCATTATTGCCTTCTCTAAAATTTCGACGTTTCTGTCGAACTCAACCGAGCCGTTCGAGGACATTATAGAAAGATGACGACCCTGGCGGATCCGCGTGACGTCACCGGATCTTATGGGAAGAAAAGCTTTGACATCGCACGATACCGCCAATTCAACGGTAGGTTTTATTATCGGTCTTTGCCCGGACCTCAGAATCACCGGTTAGTATTCTTTTTTTTCTTAGGAAAGACGAAAGATACGAGGAAAAATGGAGATGCAATACGTACGGATATCGACATGTCAAAATAGTGAACGCATTCGTGGGCCCGCCGCCACGTGATGGGGATAAATGAGTGAGCGAAAAGCTCTATTTCTTTGGTGAGGTTCGCTCTTAACCAAACACCAAGGATTCAAGGAAAGGCACCGATTAAGAGTTTATCGTTCGTTCACCCGAAAACAAAAGTAACTAATTAATTAGTGAAAAACACCAATCGGATTTGCATCGAATTTGGGTAAACGACGTACATGGCCATCGAATTTGGCCCGATGTGCAAAGTTGTCCCTAAATTTACGATTTATTCGGTGTAATTCCCGAATTTTTGGTAAGTATTCAATCTGATCGTTACGTTATTTAGGAAGATATCCAATGTCATCCTTCATTAATTTTTTTTTTTGGTCGATTCCTTCATTAATTCAAGTTAACGATTATTATATTACAATTTAACTTGAATATCCTATGTCGATAATCTGCATGTTACCTTACTTTTTATCCACCATTTAAACGTACTAGATTAGAAGCCAAATCAGCAAATTTGATTAACTTGAATAAATGGAATGGCTACTTTGAACATTTTCATATAATTTAGGGTCTAAATTGAACATATATCAAAATTTCATGGACCACATTAAATAAATTAAAAGCTCAAAATCAATATTGCAAATTGAACCAAAATTTAAGGACCATATTGAACACGTAAAAAAAATTTAAAGTTCACATTAGACACTTGATCAAAATTCAGGGATTTCGACGAAAAATAGAAAAGTTGAAGGACCATTTATATCATTCTTCCTAGAATTTTATTAAAAATTCCCTTGCCGGCACGTGATAGGTGGCTAATTACAAAAAAAAAAAGAGAGAATATTTAATCTTTTTTATCATATCATGTATAATAAGTACTTAAAAAAATCATATCCACCTTGATCTGAGATCTGCAACTCCACGCGGCTGACACCCCAGGGAGAGCTCGATGCGGCAAAAGGAATTCGAGTCTGGGATCTCAAGCTCTAGACGTCGGATTCGACTCGTCGATGTCATCCTAGCCAAGTCGAGTTCGAGTTGTGGATTTCTATCAACCGGAGCAGCCTTAGTAATTTTTGTCTTGTAATCTAACGAACACAGATTGAACCCTAAAGTGACAACACCAATCTTGCTTTATGAAATTGGAAATATTGCTTCTTCTTCACATAAATAATTGTTAGGCAACAACCAAATAATGCATTTTCTAGTGCCAAGTGTAATGTATCATTGAGACTTGACAGTTAATCATGGTGATAAGCAAAGATTCCTTGGGTTGGTATTATTCACTTTCGGACAAGATATTTTACCTAAGGGGATCACAAAGATTTTTTGCGCTTTATGCCGTTGTCAAAAAGTGAAAAAAGAGTTAACCAATCATCACATTCCACGTCACCAATTTGTTCCTTTGTGTTTTTTTTTTAATTTTCTTTTTTCTTCGATTAATACCATGAAAAACTTTAAATTGGTACATCCAATTTTTTTATTATTAAAAACCCCAGACTGATAGATTTATGACAGGTTTACACGGAATGCAGTTTATGGGGCGTCTGGGTTAGGAGTTTTATCCCTTTGTTTGTTACAAATTTATCAATCTGTAATTTTTCGTGGTATTAATCCAATTTAATGAAGGGTAAATTTGGTACACTTTAGGGTTTTTGGTGGTCAAAAAATTAGTTTGGGTAAATTTATCACATGTGTACCCATTTTAGGTTTTTGGAGATTAAAAAATTAGTTTGGGGTAAATTTATCACAAACCTACCGATTTAGGATTTTTCGTGATTTTAACCCTTTTTTGTCTTTGTTGCAAATTCTCTGGAGTTTCTTGGTCGTTTTTTCTTCGTCACTATCAACAGCATCATCAAATAAGTTCTTCTTTTTTAAAAAGAGCCTCGTTGAACAGGGGAGATGCCCTTGTCGCGATGATCATCGACCCGCTATTGTCTAGACTCGTTTTGTCGTTGCCGGACGAAATTACACGCGGCCCGGGAATCCGAGAAACGCGAATTTTCGGTACAAAAGTATAATTAGTTGCATTTTGATACACTAATCAACCATCCAAAATGTAAGGTCTACGGATATGTGTGTCTGTGGATCCCAACGGTTTAGCAGTAACAGTCAGGCACTGTAGTTTTGGCTGCGTTTCCCCATCTCAATCTCATGCATTTTGCTGGTTCTTTTTTTTTTTAATAAATACGAATGCGTATCGCATAAGATGGGGAAGCGAAAGCAGCAAGGGCAGAGAGAGGATTGAGATACCCCACTGCCCACCCACCGGGCTCTGCCTCCTTCCATCCGCCTCTCTTCTCAGGAACAGAGCCTCCAGAAAAGAGCCAAAATAAAACCAAGTGCAGTTCGCCGGAGATTGGTCCTGCAATTCCCCGGGAGGCGGTGGAGGCTCGGCGTTTACGAGGGTGCAGATCTCAGACCCCCCCCTCCTCCTCTTCGTTTTCATTCCCCTCTCTGTCTCTCTGTCTCTGTCTCTGTGCCGCCTACCGCTCCAGAAAGCCCTGCCTCGTCCTCTGTTCTTCTTTGCTTCTCTCAAAAGTATCCGTCTCGCCCCCCCCCCTTCATCGACACACATTGTGTTTTCACTTCATTCGTTGCTCTGGTTACTCAAAAGGGTCCACTTCGGCTTCTCCGGTGGAGCAAAACCTTTACTCATTTTTGCTTCCATCCGCTAATTGGGTAGTGAGATTTCCGTTGCCGTAGGAATAAGGGGAGGAAGTTCCGACATGGGTGTGCTTAGCATCTTCACCAATTCTCTCACCGTGCTCTCGGGCCTTGTTTTACTCTCCATTTGCAGAGGTGTGTAACGTGGATTTTACTCCCTTGTCGCTTGTTGAGGTGTTATGTGAGCTGCGTTCCGTACATTGTCCTGATAAATGTTTTTGTGGGACTCCTCTGCTTTGGGACAGGTGCTTCCGGGGCAACTTTCACATTTGTGAACAAGTGCGACTTCTCAATCTGGCCAGGGATCCTATCTAGTGCGGGCAGTCCCAAGCTGGCCAGCACCGGATTCGAGTTGTCTAAAGGCGGGTCGAGGTCCTTCCAGGCACCCACAGGGTGGTCCGGCCGCTTCTGGGGGCGTAGCGGCTGCGATTTCGACGGCTCGGGCCGTGGCTCGTGTGCCACTGGCGACTGTGGCTCCGGTGAGGTCGAATGTAACGGAGCCGGCGCGACACCGCCGGCTACTTTGGCAGAGTTCACGCTCGGCTCTGGCTCTCTGGACTACTATGATGTGAGCCTGGTCGATGGGTACAACTTGCCCATGATTGTTCAAGGCACTGGCAAATCAGGTACAAGTAGTGTACTTTCTTGATTTTGAGGTTTTACTCGTACGATCTTCTTGATTTTCAGGGGAATTACAACTCTCTTTTTTTTATTCGTGTTTGATGAAGTGCTTTGAAAATAGATCAGCTGAATCCGTGAAGAACTCTCGCTCTTAAAAGTGTAGCATTTTTTTGGTAAAGATTGGATTTTTTTTTCTTTGTGATTGAGACTGTTAGCTGAGAAAAGAACGTTAGACCTAACAGATCTTTAGGAGATAATGTTAGGTTCTTGTTAACTCAACTTCAGGGTGAAAAGGTCAGACCAGTAAGGTGGGATGAAGTATTTGAGAAAACATCTGAGTTTTCGCCTTAAAGCGAGGAATTCCAATTTTTGTTGGTGGCTCTGAATTTTTCCGTCTTCAATCGGTTCGCCAACACCGTGTCACGAGCCTGTTAAAATCTACGTCAAGATGCGAGGGTTACACTACTTAATTGAAATCGACGAACAAATTGAACTCGAGATGTTTAGAGCACTTCCAAATCAACCTACATTTCGACCAACCTACGTGCGAATTGCAGTTTTTTTCTCGAGTTTGTACTCATTGGTGATTCTTGTGTGTGAACTTTAGGTGTTTGCGCCACCACCGGATGCCAGACGGACCTGAACCTACAGTGCCCGAAGGAGCTGAAGGCGGAGGATGGCACGGCGTGCAGGAGCGCCTGCGAGGCGTTCGGGAGCCCGGAGTACTGCTGCAGCGGCCCATACAGCTCGCCTGCCACCTGCAAACCTTCAACGTACTCCCAGATATTCAAGACAGCATGCCCCAAATCATACAGCTATGCTTATGATGATGCCACTAGTACTTTCACTTGCAGTGATGCTGATTATACCATTACATTTTGTCCCATCTCTCCACGGTAAGTCTGCTTTGTTCTTCTATCGCTTTGATTGAATTTTTTTTTCTTGTCAGGAGGTTGTAATTATCTGATTGAAGAAAGTTTTCGGTTTTTGACTCATTTTAGTTCAGAGAATGGTCATGTATATAATAACTAGTTGTTTTTCTCCTCATATGTTAGAAAATCACAATTTCTTTTCGTACTTTCGGAATCTGCATAAAACGGGAGGAAATTGACATCACAAACTTGTCAAGATTGAAGGAACCTTCGTTTGTCTAATTTTTCCCCGTACCTTCCATGTGATGCCCTGTTAGTGCATGCTGCAAAACTAGACTTCTAATTGACATCATTTGATTTGGAATTTTATTCCTGTGCAGCCAAAAATCCACCACAGACTCTTCTCCTCCGAAGACAACCGAAACAGCGGAGACCCCGGATTCAGAGTCAGGATCCGGGTCTGAGTCTGAGTCTGGGTCTGGGTCTGCGTCAGTGTCGGATCCTGTGCCGGTTCAGGAGACTGCATTTGCCACTTCATGGCTGGCCAATTTGGCAATTGGTGACTCTACTAGAACCCAACCTCCCACAGCAGTTCAATTAGCAATTTCTCTAGCAGTCTCACTCACCCTCCTCACCATCTCACACTTGTAGTCCCTTTCTCTTTCTTTCACTTTCCTCCCGCTTTCCTGCAGAACAAGAGAATAAGAAAAGATACCCAAAACACAGAGACTTCGGTATGATGGGTATTTGCTTAGAGTGGAAACAAAGTTGGCAGGATCCAGATTGTAAACCTCACTTCCCATTTGGCTTAATTAATGATAATCACACAGAGGTATTAGATAAAGCATTCATTTTGGAAAGAGAAAGAAAGATGTCTCTTTTTGTTTTCTGTCTGTCCTTCTGATTTGTTTCGACTCGTCCATGGGACTGACTGAAGAACCACCATGCTCGCTAGCTTGGGAGTAAAGGCAAAGGAATCAAGTTGCAAAGCAAACATTTTGGACCCATAAAAAGGAAAAGAAGGAAAGAAAGGAAATAAATGTCTGAAATTTTGATGCTCTTTCTTTGCCTTTTCTCTTTTATTGGTGGGAGGGAATGTGAGGATGAGAAAAGTGAATGCTTTTTGGAGGTGAATCTGAGTGGGTGGGTGGAGTGGATGTGGAAGTCCACTTTGCGAGAATTCCAAGCCTCATGAATAAAATATATGACCAGTCTCTCTAAGCTGAGAAGCAGGACTTGGGACTATGCCTTTGCTTTTGCTTCAAGCTTTGCTCTGCAAGATGAAGTGGAGTAGTGTAGCGATTCAGCAACATAAGCACGCATAGAGCCCCTTTTGACGTCCTTTATGTTATTTCGACTGCAAACACTCTATTCACCTTGGTATCTGGAGCTGAATTCTCGGAGTTATGTCAACGATTATGGTCCTCAGTTATTGCAAAACTACTTTAGACGTGGCGGTGGGACTCGAATAATGACGATAACCCAATACACGAGTGCGAAATTCTTTTTCCCTGAACCAAGAGGATCCAATCTAGCCCTAATAATCTTCTTACTCAAAGTATGCTGTTGGATGAAATGAAAGGTCAGGACCTTGGGCAACATGTTCAACTTAAAGTTGCAAACTTGCAACTGATTGTTGATAAGACCCATGGAGGGGACCCAATTTAGAAAAGATCAGGTTGGGCTTCTTTTATGCCAAAATGATCTACCAAGAGATACAAAAAAAGTGGACGGGAGATGTTCTGGGGTTAAATAATGGGGCACTGACCTTATTCCTTCTCAGTGCAATCATTAAGATGTCGATTTGCATTAGAGTCCAACCATTCCTCTCAAATGCTCTGTTGATATCTGGCATTTTACAGATTTCAAACCATATAATGATGTCTGCAACGCGCATGGCATCTTAAAGGTGATCGGAAGAATTCAAGAAAATCTCAATTAGGTTCTTGCCATCTTGAGCTTAGTGGAGGTCGGCACGACATTGTTGCAAGACCATCGCATACTTAAACATCAGTCTAATATCCTTTCACTATCTTTAACCATGACAGGCAATGGTTTCTTCGGATTATGACGGTAGCTTGGAGAGAAAACGCGAGGCTTTTACTCCACTCATCAATCATGACTAATACTGACGAATCTTTCTTAGCTGGGAAAGAACAAAATATTCGAGGCCCTCTGCTTTCACATTCATGCCCCCCCAAGAAAAATTTCTGAAAACTACATGATGGTGGTCGGTCGAGTGTACAAGGTTAGAGATCATTCAGACATCATTGTTGCTTTGACAAGGAAGCAAACATGGACGTATACAGAAGAACAAGATAAAGGAAGATAGGAAAAGCTGAAAAGGCCAAATGCAAGGAGGCACCTCCGAGACATGACATTGGATTCCAGTTTGGTGGTCCTTTAGACGATTGAGTCCTTACCCCAGCGTCTGTGGGGTTGAAATTGAAGGGACATATCGAAAACTGAAACAGAATGATCACGCAAAAAACAAAATAGAGAAAATAAACGGTGCACGAATTTACCCAGGTTCACCTTCAATAGGGTTACGTCTTGCAAAGAGATTTTACTATATTTTTTCGATTTACGTACCACTCAACTCAACTGAATGATAAAAAAACGATAAAAATATATATGAAAATGGGCTCAAAAAAACCTATATAAAATCTCTTAATCTGCCCCAAAATGGGCCTTAAAAAAAGCCTAAACCTATATAAAATCTCTTAATCTTGATCGGGCAAAGAGAACATACCATATGGGAGGAAAAGCCCACCTGTTGGATACCCCCCATCAAGGGATCACATGTCGTTGGATAACACTTCGTTTTCCTAAGCTCACGTTGGATAACACTTCGGTTGTCTTGTGTGAGAAACAAGGGTCCTTTCCAACTCCAACATTCTCCCACTTGGTAGATACTTCGCGCAAATGAGAGCCTTTCCAATATCATTTTTCTTCAATCCAATAGTAGTAGAGCAACATTTAAACTTCACACCTGTGACGGCTTTAGTAAAGAAGTCAGAACTATTTTCTACCGTGTCGACCTTTACAAGCCGAACCTCTTTCTTCTCCACCATTTCTTGGATGAAATGATATTGTATATCAATGTGCTTTGAATGTGAGTGAAATGCAGGATTCTTAGCTAAATAAATAGCCCCTTAATTATCACATCTCACCTCTATGGCACCTTGCTCAAAACCGAGCTCCAAGCATAACCGCCGTAACCATACAGCCTCTTTTCCAGCATGAGTAAGAGCCATATACTCAGCCTCCGTAGAAGAAAGCGCTACCACGCTTTGCCTCCTGCTCATCCAACTTAATGCAATACCAAACAATGTGAAAACATATCTACTAGTGGACCGTCTACTATCAATATCTCCACTCCAATTAGCATCTACATGGCCTACAATATCAAGCATGTTTCCATTCCCTGTACCTTCAAAACATAAAGAAAAATTCAAAGTTCCACGAAGACACCTGAAAACTCTTTTGATCGCATTCCAGTGTTCTCTACCTGGGTTAAACATGTATCGACTCAAGACTCCCACTGCTTGGGCTATATCCGGACGCGTGCATACCATAGCATACATCAAGCTACCCACTGCACTGGCGTATGGAACTTGGGCCATCTCTTCAACTTCTTCATCCGTTTTTGGACATTGTTCTGCAGATAGCTTGGTCTCTAAAGGTATAGGGGTACCAACAGGCTTGCAGTCTATCATATTGAATTTCTTCAATATTTCTTTTATGTATTTCTCTTGCCCTAGCCACAGCTTCCGTTTCTCACGGTCCCTCCTAATCTGCATGCCCAAAATAAAATTTGTAGGCCCCAAGTCTTTCATTTCGAACTTTTTGGCCAACAAACTCTTCACGGAATTCACCATCTTCACATTATTCCTGATCAACAACATGTCATCGACATATAGCGTGAGAATGACAAACCAATCGCCCGTTCTCTTCACATAAATGCAATGGTCAGAATTTGAACGCACAAAATTAAGCTGGAGCATGTACGTGTCAAATTTTTGGTACCACATCCTCGGTAACTACTTCAGCCCGTATAAAGACTTTTTCAATTTGCACACCAAATTCTCTTTTCCTCTTACTTCAAAGCCTTATGGCTGCCTCATATATATCTCCTCCTCCAAGTCCCCATGAAAGAATGCCATATTTACATCCATCTGTTCTACCTCAAGATCATATGCAGCTGCTATAGACAGAACAAACCGTACCGAGGTCAACTTCACCACGGGAGAGAAAATCTCGTCATAATCAACTCCCTCAATATGAGAGTACCCCTTGGCTACAAGCCTAGCCTTGTACTTCTCTACAGTCCCATCCGGTTTCAGCTTTCGCTTGAACACCCATTTACATCCAATTACCTTTCTATCCTTAGGCAATTTGCATAAGCTCTATGTTTCATTTTTATCAAGTGACTGCATCTCATTTATCATTGCGAGCTCCCACTAATTCGCATCATCCATAAATCTCGCCTTTTTTACAAAACTAGGATCATCTCCGGTAATGCTCAAAGCGTGAAACGTACTCAAAGTACTAAGTGAGTATCAAAGTGGTACCTTTCTTTCCCACGTCGATCTCCTTAGAGCCGACATGCTATTTATATCCGAGTCTTCATCTGAATTTGCATCCTCGACTTCATTAACCGAGTCCCCTTGGTTCCACAATCGTTCTAGTTTTAGAACTTTCTTTTTAGAACTTTCTTCTACCACTTTCTTGGGCTCATCACCTTTCTGTGTGCCAACCTCATCACCTTTCTGTGTGCCAACCTGGGGTTGTAATTCACGAAAGACAACATTCCTGCTGTATACAATGGTCTTTGATTCTAGATTCCACAGCTTATAGCCCTTGACCCCTTCCTTGTATCCGATAAATATGTTCTTCTCAGACTTGTTGTTAAGTTTACCCCGCTTCTCCTTGGGTACATGAACATATGCGTCACATCTGAACATGTGACAGATTTGGCTTCTTCCCAAACATTGCCTCATATGGTGTACGATCCTTCACTGATGAGGTCGGTGACCGGTTCTTCAAATAACTGGCGTGGCTGCTATAACTTCGCCCAAAATTTTGTCCCCAAACCTGCCCAACCCAGCATGCATCTTGCCTTTTCTATGAGTGACCGATTTAATCTTTTGGCTACCCCATTCTGTTGAGGCATATATGGAGTCATCTTCTGTCTTGCAATACCATTATCCACACAAAATTGCTCGAACTTATCCGAACATAATTCACCTCCGTTATCTATACGAAGGACCTTGATTTTCCTGCCCAATTGGTTTTCAACCAAAACCTTAAATTCTTGAAATTTCTAGAATACATCTGATTTACTTTTAATAAAATAAATCCAACTATATCTCGAAAAATCATCTATGAACGATACATAGTACCTGGATCCTCCAATAGATGGAGTCGGAGTAGGTCCAAAGACATCGCTGTGAATTAGCTCGAGAACCTCAGTTGCTCTTGTACTAGTGTGTTGGAAGCTAACTCGGTTCTATTTTCCATGGAGACAGTGTTCACAGAACCCGAAACCCATAAAGCATTTTGGAATTCCTTCTACCATCTGACTTGAAGCTAAGGTAGATAGTCCCTTTTCACCGATATGCCCTAACCTCTGATGCCACAACATGGACGTATCATGTCCATCTTCCTTGGCCTCTTTAGAAACGAACCCGCTACCAACAATTATTGTTTCCTCGAGCAACTTGTATAATGTCCCGTAACAGACTCCTCGTGCAATCACAATAGAACCTCGAGTCATCTTGCACGAATCCTTATCACAGCTAAAAATAACCCCCGAATCAGCCATCGTACCGACTGATAACAAATTTCTACTCATCAAGGATATGTGCATCACGTTTGGAATAGTCTTCACCGTGCCATTACTCATCCTCAGCTTCACCTTGCCACGCCCAACAATTTGAACTGCAGTATCATCTCCGAGCATGACATCCCCACCATTATATTGCTCATATTCACAAAACCAGTGTCTATGAGGCGTCATGTGGTATGAAGCACCGGTGTCGATCAACCATATATCCTTATCACGATTGCGCCATAAATGCAGGCCACCAAATACATATCTCTTGCATTGACCTCCTTTTTACCCGAGGATGATTCAGCTTTTTCTTAAAAAACCGGCTTGTTTTTACAGTCCCGCTTCACATGGCCCCACTCTTGACATTTCCAGCACTGTACCCTCCTCTCCTTACTCTTTGATCGCCCACGAGATTTGGATTTGGATCCTCTCGGATTTAGAGTCTTCTCTGCTGGCCTTCCCCTAGCCGCCAATGCCTCTTTACCGGAATTTCCCGATCCCTTTCTTCGTGTCTCCTCCGATAACAAAGTAGAACACACACTTTCATACGATAATTCCTTATCCCCACCACTGATCACCACAATCAGATTATCCCATGAATCCGGTAGTGAACAGAGTAGTGTTATTGCCTTATCATCATCTTGGAACTTAACACCGATTGATAGGAGTTGACTAATCAATGTGTTAAAGTTATCAGAATATCACGAAAATGAGTCGCCTCATGCATCCGAAGATTATACAGCTTTTTCCTCAAGAACGACTTATTAACCAACGACTTACTTTGATACAAATGACTCTAATTTCTATCACAAATCTCTGGCTGTAGGTTCGCTCATCACATTCGTTAGAATTGAGTCCGTGAGACAAAGCCGAATCAACCCCTTTGCTCTCCGATCAATCCAATTCCAATCTTCAATCTCCTTCGGATCTGCCGGTTTGGAAGTTGAATCCCCATCCTTCACCGCTTCCTTGCCTATCACGACACCAGGTTGCGCAGCAACAGGCCTTTCCGTTTTGATTGCCAACCAGAGATCTCGATCACAGAGAAGATCCTCCATCTTCATCTTCCACAGATCAAATCGCGTCCCATCGAATTTTTCTATCTCAATTCGTGATCCTCCTGACATCTCAAATAAACCCTAATTCCTCGAACAACTCCGGCTCTGATACGAATTAAAGGGACGTATCGAGAACCAAAACAGAACGATCACGCAAAAAACAAAACAGAGAAAATAGACGATGCACGAATTTATCCAGGTTCACTCTCGAATAGGGCTACGTCCTGCAAAGAGACTTCACTATATTTTTCGCTTTACAGCCACTCAACTCGTTACAATGATCAGAAAAATGAGCAAAATATATATGTGCCTAAAAACGGGCCCAAAACCTAAACTTATATAAAATCTCTTAATCTACTTTCATACAGGCCAGCTTAAATAAAAGCCCAAATCCGTTGAGGTTTCGGGTGTGTCTGCCCCTCAGCCCCCGCTCACCACCGGCGAGGGGACAGCCCGTCCCCGATCGGGCCCCGTCGGCGCCCCGAACCCCCTCCCGCTAACCAGGCAGCGGGGCACCCCGTGTCGGGCGCCCCGAACCCCTACATGGGTCACTTGTCGTCGGACAACACTTCAGTTTCTCTAAGCTCATGTGGGCGTACCCGGTGTGAGAAACAAGGATCCCCAAAGTATTCGCCAATTCCAATAGGAATGAACCAAGCTAAAAAGAAAAAATCAAGACTACCGCGACTTTTTTTGTTGTTGTGGGAGATAAGAGAGAGATGGCTTTCAAGCCTTTTCAATATCTAGGACCTTTGCAGAATGAACCAACATTGTTTGAGCGCGAGTGAGTGGAGAAAGTAACAGAATCTAATGACCTAATTCATCAGTAGCTCAGTATTACCTCATCATCGTCGCTGCGTCCGGGGTTTCGCTAGATATATGGTTCGATAACTATGTTCAACGCATCTAGATTATACCGTGTGTACCCTTGAACTGTGGAGCTCAACTGATTGAATGGTTCATGACTTTCCAACGTACATAAATTGCTTTGGCTCTATAAAGCACTCGGTTTGAAGGTCGATGCTCATGTTCATGGTGTTAGTGCAATAGCCCATGGTCGCTGTGATTGCGACGATATAACTATGGTATCCACTTTTGCGATCATCGTCCAAAAGGAGAAATAAGAAGATATATTAGCTTTGTTAGGTGAAGGGTAATGCTTGTTCATTACTAATTATAAATTTATGCATCTCGTAGATAGGTTTCTTTTTTCAGGAGAAGATGAGAATCTTCCATCAAGGTTTTAGGTTCATTCACATCTGTCCTGTGTCTACGTTCAAAAGGGGAATTGCTTGAATACGACATGCTCTCTGTGCTCTGCAGTTTAGTTGGCCAGGCATGAACCACAAGTCATGGTCACAAATGGATCATTTTGATGTCAATACAATCATGGATAAGGCAGAAATAAGAACGGGAGAAAAGAAAATATGGGGTAACTTCAAGAATCATTCTGGAGTGATCTTAGATTAAATTTGAAGAGTGAGCAGGGTATATGTTACAATGGACAAATCTTTCTTTCACCATCTGAAATCAATGAGCAATCAAGAATGAGACTCAAATTTTCAATCACTAATTTTTCTTCACAACTAATGCTCATATCCGAGGCCAGTGAATTGAAGAGCATATGTACATGCTCGAATTCATTTATTCTTGGAAAGTAATAAATAAATTCCCTGAAAAAGAAAAAAAGAGAAGAAGATTTCTCAGGATTTGCTTGATGCAGGATTAATTTTCATCCACCATTCGAGTCTTGGATTTGTGCTCGGTGCACATCCTGGCATATATGCTCTTTGTCCTAATTGTGAGCAGCACATCGAGCACAAAACCGAACACGCAAGCCAGGCCCATGATCACGAAGACAAGCATATAACACTGTGGCCCGACACAAGTGTTGCTTCCTCCGTCGCTAATGGTGGCTTGAATATCGTAAAGATGACCCGCAAGCAGGCCAGAGAACAGGAAAGAACCTAGTGGAAGATTGAGAATTAGGATGTTGTACAGAAGGCCATAGTATTTGAGGCCGAACAGCTCCGATGCGATTGGAACAGTCACGGTGAGGCGGACGCCATAGCATATGCCCACCAGAATCGAGCCCATGTAGAACGATCCTGGCAAGGCCACGGCAAGGAGGATGTATCCTAGAGTCATCAGTATCTGTGAAGCCGCATTCCAGATAGGCCTCGGTGCTCCATGCTTCCTGCAGACAAACAAAACACGATGAAAATGTTGAGAGAAAGCTCATCTTCAAGAATATGTTCAGTCCTCAATTCATAAATCGAAAGCTGGTTCTATTCACTTTCAAACACATGTAAAGCTAAAGAGTAGAGCATACCAAATATAGTGCTCTGACACCAATCCTGAGATGATCCTCCCAAAGAATCCCCAGATGCTGGTGAGAGAGACGAAGATCGACACATCAATGTAGCCCAGCGCAAGCCCCATCTGTCCCATGTTGTTCATGAAGCACATTCCCGTGCCCACCCCGCACAGGAATGATACAAAAAGTATCCAGAAATCAACCGTCTTCACCATTTCCAAAACTGTGTGATCCTCCCCAATCATTGGCTGGCGCTTTGCCTGGACAGATCCTTGAGCGGCAGTGTCCATCACCGTCACCAAATCTTCTTGCCTTGTTGGTGGGGCAATAAGTGGCTGTTTGATTGCTTGTTCAATATCAGAATTTGGTTTCGACACGGACATACCAAAGTATAGGGGAACACTTAATGGCAGAGCAAGTAAGACGACTAGTCCTATTGCAAATGCTACAGAAAGAACGGGGCCATGACTACCACTAATGTCAAAGGCCAATAGATAGGAGGCCAGAACAATGGCGATCACATTAAAGGCATTCAAGTGCTGCGTCTCACTCTTTTCTTCTTCAGGCGTGGTTTTATGGAGGAAAACAGCGGCAACCAGGCAGATTACTGTGGGAACTACAGCAAGCATGAGGAGGAAAGTGGACGGGTCGGAGGAGAAGAGAGCGGCACAAACATCGGTAAATATCGCTGTGCTTAGCCCCACGTATCCCTTGAGAATCCCTGAGACCGGTCCTCGGCTCTTAGGGAAGTTCCTCATGCAAGTCACTAGAACAGCCGTGTTCATCCACGTCGTGCTGTTTCCGCCCATGCACAGAAATATGCACATCTGCATAGACATTGGCAGGGACTTAGATCTGAACAAAAATCACCTGTTCCAAATTCCAACGAAGTAATACTACTAATGTTCTTCTGTAATCTACAGTGTCAAAACTGCTCTTAATTTTCATTTTCAAGCTGCATAAAATGCTCTTTATCAGATTCTGTGCTTATGCTGATTAGTTACTCTTGTGCAGCTGTGCTGTGGTGTACTACATGCACGGTCTTCGTTTGCGAAAATCGCAATTACCCTCCTGGGAGTTTGTTTGAGCTGACAATCTTTTGGTCATTTTGCGACAAGACAACGTTTAAAACTTGACTGAAGAAGTCATCATGACTCAAATAGATTTTTAAACGTGTAGAAAGACCCAAAAATAGTGAGCCTGACATGATTGACAGGTGCAATTTAGTTTTTATTGTATGCCGAACGTGTACCTCTATTATCACTGAACATAAGAGTGGTCAAGAAATGCAGTAATGCGCTTGACCTAACTAAAATGAGAATACATTTTAGAGTACAGTTGAAAAAGCGCAGCCTGTGATTTCCGCGCAGGAATGGTAGGGACATAGCTTACCTGCCAGTAGGGAAGAGGGCTGATCCGCTGGCTCACGACAAGCCATTGAGCTCCGTACCCTATTAGACCCTCCAAAGATCCAATTAGAAGTATAATCCACGTTGGAAATCGATCCGAGGCAAGGCCAGAGACTAGCCCAAACGCCTTGCCGACATCTTTAGCCACAGATAGATTGTTGAGCTCGAGCTGCGTGAGTGCCATGAGGGATTTGAGCGCATCGGAGTAGTTGGAGAACGTGTAGTTGTTGCCTGCAATGGCTTGGACCCAAATTGCAGTCACAAATCCTAGCCATTTTCCAGCAGGAGACATCAGAGATAATGAAGGAAACATCTACTAAAGATTGAAGAGGACTTGGATAGATTTTTCTTGTTTGGGTTTGAGCCATGAGGAAGAGATGGACAAGTTTATTTATACCTTTGGCAGTGCATTCATTAATGAGATAATGATAAGTTTTGTCTTGTTTTAATTGATTGGAAGAAAGACTGTTTTGGGATCAAAGGGCAGTACATGGTTTCGCAGTCTCAGGATTGTGACGGACTTGTGGAGAAATTGGATTAAACCAAGTCAAGTAATGCTGAAAGTCCAAATAACAAGTGGGCACTCCTGGTCTTTCTTTATTATTTCTGAGGTCTTTCCAGTCAAGACGCAGTCCCAAAACAGAAGGCGATGGCTTGAATTGCTAAACAAAACAGCTGATGCTAACTAGCTGGACTGCTTATTTTTGATCTAGTATGAGCTGAACATATTTCCGAAATCAAGTCCTTGAACAGACGATATGGAGAGTGGCCTTGCCCCTTTTGGAGATCTCTACTTTTGAAAAGACGTGTCAAAGAACTAATCAGAAATGCGATTCTCAATTTTTGAACAAATGATCTTGGGTGGTTCAATTATAAGCTAGAATCGAGATCTTGCAATTTGTCTGGCAATTGGCTCAAGAAACCTCTCTCGAAGTCAAATCCTACTTACTACTTACCATCACGAATCCGAATGAGAGACATGGAACTTGCATGCTTCCTCTGATCAAAATAGGATGAGAATATCATCTGTGAAAGTATTTGATTTCTTCTAATAATTCTAGGATACCGGCATCTTGTTTTCTGCTAGCAGTTGTTGTAAGGACAAGATGCCGTCCAATTTGAGGTCTGATAGATCGAAAGAAATGATAAATGTGAAAAACTAATGGAACAGAAGCAGATGGAGACAGAGAAAGTAGATCAGCTTGCAAATACAGCTTCCTCTTAACTGCCTAAAGCCCCTGAATTTTCCAAGGAAGCGCCCACCACTTTGTGTCTTGATCTGCTTTCACGACTCGGATGTAGGCCCACTCGCCAATACTTGTATAGTGGATCTGAAGAATACATGCTATTTGGTGAATAAAACAGAGATTTGCATATATAAAGAAATAAGAAAAGAGTACACAGGAACAAAAGGTGCTAGATTATGGATAAAGTCGACCGTATATTACTACCAAAGCCTAGTTCCTTTTTTTCTTTTATTGACAATATTTCATTATTTACCTTAGCTTTATATTCGCAACAGCACCATAGTAGCTTTTTAACCAACAGCTTGCCACGGTTCACCGTTAGAAATATGTGCTTTGGCCCGCGTTGGAATTCCAATAGGCAGTTCAGCTCAGGTTATTAAATTTCGGGTAAAAATGTCGACTCACATGGTATGCAAGCCCTGGAATTAGCGGTCCATGTTGCTGCGACCATCTTTTAGAATTGTTTTGTGTGTCCTGGCAAGTTGGTAAAATGCATAATCTGTATCAGGGTTAAATAGAATTGAAATACAAATTACCGCCCCTACATTTCGTCGAATGCCATTTTGAGAGGAGAAGAGTCCGATCAGTTTCGACCGCAATGCATTGAGGTCACTCGTCCAACACTACTGCAAGATCTGCTAGGCAACTACATGCATCTCCAGGTAAAGGAGTAGTGAAAGAGCCATAATGTTCGTTAATTTTATAAATTTTTCCATTGAAGAATTTACAGTTTCACGCATCCACAAAAGAGTCCCCTGAAACACCTCAGAGCTCTATAAACTACATAATTCACAATCCAAATGATCCTTCCCATCAAGAGACTGGACAGCCTTCAACGATGACCCCTTTAGCTGTAGGACAAGAGGCTAATGGACATCCATCAGGATCTTCACCCCACCAACTGAGGCTAACATGCTTCATTCCCACACACAAGTACAGGAGGACGGCCATAAAAGCTAACCCAGCATCAAGTGCACCCGACAGCACATAGTTATGGCGACTCCACCAACCTCAATAGCACCGGTAAGCAAGGAATGCCGACAAAAATCCGGCGATGATCCAACTGGTGTAGTTAACAGCAGTAGCTGGAGGCATGTTTACTGTAGTGCCAAGGAGCACGGGCATTGTGATTAGTCTAATCCACCCCTTGTTTGGAAAGGCCTTATGTGCAAGCCAAACAATGAAAGGAGCTATGACCCCTACCAAGAAAAACCAGTTGATGGAAGAGTAGAAGCCGAGATCTCCAAATATCCTGCGGGGCCCAATCAGAGCCCAATTGACTGACGCATAAAAAAGTACATGGTCATGAGGCAAGTCCATGGACTGCCTGCTCGAAGCAGTGCCTGGTTACAAATGTTAGGGACTGTATTCATGAGCCACCATGCCGTTCCAAGATGCATTAATGCCGCAACAATAGTACCAACCACCTGATAGAAGATTAATTCTTCCCTTAAGCAAAGAAACTGAAAAGAACGAAGACCATTTTTACAACAATTTCAGGCAGATTTCAATTGTATAGGGGTTAATTTTGGGAAACCATCCTTTTCCCCTCACCAGGAACCCATCAAACTAATATATTTAGTTCTATCACCTGTGACGGACAGGAAAAGACGAGACTAACGTTGGATTACACTTGAATTAATTCCTTAATTAACACCGTTCTCATTAAACGATGTCGATCATGTCAATTGTGCTTTTTCATGATTCAGTACTCCATAATACTTTTCACTCGTAATTTATATAGTCAAAATAAATGTTGGTTAATTGACATGAATATAAGAGACACGTTTTAACATTAATATCTAGATATAAAAAAATTTTCAGTGAATACACAGTACATTATTCGTCGTGCACATATTTAAAGGACAACATATAAGGATATCAAAAGAATTAAATGAATTTCAGCACGAATCATATTAGAACCTCGACGAATTCATATATGTTGGTGATTTCCTAAATTTATTACTTACAAGAGGAGGCTTGAATACAAAAAGGTAGTCATGGTCACGGTTCAGGAACCGCCGGTTCCGGTTTGTGGCCATGCATGAACAGGTAGTTCCGGGCTGGTTCCGGTTCCGGTCGGTTTCGGTTCGAGGGGGGAGGAGGAGAAAAGGGGAGGAGGAGGGAGCGTCGGCGTCGGCGGCTGCGACCATGGGCGGGGACGACGGCGGCGGGAGTCAGATCTGGGAAGACGGGGGGGCAGGCGGAGGAGAAAAGGGGAGGACTGGCACAGGGGAGAGGGGGGAAGAAGGGACCGACCATTATGAGGACCTTGCTGTCAGTCCGCAAGAGGAGCTCGGAGGCGAGGCCTGAGACGCAGGCGGTGTGGTACAGAGTCAACACGGTGGAGTCCGCAGTGGCGAGGGGCTGGCTGGTGAGGGAGCTGAAGAGGACGAAGACGAGGGTGCAGGTTCAGCGCAGAGGAGTTGCCGGGGAAGTGGGTCACGAGCTTGACGTCGATGCAAGGGAGGGAAGAGTGGGAGACCAGAAGGGCATGAGGAGGAGGGAGGCGGAGGGGGCGGCGGCGGCAGAAAGGGGGTGGAAGTGGCGGAGAGAGGTATGGACGGACGAGGAGAGGGTGGAGGCGTGGAGCGGAGGACTGGTGGGAGAGGACAGAGGAGGGCGTGGAGTACTAGAGGAGGTGGAGGTGGGGGTGGGTGGGGGTGGGGTTCTTCTGCATTGCAGGTGCAGTGCAGGGTTTTTTTTTTTAATTTTTTTTTGGAATCGGGCTCGGAACCGCCGGTTTTCCGCTCCCGGTTCCAAAATTTCTAGAACCGAAACTGGGCCCATGGGCCACGAGCCGGTTCCGGTTCCGAACCGCGGGCCCAGTCAATAGGCCAGGCCCGGGTTTGATCAGGTTGGTTCCTGGCCGGTTCCGAGCCAAAATCGGCCTGTGGCCATTACTACAAAAAGGTGCGATTTCGAGACGACTCTTTTCGAGGTGATCTTAAAAAATAGCTCTTATATGTTTTGTCATTTAAAAGCTTCTGGCTGATTAATTTTGATTAATTTAGATGTTTAGCTCATGACTCATGTGGTATGCGCTCATCAATTGTGACTCCCTGATCTTCATTTAAGCCTCTTTTTTTTTTTTTGTTGTTGTGTGGCTCTAGTGCTTTTGTTACCTCATTGGACTGAGCATTTAACATAGACGCCTAGGACCGATGAAAGAGTATCTTGCATTACATGAATGTCATCAAGTCAATTCATCACATAATATAATATAACCATTACATCACATAATATAATATAACCATTACATGAAATTGTTTCTTCGCATACTTTGGGAGAGAGAAAAGGGGTGGGGGGGGGGGGGTTGGGAGGATGGAATATATACATACGTTCAGCTCCGAAGATCATTGTAGTAGCTTGTATTCAAGGAGAAGCCATCGCCTAATTTTTGTCATCACTGTAGGAAACGAGAAACCATTAAAATAAGTAAACTTCACAATTGAACATGCACAAAGATTTCCAAATAATACTCCCGACCGTGAAAAGAAAGCAACTTTGTAGATTTATTCCTATACAAGAAGCTTCTTCTCTTGAACAATATGATACAGAACGCAAATGAGAGGTCTTAATTAGTGTAAAAAAATCTCGTTATCTCTTCTTCAACGTCTTGTATGAGAGCTAGGTGAAAAGCAAGCTCACTCCACATGCATAAACTATGGAGAGCGAGGTTGGTTCCAAAGGTTACTTTTAAATACAACATGAGGTTCCACAAAAGGTTGAATAATACGTCAATGTTATTTTATATTGTGATAATAATTGGAAAAAAGTATTATGCAGACTCATTTCTACGAGTGATGTCATAGTTTACGGAGCAGAAAAATTGTGCTCTCTTTAGTAGGACTTGCTATAACTTTCACAAATTCGTAATATGTAATGACTTGGTCTGGTGGAATGAGTCAAGGGAATAATCGAGTCTGTAAAAACATTTTCATCATCATGTGTAAAGAACATGTTTGAGATTTAATACTGTCCCATACCTGATGTCATCGTCAGGTGTCTCAATTTCTTCTATTTTGTACACCTTTTCTTCTCCTATTTCGTTCTGAAGAGCGTCAACAAAACGCTGAGAATCCTTTTTGAATGCCACACAGATGTTCTCCAATTCCTTACACTCCTTGATCCCTCGGACATTCTGCAACACATCGAGGCGCCTAAACTCGAGTTCTTTGAGATTTGGCATTGCTCCTTGTTCAATGATGACCGTACCAAGCTCAGGCAGCTTCCAAATCTTCAAGATATTGAGGCTCGGAAACCCGCCTTTGATGAACGTCATACTTTTGCCTAGGAAAGAATTGGCCAAGAGCCTGAGTGTCCTCAGGTTCCTGAGGAGACCTCCCAACTCGGGCATCATGTCTGCTTCCGCCCTCGAACCCGACAGAGTCAAAACCCTGAGCGAGCCAGGCAAGAGCTGTGTCCAGATGGGGTCGTTGAGTTGGCCCAGCAAGTAGAGCTCCAACAGGTCGTGATGTTGTTTAGCCAACGACAATTCCGGTAACGGGCCTATCGGCAATGTGGCGGGCTTGGATTCTTTCTTCGCGGGATTTTCTTTTGCGGGGCGGGCTCCTTTCGCGGGTTCAGCATCTTCCGCGGGCTTGGTTTCTTGCTTCGGCTCGGCTTCTTGGATCACCCCAAAGGTCAAGGACTGGAGATTGGTGAGCCTGCAGCTAATCCAATCGGCTACCGCTTTTCCTATAGCGCCTGAGGTGTCCCCTCCTGATCGTTGCACGTAAAGCTTGAGCGTGGTGAGCGTGGTCAAGCTGTCTATGTGGTCCCTCATCAAGTTCTCCTCGACCTCACCGATAACCAGCCCGCTTAAGGTTCGGAGTTTAGTCAAGGCCATGGCATTGTTCCTACAAGCCTTGAGGATGTTCTTCAAGTCGATGTAGAACCAGTTGAGATGCAGGTGCCTCAATTTCCTCGCCTTCCACAAGGAACTCGGCAGCCAAGTGATGTTGGTGTGCTTTATGTCGAGAGTCTCGAGATGGTGCAGATCTGCAACGGCACTCGGGATCGAGTCCAACACCGTCGATCTCAATCCTAGATACCTTAGGAGCACCAGCTTGTGGAGCACACCTTGCAAGTATGGCTTATACACACCCTCCAAATCAAGCACCCTTAGAAAGCTATAGCCAGTCTTGGACATTGTCTTCCGTAGAAACGTGCTGATGTCTTTGGTGAGCATGCCTCTCCTATGGTAGAACGACAAAAACGAGCGGACGTGGCCGAGATTCAAATCGGGGTAGCTGCCGCCGCGATCGTCCCTGATTATGTTTGTGTGCTCCGCAAGCCACCGAATCTTGTTTCTTTCTGGCGGTTGGGCCGCCAGCTGTTGTTGCTGGCTGGTTGGATTACGTTCGTTCCCGTCTTTTGACTTGCTAGCGGCATGTACATAGAGGAACCCCGTGCGCATCGCGATCGGGCGAATCATGTCAGATAGAGAGGTGAGCATTTGGCAAGCTTTGGGGGATCCATCCGCCCTCCAGCTCACCACATCGATCACATTCCTATCCGCAAGCTCCAGAATGAACGTCTCTCCCACATCCTCGGGCTGCCTTGTCCTTTCCCTTTCTACGTCGTGACAATGCGAATCCAATAAGCCCTCAGCCAACCACAGTCTCACTAGCCTTCTTGTTGGAATAGGGAATCTTTCGGGGAACAAAGCCATGTAGATGAAGCACGGTTTTAGATGGACCGGCAATTTATGGCAACTTAATTGCAGTATATCCAACAATGTCGTCATAGAACCCTCTTTCGCCAACGCCACGCGTTCGTGCTCTCCAGCACTGGATAGAAACCCACCGAGTAAGGATATATAGAGCGGCAAGCCACGACACATGCTGAGAATATCCTTCTCCTCGTTTGAGAGTCTCCCGCCATCGCGTACTCTATGCAACTTCCAAGCGAGCATCTTCTTCCTTTCGTCTTCGGGTAATTTTTCTAGCTTGATCGACTCTCTGAAGAGAATGGCTATCCAATTGTCCTGAGTTGTGATAATTATGTGGCTATGCGAATTTGACGCGGTGCTCCTCCATAACTCTAGCAAGAGTTGCATGTCGGACGACCGCACGTCATCCAACACAATGAAATATTTATTTATCTCGGCCAATTTCCGTTTCAGCTTTGTCCTTATCTCGTCCGTATTCATGTCCTTCACGCCGCCTGCTAGACTGTCGGCTTGCATCAGAATCTCCAACAGGAACTCCCGCGGGTCCATGCCGGCCGATACACGGACCCAAGCGCGCCACTCATAGCCCATGTACTTCGCTTGGTTGTAGGCCCATCTCGCGAGGGACGTCTTGCCGGTTCCGTGCTCGCCCCAAATCGAAGTCCATGCTGCCTCGTCCCCCATTTCTATCCGCTTCCTTATTCCCTTCTCCTGCTCCTCGCGACGTAAGAAGTTTGTAGGCGCTTGCCGATCCCAGAAACTAGTCAGCCTCGCCAATTTTTGGCCTTGCCATGGATCGCTAGCATGGGAGGATGAACTAGCAGGTTTCTCTTTGCTCTTGCCCTCGGCCTCCTCCTTCAAAAACTTCTCATCACACGACTCTTTCATCTCATTCACCAGAATGGACAAGTCGCTCCACAGCTTGTACTTGGAGACGAGCGCGGCCATGTGGAGGGCCCTGCTCCTCGCGCGGGCCTCTCTGAGGTGGAACTTGTCAATGCATTCCTCGGCGTAGTACATGGCTCGGCGGAGCCGCCCCGACCACTCCGTGGTTTCGGACGGTCTGCTTTGAGTGGAAAAGTGCACTTGGATCCTGGCCAGCTTCGCCTTGGCATCCTTCGCGCGGGTTCGCATCGGTAAGCACTCCGCGCACACCGGGTGAGAGAGCAAGATATCTAGTTTCTGCGACAGGATCTGGGCGGTGGCTTCGTCGACCATCGTGCAGCTTCTCGTGTCGGACGCGGCCATGGGAAATCAATATGTTTGTTTCCAGCAAGGTCGAGTGGGTGGGTGGGTGGGTGTGTGTGTCAGTTCGCTTGTTTGCTTGGACTGAATAAATTTGTGAGGTCATATTATTCACTCTCTATGTATATATTCTTCATTTTTCTATACTTTTCTTTGTTTGGCCTCTTCTTTCTACTGCAAGCAGCTTTGTTTAATTCTTTGCTTGTGGGGAAATTTATCCAAAAAGTCTTAAACTTATTGCATTTACCTTTTGCATCTGTGTCCATTTAATCCATCTGGTCAATTTTGGCAAGCCGATACTAATGTGGATGCCGGCTGTCCGATCAATGCTAACGTAGCAATATTTTAATATTTTTGAATTTTTTTTGTTTTTGATTTTTTCCTTTGTTTTTCTTTTTTGTTTCTACCCATCTTCCCTCTAGCCAAAGGTGAGGTCCGGCAAGGTCCTCTAGCAAAGCTCGCCTCTACCGACCACTAGCGAAGCTGACCTCGTCATTATTAGGCAAGGGATAACCCAGTGACAGTGAGGCTACCTTGCCTCGCAGGGTCGGCGTCACCTTGGCTTAGAGAGCATCCCCTAGCCAGGGGCTGGCGAGGCCAACCTTGCCTCCAAATTGATTTTTTTTTTGTCTACATATTCTTTGATTGCGTTTCATATTTTGTTCATTTTTTCTGTGATTTTCTCCAAATAGGTGCCTCTCCCCCGAATTGATTCTTGACCGAGGGACAAGAAAGTATCCGGGTGCTTTTGTCATCGGTAGTTTAAATAATTAACAAGCCAAACCAATTTTGTTGAAGTTCGGACTCAAAGATGAGAGAATTAGAGAGGAGACACTAGGTTCAGACTCGAAGACGAGAAGAGTTCGCATAGCTAATATATTAGCAATGTGAAGAATTGTTATTCGGCAGTGATCGTGACCCGCTTATTATAATCTTAACTTATAACCTACCACATCATTTAGTATGTCCACTTACAAAGATTATCGCTACAGACAGTCTTGCAAAATTTTCAAATTTTAAAGTAATAAAAAGTTAAAACAGTGGAATAAGGAATTCATAAGAACCAGGCTTTTTTGTCCTCTCAAGCTAACCATGTTCCTATGTCGTTCTTTGCTTGGAGTTGTCTTATGGGTATAAGATGCTTGTACCTCTCCATGATCTTGTTTTCACTTTATCTTTTCCACACGGTTGGAATATTGGATGTCGTTCCTCAAAATACTCGCACTTTAGCCGAACATTATAGTAAAAGAAGATACAGTCTTTTGTTCGATATCTTCCGGACAATCCACCTTCATGTCACTATAAGTTTCAGATGGCTATATAGTTGTCAAAACATAATGAAATCAATTAACATTGATGATAGTATGTAGTTCAGGGCCGTCAAATTGGTGGGCCAGGTAAAATATGATTCAACCCAATTAACCCATTTATATGCAAATATAACTTTAATGGCTTGTACCCAACCCGGCCCAATCCGTACCTAATTCATAACCAAAACAATTCACAAAAATACTTATATATTTAATTCAATTCATAAAAATCCATATCATCTAGTTAAACTTTTTTTGATCTTGTTAGTTGTCAGCACTACTCTCTCTCACTTGTCTTTTGTAATGATCGAACACTTATATATGACACCCCAGAACGTCACACGTAACACGTGTTCTTTCCGTTTATACTTTTAATTATTATTACGCATGCGTAAGCACACTAAACATTCACAATATCCGTACAAGAGATCACACAAGTTTAATAATAAGCATACTTCCATTCTTATACAATCGCTAGTGGATATTATCTTTCTACAACATCCAATGCAAACATAAAATACATAATTCCTGAAAAGGGTTGGCGTGACCTATCTTCATCACTATACTCCTATGCCCCAAAAGCCTACACGTACAAAAGTCAAGCTATCTGCTACGTGTCGACCACTTTGCCCCTCGACTCATCACTGTTGATGTTCATGTACCAAGCAACGAATCGATGAAGGACCTATATGGTGGAACTACACTTATAGATACTACTGTAGATCCAAGTACAAGCACATCTTCATACACACAATTAAAATGCATAGGAGCTCCAAAAAAGCAACGACGGTAGGCGATCCATCCTACAAATTTGGAAAAATAAGGAGTGAATCAAAGCCCAACAAATGAAATCTCAGAGTCTATGGTAGGAGATCCACTCACCACTCAACATGATACCAACAAACAAATGAACACTCCTAATCTTTCTTTAATTTTTCTGAGGTCTTTCCAGTCAAGAAGCAAACCCAAAGCAGAAGGCGATGGCTTGAATTGCTAAACAAAACGGCTCATCCCTAACTATCAAGACTGCTTATTTTTGAGCTAGTATGAGCTGAACACATATCCGAAATCTAGTCCTTGAACAGAGGATATGGAAAGTGGCCCTGTCCCTTTTGGGGATCTTTACTTTTGAAAAGATATGTCAAAGAGATAACCAGAAACGCGATTCTCAATTTTTGAATAAATGATCTTGAATGGTTGAATTATAAGCTAGAATCGTGATCTTACATTTTGTCCGACAATTGACTCGAGAAACCTTTCTCGAAGTCAAGTCCTACTTCTTCTTACCATCATGAATCCGAATGTCATGTTGAGCGACGCGGAACTTGCACGCTTTCTGTAATCAATATGGGACGAGAACATCATCTATGAAAGTATTTGGTTTTTCTAGTAATTCTACGATGCCGGCATATTGTTCTCTGCTTGCAGTCCTTGCAAGGATAAAATGTGGTCCCTTTTGAGGCTTAATAGGTCAGAAGAAAATGATAAATGTCAAAAACTGATGGAACAGAAGCAGATGAAGACAGACAGAAAGCAGGCCAGCTTGCAAATTCAGCTTCCTCAGACTGCCTGAAGCCCCTGAATTTACCAAGGTAGCGCCGACCACATTATGTCTTGGTCTGCTGCCTTCATGACCCAGATGTAGGCCCAATCGCCAATACTTGAATAATGAATCTGACGAACACATTCTGTTTGGTGAGTAAAACAGAGATTTGCACATAAAAAGAATAAAGAAAAAAGTACACAGGAACAAAAGGTGCTAAATTAAGGAGTAAAACAGAACGGAAAATGCGTAGTCCGTATTAGGAGTACACAGAAGTGAAAGACAAATGCTAATATGTTTCATCGATCATCGTTTTGAGAGGAGAAGAGTCTGATCACCTTCGACAGCAATGCATTGAGGTCACTAGTCCAACACTACTGCAAGATCTGCCAAGCAACTGCATGCATCTTCATGTAAAGAATGGGAAAGATTAACCATATGATTGCCAATATCACAATTTCTCGATGGCAAATTTTGCAGTATCACATATCCACAAAATAAATAAGAGTCCGTGAATTACACCTAATAGATTTTTATATACTACATAATCCACAACTCAAATGATGCTTGGGATCAAAAGACTGGACAGCCTTCAACGACGACTCCTTTCGCTGTGGGGCAAGACGCTAACGGACATCCATCAGGATCTTCACCCCACCAACTGAGGCTAACATGCTTCATTCCCAAACACAAGTACAGGAGGACCGCCATGAAGGCCAACCTGGCATCAAGTGCACCCGATAGCACATAATTATGGCGACTCCACCAACCTCGATAGTATCGGTAAGCAATGAATCCCGATAAAAATCCGACGATGATCCAACTGGTGTAGTTAACAGCAGTAGCCGGAGGCATGCTTACTATAGCACCAAGGAGCACGGGCATTGTGATTAGTCTAATCCACTCCTTGTCCGGAAAGGCCTTATTCGCAAGCCAAACAATGAAAGGAGCTATGGCCCCTACCAAGAAGAACTAGTTGATGGCGGAGTATTGGCCGAGATCTTAAGCGAAGAAAGGGAAAAGAACGAAATACCAGTTTTACAACAACTTCGGGCAGATTTCAAGTGCACAGATTAATTTTGGGGAAATCATTTTTTCCCCTCACCAGGAACCCATCAAACAAATATATATATAGTTCTATCACTTATCACAGACGAGAAAAGACAAGAGACTAACTTGTGCCACAAACATCGCTCGAGGAGGGATTTTCATGTAGTGCCCCAGCTTGAAGTCCTGTAAGAATGTGATCCCCTGCTTCATACTGATGTACCCATAGACTTTAAACAGAATGTTCGCAACTGGATGACCAGGGTAAATGTACCCAATGATAAATTCTGTGATGACATTTAAAGCTGGTGTCTGACCAACACACATGGAACTAATGAGAATATGCAAAGTATTAAGCTTAGAGTAAGAATAAAGTGTACATAAGTAATCACTGAATCGCATGAGGCCCACTTTTCGGTCCTGCAATTGTGTACGCAGGATGCGCGCTCGCGCCCAAGTTTCAGCTTGTCGGGCGTCGGATTTGCACCCCCCTACGCCTACGCGCGAGGCAGAGAGTTTGTGCTTTGATAGTTACCACTTCAAATAAGTGTAACTATATATAAAGCACTCCATAGCCTTCTTCCTTTTCCAATGTGGGACTAGTGTTTTTCACTTCCCACTTCCAACTCAAGGGTGTTCTTTGAGCATCAATTTCTCATTCATTCACCCATCAATTTATCCCATATTTCCAACAAAGAATACGAGTAAACCACCATTCAGGGACTTGCTTGTATCTTCTCATCAGCTTGGTGTGTATATCCGTCTTCTTCTCACTAAAGGCAGACTTGCTCAGCAGCCATATTTCTCTAAAACAATAGCATAACACTAGATCATCTATCTATCGGAGCATGGTAAATAAAAATTGGGGAATTCAACTGGATTGGCAACAACCAAATAACTCTGTTCAATTAAAAGGTGTGGTGTCATATCAGAATAATGTCATTCGTAGTAGAACTTAACCAACAAAGGAAGAACACCCTCCTACGAGGCCAACTATAGGTCCAGGAAGTTTTAGCAAAAAAAAAACTAAAGGTCCAGGAGCAATACAACTATAACACAGATCTCAAAGAACTGAAGCACTACTTGACTAGTTGACTTGGATTCTTTTTCTTTTTTTTAATTGAAAAGACATGGGATATAGAAGTGACCAAAATAATGCTGATACATAAACGTAAAATTTGCCTACGTTCACACGACACAAACAAATTCACTGCTAACATTTCATAATTGAATTTTACTTGGCAAGGCTGGTGTGGTGCTGCCACATCTGAGAAGTTAACCATACTCTTCTCATCACAATTTAGTTAATGAATAGCAAGCAATTGCGCAGCAAACATAATGCAACTTACTTTCCATGGAAGAGGAACACATGAACGACAGTAGCAGTGAGGCAGGCAAAGCTGATGCCATAGTATACAGCAAAGAAAGTACACATATAGAGAGGACCCTCTCTTTCATATGCCTCGACATCCAAATGAAAGTGTTCGTCTATGATAGTCGCAATGTTGTATTCTTGTCCCGAAGATGCGAACAGGCTATCTGAGAATATGGGGAAAGTCCTGGATCTGTATATGTTGAGCCCGTAAGCAATAGGTGTGATGACATACACAACAAGGGCAAAACCGACAGCAATATTGGCAGTAGCAAACCACGGGCTAGCCAGTGGACTACCCAGATAAGAGGAGATGCTGGATCAGTCAAGTCCGATTGCACCAATCCCAAGACCATGGAGTCCAGAACCTAATTGGTGAGCTACAACTGAAGCAGGGAATATCCAGCAGATCCAAGAAAGAGAGGTCAACATTGGAAAGAGGTAACCTGGGAAGACATAGTAACTGAAGCTACAGATGAAGGCTATAAGGAAAAAATGGTTCCGCGTCAATCCACCTTTTGGCCTCTGCTCTTTCTCATGGAGTGCTCTGTTTTTGATTATAATGAGGTCGAATTATATGAGAAACTACAAAAAGAAAAGAGAATAAGACAAAATGTTTGAAGGCTAACAAAAGCAAATGTCATCGCCTGACTCCTTGTTTACCAGGACAGAAGCAGCTTACCTTGTAGTCATCTTCATGAATAAAAAGTCACGCTACAATAAATAAATATATATTCTAAAAATGATTGTTTGGGAGATTGCAGTTCTCAACTGTGAAGCTTTGACACTTCAAATAAAACACAATAGACACAATTTGCTGCTGATATTCGGACTGAGGATTTGCAGAGCAATGGGGGATGGGAGAGACGCTGCAAACTCAAGCCCTCTCTTCTACTAAGAAGATGAACAGTGCTATTGTTTTCATTTCTGGTTTCATTTAATTTTAAAGTAATTTGTAAAAATCTACACCAAAAAGTAACCAACCAAACGCATTTGCTTTGAGCAATATACCCTTGAGCCAAAGAGCCTTGGGGAAATGACTTTGCATTTTCTCAAAGTTGAACCAAACGAGCTGAGACTTAAAAAACTCTCTGAACTGCAAGAGTTTGGAACTTCAATAGCTATCAACTGCATCTAAATGGAAGTACCCCGTGAAATTGGGTTCAGATAAATCAACCAATGGTATCAAGACATCGGAATGGGAAAAGATCATGTTAAAGATCGTAGAAAATAGATTTATAAGAATACAAAAAGGAAAAGACAGATATCAGTCTGTCCTCCTTCATCTTGTTTCCTTTCAATGATGTAGACTATGTTACACAGCATCATCCACATGTAAAGGGAAAAGAATAGTCCAAAACATGCTATATTTAGCCGAAAACTAACTAAAATTATAAATTTTTCGAGGCAAAACATGCCCATCAAAACAACGTACTTGCCAGTGAACGCACGAGCGACGCACCTGAACCACGAGATTTGCACGAGATTCCGGGGCCACCACATGGCGGCGGGCTCCACCAGGTACCGCCGGAACAGCACGGCCCACCCGAACCCCAAGACCTGCGTCGTCAAGACGACGACCAGCGCCACAGGAAACGACATCTCCTTCCGGTACAAGATCTTGACGGCGCTGATGATGTGAATGGCGTAGACGCTGGCCGCGCCCGAGTTGGCAAAGACCGTGATCTCCTTGACGTTGAACGGGCCCGGATTGAGCGTGAATTGCCACTTGCTCCCCTGGAAGAACACTCTCTTCGTGATCACTCCGGCCATAAGGTGACCTAGAGTCAGGCATCCTAATCAGTCTGACTGAATTCGTGGACGTACAAAATCAAATCAAACTCTAGACAAAAACATCACAGATGCAAGTTACATGCAACTGTAACTTCGAATCGATCAATTCGTTTCTTAAGTCAAACTCGATCTGCTCTGCGACTTCTCGATCGAAGTGAAGTGAACCGAACGGGACTCTCGAGTTCGAGGCCTACCAAGGGGGACGACGGCGACCTGAGCAGAGACGGAGGTGACGGAGAGACGCTCGCGGCGGTACCAGAAGAACTGGTTGAGGAAGGAGAGCAGAGGCAGCACGCCAGGGTCCCGAGGACGAACGTGCGGAACGCGACGGAGGGGAGGGAAGGGTCGTCCCCGGCCGGGACCTGCTCGATGGGGGAGCTCTCCCCTCCGGCGAGCTCCTCCGCCGCCGCCGCCGCCGAAGAGGAGCCGTAGCCATGAGCTCCGATCTCCTTCGGGACTGCTCACGAACCACGAGAAAAGAAGAAGAAGAAGGGAAAATTCCTGCGAGAAAGTTGGAGGGAATAATGTACTGACCGGAGCCGAGACATCTTCACGGCTCGCGGGATTCATCGTTGGATCCCGTGCCGTCAGATCGGAGCCGTTTAACAAAACAAGGCCCCCATTGACCCGGGAACGGAGGCTTTGGTTTGACTCGGGCCCCACCGGCGCTTCCCGATCCCGACCGTTCGATTCGAACAGTGACGTCAGCGATGACGAACGGAGGAATCAGGTGAGCCGTGGCCGTTGGATGAAGAGTGAGGCCCGCGTGAAAACTTATTTTTTGACATGAATAAAAGAGACACGTTTTAACATTTAATATCTAGATATAAAAAAAATTTCAGTGAATACACGGTAAATTATCCGTCGTGCACATATTTAAAGGACAACATAAAAGGAAACCAAAAGAATTACATAAAAATTTCAGCACGAATCATATTAGAACCTCGACGAATTCATATATGTTGGTTATTTCCTAAATCTATTACTTACAAGAGGAGGCTTGAATACAAAAAGGCGCGATTTCGAGACGACTCCTTTCGAGGTGATATTAAAAAATAGATCTTATATGTTTTATCATTTAAAAGCTTATGGCTGATTAATTTAGATATTTAGCTCATGACGCATGTGGCATGCACTTATCAATTGTGACTCCCTTATCTTCATTTAAGCCTTTTTTTTTTGTGGCTCTAGTGCTTTTCTTACCTCGTTGGACTGCGTATATAACATAGATGCCTAGGACCGAAGAAAGAGTATCTTGCATTGCGTGAATGTCATCAAGTCAATTCATCACATAATATAATATAACCATTACATGAAATTGTTTCTTCGCATACTTTGGGAGAGAGAGAGGTGGGGTGGGAGGATGCAATATATATACGTTCAGCTCCAAGGATCATTGTAGTGGCTTGTATTCAAGGAGAAGCCGTCGCCTAATTATGTAATCCCTGTGGGAAACGAGAAACCATTAAAATAAGTAAAATTCACAATTGAACACACACAGAGATTACCAAATAATACTCCCGACGGTCAACTCTGTAGATTTATTCCCATACAAGAAGCTTCTTTTCTTGAACTATATGATACGGAACGCAAATGAGAGGTCTTAATTAGTGTAAAGAAATCTCATTATCTCTTCTCCAGCGTCTTGTATGAGAGCTAGGTGAAAAGCTCGCTCCACATGCATAAGCTATGAAGAGCGAGGTTGGTTCCAAAGGTTGCTTTTGAATCCAACATGATCGAGGTTCCACTGAGGTTGAATAATACGGCCTTGGTTATTTTATATTGTGATAATAATTGGAAAAAAGTATTATACTGACTCATTTCTATGAGTGATGTCATAGTTTACAGTGTAGAAAAATTGTGCTCTTTAGTAGGACTTGCTATAGCTTTCATAGTTTCATAATATGTAATGACTTGATCTAGTGGAATGAGTGCAAGGGAATTGTTATTCAATACAAATCATAATAATTCTTTTAATCACTCGTAAGAAATTATCTAGTCTGTAAAAACATTTTCAGCATCATGTGCAAAGAACATGTTTCAATTTAATACTGTATCATACCTGATGTCGTCGTCCATAAGTTCGTCCATAAGTTCAGGTGTCTTGATTTCTTCTATTTTGTACACATTCTTTTCTTTTCCTATGTCGTTCTGCAGAACGTCAACAAAACCCTGAGAATCCTTTTTGAATACCACATAGATATTCTCCAATTCCTTGCACTCCTTGATCCCGTCGACTTTCTGCATCACATCGAGGCGCCTAAAGTCGAGTTCCTTGAGATTTGGCATTGCTCCTTGTTCGATGATGACCGTATCAAGCTCAGGCAGCTTCCAAATCTTCAAGATCTTGAGGCTCGGAAACCCATCTTTGATGAACCTCATACTTTTGCCTAGGAAAGAATTGGCCAAGAGCCTGAGTGTCCTCAGGTTCCTCAGGAGACCTCCCAACTCGGGCATCATGTCTGCTTCCACCCTCGAACCCGACAGAGTCAAAACCCTGAGCGAGCCAGGCAAGAGCTGTGTCCAGATGGGTTTGTTGAGTTGGCCCAGCAAGTAGAGCTCCAACAGGTCGTGATGTTGGTTAGCCAACGACAATTCCGGTAACGGGCCTATCGGCAATGTGGCGGGCTTGGATTCTTTCTTCGCGGGATTTTCTTTTGCGGGGCGGGCTCCTTTCGCGGGTTCAGCATCTTCCGCGGGCCTGGTTTCTTTCTTCGGCTCGGCTTCTTGGATCACCCCAAAGGTCAAGGACTGGAGATTGGTGAGCCTGCAGCTAATCCAATCGGCTACCGCTTTTCCTATAGCGCCTGAGGTGTCCCCTCCTGAGCGTTGCACGTAAAGCTTGAGCGTGGTGAGCGTGGTCAAGCTGTCTATGTGGTCCCTCATCAAGTTCTCCTCGACCTCACCGGTAACCAGCCCGCTTAAGGTTCGGAGTTTAGTCAAGGCCATGGCATTGTTCCTACAAGCCTTGAGGATGTTCTTCAAGTCGATGTAGAACCAGTTGAGATGCAGGTGCCTCAATTTCCTCGCCTTCCACAAGGAACTCGGCAGCCAAGTGATGTTGGTGTGCTTTATGTCGAGAGTCTCGAGATGGTGCAGATCTGCAACGGTGCTCGGGATCGAGTCCAACTCCGTGGATCTCAATCCTAGGTACCTTAGGAGCACCAGCTTGTGGAGCACATCTTGCAAGTATGGCTTATACACACCCTCCAAATCAAGCACCCTTAGCAAGCTATAGCCAGTCTTGGACGTCATCTTCCGGAGAAACGTGCTGATGTCTTTGGTGAGCATGCCTCTCCTTTGGTAGAACGACAGAAACGAGCGGACGTGGCCGAGGTTCAAATTGGGGTAGTTGCTGTCGAGGTTGTCTGTGACTATGTTTGTGTGCTCCGCAAGCCACCGAATCTTAGTTCTTTCTCGTAGTTGGGCCGCCGGCTGTTGTTGCTGGCTGGCTGAGTCACCTTCGCTCCCGTCTTTCGACTTGCTAGTGGCATGTATGTGGAGGAACCCTGTGCTCATCGCGATCGGGCAAATCATGTCAAACAGAGAGGTGAGCATTTGGCAAGCTTTGGGAGATCCATCCGCCCTCCAACTCACCACATCGATCACATTCCTATCCGCAAGCTCCAGAATGAACGTCTCTCCCACGTCCTCGGGCTGCCTTGTCCTTTCCCTTTCTACGTCGTGACAATGCGAATCCAATAGGCCCTCAGCCAACCACAGCCTCACTAGCCTTCTTGTCGGAATAGGGAATCCTATGGGGAACAAAGTCATGTAGATGAAGCACGATTTTAGATGGACCGGCAATTTATGGCAACTTAATTGTAGTATATCTAACAATGTGATCATAGAACCCTCTTTCGCCAACGCCATGCGTTCGTGCTCTCCAGCATTGGACAGAAACCCGCCGAGTAAGGATATATAGAGCGGCAAGCCACGACACATGCTTAGGATATCCTTCTCATTTGAGAAACTCTGACCATCGGGTACTCTATGCAACTTCCAAGCGAGCATCCTCTGGCTTTCGTCTTCGGATAATTTTTCTAGCTCGATCTGCTCTCCCGAGTACTGGGCTATCGAATTGTCCTGAGTTGTGGTAATTATGTGGCCCTGCGAATATCCCGGGGTGCTCCATAGTAACTCTTGCAAGAGTTGTATGTCAGACGGCTGCACGTCATCCAACACTATGAAATATTTATTTATCTTGGCCAATTTCTGCCGCAGCTTTGTCCTTATCTCATCTATATTCATGTCCTTCATGTCGCCTGCTACGTTGTTGGCTTGCTGCAGTATCTCCAACAGGAACTCCCGCGGGTCCATGCTGGCCGAGACGTGGACCCAAGCGCGCCATCTATAGCCCATGTACTTCGCTTGGTTGTAGGCCCATCTCGCGAGGAACGTCTTGCCGGTTCCTTGCTCGCCCCAAATCGAACTCCATTGTTCGTACATCTCTGTTATTTTTATCCGCTCCCTTATTTCCTCCTTCTTGGCCTCGCGACATAAGAAGTTTGTAGGCGCATGCCGATCCCAGAAACTAGTCAGCCTCGCCAATTTTTGGCCTTGCCATGGAACACTAGCATGGGAGGATGAACTAGCAGGTTTCTCCTTCAAAAACTTCTCATCACACGACTCTTTCATCTTATTCACCAGAACGGACAAGTCCCACCCCAGCTTGTACTTGGAGACGAGCGCGGCGATCGGCCATGTGGCCATGTGGAGGGCCTTGCTCCTCTCGCTGGCCTCTCTGAGGTGGAACTTGTCAATGCATTCCTCGGCATCGTACATGGCTCGGCGGAGCCGCCCCGACCACTCCGTGGTTTCGGACGGTCTGCATTGAGTGGAAAAGTGCACTTGGATCATGGCCAGCTTCTCCTTGGCATCCTTCGCGCGGGTTTGCATCGGTAAGCACTCCGCGCACACCGGGTAAGAGAGCAAGATATCTAGTTTCTGCGACAGGATCTGGGCGGTGGCTTCGTCGACGATCGTGCAGCTTCTCGTGTCGGAAGCGGCCATGGGTAATCAATATGTTTGTTTCTAGCAAGGTCGAGGGGGTGGGTGGGTGGGTGGGTGTGTCAGTTGGCTTGTCTGCTTGGATTGAATAAATTTGTGAGGTCATATTATTCACTCTCTATGTATATATTCTTCATTTTTCTATACTTTTCCTTGTTTGGCCCCTTCTTTCTACTACAAGCAGCTTTGTTTAATTCTTTGCTTGTTGGGAAAATTATTTAAAAAGTCCTAAATCTATTGCATTTACCTTTTGTATTTATGTCAATTCAGTCCATCCGATCAATTTTGGCAAATCGGTACTAATGTGGATGTCGGTTGTCCGATCAATGCTGACGTAGCAATATTTTAATATTTTTAAATTTTTTTTGTTTTTGATTTTTTTTTTTCTTTTTCTTTTTTGTTTCTACCCATCTTCCCTCTGGCCAAAGGTGAGGTCCGGCGAGGTCCTTTGGCGAAGCTTGCCCCTACCGACCACTAGCGAAGTTGACCTCGTCATCGCTGGGCAAGGTATAACCCAAAGACGGCAAGGCTACCTTGCCTCGCAGGGTCGGCGTCACCTTAGTTGAGAGAGCATTCCCCAACCAGGGGCTGGTAAGGCCAACCTTGCCCCCAAATTGATTTTTTTTTTTGTCTACATATTCGTTGATTGCGTTTCATATTTTGTTCATTTTTTCTGTGCTTTTCTCCAAACGGGTGCCTCTCCTCCGAATTGATTCTTGACCGAGGGGCAAGAAAGTATCTGGTGCTTTTGTCATCAGTAGTTTAAATAATTAACAAGCCAAACCAATTTTGTTGAAGTTCGGAATCGAAGATGAGAGAATCGAGAGGAGACACTAGGTTCGGACGAGACGACGAGAAGAGTTCGCATATCTGATATATTAGCGATGTGATGAATTGTTATCTGGCATTGGTCATGACCCGCTTCTTATAATCTTAACTTATAACCTACCACATCATTTAGTATGTCCACTTACTAATTAAGATTATTACTACAGGCAGTCTTGCAAAAATTTCAAATTTTAAAGTAGTAAAAAAAGTTAGAACAGTGGAATTAAAAATTCATAAGAACCTGCCTTTTTTGTCCCCTCAAGCTAACCATGTTCCTATGTCATTCTTTGCTTGGAGTTGTCTTGTGGGTATAAGATGCGTGCACCTTTCCATGACTTTTTTTCACTTTATCTTTTCAACACGGTTGGAATATGGATGTCGTTCCTCAAAATACTCGCACTTCAGCCGAACATTATCGTAAAAGAAGATATAGTTTTTTGTTCGATGTTTTCCGGGCAATCCACCAGCATGTCACTATAAATTTGAGATGGCTATATAGTTGTCAAAACATAATGAAATCAATTAACATTGATGATAGTATGTAGTTCAAGACTGTCAAATAGGTGGACCGGGTAAAAAATGATTCAACTCAAATTAACCCATTTATATGTAATACAACTTTAATGACTCATACCCAACCCGACCCGACCTGGCCCGGCTTGACCTGACTTGTACCTAATCCATACCCAAACAATTCACTAAAATACTTATATATTTAAGGGAAAAAACCACCAAAAACCCCAAATTTTGTCACCTGTGACACATTTACCCCGAACTTTTTTTTGTGATACCAAAAACCCCAAACTATGATATTTGTGACACATTTACTCCAATCTATTTAATCCATGGGCATTTTTGTCATTTTTGCTTTTTTTTTTTTCCTTTCGTGAGGCCCCTCCCGGATTCCGGCGACCCTCGCCCGGCGTCGGGCGACCCTCGCCGGCGTCGGGCAAGGGTTGCCCTCGCCTGAGTCGGGCGAGGGCCGCCCTCGCTCGCCCGAGCAAGCGACTCTCTCGCCGACACCGGATCTGGCGAGGGCCCTCGCCTTTCGGGCCGCCCTCGCTCACCCAGGCGAGGGCGACCCTCGCTCGACTCAAGCGAGGTCGACCCTCGTCGGCATCGAGGCTGCCTGCTAGCTCGCCCGAGCAGGGCGCCCTCACTCGCTCAAGAAAATGCCCATGGACTAAATAGTTGGGGTAAATGTGTCAAGGTTGAAATAATATAATTTGAGATTTTTGCCCTCGTGTTACAAAAAACATGGGGCGCCCTTGCTCGGCTAACGAGGGCTAAATATGTCAAATGCCCATGGACTAAATAGTTGGGGTATAAAGTTTGGGATTTTTAGTGATTTTTTCTCTATATTTAATCCAATTCATAAAAATCCATACCATCTAGTTAACCTTTTTTTGATCTTGTTAGTTGTCAGCACTACTCTCTCTCACTCGTCTCTTGTAAGGATTGAACACCTGTGTGACGCTCTAGAACGTCACACGCGACACGTGTCCTTTCTGTTTATACTCATAATTATTATTACGCATGTTGAAGCACACTAAACATTCACAATATCTATACAAGAGATCACACGAGTTTAATAATAAGCATACTTCCATTCTTATACAATCGCTAGTGGATATTATCTTTCTACAATATCCAAGGCAAACATAAAATACACGAGTCCTGGGAAGGGTTGGGGCGACCTATCTCCATCACTATACTACTATGACCCAAAAGCCTACACGTACAAAAGTCAAGCTATCTGATATGGGTCGACCACTTTGCCCCTCGACTCGTCACCGTCAATATTCATGTACCAAGCAAAGAATCGATGAAGGACCTATATGGTGGAACTACACTTATAGATATTACTGCAGATCCGAGCATAAGCACATCTTCATATACACAATCAAAATGCATAAGAGCTCCAAAAAAGCAACAACGGTGGGCGATCCATCCTACATATTTGGAAAAATAAGGAATGAATCGAAGTCCAATAAATGAAATCTTTAAGTCTAAAATAGGAGATTTACTTACCACTCAACATGATATGAACAAACAAGTGGGCACTCCTGTTCTTTCTTTAATTTTCCTGAGGTCTTTCCAGTCAAGAGGCAAACCCAAAGCAGAAGGCGATGGCTTGAATTGCCAAACAAAACGGCTTATCCCTAACTATCTAGACTGCTTATATTTGAGCTAGTGTGAGCTGAACATATATCCGAAATCAAGTCCCTGAACAGAGGATATGGAAAGGGGTGGAAAGTGGCCTTTGCCCCTTTTGGAGATCTTTACTTTTGAAAAGATATGTTAAAGAGATAATCAGAAACGCAATTCTCAATTATTGAATAAATTATCTTGAATGGTTCAATTACAAGCTAGAATCGTGATCTTACATTTTGTCCGACAATTGACTCAAGAAACCTTTCTCGAAGTCAAGTCCTACTTGCTTCTTACCATCATGAATCCGAATGTCACGTTGAGCTGACGCGGAACTTGCACGCTTTCTCTAATCAATATGGAACGAGAACATCATCTATGAAAGTATTTGGTTTTTCTAGTAATTCTACGATACCGGCATATTGTTTTCTGCTTGCAGTTCTTGTAAGGATAAGATGTGGTCCCTTTTGAGGTTTAACAGGTCAGAACAAAATGATAAATGTCAAAAACTAATGGAACAGAAGCAGATGAAGACAGACAGAAAGCAGGCCAGCTTGCAAATTCAGCTTCCTCAAACTGCCTGAAGCCCCCTGAATTTACCAAGGTAGCGCCCACCACATCATGTCTTGGTCTGCTGCATTCATGACCCAGATGAGGCCCACTCGCCAATACTTGAATAATGAATCTGAAGAATACATTCTATTTGGTGAGTAAAACAGAGATTTGCACATAAAAAGAATAACGAAAGTACACAGGAACAAAAGGTGCTAAATTATGGAGTAAACAGAACGGAAAATGCGCGGTCCGTATCAGGAGTACACAGAAGTGAAAGACAAATGCAAATACGTTTCATCCATCATCGTTTTGAGAGGAGAAGAGTCTGATCATCTTCGACAGCAATGCATTGAGGTCACTAGTCCAACACTACTGCAAGATCAGCTAGGCAACTACATGCATTCTCATGTAAAGAATGGGAAAGATTAAGCATAATGATTGCCAATATTACAATTTCTCGATGGCAAATTTTGCAGTATCACATATCCACAAAATAAATAAGAGTCCGTCAATTACACCTAATAGATTTTTATATACTACATAATCCACAACTCAAATGATGCTTGGGATCAAAAGACTGGACAGCCTTCAACGACGACTCCTTTAGCTGTGGGACAAGTGGCTAACGGACATCCATCAGGATCTTCACCCCACCAACTGAGGCTAACATGCTTCATTCCCAAACACATGTACAGGAGGACGGCCATGAAGGCCAACCAGGCATCAAGTGCACCCGATAGCACATAATTATGGCGACTCCACCAACCTCGATAGTATCGGTAAGCAATGAATCCCGATAAAAATCCGACGATGATCCAACTGGTGTAGTTAACGGCAGTAGCTGGAGGCATGCTTACTGTAGCACCGAGGAGCACGGGCATTGTGATTAGTCTAATCCACTCCTTGTCCGGAAAGGCCTTATTCGCAAGCCAAACAAGGAAAGGAGCTATGGCCCCTACCAAGAAGAACCAGTTGATGGCGGAGTATTGGCCGAGATCTCCAAATATCCTGCGGGGCCCTATCAGACCCCAAATGACTGAAGCATCAAAAAATACATGGTCACCAGGGCAAGTCCACGGACTGCCTGCCGGAAGCAGCTCCCGGTTACATATGTCACGGATTGTATCCATGAGCCACCACGCCGTTCCGAGATGCACTAATGCTGCAACGATGGTACCAACCACCTGATAGAAGATCAATTCTTAACTTAAGCGAAGAAAGGGAAAAGAACGAAATACCAGTTTTACAACAACTTCGGGCAGATTTCAATTGCACAGAGATTAATTTTGGGGAAATCATTTTTTCCCCTCACCGGGAACCCATCAAACAAATATATATATAGTTCTATCACTTATCACAGACGAGAAAAGACAAGAGACTAACTTGTGCCATAAACATCGCTCGAGGAGGGATTTTCATGTAGTGCCCCAGCTTGAAGTCCTGTAAGAATGTGATCCCCTGCTTCATACTGATGTACCCATAGACTTTAAACAGAATGTTCGCAACTGGATATCCAGGGTAAATGTACCCAATGATAAATTCTGTGATGACATTTAAAGCTGGTGTCTGACCAACACAAATGGAACTAATGAGAATATGCAAAGTATTAAGCTTAGAGTAAGAGCAAAGTGTACATAAGTAATCACTGACCCGCATATTTATGTATTCCATTGTAGAGAATAAACAATCTAATCAACTCATACAACATATGCTTTAAACATGATGGATCTGCACCTGATTTGTCGTCGCAGTGATGACTCCAATAGGAAGAGTGAAAAATAAGGCAAGCGCACATGCTAGCAGAACACCCCACCACGGTAGTTGAAGCTGATCCTTGAAATACTGACATGTAAATATAGTTGCCGCAATATTTACCAAAAGAATACAAGTAAACCACCATTCAGGGACTTGCTTGTATCTTCTCATCAGCTTGGTGTGTATATCCATCTTCTTCTCACTAAAGGCAGATTTGCTCAGCAGCCATATTTCTCTAAAACAATAGCATAACACTAGATCATCTATCTGAGCATGGTAAATAAAAAATTGGAATTCAACTGGATTGGCAACAACCAAATAACTCTGTTCAATTAAAAGGTGTGGTGTCATATCAGAATAATGTCATTCGTAGTAGAACTTAACCAACAAAGGAAGAACACCCTCCTACGAGGCCAACTATAGGTCCAGGAAGTTTTAGCAAAAAAAAAAAACTATAGGTCCAGGAACAAGACAACTATAACACAGATCTCAAAGAACTGAAGCACTACTTGACTAGTTGACTTGGATTCTTTTTCTTTTTTTTAATTGAAAAGACATGGGATATAGAAGTGACCAAAATAATGCTGATACATGAACGTAAAATTTGCCTTTTGTTCACACGACACAAACAAATTCACTGCTAACATTTCATAATTGAATTTTACTTGGCAAGGCTGGTGTGGTGCTGCCACATCTGAGAAGTTAACCATACTCTTCTCATCACAATTTAGTTAATGAATAGCAAGCAGTTGCACAGCAAATATAATGCAACTTACTTTCCATGGAAGAGGAACACGTGAACGACAGTAGCAGTGAGGCAGGCAAAGCTGATGCCATAGTATACAGCAAAGAAAGTACACATATAGAGAGGACCCTCTCTTTCATATGCCTCGACATCCAAATGAAAGTGTTCGTCTATGATAGTTGCAATGTTGTATTCTTGTCCCGAAGATGCGAACAGGCTATCTGAGAATATGGGGAAAGTCCTGGATCTGTATATGTTGAGCCAGTAAGCAATAGGCGTGATGACATACACGACAAGGGCAAAACCGACAGCAATATTGGCAGTAGCAAACCACGGGCTAGCCAGTGGACTACCCAGATAAGAGGAGATGCTGGACCAGTCAAGTCCGATTGCACCAATCCCAAGACCATGGAGTCCAGAACCTAATTGGTGAGCTACAACTGAAGCAGGGAATATCCAGCAGATCCAAGAAAGAGAGGTCAACATTGGAAAGAGGTAACCTGGGAAGACATAGTAACTGAAGCTACAGATGAAGGCTATAATGAAAAAATGGTTCCGCGTCAATCCGCCTTTTGGCCTCTTCTCTTTCTCATGGAGTGCTCTGCATTTGATTATAATGAGGTCGAATTATACGAGAAACTACAAAAAGAAAAGAGAATAAAACAAAATGTTTGAAGGCTAACAAAGGCAAATGTCATCGCCTGACTCCTTGTTTACCAGGACAGAAGCAGCTTACGTTGCAGTCATCTTCATGAATAAAAAGTCACGCTACAATAAATAAATATATATTCTAAAAATGATTGTTTGGAGATTGCAGTTCTCAACTGTGAAGCTTTGACACTTCAAATAAAACACAATAGACACAATTTGCTGCTCATATTCGGATTGAGGATTTGCAGAGCAATGGGGGATGGGAGAGACGCTGCAAACTCAAGCCCTCTCTTCAACGAAGATGATGAACAGTGCCATTGCTTTCTTTTCTGGTTTTATTTAATTTTAAATTAATTTGTAAAAATCTACACCAAAAAGTAACCAACCAAACGCATTTGCTTTGAGCAAAATACCCTTGAGCCAAAGAGCCTTGGGGAAATGACTTTGCATTTTCTCAAAGTTGAACCAAACGGGCTGAGACTAAAAAAATCTCTCTGAACTGCAAGAGTTTGGAACTTCAATAGCTATCAACTGCATTTAAATGGAAGTACCCCGTGAAATCGGGTTCAGATAAATCAACCAATGGTATCAAGACATGGGAATGGGAAAAGATCATGTTAAAGATCGTAGAAAATAGATTTATAAGAACACAAAAAGGATAAGACAAGATATCAGTTTGTCCTCCTTCATCTTGTTTCCTTTCAATGATGTAGACTATGTTATACAGCATCATCCACATGTAAAGGGAAAAAAGTAGTCCGAAACAAGCTATATTTAGCCGAAAACTAACTAAAATTATAAATTTTTCAAGGCAAAACATGCTCATCAAACAACGTACCTACCAATGAACGCAAGACCGACGCACCTGAACAACGAGACTTGCACCAGATTCTGGGGCCACCACATGGCGGCGGGCTCCACCAAGTACCGCCGGAACAGCCCGGCCCACCCGAACCCCAAGACCTGCGTCGTCAAGACGACGACCAGCGCCACAAGAAACGACATCTCCTTCCGGTAGAAGATCTTGACGACGCTGATGATGTGAATCGCGTAGACGCTGGCCGCGCCGGAGTTGGCAAAGATCGTGATCAGCACGTGCTCCTTGACGTTGAACGGCCCGGGGTTGAGCGTGAATTGCCACTTACTCCCCTCGAAGAACACCCTCTTCGTGATCACTCCGGCCATAAGGTGACCTAGAGGGAGGCACGCTCATCAGTCTGATTGAATGCGTGGACGTACAAAACAAAATGGAACTCCATAGAAAAACATCACAGATGCAGATTACACACAACTGTAACTTCGTCTCAAAAGTCAAACTCGATCTGCTCTGAGACTGAAACGAACCGAACCGGACTGGACTCTCGAGTTCGAGGCCTACCGAGGGGGACGACGGCGATCTGAGCAGAGACGGAGGTGACGGAGAGAGGCTCGCGTCGGTACCAGAAGAACTGGTTGAGGAAGGAGAGGAGGCAGCACGCCAGGGTCCCGAGGACGAACGTGCGGAACGTGACGGAGGGGAGGGAAGGGTCGTCCCCGGTCGGGACGGTGAGCGCGACCTGCTCGACCGGGGAGCTCTCCCCGCCGGCGAGCACCGCCGCCGTCGCTGCAGAGGAGCCATGAGCTCCGATGTCTTTCCGGACTGAGAAAACGAAGAAGAAGAAGAAGAAGAAGAAGAAGAGGAGGAGGAGGCATTCCGGTCAGGTCTGGGAAGGGAAAATCACGCGAGAAAGTTGGAGGGAAAGTGAAAGAGCAAATCTTACTGAGTGGAGCAGAGACATCTTCACGACCCGTCATCGGGTGGGGTCTGTCTGCGCTTCCAGATTCCGCCATTGAAGAGCCCATCCCATCATTTGATCACGAGCGGGCTTCGGTTTGACTTTTGACTTCGGGTATGACAAGTCGCTTTAGATTCGGTTCGTGATGTCAGTGGTGACGGAGGAAACGGGGATCTCAAGACGGGATCGTGGCCGTTGCGTGAAGTGCAGCTCACGTAAAATTTATTTGATCAACGGCTGGTAAGTCGCTCGGGACAAAGAACTTCCCCGGGAATCGGACAAACGCGGGCCCCACCACCAGAAGTACGATGAAAAATTTTGTTTTTTTATAGAAAAGGAAGATGATGTACTTCCCCGCCCCGCCTTAAGGCGCGAGACGCATTTGTCGGATTTTACCCCTACACAAATCAAAGAGATTTATTTTCAATTTATCTAATTGGCCTAATTTTTAAAAAAAGTACAAACTTTACACTTTTTTTGCATTATAAAAAATCAATAAATTTTACTTAAATCCCAAACCTAACCCGAACAATTTGAAAATTTCACATTGTCAAGGACAAATTTGGGACTCGAGTAATATTTACGACTTTTTGTTGAGATAAAAAAAAGTTCGAGTCAGAATTATCACTCAAAATAAAGTTGATGCTTTTTCTTTTTGAATTAGCCCCAATTTTATTGAAAAACATACACATTTTTATTTGAATACCAAATTTTCATGTCAAGCTCCTAGCTACACTGTTATTTTATATTTTGTTGTTCCGTAATATTTTTCACTCGTAAAATGTACAGTTAAAATTAGACTACGATTGTTTCACAAAGGGGTGAATGACTTTAAAAATATTGTCTTATAAATGATCGCTTATATCACTTTATATGATTAGCCAGTGAAAAAAATTTCCATCATCGATAATAAATTTATGTTTAAACATTTTTGCGGACGATAAAAATATTTTTTGTTCATTTATTTTTGTAAGCAATACAAGCGATCGTTTTTAAAAAATATTTTACAAATCAATAATTTTTTCGCGAAACAAATGCACTCTTATTGTCACGGAGTTAATATAAATAAAAGAAACACGTGTTGACATTAACATTTAAATATAAAAAAGTTGAATGAACATACGGTGCATTTTTCATCGTGGACATATTGAAAGGACGATATAAAAAGGAGAACATCAAAGGAAGTACTACAATTGCGTGAATTTTAGCATAAAAAAATTAGAACATCGACAAATTCATAGATGTTTTTATAATGTTTAAACCTATTACTTACGAGACGAGTTTTGAATAAAAAATTGCGATTTCGAGATATCTTTTTCTTCCGAGTGATCTTGGAGATGCCTTCAGAGAAATTTGTTCAATTCCATTGTAAAGAAGAAAATAATGCACCATCTTAAATGGAAGAAATGTGCGTTTTATTGGTATCGAAATTTTAGTTAACTAGTATAAAATTATCAATAGACGAAATCACTTCTCTAATTATAAAAATAAGTTTTTCTTGCTTTCGAGAGAATAGATTATGTTCTTTGCTGTTTTTTTTCAATAACCGATTTTACTCAAGCCGTTTAAGCTAATTTTTGCTTTCAAAAGAAAAAAGATTATTTAGGAGTGGCCTAAAAATTATCACAACGGTCTCGGGCTAGACCAACCTAGGCCATGGCCAACTATGAGTGACCAGAATCTCGAGCCACGATGCATTTGCCTTTTGAAACTCTGTTGGCTTGGGTAGGTCGAATGTGCTGTTAGATCCACAATCCCATTATTTCGTCTCTCAACTCGAGTGATTTGCATCGTGAATTAAATTACAAATTGGGCCGGAAAGGTTCGAGATTTGCTATAGCTCTTAGCAATGGCTGTCGCCAGACCTAATCGCGTGAGACCTAGACGTTTTTGGACGGACTTGAAGAATGGCATTTAGTGAGAAAAACCGAACTCCACGTCACGACGTTGTGAATAACAAATTTTATGACAAGTGAGTCCAGGCAAAAGTTTGGACCCAATCTTAAGGCCCTACTCGTCACGGACGCATGGTTTTGATATCACCCCTGCGTCAGAAGTCTAAACCGTTCCATTTATGACTTGTTTGGAATATGTGATTTGATTGTATTTAAAATTCAAAATAGTTAGGTAGGGCCTAAAGAGATTATTGTTGAGTGGCTTAGCAGGGGATTGTTGAGAAGTCACGTTTCAATTGCGTGCATTGATATACAAACCTTTTTTTCAATTAATTGTGTGAACAAGCACAGATTCATTCAACCTTTCATCATCAACAATTGCATTTCAAGATCCCAGTTACTAACAACTATTAAGCATCACAACGCATCTGGCATTATCCTCCGGTGCAACATTTTTTTCTGAAAAGTACATAATTAAATCTTAAAATACCGTAGAACCAATACTTGGGTTGACACATACGAATCTATCTTCGTGGATCGCAATTGAAATTCATGTCGAATGGCCATTTTGTGGTTTGTGCCGATTCTTGTCAATATATAAGTTAAGCATTTTTGTTGTCTCATATTATGTTGTTGATAAGGAGAACACATAACGATATTATCATAATAATTTATTATGCTCACTATAGAATGAGTATGATTGTTTTGGTCATGCAGAGAGTCGGGGTGAGCAATTAGGTCCGTTCAACTCCGAATCGGCCCGAACCGACACTACCCAATTCGTTCAAGGTCAATTCATAGGGGATTGCTCCGGTTCTCGGTTCCAAAAATTAGAAACCAGTTTTTGACTAATTCGGTTCCCTATATCATACCCAGAACCGGCCGATTTTACCCAAGAAAGGTTCTAGGGTAAAACCTAGAAACGAACCATTTTATCCCTCACCGTAAGTAAATTTCCTTTATACTTTTTTTTAAGCTAGAAAATATTTGTTGAAATTGAATATGTTTGACATATTATACTCAAGCAAAAAGAATTGTACTCATGTTTGACACATGCATATTGTATATATAATAAAAAAAAAAAAAAAAAATGCATGGTCTTAAATAGAAGAGATTTGCGTCTTTTTTGCATCAAAATTCTCATTTATTAGTCTAAAACTATAAATAGACGGAATCAATAGAATGATTATGAACAAGAAATTTTTTCTTTTTGTGCTTTCGAGATGATATATTATATTCTCAAATAGTTTTCGAAGTAACTGGTCCTATCAATAACGAACTATTTTTATGATCCGAATTGATATCATTACATGTATAAATTCACTACATAAACGCTCAACGAAAACAACAACGTAAATTAGATCAAAACTATTGTGCAAGCTTGTCACCCGTAATTAAAGAAAATGTATCGAAACGTCTCGGGTCGGAGAACCCTAGGGCGGGGCTAGCTAGGAGTGGCCTGAATATTTGGACAGGCGTGGACAATGGCACTTATTGAGAAAGCCCGACTCGAGATTCGAAGATTTCTATATACAAGAAGCATTGTGATTAAGAGTAATCGGTTTCCAGTACAAAAAAAATTGGAACCGAGGACAAAACCAGTTCAATTTTGTTATGTAGAAAAAATCAAACTTTCCTAACAAAATATAAACGTTGCACCATTACACTGTAAAGTGTAAAGCATATGTTAGTCGAGTGGTAATGTTGTTATATCTTTACGTTGAAGATCATGGATTGATTGTCCATGTGTGCGTGTTCTAGATGTGGATTTTAAACAAAATTATATTACTAAAATACTTCCATGCAATACAAATCACCGTGGCTATGATGATTGTCAATTTTGGGATCTTCCGGTCGAAAACTTTTACAGTTTCACAAATCCACAAGATAAACAAGAGACTCGTGAATTACACACCCAAAGGATTTCCTCTAAACTACACAATACACACCTGAAATGATCCTTCCCATCAGAAGACTGGACAGCCTACAACGACGACCCCTTTCGCTGTGGGACAAGAGGCTAATGGACATCCATCCGGATCTTCGCCCCACCAACTGAGGCTAACATGCTTCATTCCCAAACACAAGTACAGGAGGACCGCCATGAAGGCCAACCCGGCATCGAGTGCACCTGATAGTACGTAGTTATGGCAACTCCACCAACCTCGATAGTATCGGTAAGCAATGAATCCCGACAAAAACCGGCGATGATCCAACTGGTGTAGTTAATGGCAGTAGCTGGAGGCATTTGTACAGTAGCGCCGAGAAGCACTGGCATTGTGATTAGTCTAATCCACTCCCTGACCGGAAAGGCCTTATTCGCAAGCCAAACAATGAAAGGGGCTATGGCCCCTACCAAGAAGAACCAGTTGATGGCGGAATAGTGGCCGAGATCTCCAAATATCCTGCATGGCCCATTCAGACCACGAATGACTGAAGCATCAAAAATACATGGTCACTAGGGCAAGTCCACGGACTGCCTGCCGGAAGCAGCTCCCGGTCACAAATGTCGGGGATTGTATCCATGAGCCACCACGCCGTTCTGAGATGCACTAATGCCACAACAATAGCACCGACCACCTGATAGAAGGTCAATTCTTACCTTAAGCAAAGATGGCGAAAAGAATGAAATACCGGTTTCACAACAATTTCGAGCAGATTGCAAGTGTACAGAGATGAATTTCGGGGAAATCATTTTCCCCCTCACCAGGAACCCATTAAACAAATATATATAGTTCTATCACTTATCACGGACGGAAAAAGACAAGAGACTAACCTGTGCCATAAACATCGCTCGAGGAGGAATTTTCATGTAGTGCCCAAGCTTGAAGTCTAGTAAGAATATGATCCCCTGCTTCATACTGATGAACCCATAGACTTTAAACAGAATGTTCGCAACTGGATATCCAGGGTAAATGTACCCAATGATAAATTCTGTGATCACATTCAAAGCCGGTGTCTGGCCAACAGGCATGGAACTCATCAGGAAATGTAAAGTATTATACTTAAGAGTAAGAGCAAACGGTACATAGTAATCATTTCCCTGCATAATGTATTCTACTGTAGAGAATGAACAATCTAATAGATCCATATAACGTATGCTCTACACATGATGGATCTGTACCTGATTTGCCATTGCAGTGATGACTCCAACAGGAAGGGTGAAAAATATGGCAAGCGCACATGCCAGCAGAACACCCCACCACGGTAGTTGAAGCTGATCCTTGAAATACTGACATGTAAATATGGTTGCCGCAATATTTACCAAAAGAATACAAGTAAACCACCATTCAGGGACTTGCTTGTATCTTCTCATGAGCTTAGTGTGTATATCCATTTTGTTCTCACTAAAGGCAAACTTGCTCAGCTGCCATATTTCTCTAAAAAATAAACATAACACTAGATCATCTATCTAAGCATGGGGAAAAAAATCGAAATCAACTGGATTGGCAACAACCAAATCACTCTGTTCAATTACAAGGTGTGGTGTCATATCAGAATAACGTCATTTGTAGCAGAACATAACCAACAACGGAAGAACACACTCCTATGAGGCCAACTATGGGTCTGGGGACAAGACAACTATAACACAGATCTCCATAGAACTGAAGCAGTACTTGACTAGTTGACTTGGATTCTTCTCTTTTTTATAAAAAAAAAATTGAATAGACATGGGATATAGAAATGACGATGCTGATACATGAACAAACAACTTGCCTTCTGTTCATAGGACACAAAAAAAAAAAAAAAAAAACACTTCTAACATTTCATAATTGAGTTTTACTTGGCAAGGTGGGTGAGTGCAGCCATATCAGAGAAGTTATAAACCATATTCTTCTATTCACAATTTAGTCAGTGAATAGCAAGCATTTGCGCAGCACGTAACGATACAAAAGAAAAATGCAACTTACTTTCCGTGGAAGAGGAACACATGAACAACAGTAGCAGTAAGGCAGGCAAAGCTGATGCCATAGTACACGGCAAAGAAGGTGCTCAGATAAAGAGGACCCTCTCTTTCATATGCCTCGGCATCTAAATGAAAGTGTTCGTCTATGATAGTTGCAATGTTGTACTTTTGTCCTGAAGATGTGAACAGGCTATCTGAGAATATTGGGAAAGTCCTGGAGCTGTATATGTTGAGCCAGTAAGCAATAGGTGTGATGACATACACGACAAGGGCAAAACCAACTGCAATATTGGCAGTAGCAAACCACGGGCTAGCCAGTGGACTACCGAGATAAGAGGATATGCTGGACCAGTCAAGTCCGATTGCACCAATCCCAAGACCATGGAGTCCAAAACCCTAATTGGTGAGCTAAAACTGAAGCAGGGAATATCCAGCAGATCCATGAAAGAGAGGTCAACATTGGAAACAGGTAACCGGGAAAGACATAGTAACAGAAGCTACAGATGAAGGCTATAAGGAAAAAATGGTTCCGCGTCAATCCGCCTTTTGGCCTCGGCTCTTTCTTGTGCAGTGCCCTGCATTTGCATAATGAGTGGAATTATATGAGAAACTACGAAAAAGATTAGAGAACAAAACAAAAATGATTGAAGGCTAACAAAGCAAATGCCGTTGTTGTCTTACTCCTTGTTTACCAGGACAGAGGAAACTTAACATGTAGTCATCTTCATGTGGAAAAAGTCCTGCCGAGTACATAAATATTCTAAAAATGACTGTTTGGAGATGGCAGTTCCCAACTATGAAGCTTGGACACTTTCAATCAAACACATTAGACACTATTTGCTGCTGATATTGAACTGAGACATCAAAAGCTCTCTGAACCGCGAGAGTCTAAGACTTCAATAGCTATCAACTGCGTTTAAATGGTAGTACCCCGTGACATCGGGTTCAGACCAAACGACCAATGGAATCAAGACATAGGAATGGGAAAAGATCATGTTAAAGATCGTAGAAAACAAATTCATAAGAACAGAAACGACAGAGGAAAAGACAAGATTTCGGTTTGTCTTCTTTCATCTTGTTTCCTTTCAATGATATAGACTATAATGTAAATGGAAGAAATTGGTCTGAAACAAGCTATATTTCGCCAAAAACTAACGAAGAAGAAATGAAAAGAGTGACAAACAACGATGACCCAACAAAAACTCCGAAAATTGTCAATTATTCAAGGCAAAACATGCACATCAAACAACACACTTGCGAATGAACGCAGGAACGACGCACCTGAACAACGAGACTTGCACCAGATTCTGGGGCCACCGGCGGGCTCCACCAGGTACAGCCGGAACAGCCCGGCTTACCCGAACCCCAAGACCTGTGTCGTCAAGACGACGACCAGCGCCACAGGAAAGTGACATCTCCTTCCGGTACAAGATCTTGACGGCGCTGATGATTTGAATGGCGTAGACGCTGGCCGCGCCCGAGTTGGCAAAGATCGTGATCAGCACGTGCTCCTTGACGTTGAACGGGCCCCGGATTGAGCGTGAATTGCCACTTGCTCCCCTCGAAGAACACTCTCTTCGTGATCACTCCGGCCATAAGGTGACCTAGAGCCAGGCACGCTCATCAATCTGATTGAACTCGTGGACGTCCCAAATCAAATCAAACTCTAGACAAAAACATCACAGATGCAAGTTACATGCAACCGTAACTTCGAATCGATCAATTCGTTTCTTAAGTCAAACTCGAACTGCTCTGCGACTTCTCGATCGAAGTGAACTGAACCGAACGGACCCTGGAGTTCGAGGCCTACCAAGGGGGACGACGGCGACCTGAGCAGAGACGGAGGACACGGAGAGAGGCTCGCGTCGGTACCAGAAGAACTGGTTGAGGAAGGAGAGGAGAGGCAGCACGCCAGGGTCCCGAGCACGAACGTGCGGAACGCGACGGAGGGGAGGGAAGGGTCGTCCCCGGCCGGGACCGTGAGCGCGACCTGCTCGATCGGGGAGCTCTCCTCTGGCGAGCTCCTCCGCCGCCGCCGCCGAAGAGGAGCCGTAGCCATGAGCTCCGATCTCCTTCTGGACTGCTCACGAATCACGAGAAAAGAAGAAGAAGAAGAAGGGAAAATTCCCGCGAGAAAGTTGGAGGGAAAGTACTGAGCGGAGCCGAGACATCTTCACGGCTCGCGGGATTCATCGTTGGATCCCGTGCCGTCAGATCGGAGCCGTTTAACAAAACCAGGCCCCATTGACCGGGAACGGGGGCTTTGGTTTGACTCAGGCCCCACCGACGCTTCCCGATCCCGACCGTTCGATTTGAACAGTGACGTCACCGATGACGCACGGAGGAATCAGGTGAGCCGTGGCCGTTGGATGAAGAGTGAGGCACGCGTGAAAACTTATTTTTTATCAACGGCTGATACTCGCTCAGGCACGAGAGGTGGGGGCCCCACCCAGAGTGTCCCCAACGGGAATTTCTGTCAGATGTAGGGCCCCCGGACAAAAAAAAAAACGGTAATTTTGGTTTTATTTACGGACGATAAGTTTATTTAACTTATTTTTTTAATTTATTTAAGCATTTCTTAATTAGGCAGTGACGTTGGATTACACTTGAATTAATTCCTTAATCAACATCATTCTCGTTAAACGATGTTGATCATGTCAACGCCAATTAAGCTTTTTCATGATTCAAGACTCCGTAATACTTTTCACTCGTAATTTATATAGTCAAAATAAATATCGACTAATTGACATGAATATAAGAGACACGTTTTAACATTAATATCTAGATATAAAAAATTTTCAGTGAATACACAGTCCATTACTCATCGTGCACATATTTGAAGGATAACATATAAGGATATCAAAAGAATTAAATGAATTTCAGCACGAATCATATTAGAACCTCGGCAATTCATATATGTTGGTGATTTCCTAAATTTATTACTTACAAGAGGAGGCTTGAATACAAAATGGCGCGATTTCAAGATCACTCTTTTTGAGGTGATCTTAAAAATAGATATTATATGTTTTATCATTTAAAAGCTTATGGCTGATTAATTTAGATATTTAGCTCATGACTCATGTGGCATGCGCTCATCAATTGTGACTCCCTTATCTTCATTTAAGCCCTTTTTTTTTCTTTTTTTTTGTGGCTCTAGTGCTTTTCTTTACCTCATTGGGCTGAGCATATAACATAGATGCCTAGGACCGAAGAAAGAGTATCTTGCATTACGTGAATGTCATCAAGTCAATTCATCACATGATATAGTATAACCACTCAATGAAATTGTTTCTTCGCATACTTTGGGAGAGAGAAAGGTGGGGTGGGAGAATGCAATATATATATATGCTCAGCTCCGAGGATCATTGTAGTAGCTTGTATTCAAGGGGAAGCCATCGCCTAATTATTGTAATCCCCAGAGGAAACGAGAAACCATTAAAACAAGAAAAATTCACAATTGAACATGCACAGAGATTACCAAATACTACTCCCGATGGTGAAAAGAAAGCAACTCTATAGATTTATTCCTATACAAGAAGCTTATTTTCTTAAACTATATGATACGTAACGCAAAACAAGAGGTCTTAATTAGTGTAAAGAAATCTTATTATCTCTTCTCCAGCATCTTGTATGAGAGCTAGGTGAAAAGCTCGCTCCACATGCTGCTATGAAGAGCGAGGTTGGTTCCAAAGGTTGCTTTTGAATCCAACATGAGGTTCCGCAAAGGTTAAATAATATTCCCTAGTTATTTTATATTGTGATAATAATTGGAAAAAAGTGTTATGCTGACTCGTTTCTATAAGTGATGTCATAGTTTACAGTGCAGAAAAATTGTGCTGTTTAGTAGGACTTGCTATAGCTTTCATAGATTCGTAATATGTAATGGCTTGGTATAGTGGAATGAGTTGAGGGAATTTTTATTCAATACAAATCATAATAATTCTTTTAATCACTAGTAAGAAATTATCCAGTGTGTAAAAAATTTTCAGCATCATGTGTAAAGAACATGTTTCAGATTTAATCTTGTCCCATACCCGATGTGGTCGTCCATAAGTTCGGTGTCTCGATTTCTTCTATTTTCTACACATTCTTTTCTATTCCTATGTCATTCTGTAGAACGTCAACAAAACCCCGAGAACCCTTTTTGAATACCACACAGATATTCTCCAATTCCTTGCACTCCTTGATCCCGTCAACTTTCTCGCATCACATCGAGGCGCCTAAACTTGAGTTCTTTGAGATGTGGCATTGCTCCTTGTTCAATGATCACCGTATCAAGCTCGGTGCAGCTTCAAATCTTCAAGATCTTGAGGCTCGAAAACCCATCTTTGATGAACCTCATACTTTTGCCTTGGAAAGAATTGGCCAAGAGTCCGAGGGTGCGAATGGTAACCATTCTATTCCGTAAATCAAATTCTTGCGGAAATTGATTTCGGAATTTTGCTTAAAATTGATTTCCGAAGAGAAACTGTTTGGTAAAATATGACTAATTCTGCTCTAGAAATTGATTTACGGAAAAGAAATCTATTTTGATTTTTTTTTTTTTTTGCATCTAAAAAATTTAAATTTTACTCAAAGTGGGTGGCTAAGGCATTATAAAGCTATTATGTAAAGTTTTGAAATTTTTTATTTTTAAATTTTTTTTGGACACCTAAAAAATTAAATTCACTTAAAGTGGGTGGCCACAGGTATTCTAAGTCATTTTGTGAAGTTTTTATTTTTTTAATTTTTTTTTTTAATTTTTTTGGGCACCTCAAAAATTTAAATTTTACTCAAAGTGGGTGGCTACAAGTATTCTAAGCCATTCTGTGAAGTTTTGACATTTATTATTATTTTTTATTTTTTTGGGCACCTCAAAAATTTTAATTTCACTCAAAGTGGGTGGCCACATGTATTTTAAGCCATTTTGTGAAGTTTTGAAAATTTTTATTTTTTTATTATTTTTATTTTTTTTGCATCTCAAAAATTTAAATTTCACTTCAAGTAGGTGGTACGGGTATTTTAAGTCATTTTGTGAATTTTTCAAAATTTTTATTTTTTATTATTTTTATTTTTTATTGGGCACCTCAAAAATTTAAATTCACTTAAAGTAGGTGGCAACGGGTATTTAAAGCCATTTTGTGAAATTTTAAAATTTTTATTTTTTTTGGGCACATCAAAAATTTAAATTTCACTCAAAGTAGATGGCCACACGTATTTTTTAATATTCTCGCAAGTTTTGGAATTTTTGATTTTTTTTATTATTTTTTATAAAAAATCACCAAATTTCATATTTTCCCGAATCTGACTTTTTTTTTTTTTCTGAAATTTTTATGAATTTTTCTAGAATTTTTAATTTTTATGCATTTTCTGAAAAAAAAAATTGTAAGAAAATAGGGAGAATGCATTCCGGAATCAAGAAGCTACAAAAAGTAGCTTCTCTTTTTCTTGCCAAAAACTCATTCTGGAATCAAAAATGCATTATGGAATCAAGAATGCATTCTGGAATCAAGTATTTTTAACAAACGCATTTTTTATTCCGCAAACGCAAAAATCGCTCCCGTAACGCATTCCGGAAATTTTTAACAAACGCTTATTTCTATTTTTCCGAATGCATTCCGAACAGAATTTTATTCCGAATGCATTCCATGCGCACTCGAGTGTCCTCGTGTTCCTCAGAGACCTCCCAACTCGGGCATCATGTCCGCTTCCACCCCGAACCCAACAAAGTCAAAACCCCGAGCGAGCCGTAAGAGCCGTGTCCACCGGGTTTGTTGAGTTGGCCCAAAGCAAGTAGAGCTCCAACAGGTTGTGATGTTGGTTAGCCAACGACAATTCCGTAACGGGCCTATCGGCAATGTCGCTGGCTTGGATTCTTTCTTCGCGGGCTTTTTTTTATGGGTGGGCTCCTTTCGTGAGTTCACTTCACTACAAAAAACGATCTTTTTCCGACAAAAATTACTAACGAAAATTCTGGAAAATTCGTTGAAAGGGAATTTCAACGAATTTTCCAACGAAAAAAAAATTCGTTGGTAATTCGTCGTCGGAAAATTTTCCAACGAAAAATTTCAATGTTCGCTGGAAATTCGCAACAAATTTTCCAACAAATTTTCCAACAAATTGTTGGAAAGGGAATTTCCAACGAATTTTCCAACGAATTTCAAAAATGCCGAACAATACCGGATTTTTGAATTGCTTGGAAAATTCGTTTTTGAAATTTCCAAACGAATTTTCCAACGAAAATTGTACACCCTAAAATAATTGCCCGAAAATTGAAATTGGGGGAAAATTCGTTGAAATTTCCAACGAATTTTTTTTTTGTTGAAATTTCAACAAATTTTCCCACCTAAAATTTTTTTCGTTGGAAATTTCAACAAATTTTCCCCACCTAAAAATTTTCGTCGGAAATTTCCAACGAATTTCACTTTTTAGTTGGAAAATTTGTTGCAATTTCATGGAAAAAATTTTTCGTTGGAAAATTTTCGTGGCAAAAATCCAGTTTTTTGTAGTGCTTCTTCCATGGGCTTGGCTTCTTTCTTCCGCTCAACTTCTTGGATCACCCCAAAGGTCAAGGACCCGAGATTGGTGAGCCTAAAGCTAATCCAATCCATGCGAGGTCAAACCTCGCCAGGGGGGCAAGGTCGACCTCACCAGATTCTTAGGAGGTCGGCCTCGCTTAATGGCCAGTGGGGCCGACCTTGCCGGTCCCCACCTCTAGCCGGTCGCCGGATTGGCGACCGCTATAGGTCGAAGATAAAGAAGATGAAGGAAAAAAGAAAAGGAAAGGAAAGGAAAAAGAAAGGAAAAAAAAAATAAAAAATAAAAATTTTGAAAAAATAAAAAATAATATTAAAAAATTAGGTCGAGGTAAAATTATCGCAAGTATACCAGTTTAGGGTTTTTGGTAGTTAAAAAATAATTCGGGTAAACTTGTTACAGTGTGTACCAGGTTTAGGGTTTTTATGGTAAAAAAAATAATTTGAAGTAAATTTATCACAAGTGTACCAGGTTTAGAGTTTTTCATGGTATTAACCCAAATAAGAATAGTTAACGGCGACAATTGTAAGAGAGAAATCATTCACCTTCGGTCAAGTGAGTGACTCATCCTTAATTTAAGTAAGTCATTATTAATATTAATTAACTATGTTTAAAGTAAATAGTGTAACCGATGACATTTTAAATCCGCTGAAATTATCGTAAACAATGCCCGATGCTAGGAAAATCTCCATTTAGTAAATCTAAAACTTGATAATCATTAAGCATATAATTCAAGAATGTCCGTCCCTATTGACAACTAAGATGATGGTAAATCAATTAACATTACTCCACACCATCAACATACATGTCAACATCCATTAATTTAATTCCAACACATCGGACTCGGGACAATTACGGACAAGGAAAATCATCCTCCGCGATTTTCCGTACCTCACAAGATCAACAACCAAACTAAGATTTTTTACGTGCTAACCCGAACTCTAAGCTGAATAATACATGGCTTTATAACCTAAGTATTATTATTGAAAATTCCAGACGTCACATTGTTGATGTGCGTGGTTGCTAATCCGTAGTTTAGAAGCATGGCCTTGTACAGACAAGTTTTTATGGTGTAGGAGTGGTGAGATGGTTTTAGGTGACCCGACCTTCGTAAAACTTTTGTAATGTATTGTATTAGCATCAATTCCTAAACTTGTGGTGTTAATATTAAGAAACATGTGTATAATTAAACTCTTGTGATTTCTTGTTTGGAATGTTGTGAATTTTTTGTCGTGCTTCGGATGCTATTAATTATTAGAAGAGATAATGGAAAAGAAACATGTCGCATGGCGATGTTTTGGGGCATCTCACACAGAGCATCTCAACTCCCGAGGCATCCCGAACACTTTCCCGAGCATCTCAACACACGAGGCATCCCAACTTGGGGGTATTGCCACCACTAATATATGGGCAACGAATATTACTTTTTATAATACTTTCCATGATTAATCATATAGCAACAATGTACATGGTAACATTATAATCATATGATCACTCTTGCATCAACAACAAATTCAACACTCATTTCAATAATCAAAGTCCAATATACAACATCACTTAATACAATTCATTACCTTACCCTTTTAATGATCATATACGTGGGTAATGATGACGACACGCTTACCTCATTTCATGCCTTTCACTGATTACACAATAATGGCATGCTTATCTCTTTTCATTTCTCATCATTCCATTCAATGATCACATGATAATGACATGCTTTGTGACTCCCCAAACGTCACGCACAAAACGTGTCCTTTCTGTTTATCTTCATGATAAACATTACGTATCTTGAATTACGCTAAAACATTCACAACATTCATTATCAGTATTCGCACGAGTTTAATGTTATTTACTATTTTTGGAAAACATACTATCGACGAGGTACAGAAACCATGGCTTTCTGGTGTTTAAAGTTTTTATCGTAAAATAAGAAAATTTTGACTCTTTTCAAGCTAGCTTTCTTTGTACAAATGAGAAATGATGGCGGATGCGGTGATATTTGCGCATTTATGGTTTTAGCCTCCATGAGTCTTGTCATACTTAGATGTGGACATGCTAGCAAGCTTTGAGAACCATTCACTTGAATGTATAGTGCTTTTATATTTGGAAAAAGGTACCCTGTGTCGCGGTGACTACCTTTAGATACGGTAGTTTATCACGGTGACTACCTTTAGATACGGTAGTTTAGTCAACATATATGTTGTGGATGTCGGCTTGAATATCCTTTGGAAAGGTTTTCGCAATTCAAAAGCAAAAGGAGATCGTCAAACTGCGGAAGGAATGCAATGTCTCATTAGTTAACAGGAGCTACTTTTTCCTTCTGTTTAAAGGTGATCAGACCGATTCTCTCTACATGGGGCTAGAGCTCAGGAAGTTGTCCGTTATTAGAGATAAAATTTTCCCTATGTAATCAAGCTCTAGAAGTTCGACCAAAAAAAAAAAAAAATCAAGCTCTAGAAGATGGTCAGACCTAGAGCTCTGCTTTGAAATACTGAATTCAAACTATAGGAAACGCAAGCTACTTTTGTTAAATTCAGAGTAGGAACATATCAAGTCCGAGATTTTATTGTGTTGAACAACATGCAAGATCTTCGTCTTGAGAGGCAAATGCTCACCAAGCGGTTGCAGAAGAAGCTCACCAGGAAAGATAAAAAGATGCTCTTCCAAACTTAGGGGATTAGTTTCAATTCAAAGTGCTGAAGTTCGCAGTTAGCCCACCGATTGTGGTCTCGCACAAAAGATATGGACAACATGGCGAAAGTGCCAAAATCGTCACAAAGCTTGTTGGGGTTTTTTTTTTTAGCCAAAGGAAGCTTCCAAGGAGATGTTTGGCCTCAACTTCACTCAGCAATCAAGCACAAAATCTCATAGGTGGAAAAGTACAGTGGCATCGTTCTTGAGAAGCTTTGTTTTGGGCAGTTCTGCTTTTTTGCGGAATGGCGATGAAATCGCCCTCAACTGTCTAAGATGGTATGGCTTCTTTTTTAATCGGTGTTATATTTGTGGTTTAGATGCAGGTCGTTGAGCAAAAAGCTCAGTAAATTTACCATGATCAGATGAAGGTTTGCAAGTCCTTTGACCAGTCCAGGAGGCTCTTCAACAGAGGTATTGGCATCTGATTAGTGCTAATTATACTGATATCTGACGTTTCTATTTCTTCCATCCTATTATATGTTTTGTCATTTAAAAGCTTGTGGTTGATTAATTTAGTTATTTAGTTCATGACTCATGTGGTATGCGCTCATCGATGGTGAGGCCCCACCTTTTCTTTTTGTTGATCTTGTGCTTTCCTTACCTCATTAGACCTAGTGTATGCCGACATAGAATTGAAAAAAGAGTACATTGCATTAAATGAATATCATCACATCGGTTCATCGCATAATATAAACATTACATGAAATTGTTTCTTCGCACACTTAGAGAGAGAGAGAGAGAGAGAGAGAGAGAGAGAGAGAGAGAGAGAGAGGAGGGTGGGTGGGAGATGCAATAGATACATATGTTAAGCTCAAAAGATCATTGTAGTAGTTTGTATTCAAAGAGAAGTCATTGCCTCATTATTGTCATCACTGTAGGAAACAAGAAACCACTAAATAAGTAAGCTTCACACTATTACACATGCACAATTATGCATAAGAAATTACCAAAAAGTTTTAAACTTATTGCGCTTTGTCAATTCAGTCATAAACTTTTCAATTATAGCAATTAAGTCCTAAATCTTTTGATAATTTATCAATTTAGTCCTTCGGTTAATTTTGGTCGAAATTGCTGGCGTGGGCGCTAGCCATCTTACATGATACGTCCGACATGACATGAACAATATTTACAATTTTTAAAAATCGAAATTATTATTCTTTTTTATTCTTTTCTTTCCTTTTTTTTCTTGCCTTTCTTTATCTTTTCTTTCTCCCTCTACCGATCGCCAAATCTTGGCGACGGTCGGCAAATGACCACAAAGAGGGTCAACGTCATTGGGAGTTGGCTAGGTGCAACGTCGCCGAGATTTGGCGACCTCAAGCCTTGCGGATCTAGTGAGGTGGAGCTTTTTACTCGAGGGCCGGCAAGGCTCGAGCTTGCCGAGATCGGGCGAGCCTTGACCTCGTCGACCTCGGGCAAGCTCCACCCTTGCTCAAGGCGGCCCTCTCCCCGTGTCCGATTACGGTAGTCGTTAAGGCCCAGCGATTGGTGGAGAAAGAAAGAAAAGAAAGAAAAGAAGTGTAAAATTAATAAATAATAAATAAAATAAATAAATTGGAAATTATTTTTAATAAATTATCTACATTAGCATCGGTCGTGCCATGTAAGACGATCGACATACCGTTAATCGGCCAAAATTGGCCAGAATGATTAAATTGACAAATTGTCAAAAGGTTTAAAACTCAATTTATACAATTGAAAGATTTGTTATTGAATTTGTAAAACTTTTTTATAATTTTAAGCCTACTGCACATGCCTAGAGATTTCCAAATAATACTCCTAAAGGTGAAAAAAAAAAAAAAAAGCAACTTTGTAGATTTCTTCCTATATGAGAAGCTTCTTTTTTTGGAAGCATGATACAGAACGTAAACGAGAGGTATTAATTAGTGTAAAGAAATCTCTCATTATCTCTTCTTCAACGTCTTGTACGTGAGCTAGGTGAAAGGCTCATTCAACATGCGTAAGCTATGGAGAGTAAGGCCAGTTCCAAAGTTTACTTTTTGAACCCAACATTAGATTCCACAAAAGTTGGATGATACTATACACGTGATTTTATACTGTGATAATGACTGGAAAACGATAATAAGGACTCATTTCTATGAGTGATGTGATCGTTTAGAGTATAGAAAAATTGTGTTCTTTAGTAGGACTTATTGTAGCTTTCATAGATTCGTAATATGCATCGACTTAATCTGATGGAATGAGTGAGGGTAATTCTTATTAGATAAAAATCACAATCTTTCTTTTTAATCACTCATAAGCAATTATCAAGTCTACAAAATCAATTTTCATAAAGAACATGTTTGAGATTTAAAATAGTCCCGAACCTGTCGTCCTCATCCGTGGATTCAAGTCTCTTGGCTCTTGCTGTCCTTTTCAATCTCTCCTTTTTCTTCCCTGATTTATATATTTTTAAAAAAAAAAAAAGTAATTATTGAAATTATCAAGTGCATAAAAAAAAAAAATTTCATCATCAGGCTTAAGGAAAGTTTTTGAGATTTAATATTGTCCCATACCCGTCGTCTTCGTCATCGTCCGTAGATTCGGTAGTCTTGTTCTCTTTTTTTCCACATGCAGATTCGCGGTCTTTCCTTTTAGGTCCCTGAGAGCATCGCTTGGGGATATCTCCAAATGCTGGCGCCCCTCGATCCCTTCGACAGTTGTCAACCTCTCGAGGTGCCTCAACTCGAGTAGTATGAGATGTGGCATTGCTCCATTTTTAATAGTCACCTCCGCAAGGTTAGGCAGATTCCAAATCTTCAAGATCTTGAGGCTGGGAAACCCATCTTCGACGAACGTCATGCGTTCGCACAGGAAAGAGTTGGCCAAGAGCCTGAGCGTCCGCAGGCTCCTCAGGAGAACCCCAGCTGGTGCATCTCGTCTGCTTCCACCCTGGAACCCGACAGGGTCAAAACCCGGAGCGAGCCAGGCAAGAGCTGCGTCCAGATGGGTTTTCGAGTCGGCCCAGCAAGTAGAGCTCCAACAGGTTCTGATGTCTTTCACCCAACGACAGCTTCGGTAACGGGCCTATCTGCGATTTGGGGGTCTTGTCTTTCTTGGCGGGCTGGGCTTCTATTGCGGGTTCGGCTCCTTCCGCTCTCTCGGCGTCTTTGGCGGGTTGGGCTTCTTCAGCGGGCTTGGCTGCTTTCTTGGCTTCTGTCTCGGGCTTGGCTACTTTCTCGGCTTTTTTCACGGGCTTGGGTTCTTGGATCACCCCAAAGGTCAAGGACTGGAGATTGGTGAGGCCGAAGCTAATCCAACGTGCCACTGTTTCCCCTGCGTTGCCCGAGGGAGGTTGCCACTGTTTCCCCTGCGTTGCCCGAGGAGGGGTCCTTCGCCGAGTGTTGCAAGAAAAGCTTGAGCGTGGTGAGCGTGGTCAAGCTGCTCATGAGGTCCCTCATCAAGTTCTCCTTCACTTCACCGATAACCAGCCCGCTTAAGGTTTGGAGTTGAGCCAAGGCATTGACATTGTTGCTGCAAGCCTTGAGGATGTTCTCCAAGTCGATGTAGAACCAGTTGAGATGCAGGTGCCTCAATTTCCTCGCCTTCCACAAGGAATTCAGCAGCCCAGTGATGTTGGTCTGCTTTATGTCGAGAGTCTCGAGATGGTGCAGATCTGCAACGGCGCTCGGGATCGAGTCCAACACCGTGGATCTCAATCCTAGGTACCTTAGGAGCATCAGCTTGTGGAGCACACCTTGCAAGTATGGCTTATACACACCCTCCAAATCAAGCACCCTTAGCAAGCTATAGCCAGTCTTGGACGTCAGCTTCCTTAGAAACGTGCTGATGTCTTTGGTGAGCATGCCTCTCCTTTGGTAGAACGACAGAAAAGAGCGGACGTGGCCGAGGTTCAAATCGGGGTAGTTGCTGTCGAGGTTGTCTGTGACTATGTTCGTGTGCTCTGCAAGCCACCGAATCTTGGTTCTTTCTCGCAGTTGGGCTGCCGGCTGTTGTTGCTGGCTGGTTGGGTCACCTTCCTTCCTGTCTTCTGACTTGCTAGTGGCATGTACATGGAGGAACCCCGTGCTCATCGCAATCGGGCAAATCTTGTCATAGAGAGAGGTGAGCATTTGGCAAGCTTTGGGAGATCCATCCGCCCTCCAGCTCACCACATCTATCACATTTCTATCGGCGAGCTCCAGAATGAAGGTCTCTCCCACATCCTCGGGCTGCCTTGTTCTTTCCCTTTCTACGTCGTGACAATGCGAATCCAATAAGCCCTCAGCCAACCATAACCTCACTAGCCTTCTTGTTGGAATAGAAAATCCTACGGAAACAAAGCCATGTAAATGAAGCACGGTTTTTAAATGGTCCAGCAATTTATGGCAACTCAATTGTAGTATATCTAACAATGCCGTCATAGAACCCTTCAAACCAACGCGCCGCATTCATCCTCTCCAACATTGGACAGAAACCCGCCGAGTAAGGATATACAGAGCGGCAAGCCACGACCAATTCTCAGGATATCGTTCTCCTTCTTTGAGAGACTCTGACCATCGGGTACTCTATGCAACTTCCAAGTGAGCATCTTCTGGCTTTCGTATTCGGACAATTTTTCTAGCTTGATCTGCTTTTTCGAGTACTGGGCTATCGAATTGTCCCGAGTTGTGGTAATTATGTGGCCCTGCGAATGTAACGGGTTGCTCATCCATAACTCTTCCAAGAGTTGCTTGTCGAACGGCTGCACGTCATCCAACACTATGAAATATTTATTTATCTCGGCCAATTTCTGGAGCAGCTTTGTCCTTATCTCAGGTATATTCATGTCCTTCATGCCGCCTGCAAGATTGTCGGCTTGCATCAGAATCTGCAACAGGAACTCCCGCCGGTCCATGCCGGCCGATACATGGACCCAAGCGCGCCACTCATAGCCGATGTACTTCGCTTGGTTGTAGGCCCATCTCGCGAGGAACGTCTTGCCGGTTCCTTGCTCGCCCCAAATCGAAGTCCATCGTTCGTGCTGCCCTGTTATTTCTATCCGCTCCCTTATTTCCTTCTTCTTGTCCTCGCGATATAAGAAGTTTGTAGGCGCTTGCTGATCCCAGAAACTAGTCAGCCTCGCCAATTTTTTGCCTCGCCATGAAACACTAGCAAGGGAGGATGAACTAGCAGGTTTCTTTTTCGCTCTTGCCCTCGGCCTCCTCCTTCAAGAACTTCTCATCACACAACGCCTCCATCTTATTCACCAGAGTGGACAAGTCGCTCCACAGCTTGTACTTGGAGACGAGCGCAGCCAGCGGCCATGTGGCCATGTAGAGGGCCTTGTGCCTCTCGCAGGCCTCTCTGAGATAGAACTTGTCGATGAATTCCTCAGCGTCGTACATGGCTCGGCGGGAGCCAATCCGACCACTCCGTGGTTTCGGACGATCTGTATCGAGTGGAAAAGTGCACTTGGATCCTGGCCAGCTTCGCCTTGGCCTTCTTCGCACGGTTTTGCATCGGTAAGCACTCCGCACGCACCGGGTGAGAGAGCAAGATATCTAGTTTCTGCAACAGGATCTGGACGGTGGCTTCGTCGACCATCGTGTAGCTTCTCGTGTCGGAAGCAGCCATGGGTAATCAATATGCTTGTTTCTAGCAAGGTCGTGTGGGTGGGTGTGTGTGTTTAGTTCGCTTGTTTGCTTGGATTGAATAAATTTGTGAGGTCATATTATTCACTCTCTATGTATATATTCTTCATTTTTCTGTACTTTTCTTTGTTTGGCCTCTTCTTTCTACTACAAGCAGCTTTGTTTAATTCTTTGTTTGCGGGAAAATTATCCAAAAAGTCCTAAATCTATTGCATTTACCTTCTGCATTTGTGTCAATTCAGTTCATCCGGCCAATTTTGCCAAGCGGTACTAATGTGGATGTCGGCTGTCCGATCAATGCTGACATAGCAATATTTTAATATTTTTTGAATTTTTTTTGTTTTTGATTTTTTTCTTTTTTTTTCTTTTTCTTTTTTGTTTCTACCCATCTTCCCTCTGGCCAAAGGTGAGGTCCGGCAAGGTCCTCTAGTGAAGCTCGCCCCTACTAACCACCAGCGAAGTTGACCTCATCATCGTTGGGCAAGGGATAACCCAGCGACAGCGAGGCTACCTTGCCTCGCAGGGTCGATGTCACCTTGGCTAAGAAAGCATCCCCAGCCAGGGCTGGCAAGGCCGAACTTGCCTCCGAATTGATTTCTTTTTGTCTACATATTCTTTGATTGAGTTTCATATTTTGTTCATTTTTTCTGTGCTTTTCTCCAAACAGGTACCTCTTCTCCGAATTGATTATTGACTGAGGGACAAGAAAGTATCCGATGCTTTTTTTTTTTTTGGTAAAGGAAAGTATCCGGTGCTTTTTTTTTTGGTAAAGGAAAGTATCCGTGTTTTTTTTTTTTAAAGGAAAGTATCCGGTGCTTTTTTTTTTTTGGGTAAAGGAAAGTATCCGTGCGTTTGTCATCGATAGTTTAAATAACTAACAAGCCAACCCAATTTTGTTGAAGTTAAGACTCGAAGATGAGAGAATCAGAGAGGAGACACTAGGTTGGGACGAGAAGACAAGAAGAGTTCACATATTTGATATATTAGTGATGTGATGAATTGTTATCCGCAGCTTATTATAATCTTAACTTATAACCTACCACATCATTTAGTATGTCCACTTACTAAGATTATCGCTACAGGCGGTCTTGCAAAATTTTCAAATTTTAAAGTAGTAAAAAGTTAAAAGAGTGGAATAAGGAAGTCATAAGAACCAGCCTTTTTTGTCCCCTCAAGCTAACCATGTTCCTATGTCATTCTTTGCTTGGAGTTGTATTATGGGTATAAGATGCTTGTACCTTTCCATGACTCTTTTTCACTTTATCTTTTCAACACGGTTGGAATATGGATGTCATTCCTCAAAATACTCGCACTTCAGCCGAACATTATAGTAAAAGAAGATATAGTCTTTTGTTCGATATTTTCCGGACAATCCACCTGCATGTCACTATAAATTTCAGATGGCTATATAGTTGTTAAAACATAATGAAATCAATTAACATTGATGATAGTATGTAGTTCAGGTCCCTCAAATAGGTGGGTCGGGTAAAAATGATTCAATCCAAATTAACCCATTTATATGCAATATAAGTTTAATGACTTGTACCTGACCCGGCCCGATCCGCACCTAATCCATACCCGAACAATTTACCAAAATACTTATATAGTTAATCCAATTCATAAAAATCCATATCATCTAGTTAACCTTTTTTTTGATCTTGTTAGTTGTCAGCGCTTCTCTCTTTCACTTGTCTTTTCGTAAGGATCGAACACATATGTGACGCCCCGCGTCACACACACAATACGTGTTCTTTCCGTTTATACTCATAATTATTATTACGCATCTTTGAAGCATACTAAACATTCACAATATTCATACGAGAGATCACACAAGTTTAATAATAAGCATACTTCCATTCTTATACAATCGCTAGTCGATATTATCTTTCTACAACATCCAATGCAAACATAAAATACATAAGTCCTGGGAAGTGTTGGGGTGACCTATCTCCATCACTATACTCCTATGCCCCAAAAGCCTACATGTACAAAAAAGTCAAGCTATCCACTACGGGTCGACCACTTTGCCCCTCGACTCTTCACTGTCAATATTCATGTACCAAGCAAGGAATCAATGAAGGACCTATACGGTGGAACTACACTTATAGATACTACTGCAGATCCAAGTATAAGCACATCTTCATATACACAATCAAAATGCATAGGAGCTCCAAAAAAAGCAATGATGGTGGGCGATCTATCCTATATGGAGTGAACCAAAGCCCAACAAATGAAATCGGAATCTAAGGTAGGAAATCCACTCACCACTCAACATGATACCAACAAACAAATGGACACTCCTAATCTTTCTTTAATTTTTCTGAGGTCTTTCCAAATCAAGAAGCAAACCCAGAGCGGGAGGATGGAATATATACATACGCTTCAACTCGAGGATCATTGTAATAGCTTGTATTCAAGGAGAAGGCGTCGCCTAATTATTGTCATCCCTGTAGGAAACGAGAAACCATTAAAAAAAGTAAAATTCACAATTGAACACGCACAGAGATTACCAAATTAATAATACTCCCAACGGTGAAAAGAAAGCAACTCTATAGATTTACTCCCATACAAGAAGCTTATTTTCTTGAACTATATGATACGGAACATAAAACGCGAGAGGTCTTAATTAGTGTAAAGAAATCTCGTTATCTCTTCTCCAGCGTCTTGTATGAGAGCTAGGTGAAAAGCTCGCTCCACATGCATAAGCTATGGAGAGCGAGGTTGGTTCCAAAGGTTGCTTTTGAATCCAACATGAGGTTCCACAAAGGTTAAATAAAACGCCCAGGTTATTTTATATCGTGATAATAATTGGAAAAAAGTATTATACCGACTCATTTCTATGAGTGATGTCATAGTTTACAGTCTTGGAAAAAATTGTATTCTTTAGGAGGACTTGCTTTAGCTTTCATAGATTCGTAATATGTAATGACTCGGTCTAGTGGAATGAGTCAAGAGAATTGTTATTCAATACAAATCATAATAATTCTTTTAATCACTAGTAAGAAATTATCCAGTTTGTAAAAACATTTTCAACATCATGTGTAAAGAACATGTTTAAGATTTAATACTGTCCCATACCTGATGTCGTCATCTATAAGTTCAGATGTCTCGATTTCTTCTATTTTGTACACATTCATTTCTTTTCCTATGTCGTTCTGCAGAACGTCAACAAAACCCTGAGAACCCTTTTTGACAACCTCCCATATGTTCTCCAATTCCTTACACTCCTTGATCCCTTAGACATTCTTCAACACATCGAGGCGCCTAAACTCGAGTTCTTTGAGATGTGGCATTGCTCCTTGTTCGATGAGGACCGTATCAAGCTCAGGCAGCATCCAAATCTTCAAGATATTGAGGCTCGAAACCCGTCTTTGACGAACGTCAGTCTAGTGCCTACGAAAGAATTGGCCAAGAGCCTGAGTGTCCTCAGGTTCCTCAGGAGACCTCCCAACTCGGGCATCATGTCTGCTTCCACCATTGAACTCGACAGAGTCAAAACCCTGAGCGAGCCAGGCGAGAGCCGCGTCCAGCAGGGTTTGTTGAGTTGGCCCAGCAAGTAGAGCTCCAACAGGCCGTGATGTTGGTTAGCCAACGACAATTCCGGTAACGGGCCAATCGGCAATGTGGCGGGCTTGGATTCTTTCTTCGTGGGCTTGGATTCTTTCTTCGCGGGCTTTTCTTTTGCGGGGCGGGCTCCTTTCGCGGGTTCAGCTTCTTCCGCGGGCTTGGCTTCTTTCTTCGGCTCGGCTTCTTGGATCACCCCAAAGGTCAAGGACTGGAGATTGGTGAGCCTGCAGCTAATCCAATCGGCTACCGCTTTTCCTATAGCGCCTGAGGTGTCCCCTCCTGAGCGTTGCACGTAAAGCTTGAGCGTGGTGAGCGTGGTCAAGCTGTCTATGTGGTCCCTCATCAAGTTCTCCTCGACCTCACCGATAACCAGCCCGCTTAAGGTTCGGAGTTTAGTCAAGGCCATGGCATTGTTCCTACAAGCCTTGAGGATGTTCTTCAAGTCGATGTAGAACCAGTTGAGATGCAGGTGCCTCAATTTCCTCGCCTTCCACAAGGAACTCGGCAGCCAAGTGATGTTGGTGTGCTTTATGTCGAGAGTCTCGAGATGGTGCAGATCTGCAACGGCACTCGGGATCGAGTCCAACACCGTCGATCTCAATCCTAGATACCTTAGGAGCACCAGCTTGTGGAGCACACCTTGCAAGTATGGCTTATACACACCCTCCAAATCAAGCACCCTTAGAAAGCTATAGCCAGTCTTGGACGTTGTCTTCCTTAGAAACGTGCTGATGTCTTTGGTGAGCATGCCTCTCCTATGGTAGAACGACAGAAACGAGCGGACGTGGCCAAGGTTCAAATTGAGGTAGCTGCCGCCGCGGTTGTCCGTGATTATGTTTGTGTGCTCCATAAGCCACCGAATCTTGGTTCTTTCTGGTGGTTGGGCAGCCAGCTGTTGTTGCTGGCTGGTTGGGTCACGTTCGTTCCCGTCTTTTGACTTGCTCAAGCATGTACATAGAGGAACCCCATGCGCATCGCAATCGGGCGAATCATGTCGGATAGAGAGGTGAGCATTTGGCAGGCTTTGGGGATCCATCCGCCCTCCAGCTCACCACATCGATCACATTCCTATTCGCGAGCTCCAGAATGAACTGTCTCTCCCACATCTTGGGTTGCCTTGTCCTTTCCCCTTTCTACGTCGTGACAATGTGAATCCAATAAGCCCTCAGCCAACCACAGTCTCACTAACCTTCTTGTTGGAATAGTAAATCTTTCGGGAACAAAGCCATGCGGATGAAGCATGATTTTAGATGGACCGGCAATTTATGGCAACTTAATTGCGATATATCCAACAATGTCGTCATAGAACCCTCTTTCGCCAACTCCGCTGCTCATCCTCTCCAGCACCGGATGAAACCCACCGAGTAAGGATACATAGAGCGGCAAGCCACGACACGTCTTTGAGAATATCCTTCTCCTCATTTGAGAGTCTCTCGCCATCGTGTACTCTATGCAACTTCCAAGCGAGCATCTTCTGGCTTTTGCGTCTTTGGTCAAATTTACTAGGTTGATCGACTCTCTCAAGAGATGGGCTATCCAATTGTCCCGAGTTGTGATAATTATGTGGCTATGCGAATTTGACGGGTGCTCCCCTAACTCTAGCAAGAGTTGCATGTCGGACGACCGCACATCATCCAACACTATGAAATATTTATTTATCTTGGCCAATTTCCGGTTCAGCTTTGTCCTTATCTAGTCCATATTCATGTCCTTCATGCCGCCTGCTAGACTGTCGGCTTGCATCAGAATCTCCAACAGGAACTCCCGCGGGTCCATGCCGGCCGATACACGGACCCAAGCGCGCCACTCATAGCCCATGTACTTCGCTTGGTTGTAGGCCCATCTCGCGAGGGACGTCTTGCCGGTTCCGTGCTCGCCCCAAATCGAACTCCATGCTTCCTCGTCCCCATTTTATCCGCTTCCTTATTTCCTTCTTCTGCTCCTCGCGACGTAAGAAGTTTGTAGGCGCTTGCGGATCCCAGAAACTAGTCAGCCTCGCCAATTTTGGGCCTTGCCATGGATCGCTAGCAAGGGAGGATGAACTAGCAGGTTTCTCTTTGCTCTTGCCCTCGGCCTCCTCCTTCAAAAACTTCTCATCACACGACTCTTTCATCTTATTCACCAGAATGGACAAGTCGCTCCACAGCTTGTACTTGGAGACGAGCGCGGCCATGTGGAGGACCCTGCTCCTCTCGCGGGCCTCTCTGAGGTGGAACTTGTCAATGCATTCCTCAGTGTAGTACATGGCTCGGCGGAGCCACCCCTGACCACTCCGTGGTTTCGGACAGTCTGCATTGAGTGGAAAAGTGCACTTGGATCCTGGCCAGCTTCGCCTTGGCATCCTTCGCGCGGGTTCGCATCAGTGAGCACTCCGCGCACACCGGGTGAGAGAGCAAGATGTCTAGTTTCTGCGACAGGATCTGGGCGGTGGCTTCGTCGACCATCGTGCAGCTTCTCGTGTCGGACGCGGCCATGGGAAATCAATATGTTTGTTTCTAGCAAGGTCGAGTGGGTGGGTGGGTGGGTGGGTGTGTGTGTCAGTTCGCTTGTTTGCTTGGATTGAATAAATTTGTGAGGTCATGTTATTCACTCTCTATGTATATATTCTTCATTTTTTCTGTACTTTTCTTTGTTTGGCCTCTTCTTTCTGCATGTACAAGCAGCTTTGTTTAATTCTTTGCTTGTGGGAAAGTTTATCCAAAAAGTCCTAAATTTATTGCATTTACCTTTTGCATCTGTGTCCATTCAATTATCCCGTCAATTTTAGCAAGTTGGTGTTAATGTGGATGCCGGCTATCCGATCAATGCTAACGTAGCAATATTTTAATATTTTTGAATTTTTTTTGTTTTTGATTTTTTCCTTTGTTTTTCTTTTTTGTTTCTACCCATCTTCCCTCTAGCCAAAGGTGAGGTCCGGCAAGGTCCTCTAGCAAAGCTCGCCTCTGCCGACCACTAGCGAAGCTGACCTCGTCATCGTTAGGCAAAGGATAACCCAGTGACGGTGAGGCTACCTTGCCTCGTAGGGTCGGCGTCACCTTGGCTTAGAGAGCATCCCCTAGCCAGGGGCTGGCGAGGCCAACCTTGCCTCCAAATTGATTTTTTTTTTGTCTACATATTCTTTGATTGCGTTTCATATTTTGTTCATTTTTTCTGTGCTTTTCTCCAAATGGGTGCCTCTCCTCCGAATTGATTCTTGACCGAGGGACAAGAAAGTATCCGGTGCTTTTGTCATCGGTAGTTTAAATAATTAACAAGCCAAACCAATTTTGTTGAAGTTCGGACTCAAAGATGAGAGAATCAGAGAGGAGACACTAGGTTTAGACTCGAAGACAAGAAGAGTTCGCATAGCTGATATATTAGCAATGCGAAGAATTGTTATCCGCAGTGATCTTGACCCGCTTATTTTTAATCTTAACTTATAACCTACCACATCATTCAGTATGTCCACTTACTAAGATTATCGCTACAGGCAGTCTTGCAAAATTTTCAAATTTTAAAGTAATAAAAAGTTAAAAACAGTGGAATAAGGAATTCATAAGAACCAGGCTTTTTGTCCTCTCAAGCTAACCATGTTCCTATGTCCTTCTTTGCTTGGAGTTGTCGTATGGGTATAAGATGCTTGTACCTCTCCATGATCTTGTTTTCACTTTATCTTTTCCACACGGTTGGAATATTGGATGTCGTTCCTCAAAATACTCGCACTTTAGCCGAACATTATAGTAAAAGAAGATACAGTCTTTTGTTCGATATCTTCCGGACAATCCACCTTCATGTCACTATAAGTTTCAGATGGCTATATAATTGTCAAAACATAATGAAATCAATTAACATTGATGATAGCATGTAGTTCAAGGCCATCAAATTGGTAGGTCGGGTCAAAAATGATTCAACCCAAATTAACCCATTTATATGCAGATATAACTTTAATGACTTGTACCCAACCCGCCCAATCCGTACCTAATCCATACCCAAACAATTCACAAAAATACTTATATATTTAATCCAATTCATAAAAATCCATATCATCTAGTTAACCTTTTGATCTTGTTAGCTGTCAGCGCTACTCTCTCTCACTCGCCTTTCGTAATGATCGAACATGGCCTAAAACGTCACACGTAACACGTGTTCTTTCCGTTTATACTTTTAATTATTATTACGCATGCGTAAGCACACTAAACATTCACAATATCCGTACAAGAGATCACACAAGTTTAATAATAAGCATACTTCCTTTCTTATACAATCGCTAGTGGATATTATCTTTCTACAACATCCAATGCAAACATAAAATACATAATTCCTGAGAAGGGTTGGCGTGACCTATCTTCATCACTATACTCCCATGCCCCAAAAGCCTACACGTACAAAATGCATAGGAGCTCCAAAAAAGCAACGACAGTAGGCGATCCATCCTACATATTTGGAAAAATAAGGAGTGAACCAAAGCCCAACAAATGAAATCTCGGAGTCTATGGTAGGAGATCCACTCATCACTCAACATGATACCAACAAACAAATGGACACTCCTAATCTTTCTTTAATTTTTCTGAGGTCTTTCCAGTCAAGAAGCAAACCCAAAGCAGAAGGCGATGGCTTGAATTGCTAAACAAAACGGCTCATCCCTAACTATCAAGACTGCTTATTTTTGAGCTAGCATGAGCTGAACATATATCCGAAATCTAGCCCTTGAACAGAGGATATGGAAAGTGGCCTTGTCCCTTTTGGGGATCTTTACTTTTGAAAAGATATGTCAAAGAGATAACCAGAAACGCGATTCTCAATTTTTGAATAAATGATCTTGAATGGTTGAATTATAAGCTAGAATCGTGATCTCACATTTTGTCCGACAATTGACTCGAGAAACCTTTCTCAAAGTCAAGTCCTACTTACTTCTTACTATCATGAATCCGAATGTCACGTTGAGCTGACGCGAACTTGCACGCTTTCTCTAATCAATATGGGACGAGAACATCATCTATGAAAGTATTTGGTTTTTCTAGTAATTCTACGATACCGGCATATTGTTTTCTGCTTGCAGTTCTTGTAAGGATAAGATGTGGCCCTTTTGAGGTTTGACAGGTCAGAACAAAATGATAAATGTCAAAAACTGATGGAACAGGAGCAGATGAAGACAGACAGAAAGCAGCTTGCAAATTCAGCTTCCTCAAACTGCCTGAAGCCCCTGAATTTACCAAGGTAGCGCCCACCACATCATGTCTTGGTCTGCTGCATTCATGACCCAGATGAGGCCCACTCGCCAATACTTGAATAATGAATCTGAAGAATACATTCTATTTGGTGAGTAAAACAGAGATTTGCACATAAAAAGAATAACGAAAAAAGTACACAGGAACAAAAGGTGCTAAATTATGGAGTAAACAGAACGGAAAATGCGCGGTCCGTATCAGGAGTACACAGAAGTGAAAGACAAATGCAAATACGTTTCATCCATCATCGTTTTGAGAGGAGAAGAGTCTGATCATCTTCGACAGCAATGCATTGAGGTCACTAGTCCAACACTACTGCAAGATCAGCTAGGCAACTACATGCATTCTCATGTAAAGAATGGGAAAGATTAAGCATAATGATTGCCAATATTACAATTTCTCGATGGCAAATTTTGCAGTATCACATATCCACAAAATAAATAAGAGTCCGTGAATTACACCTAATAGATTTTTATATACTACATAATCCACAACTCAAATGATGCTTGGGATCAAAAGACTGGACAGCCTTCAACGACGACTCCTTTAGCTGTGGGACAAGTGGCTAACGGACATCCATCAGGATCTTCACCCCACCAACTGAGGCTAACATGCTTCATTCCCAAACACATGTACAGGAGGACGGCCATGAAGGCCAACCAGGCATCAAGTGCACCCGATAGCACATAATTATGGCGACTCCACCAACCTCGATAGTATCGGTAAGCAATGAATCCCGATAAAAATCCGACGATGATCCAACTGGTGTAGTTAACGGCAGTAGCTGGAGGCATGCTTACTGTAGCACCGAGGAGCACGGGCATTGTGATTAGTCTAATCCACTCCTTGTCCGGAAAGGCCTTATTCGCAAGCCAAACAAGGAAAGGAGCTATGGCCCCTACCAAGAAGAACCAGTTGATGGCGGAGTATTGGCCGAGATCTCCAAATATCCTGCGGGGCCCTATCAGACCCCAAATGACTGAAGCATCAAAAAATACATGGTCACCAGGGCAAGTCCACGGACTGCCTGCCGGAAGCAGCTCCCGGTTACATATGTCACGGATTGTATCCATGAGCCACCACGCCGTTCCGAGATGCACTAATGCTGCAACGATGGTACCAACCACCTGATAGAAGATCAATTCTTACCTTAAGCGAAGAAACGGAAAAGAACGAAATACCAGTTTTACAACTTCGGGCAGATTTCAAGTGCACAGAGATTAATTTTGGGGCAATCATTTTTTCCCCTCACCGGGAACCCATCAAACAAATATATATATAGTTCTGTCACTTATCACAGACGAGAAAAGACAAGAGACTAACTTGTGCCATAAACATCGCTCGAGGAGGGATTTTCATGTAGTGCCCCAGCTTGAAGTCCTGTAAGAATGTGATCCCCTGCTTCATACTGATGTACCCATAGACTTTAAACAGAATGTTCGCAATTGGATATCCAGGGTAAATGTACCCAATGATAAATTCTGTGATGACATTTAAAGCTGGTGTCTGACCAACACAAATGGAACTAATGAGAATATGCAAAGTATTAAGCTTAGAGTAAGAGCAAAGTGTACATAAGTAATCACTGACCCGCATATTTATGTATTCCATTGTAGAGAATAAACAATCTAATCAACTCATACAACATATGCTTTAAACATGATGGATCTGCACCTGATTTGTCGTCGCAGTGATGACTCCAATAGGAAGAGTGAAAAACAAGGCAAGCGCACATGCTAGCAGAACACCCCACCACGGTAGTTGAAGCTGATCCTTGAAATACTGACATGTAAATATAGTTGCCGCAATATTTACCAAAAGAATACAAGTAAACCACCATTCAGGGACTTGCTTGTATCTTCTCATCAGCTTGGTGTGTATATCCATCTTCTTCTCACTAAAGGCAGATTTGCTCAGCAGCCATATTTCTCTAAAACAATAGCATAACACTAGATCATCTATCTGAGCATGGTAAATAAAAAATTGGAATTCAACTGGATTGGCAACAACCAAATAACTCTGTTCAATTAAAAGGTGTGGTGTCATATCAGAATAATGTCATTCGTAGTAGAACTTAACCAACAAAGGAAGAACACCCTCCTACGAGGCCAACTATAGGTCCAGGAAGTTTTAGCAAAAAAAAAAAACTATAGGTCCAGGAACAAGACAACTATAACACAGATCTCAAAGAACTGAAGCACTACTTGACTAGTTGACTTGGATTCTTTTTCTTTTTTTTAATTGAAAAGACATGGGATATAGAAGTGACCAAAATAATGCTGATACATGAACGTAAAATTTGCCTTTTGTTCACACGACACAAACAAATTCACTGCTAACATTTCATAATTGAATTTTACTTGGCAAGGCTGGTGTGGTGCTGCCACATCTGAGAAGTTAACCATACTCTTCTCATCACAATTTAGTTAATGAATAGCAAGCAATTGCGCAGCAAATATAATGCAACTTACTTTCCATGGAAGAGGAACACGTGAACGACAGTAGCAGTGAGGCAGGCAAAGCTGATGCCATAGTATACAGCAAAGAAAGTACACATATAGAGGGACCCTCTCTTTCATATGCCTCGACATCCAAATGAAAGTGTTTGTCTATGATAGTTGCAATGTTGTATTCTTGTCCCGAAGATGCGAACAGGCTATCGGAGAATATGGGGAAAGTCCTGGATCTGTATATGTTGAGCCAGTAACCAATAGGTGTGATGACATACACGACAAGGGCAAAACCGACAGCAATATTGGCAGTAGCAAACCACGGGCTAGCCAGTGGACTACCCAGATAAGAGGAGATGCTGGACCAGTCAAGTCCGATTGCACCAATCCCAAGACCATGGAGTCCAGAACCTAACTGGTGAGCTACAACTGAAGCAGGGAATATCCAGCAGATCCAAGAAAGAGAGGTCAACATTGGAAAGAGGTAACCTGGGAAGACATAGTAACTGAAGCTACAGATGAAGGCTATAATGAAAAAATGGTTCCGCGTCAATCCGCCTTTTGGCCTCTTCTCTTTCTCATGGAGTGCTCTGCATTTGATTATAATGAGGTCGAATTATTCGAGAAACTACAAAAAAAAAAGAGAAGAAAGCAAAATGTTTGAAGGCTAACAAAAGCAAATGTCATCGCCTGACTCCTTGTTTACCAGGACAGAAGCAGCTTACCTTGCAGTCATCTTCATGAATAAAAAGTCACGCTACAATAAATAAATATCTATTCTAAAAATGATTGTTTGGAGATTGCGGTTCTCAACTGTGAAGCTTTGACACTTCAAATAAAACACAATAGACACAATTTGCTGCTAATATTCGGATTGAGGATTTGCAGAGCAATGGGGGATGGGAGAGACGCTGCAAACTCAAGCCCTCTCTTCAACGAAGATGATGAACAGTGCCATTGCTTTCTTTTCTGGTTTTATTTAATTTTAAAGTAATTTGTAAAAATCTACACCAAAAAGTAACCAACCAAACGCATTTGCTTTGAGCAAAATACCCTTGAGCCAAAGAGCCTTGGGGAAATGACTTTGCATTTTCTCAAAGTTGAACCAAACGGGCTGAGACTAAAAAAATCTCTCTGAACTGCAAGAGTTTGGAACTTCAATAGCTATCAACTGCATTTAAATGGAAGTACCCCGTGAAATCGGGTTCAGATAAATCAACCAATGGTATCAAGACATGGGAATGGGAAAAGATCATGTTAAAGATCGTAGAAAATAGATTTATAAGAACACAAAAGGAAAAGACAAGATATCAGTTTGTCCTCCTTCATCTTGTTTCCTTTCAATGATGTAGACTACGTTATACAGCATCATCCACATGTAAAGGGAACAAAGTAGTCCGAAACAAGCTATATTTAGCCAAAAACTAACTAAAATTATAAATTTTTCAAGGCAAAACATGCTCAACAAACAACGCACTTGCCAATGAACGCACGACCGACGCACCTGAACAACGAGACTTGCACCAGATTCTGGGGCCACCACATGGCGGCGGGCTCCACCAAGTACCGCCGGAACAGCCCGGCCCACCCGAACCCCAAGACCTGCGTCGTCAAGACGACGACCAGCGCCACAAGAAACGACATCTCCTTCCGGTAGAAGATCTTGACGACGCTGATGATGTGAATCGCGTAGACGCTGGCCGCGCCGGAGTTGGCAAAGATCGTGATCAGCACGTGCTCCTTGACGTTGAACGGCCCGGGGTTGAGCGTGAATTGCCACTTACTCCCCTCGAAGAACACCCTCTTCGTGATCACTCCGGCCATAAGGTGACCTAGAGGGAGGCACGCTCATCAGTCCGACTGAATGCGTGGACGTACAAAACAAAATGGAACTCCATAGAAAAACATCACAGATGCAGATTACACACAACTGTAACTTCGTCTCAAAAGTCAAACTCGATCTGCTCTGAGACTGAACCGAACCGAACCGAACTAAACTCTCGAGTTCGAGGCCTACTGAGGGGGACGACGGCGATCTGAGCAGAGACGGAGGTCACGGAGAGAGGTTCGCGTCGGTACCAGAAGAACTGGTTGAGGAAGGACAGGAGGCAGCACGCCAGGGTCCCCAGGACGAACGTGCGGAACGTGACGGAGGGGGGGAAGGGTCGTCCCCGGTCGGGACGGTGAGCGCGACCTGCTCGACCGGGGAGCTCTCCCCGTCGGTGAGCACCGCCGCCGTCGCTGCAGAGGAGCCATGAGCTCCGATGTCTTTCCGGACTGAGAAAACGAAGAAGAAGAAGAAGAAGAAGAAGAAGAAGAAGAGGAGGAGGAGGAGGAGGCTTTCCGGTCAGGTTTGGGAAGGGAAAATCACGCGAGAAAGTTGGAGGGAAAGTGAAAGGGCAAATCTTACTGAGCGGAGCAGAGACATCTTCACGACCCGTCATCGGGTGGGGTCTGTCTGCGCTTTCAGATTCCGCCATTGAAGAGCCCATCCCATCATTTGATCACGGGCGGCTTCGGTTTGACTTTTGACTTCAGGAATGACAAGTCGCTTTAGATTCGGTTCGTGATGTCAGTGGTGACGGAGGAAACGGTAATCTCAAGACGGGATCGTGGCCGTTGCGTGAAGTGCAGCTCACGTAAAATTTATTTGATCAACGGATGGTAAGTCGCTCGGGACAAATAACTTCCCGGGAATCGGACAAACGCGGGCCCCCACCACCAGAAGTACGATGAAAAATTTTGTTTTTTATAGAAAAGGAAGATGATGTACTCCCCCGACCTTAAGGCGCGAGACGCATCTGTCGGATTTTACCCCTACAAAATCAAAGAGATTTTACCCCTACACTTTTTTTTGCATTATAAAAATCAATAAATTTTACTTAAATCCCAAACCTAACCTGAACAATTTGAAAATTTCACATTGTCAAGGACAAATTTGGGACTCGAGTAATATTTACGACTTTTTGTTGAGATAAAAAAAAGTTCGAGTCAGAATTATCAGTCAAAATAAAGTTGATGCTTTTCCTTTTTGAATTAGCCCCAATTTTATTGAAAAACATACACATTTTTATTTGAATACCAAATTTTCATGTCAAGCTCCTAGCTACACTGTTATTTTATATTTTGTTGTTCCGTAATATTTTTCACTTGTAAAATGTACATTTAAAATTAGACTACGATTGTTTCGCAAAGGGGTGAATGACTTTAAAAATATTGTCTTACAAATGATCGCTTGTATCACTTTTATATGATTAGCCAGTGAAAAAAACTTCCATCATCGATAATAAATTTATGTTTAAACATTTTTGGGAACGATAAAAATATTTTTTTTTCATTTATTTTTGTAAGCAATACAAGCGATCGTTTTTAAAAAATATTTTACAAATCAATAATTTTTTTGCAAAACAAATGCACTCTTATTGTCACGGAGTTAATATAAATAAAAGAAACACGTGTTGACATTAACATTTAAATATAAAAAAGTTGAATGAACATACGGTGCATTTTTCATCGTGGACATATTGAAAGGACGATATAAAAAGGAGAACATCAAAGGAAGTACTACAATTGCGTGAATTTTAGCATAAAAAAATTAGAACATCGATAAATTCATAGATGTTTTTATAATGTTTAAACCTATTACTTACGAGACGAGTTTTGAATAAAAAAATTGCGATTTCGAGATATCTTTTTCTTCCGAGTGATCTTGGAGATGCCTTCAGAGAAATTTGTTCAATTCCCATTGTAAAGAAGAAAATAATGCATCATCTTAAATGGAAGAAATTTGTGTTTTATTGGTATCGAAATCTTCGTTAATTAGTATAAAATTATCAATAGACGAAATCACTTTTCTAATTATAAAAATAAGTTTGTCTTGCTTTCGAGAGAATAGATTATGTTCTTTGCTGTTTTTTTCAGTAACCGATTTTACTCAAGCCGTTTAAGCTATTTTTTGCTTTCAAAAGAAAAAGATTATTTATGAGTGGCTTGAAAAATTATCAAAACGGTCTCGGGCTAGACCAACCTAGGCCATTGCCAACTATGAGTGACCAGAATCTCGAGCCACGATGCATTTGCCTTTTGAACCTCTGTTGGCTTGGGTAGGCTGAATGTACCGTTAGATCCACAATCCCATTATTTCGTCTCTCGACTCGAGTGATTCACATCATGAATTAAATTAAAAATTAGGTCGGAAAGGTTCGAGATTTGCTATAGCTCTTAGCAATGGCCGTCACTAGACCTAATCGCACAAGACCTAGACGTTTTTGGACGGACTTGAAGACTGGCATTTAGTGAGAAAGACCAAACTCCACCTCACAACTTGTGAATAACAAATTCTAGGAATAATGACACAAACGGTCCCTAAACTTTGACCTAATGTGCAATTTGGTCCTTAGACTTTTAATTTGTTCAATGTAATTCCTAAACTTTATGCTAATGTTCAATGTGGTCCTGAACTTTTGGTATATGTTCAATTTAGTCCTTGAACTATATGAAAATATTCAATATAGTCCCTGAACTTAAATTAATGGAAAGGACTGCATTGAACATTTTCGTATAGTACAGGGATTGAATTGAATATATATCAAGAGTTTAAGGATGACATTGAACAAATTAAATGCTCAGAAATCACATTACATATTAGGTTAAAGTTCAGGGACTAAATTACATATTAAGCAAAAGTTCATGGACTGTTTGTGCTATTTTTCTCAAATTTTATGACAAGTAAGTCTGCGCAAAAGTTTGGACCCGATCTTAAGGCCCTACTCGTCACGGACGCGTGGTTTTGATACCATCCCTGCATAAAAAAGTCTAAACGGTTCCGTTTATGACTTGTTTGGAATATGTGATTTGATTGTATTTAAAATTCAAAATAGTTAGGTAGGGCCTAAAGAGACTATTGTTGAATGGCTCAGCAGGGGATTGTTGAGAAGTCACGTTTCAATTGCGTGCATTGATACACAAGCCGCTTTTTTCAATTAATTGTGTGAACAAGCACAGATTCATTCAACCTTTCATCATCGACAGTTGCATTTCAAGATCCCAGTTACTAACAAATATTAAGCATCACAAAGCATCTGGCATTATCTTCCGGTGCAACATTTTTTCCTGAAAAGTACATAATTAAATCTTAAAATACCGTAGAACCAATACTTCGTGTTGACCCATATGAATCTGTCTTCATGACTGCAATTGAAATTCATGTCGAATGGCCATTTTGTGGTTTGTGCCGATTCTTGTCGATATACAAGTTAAGCATTTTCTGTTGTCTCATATCATGTTGTTGATAAGGAGAACGCATAACAATATTATCATAATAATTTATTATGCTCACTATAGAATGACTATGATTGTGTTGGTCATGTAGAGAGTAGGGGTGAGCAATTAGGTCCATTCAACTCAGGAACCGGCCCGAACCAACACTACCCGATTTGTTCAAGATCGGTTCATAGGGGGACTAGTCCGGTTCTCGGTTCCAAAAATTGGAAGCCAGTTTTGACTAATTCGGTTCCCTATATTATACCCAGAACTGGCCGGTTTTACCCAAGAACCTAGAAGGCCAATTCTAGGTTAAAACCTAGAAACAAACCATTTTATCCCTTACTGTAAGTAAATTTTCTTTTTTCTTTTTTTTTAAGCTGGAAAATATTTGTTGAAATTGAATATGTTTGACATATTATACTCAAGCAAAAAGAATTGTACTCATGTTTGACACATGCATATTGTATATATAATAAAACGAAAAAAATGCATGGTCTTAAATAGAAGAGATTTGCATCTTTTTTCCATCAAAATTCTCTTTTATTAGTCTAAAACTATAAATAAACGAAATCAATAGTCCGATTATGAAAAAGAAATTTTTTTTTTTTTTTTGCTTTCGAGATGATATATTATATTCTCAGTAGTTTTCGAAGTAACTGGTCCTATCAATAATGATCCAAACAATGTTTTCACGTGAAGAACTATTTTTGCTTTCAAAAACAGAAAACTCGTTTGTATAAATGTTAAACGGCCTCTATTGAATCGATAATTTTTTTTTATGATCCGAATTGATATCATTACATGTATAAATTTACTACATAATCGCTCAATGAAAACAACATAAATTACGTCAAAACTACTGTCTAAGCTTGTCACACGTAATTAAAGAAAATTTATTCAAACGTCTCGGGTCGGAGCACCCTAGGCCGGGGCTAGCTACAAGTGGCCTGAATTTTTGGACAGGCGTGGACAATCGCACTTATTGAGAAAGCCCGACCCGATTTGAAGAATTTTATATACAGAAAATATAGTAATTAAGAGAGCCTAATTCCAAAAAAAGGTACAAATTTTAGGTCAAAGAACAATTCTGACTCAAGCTTTTTTTTGTCCCATAAAAAAACACCAATTTTAGGTTGATGGACAATTTTGGCCCAAACTTTTTTTGTTCCGTAAAAAAACGCCAACTTTAGGTCGAGTAACAATTTTAACCCTCAATTTTTTTTCTCATAAAAATCACCAACTTTTACCTTAATCCCAAATCTGGCCCCCCATTGACTTTCTGTATGAAGTCACTCTTGTTTAAGAAAAAAAGGTTATGGTGGTGAGCTTGGCGAATTTTGTCCATGGCGTCTATCGACAATCGTGATCAACTTCAAATTACGTTTGGCCAAAGAGATTCAATCTGGAAATATTTTTGACTTACTGGTGAAGTGAAGGAGACGAATAGTTTTACCGTTATTCTTCAAACTGTGGTTCAGAAAATAAGACAATGAATATTACTTTGAATCCAATCAACAAGCCATGTGGATTCATTGCTAAAGTGGAATAGTCAAGTTAAATAATAAATGGTTCTAAGTCAATGGGGGCCAGATTTGGGATTTAAGTAAAAATTAGTGCTTTTTTACGAGACAAAAAAAATTTGAGGTAGAATTATCATTTGACCTAAAGTATGTGCTTTTTTACGGGACAAAAAAAAGTTCATGCCAGAATTGTCCCTCGACCTAAAGTTGATGTTTTTTTACGGGACAAAAAAAAGTTCGGGCCAAAATTATCTCTCGACCTAAAGTTGATGCTTTTTTTTTAATTAACTCTAATTAAGAGTGATCAGTCCCTAGTAACAAAAAAAATTGGAACCGGGGACAAAACCAGTCCAATTTTGTTTTGTAGAAAACAATCAAACCTTCATAACAAAATATAAACGTTGCACCATTACACTGTAAAGCATATGTTAGTCGAGTGGTACCGTTGCACCATTACACTGTAAAAGCATATGTTAGTCAAGTGGTACTGTTGTTATATCTTCACGTTGAAGACCATGGATCGATTGTCCACGTGTGTTCTAGATGTAGATTTAAAAAAAAAATTATATTGCTATAATACTTCCATGCAATACAAATCACCAGGGGCCATGATGATTGTCAAGTTTAGGATTTTCCGGTCGAAAACTTTACAGTTTCACAAATCCACAAGATAAACAAGAGACTTGTGAATTACACACCTGATGGATTTCCTATAAACTACACAATACACACCTGAAATGATTCTTCCCATCAGAAGACTGGACAGCCTACAACGACGACCCCTTTCGCTGTGGGACAAGAGGCTAATGGACATCCATCCGGGTCTTCACCCCACCAACTGAGGCTAACATGCTCCATTCCCAAACACAAGTACAGGAGGACCGCCATGAAGGCCAAGCCGGCATCGAGTGCACCCGATAGTACGTAGTTATGGCGACTCCACCAACCTCGATAGTATCGGTAAGCAATGAATCCGGACAAAAAGCCGGCGATGATCCAACTGGTGTAGTTAACGGCAGTAGCTGGAGGCATTTGTACAGTAGCGCCGAGGAGCACCGGCATTGTGATTAGCCTAATCCACTCCTTGTCCGGAAAGGCCTTATGCGCAAGCCAAACAATGAAAGGAGCTATGGCCCCTACCAAGAAGAACCAGTTGATGGCGGAGTAGTGGCCAAGATCTCCAAATATCCTGCGTGGCCCAATCAGACCCCAAATGACTGAAGCATCAAAGAATACATGGTCACCGGGGCAAGTCCACGGACTGCCTGCCGGAAGCAGCTCCCGGTCACAAATGTTGGGGATTGTATCCATGAGCCACCACGCCGTTCCGAGATGCACTAATGCCGCAACAATAGTACCGATCACCTGATAGAAGATCAATTCTTACCTTAAGCAAAGACACGGAAAAGAACAAAATACCGGTTTTACAACAATTTCGAGCAGAATGAAAGTGTACAGAGATGAATTTCGGGGAAATTTTTTTCCTCCTCACCAGAAACCCATTAAACAAATATATATAGTTCTATCACTTATCACGGATGGGAAAAGACAAGAGACTAACCTGTGCCATAAACATCGCTCGAGGAGGAATTTTCATGTAGTGCCCAAGCTTGAAGTCTTGTAAGAATGTGATCGCCTGCTTCATACTGATGTACCCATAGACTTTAAACAGAATGTTCGCAACTGGATATCCAGGGTAAATGAACCCAATGATAAATTCTGTAATCACATTCAAAGCCGGTGTCTGGCCAAAAGGCATGGAACTCATCAGGATATGTAAAGTATTAAGCTCAGAGTAAGAGCAAACGGCACATAGTAATCATTTCCCTGCATAATATATTCTACTGTAGAGAATAAACAATCTAATCGACCCATATAACGTATGCTCTACACATGATGGATCTGTACCTGATTTGTCGTTGCAGTGATGACTCCAACAGGAAGGGTGAAAAATATGGCAAGCGCACATGCTAGCAGGACACCCCACCACGGTAGTTGAAGCTGATCCTTGAAATACTGACATGTAAATATGGTTGCCGCAATATTTACCAAAAGAATACAAGTAAACCACCATTCAGGGACTTGCTTGTATCTTCTCATAAGCTTAGTGTGTATATCCATTTTCTTCTCACTAAAGGCGGACTTGCTCAGCTGCCATATTTCTCTAAAAAAAAAAAAAACACATGACACTAGATCATCTATCAAAGCATGGGGAAAAAAATCGAAATCAACTGGATTGGCAACAACCAAAATCACTCTGTTCAATTACAAGGTGTGGTGTCATATCAGAATAATGTCATTTGTAGCAGAACATAACCAACAACGGAAGAACACACTCCTACGAGGCCAACTATGGGTCTGGGGACAAGACAACTATAACACAGATCTCCAAAGAGCTGAAGCAGTACTTGACTAGTTAACTTGGATTCTTCTCTTTTTTTTAAAAAAAAAAATTGAATAGACAAGGGATGTAGAAATGACCAAAACAATGCTGATACATGAACAAAGAACTTGCCATCTGTTCATAGGACACAAAAAAAATAAAAAAACTCACTGCTAACATTTCATAATTGAGTTTTACTTGGCAAGGCAGGTGAGTGCAGCCATATCAAAAAAGTTATAAACCATATTCTTCTACTCACAATTTAGTCAATGAATAGCAAGCATTTGCGCAGCACATAACGATACAAAAGAAAAATGCAACTTACTTTCCATGGAAGAGGAACACATGAACAACAGTAGCAGTAAGGCAGGCAAAGCTGATGCCATAGTACACGGCAAAGAAGGTGCTCAGATAAAGAGGACCCTCTCTTTCATATGCCTCGGCATCTAAATGAAAGTGTTCGTCTATGATAGTTGCAATGTTGTACTTTTGTCCTGAAGATGTGAACAGGCTATCTGAGAATATTGGGAAAGTCCTGGAGCTGTATATGTTGAGCCAGTAAGCAATAGGTGTGATGACATACACGACAAGGGCAAAACCAACAGCAATATTGGCAGTAGCAAACCACGGGCTAGCCAGTGGACTACCGAGATAAGAGGAGATGCTGGACCAGTCAAGTCCGATTGCACCAATCCCAAGACCATGGAGTCCAGAACCTAATTGGTGAGCGAAAACTGAAGCAGGGAATATCCAGCAGATCCATGAAAGAGAGGTCAACATTGGAAACAGGTAACCGGGAAAGACATAGTAACTGAAGCTACAGATGAAGGCTATAAGGAAAAAATGGTTCCGCGTCAATCCGCCTTTTGGCCTCGGCTCTTTCTCGTGCAGTGCTCTGCATTTGCATAATGAGTGGAATTATATGAGAAACTACAAAAGGATTAGAGAACAAAACAAAATGATTGAAGGCTAATAAAGCAAATGTCGTTGTTGTGTGACTTCTTGTTTACCAGGACAGAGGAAACTTAACATGTAGTCATCTTCATACGGAAAACGTCCTGCTCACTACATAAATATTCTAAAAATGACTGTTTGGAGATGGCAGTTCCCAACTGTGAAGCTTGGACACTTTCAATCAAACACATTAGACACAATTTGCTGCTGATATTTATATGTACACTTGCGCAGCATAGGAAGAGAATTTTAAGTGAACTCAGACTTCAAAAGCTCTCTGAACCGCGAGAGTTTAAGACTTCAATAGCTATCGACTGCGTTTAAATGATAGTACCCCGCGAAATCGGGTTCAGACGAAACGACCCATGGAATCAAGACATAGGAATGGGAACAGATCATGTTAAAGATCGTAGAAAACAAATTTATAAGAACAGAAACGATAAAGGAAAAGACAAGATTTCGGTTTGTCTTCTTTCATCTTGTTTCCTTTCAATGATGCAGACTATAATGTAAATGGAAAGAATTAGTATGAAACAAGCTATATTTAGCTAAAAACTAACCAAGAAGAAATGAAAAGAGTGACAAACAACGACGACCTAACAAAAACTACTAAAATTGTCAATTATTCAAGGCAAAACGTGCTCAACCAAACAACACACTTGCCAATGAACGCACGACCGACGCACCTGAACAACGAGACTTGCACCAGATTCTGGGGCCACCACATAGCGGCGGGCTCCACCAAGTACCGCCGGAACAGCCCGGCCCACCCGAACCCCAAGACCTGCGTGGTCAAGACGACGACCAGCGCCACAGGAAACGACATCTCCTTCCGGTAGAAGATCTTGACGACGCTGATGATGTGAATCGCGTAGACGCTGGCCGCGCCGGAGTTGGCAAAGATCGTGATCAGCACGTGCTCCTTGACGTTGAACGGGCCCGGATTGAGCGTGAATTGCCACTTACTCCCCTCGAAGAACACCCTCTTCGTGATCACTCCGGCCATAAGGTGACCTGGAGTCAGGCACGCTCATCAGTCCGACCGAATGCGTGGACGTACAAAACAAAATGGAAACCCGTAGAAAAACATCACAGATGCAGATTACATACACCCGCGACCTCGTCTCGAAAGTCAAATTCGATCTGCTCCGAGACTTGTTAATCGAATCGAACCGGACCGAACCGAACTGAACGGGACTCTGGAGTTCGAGGCCTACCGAGGGGGACGACGGCGACCTGAGCAGAGATGGAGGTCACGGAGAGAGGCTCGCGTCGGTACCAGAAGAACTGGTTGAGGAAGGAGAGGAGGCAGCACGCCAGGGTCCCGAGGACGAACGTGCGGAACGTGACGGAGGGGAGGGAAGGGTCGTCCCCGGCCGGGACGGTGAGCGCGACCTGCTCGATCGGGGAGCTCTCCCCTCCGGCGAGCCCCCGCCGCCGCCGCCGCAGAGGCACCATGAGCTCGGATCTCCTTCTGGACTGCTCACGGAGCACGAGAAGAAGAAGAAGAAGAAGAAGAAGAGGAGGAGGAGGAGGAGGCTTTCCGGTCAGGTCAGCGAAGGGGAAATCACGCAAGAAAGTTGGAGGGAAAGTGAAGAGGAAAAGGGGAGAGCAAAACTCTTACCGAGGAGCGGAGCTGAGATATCTTCATGGCTCGCGGACGTGGCCATGGCTCGTCGTCGTCGCCGACGTCGGCGCTTTCAGATTCCGCCCTTTAAGAGCCGCAGCGAACGCGAACGGCTCTGATGTCGACAGGCGGTTTCGGTACTGGCCGCTGGATCTTTGATCCGTGACGTCAGCCGTGACGTGCGACCGAAGCGGGAAGGAATCTCCGAGATGGAATCGCGGCCCGTCACGCGGAGAATCGTTGGCCGCACGATTTACCTGATCGACGGCTGGTATCGGTCGACGGGGGGCCCACCAGAGGACGAGGGGAATTTTTGCCTCTTTCCGGAACAGAGAATGCACTTTCCCCGTTTTGAGCGCGAAATACATTTGTCGAACCAAGCTCCCAACACAAATATTTTTCACTCGTAAAACATATTTCGACCAATCAACATAAATAAAAGAAAATAAATAAATAAATAACGAAACACTTTTTGATGTTAAACATTTAGGATTAATAACACGAAAAATCTCAAACTGATACACTTATGATAAATTTATCACAAACTAATTTTTCGATCACAAAAAATCTCAAACTGGTATGATTATGTTACCCTCCGTCAATTTTCGTTAAATTTTTCCTTCAAATTTTTGAATTGAATGATATTCGAGTGTACCGATTTGGGATTTTACCCTCCTCCATTTGTTATAGATGTATCCGGTTGTGATTTTTTGAAATATTAATCTAATTTAACGGAAAGTAAATTTATCACAAATGTATCGGTTTGAAGGGTTTTTTGTGGTCAAAAAATTAGTTTTTGAGTAAAATTGTAATGTGTGTACCAAATTGAGATTTTTTGTGATCAAAAAATAAATTTTTAGTTGATTTATCACAGATACATTAGTTTTTTATTTTTCATGGTATTATCCTTTAAATTTGAAAATACCATGAAACCGATAGTTCATGTTGACATGTAAATTTATCTTCAACTGCAATTGAAATTCATGTCAAATGGTCGTTTCATGGTTTGTTCATATTCTTTTACACATTTTCTATCGCATCGTGTCATATTGTCGATATGGAGAAGTTTTTATAATATTTAATCTATATAGATTAATATTATCTAAAATATTTAATAACCATGATTGTGTTGATTATGTAGAGAGTAGGGTTTGAGCAATCGAGTTGGTTTAATCCGGTATCGGCATTACTCCACCAATTTACAAGGAGATCGATATGGTTTCTAGTTCCAAAATTTGTAAACTAGCCTTGATTGGTTCGGTTCTTGTTTTTATTCCTATAACTGGCTAGTTTTCTCTAGGAACTTAAAAGGCTGATTCTAGGATAGAACTTGAAACCAAACCAATTTACCCTCACTCCAAATAAACTTCTTTAATTTTTTTTATTTGTAATGATTGAATATGTTTTTACATATTAACCCCAAGTAGAAAGAATTATATTGATGTTTGACACGTGCATACCATATATAATAGAATGAAACAGAAAAGGAAAAAAAAGGTCCCAATTGGTTTCTGAGTTGACTCTAGAACATTTGATTTTATATTGACCTTGTTAAACATGTGGGTTGAGTTAAATTTGGGTTATGTTGAAAATGTTTCAACTCAAATTGACTCATTTAATCTGTGTTAATAGATTTCCATCCATACTCAATCTTGGCCATATCCAACACCTATGCGACCCGACTCGAAACACTTCTATTTTTAATTCAATCTAGAAAATTCATACAAAAATCGAGATGAAAGCATGGAGCAAGCGAAAGTAAAGAGAGGGTAAATAAAGAGTCTTAGAATTGGGTTGAGTGTAAATAAGTTGTGAACTCATTTAATATACTTATCATTTCAGGCTTTACCACTTCAAATCCATTTATGTACCATTTTTTGAACATAGAACTAAACCATCAAATGCGAGTTAAGAAACGGGCCTAATTCCAAATTTAGTAGTGTCTCTTCGACCGGTAGGTCCCAAACTGGAATCGATCCCGACAGGGTTAATTATTTATCCATCCGCTTTTTGTATATTTCGGTAATTTAGCCCAAATCACCGGAATCGGACCCGCAGTCGGTCGGGCGCGCCGCCGTCAGCGTCAGCGCGAGAATGGAGCCACGGCCAAGCGGTGCACGAGTCCGCCGCTTCTCTCCTCCACCGACTTCGGGAGGAGCGGTAATGCCGATCCCGCGACGCGTCCTGTAATCGGCAACGTCGCCGGATTCCACCGCGGTCGGCCCGGTTTTGCTCGAGCGGTATAGCGCGCGCGAGAGAGAGAGAGAGAGAGAGCGGAGAGGCAGAGAGAATCGAGAGGAGATGAGGGATGAGGGAGGCGTTGCTCCGCCTCGTGGTCTCCATCTGCTGCTGCTGCTGCTCTGCGATCGGAAGGTCTTCCGCCACCGTCGTCTTGAAGCCCTCTCTCTCCTTCGAGGGCCTTCCCGCCAAATACGGTATCCCGCTTCTCTCTCTCTCTCTCTCTCTCTAGGGTTGGCTTGGCGCATGAAGAGCGCCCTTTCCTTTTGAGTTTTTTGTTTCATATCTGCTATCTACGATTTCCGCAGCTGTACATGTGGACGAGTCGGGCATATGCGGAGCGCTGGAGGTCGCCGATCCCGCGGACGCTTGCTCCGCCCTGCGCGGCGGCGGTGGCGGCGGCGTTCGATCGAATGGAACTGGTTCGGTTAGGTTCGCGTTGATCGTGAGGGGCAATTGCTCGTTCCAGGACAAGATAGTGAACGCTCAGACTGCCGGTTTTGGCGCGGCCATCGTGTACGATGACCGCGAAGAGGCCGAGTTGATGTACAGTGAGTCGCATTGTGCTTCAAGTTTCTCATGACTAGTACGAGTTGATTGGTGTATGTGCTGATGCTGAACCATGGACCTTACCTTCCTTTGTGGGATCGTTTCTCGTAGTTGAGCTCAGTTCATTTTTTTTTTCCATTTTCGGTCATTTCATAGAATGCTTAAAAGCTCCAAGATGGTGAACTCGATCTGCTGTTTGCAATAAGATTTCCTGGTGCCTCGAGTTCTCTTAAATTGAAGATTTATTATGTCATCGGAAGATCGTTGTCTTAAGTAGTTGGGGGATTAAGGAGAAAAAGACATGTCTCTCGCACTGTGTCACAAACTTAAATCTGCGTTCTGGGTCCATGTTATTGCATAAATGTCGGGCAATCCAGGGGGCATAAATATCAAGAAACATTATGAGCGTGGTTGAATGGCTACTTAAATTATCGGTTGATGGTGCGTTCTCTATCGTGCAGTGATGGTTAATCCCAAGGAAGTCATGATTCCTGCAGTTTTTGTTTCGAATGAAGCTGGTCGGAGTCTAAAGGAGCATACCCAAGTTGGAACAGGGGAATGCTGCATTTATGGATCTAATGTTGAAACAGGCTGGACTGTGCTGGCTACATCGCTCATCTCCCTCATTCTAATATTTTGCGTATTGGCTTTTGCCTTGTTTATTCCAAGATCCATGGTTGTACTGGCGAGGAAGAACGCATCATGTAAAACATGTAGATGATAAAATCATGGCAGAACTTCCCAACTTCGCCTTCAATTCTGCTCGAAGTAGTGCCAAGTACGATAGGGAAGTTTGTGCCATCTGTCTTGAGGATTACAAAGATGGAGAGATCCTTAAAACCCTTCCTTGCCAACACGGTACAACATGGCTATCTTTCTTGCTTGTTTTATGTGGCTCTTTTGGAGAAATTTAATTTATGGTTCGCATTTTAACCTGGTCAGAGTACAGTTCTCATTTCTTCATCGAGCATCCTGCGTTCATTTAGTTTAAATTACATTGGAAAGCTTAAGCCATCATGTGATTTATTGTGATTTATTCTTGCAACTTTGCATTTGGTAGAATTTTAGGATAGTTGGGTGATCTGCTTCAAGGGTTATTACAAATTGGTTGAGGGAAAAGATTGAGACTCGTACTGTCATACGACATCCTTATGGAAGTGGTACCACCAGTGTCCTTGTTACAATTCAACTTCCAAATTGTTTAGGCAAAAACATTTAAAGGTTGAGTTTTCATTGGTAAATGTCTTTTTCTGGAAACATGGTTTTATCAGTGGGTCGGTTCTTTCCCAGTTAGATAACTAGCATATATAATCTTCTTTAACTTCGAGAGCTCCATCCAGAATTTCATTCAGCCTGTGTGGAGTCTTGGCTGAAGAAAGGAGGATTGTTCTGCCCTGTGTGCAAGCATGATGTGAGGACCAAGAGAGCATGTCATGAGGTAACTTTCTAGAGCCACTTTGAGTTGCAGTCTCTTGATGAATAAAGGGTGCAGTTTTTCCAATGTTTATACTAGAACTTACAATGCTTATAATGGTGTCATGCTGATTGAGTGACAAGACAATCTGCAATTGCATATTTCCATCTTATTGTCTTGAATAAGTCAACTGGAGGCTTGCTTCTATTGCCATTCTCATTATGGTTGATTCATTTGGCGAACCTATGTTTTCTGTTTAGGTTCACGTGTGAAAATTGAAATGGTGCTGATCGGTATCAGTATGGTCATGGAGGTGCATAATTGATTACATAGTTTTGCCTGAGTGTGGATGTTTCTGCCGATACATCTGCATGTACGTGAGGAGTTCCTGTACTTATACAGCCTTAAAAATGTGTTGTTAAGACTGGCAAATTTGCACATGGTATCTATCTTTATGCATGCAAGCGATGGACAATTCTGTATAACGAAGTTAAGACAATTGCTAAATACACCAATCCTTGGCTTGCTTTAATGATGGGCAGGCCCTCTTCCAGTTGGCATCACTGTTTGCATAAGGTCAATCTTGTCCAAGGTGAATTTTTTTAGTATAGTAAAGTACTTTGGCTTTATTGATAGTTGAAGGTTTACTATACTCGATAGGCATTTGAGAGTTATAGTTGACCTACTTAAGATGTTTACTTGAAGCTTCTCCATCTGCATTTGACAGTTTGTCCTTGTAGAGTTATGAGGGCCACTAGTCATTAGATTGAATGCCAGCAACTCCTTGCTGAAGACAGAGACCCTTGTAGCTTACAAAGTTATGCTGGGTGCTAGATAGTACTACTGTTGAAGAAAATCATGGAACATTGTGAGTTTTGTACTAGTAGGCACTGTGATAGTGGACATAATCGAAGCCCTTCTGCTTGTGCTGATTTTGTTCTTGACTAATACCAGTCTTCTGTCAAAGACACAAGATACTTGTCTTTGCTGTAGTACATCATGGAGCAATGAAATCTTCTACATACTACTTTTTGAGCAACTTACATTTGTTAGATAGATACATCATGGAGCAAGGCAAATCTAATAGTCGCAACATGCAATGGGAATTTGTGGGAATGACATGCATTAGAGATGGAAATCTGAAGTAATACAGTTCAATGGGAGCAACACAGGTTTTGTAAATGGATTGGTGCCTGTGTAATTTGTCAAAAGTCCGCTGGCAGCATCATATTTATGCCATAGAGAAGTGTGATGGGATCTTCACCATCTTGCTTCTCAGACAGAGGGAGAGAGGATTGCTTGCCAATGGAAGTTTCTCTAAAGGAGGGGCTAAGTATAAAGAGATTCAAGGAAATTAAAAGATACTTCTCTATATTCTTTTTTTAATTGACTTTAGAAGTTAAAAATAACTCCTTTTCCTTCTTTTTTCTTTGGTTTAGAATTGGGGTTGCGGGGTGGGGATGCAGAGTGTTTGAGGCATAACTACTTGCCACCCTTATGCATTGGGGGAGCTGTTATTTCAATGGATTAATATGTATGGAGAGATTCTGTAAATGCTCGTATGGTCAAAATTGTTTAAAATTTTTGAGACCAGCACAGAAGTCTATCGAGGTTTAATGTTAATTATGTTTTGTAGACACAGAGAGAAACTGGGCTTTAGTATCAAGAAGGAAAATGGCGATTTGCTCTGCTATTTGAAACATCAGGTATGAGATGCATCCTTAAAAAATAATTGTTGTTTAGACTTTAGAATGTATGGACGGCAGTGAATTCGTTTCATCATTAGATGGAGCAGTTCAGGTGAAATACAAAAGCTCCCACCATGACTTGGGGCCCCTAGTTTGCATCTTGCCTTTGCGATATATTTAACTGTGAAACAAGTTGATTTGTGATTAGTGGATCCCAAAATCTCGGACTACGTTAGAGCACATGGGACTTACAAGTTGATCCCTGACAAGTGATGCTTTGCCCAACTCATGTTATTCAGCTATGGTGTTTTTTTTTTTTTGTTTTGCCAGAATTTCAGCTATGGTGTTTACTTGTCTATCATTTCCAATTCTTTTTCCGCATACTTCCTTCTTCTCCAGGTTTATTTTAATCCACGCTCGAAATGAATCTGTGCGCTCAACTTATGGAATCTCCTCCAGCTTCTCTGTGAAGACGCTGTTGCTAGTTGAAGCTCGGCAATGCTCCTTGTATTATTCTATCGTCGTTGTCAGCAGTGGCAGCAGCGAAGCCCCTTCACGACCTTTGAGGTTATAGCTGAAAACTTGATCTTGTTCCTTCAAATGAGGACCTTGTCGTGTTTAGTTCCCTGTATATATCCTGTTCATATTGTCGATCAGATAGATGATCCCAAGTGAGAAATCAAAAGATCTTTTATTACCACAGTCCCGCACGGCTACATACTTATAATAATATCCCTGAAAATTGTCGGCCCAACATTGCATCTATGACATGTTGTGATTTCGATTAGCCTATGACGAAGATGAATCGTCGATGGGTTGACATAAAGAAATCGATGCTAGAGCGAAATCGACGAAAGGATCAATAGAAATCTAGATCGGTTAGAAATTCGGTATGATTCACGATCCAACAACTAACAAGTAATCCGTACATTGTCGTTGTCGTTGTCGTTGTCAATCGAAAAGCCTTGACTGGAGGTGATTCAGCATTGCAGATCCATCCAGTTTTTTTTTTCTTCTGTGCACAGAAGATCCACTTGCATCTCTGCACCAAACATCATGGAATATGCATCTCATAATATTGTAGGTACGCAAAAAGTTACTAATCATGCTTTCCACGATACTTAATTCATTGTCATATTAAATAAAAAGCACAAGTTGATTAGATAAAATCGAGTAATCATGAATTACCACACACTTTTTGAAGTTAAACGAACGAGTCGCTGAAATTAAAAAATAAATAAATACATGAGTCATAGAAGAAAAAACTGTTTGAGACCATTTTCTTTTTGACGATTTCGAATGATAACTGAGGATGCGGAACACTAAATTTATGCTGTGAAAATAGGAAAGTACTAATTTCTTTTTTTTTGGTCAAAAATTTCTAATTTCTATAATCATGAAATGAGAAAAAGATTATAATTGTAATACTTACTAATTTCATGATTATAGATCATCGTGATTTGAATTTATATAATAGAATAGTGTGCCAAAAGTCAGGATCTATTCCTTCCAATGAAAAATAAAATGCCTAATTTTTTTAAATGGTTACCGGAAACAATAAATAGTCATGACTCGATTGTTGGCAAATATATCTTATGCTTACGCAAAACGCGACGATTACTAGATATCATATTAATAGTTTCGTGTTGTGATGAGCCTTTTTCTTGTCAGAGAGAGAAGGTTATCGAGACGAGACATAATAAGTCGAGGAGGGGCCAAGATGATCGACAAGCTCCGAGATGGCTAAGCGTTTTCGCGAGTAAAGTAGCATACACTTGTATTTTAGAGACTTCTGGTAATCAACGGCGCATGCGGTGGATATGGAGATTGGATGCCGACCATCGGATCAAGAGGAGATCTCCGGTTATAATTCGAGTTTGGCCGACCGCAACAAAGAGAGGATTAGCGCTAAGGAAGTTTAGGTGCCCCCCCCGACGTGGCGACGTCAATTAGTGGGGCCCGCGAACTGATCGTCGACTCCACGGCGTCTCAGCACTTCGGTCTCTGGTCCGAACACCCGAGGTCCGACAAGGAATTGTCGTTTTAGTTAGGTTGGGGCGTTACGTCGAAAGTCCCACGTGGCGCGACGCGATTGCTTCCCTTCCTCGTCAGCAGGAAACACGCGCCCCCTTGAAGCCCGAGCCTTATCTCTCTCTCTCTCGCTCTCGCACTCTCGCACTACTAGCGCCAGCAGAGAAGTGAGAGCGCGCCTGCGATCTTTGCTCCGCCGGTATTAGCTGGGCCCCGGCGGCCGTCTCTCCCCGCTCCCGACCCGGAATCCCCGGCGACCCGGATCCGGAAACTCCCGGAGCTTTCTCGATCGTGTTCATGGCTTCCCTCGAAAGGTACGGGGTCGGGGCTTGATCTTTCCGATCAGACTTGCTCATGAACTTCGTGGAACTCCGAAATTTGTCCGGGTTAACTTCGCCGGAGTTGTTCTGCTGGTTCGCTTTGTGTTCCTTTGTAATTTGTTCCTGGTTTCATCGTGTTTTCTTTTTCCTTGTAGCTCTGGCCCGGAAGTGGTCACCGTCGACGTTGTCGCAGCCAGGGATCTGGTCAGCTCAGGCCACCGTTTCCTAGACGTGAGGTGGGGGGACAGGAGTTGTCCGGCTCGAGAATTAGTAGAAAATTCTTCTTTCTTCTGCAATTCTTGTTTTGGGAAGAACAAATTACATCGTCGAGTGTCGGTTTCTTTAGGACCGAAGAAGAGTTCAAGGAGGGTCACCCCGAGGCGGCGGACGTCTTGAACATTCCCTACCTCTTTGTTACCCCGGAAGGTGATGAATCGCAGAATGTGTCGTCTTCGTTCTGGATATTGACTGATGTTGAAACTCTCTTGAAAATCTTTAACGGGGTTACGTACTGTTGTTGCTGTTGTTCTTCTTCTTGGTGGGGTTTTTAGGTAGAGTGAACAATCCTCGGTTCATGGAGCAAGTTTCATCTGCCTATGGGTTGGAAGATCGCATTGTGGTGGTAATGTTTCCTCTTCTGTTCTCAATTTTTGTTGGGTCTTTCAAAATGTCAAAAAGTTCTGCATATACTCTAGAATGGAACTTGTCAAATGATGGGTGTTCGATTGACCTGACAGGGATGCCGGAGCGGAGCCCGATCGCTGTCGGCTGGCACCGACATGCTTAAAGCCGTGAGTTTCCTTCGGCTCGTTTCCTTTTGATTTTTCATAATGATCCAATGCCGGAATCACTCGGGCATATAATGTCCAGCAACATGAGGAACTTTTAGGTGTTCGGGGAAACATGACGTCTTCTTCATATATCTAAGCGATGGGACATTGCGCGTGTGCCGAACTCTTCTCTCTCTTTAATCTCTTCTATGTCGTGTGATGAATGCGGTTATACTTAATCGGAGAAAACTTGGCCGACGATGAGTGAATTTGAGCAGGGATACAAGCATGTGTCGAACATGGGAGGAGGTCATCTTGCTTGGGTTGACCAGGGATTGCCTGTGAAGAAGCCACTTGAGGAGGAGACGAAACTTCACCTTGACCCAAAGGCTGAGAAAGTCACCAAGGAGGAGAAACTTGAAGTGGTTCAAGTGGTTAATTAATTAGTTAATTAAGCAAGCACTAATATTAGATTTGGTGCATTGTACTATCTGTATTCATGTGATCAAGTTTGTAATCATGTTTTGGATTTCTGGCTCTACTTCGTTTGCTACTAAGAGATAAAAGCCAGATCTTATTTATCTAGTGGACTTTGTTCGTGTGATTTCAATTTGGGCTATGACCATGTTCCTTAAGAAAACTAAAGAAAGAAAGGATGAAAATGATACCGATTTCTTGATTATCTCCCCCGATCCATGGTTGGATCATGCACCGGAGTAAAGAATGCGTAGTCGAGTTGAGTTAGCAATGGACCGAGAAACATTGCACAAACTGGCACATGATGCAACACCCGAACCTTAACGCTTTGGTATTATGGTCGGACTAAACTCTAGGGATGACCATTTTTCCATTTTGGCCCAAGTTTTAAATAACTTGACTAGGCTTGTGTCTGAAACATGGTTCGAGAAGAAAAATTGATATGTAGGTCCATTTGAAATATCAAAGAACCGAATAGGCTGTTCGATCCAAGTTTAGGTCTACTGCTGAGATAAAATCTTCATCTTTTCAAATGCTTCTCCAATGCAAATAACTCATTTCCATTGTAGGGTCCTGCCTTTAACTTCATTGAATCTACAGACATCTCATACTCTGATTGCTCGTGTATTTTCAAGCGCCTTCAAGTTTGATTTTAACCTTATCATTATGAATACTAACAGCATTTCTCGAAATGCTATATGAATATAATTCAGTAAGAACTTAAATCCAAGCTCGTTACACTCATTCAAGATTACATGAATCGACTTGTTCTTTTTAACTCATTCTCAATAGAAAAACCGCCAGAATTATTAACACAACGGTATGAATCAAACAATGAATGAACACGTAATTTTTAGTGTGATCTCGTCTCGAATAAAATGGCTTGGAAATTGAATCACGTGCTTACATATGGCGAGCACTGATCCAACTGCTCCCTACGCCAACTTTATATCATCTCCATCCTCATCATATGTTTAATCTCTTTCCTCAATATTCTTTCGGTGAGAATCATCAAAAGGAGGGAATGGTGATACTCCCTCCCCCAGTCAGAAAAACAAGGCCACACAAAGCCAAAACTTTATGCATGAGAGAGAGAGAGAGAGAGAGAGTGAAAGTCACACACCCAAAAGACCAGTGCATACACAAAGGAGCAGACGAAAGACAAGGAAACAGAGTCGCTTTCCAAACAGCAAACGTTAGTAGAACTGGCAGTTGCAGGTGGTGGAGATGATCGCCAATGGGGACCCACCCTGCCCACTCCGTCCCTAACGCCCCATACACGTCTTCTTAAATGTGTTTTTCATTTTCACTGCTCTCCGCTTACGCCAACGATCCACCATTAATGTGACCTCTTAAAAGTTAAGACCTTTCTTGCTTCAGGCTTAGTCAAAGAGAGTGGGTGTCTCTTTCTTGTATCAGTGGGCTTGAGTTCGTGTTTGGAGATTTAAAAGAAAAGGGAAGAGTGAGTTTTGGGTTGGTGTTAAAATGGGAGGAGAAGGGAGATCGCTGGCTGAGACCCCAACATATTTGGTGGCGACCGTGGTCAGCGTCCTGGTTGCTCTGGGTTACTTCTTTCACGGCTCTCTGAAGAGGGTTGGAAAGGTCTGGACTTTTCTTTTCTGAGCTTTCTCTGTTTATCCTTTTGGTTCTTCAGATGTTCGAGGAAAGTTGGAAGAAGAAAAGAGTAGGAGAATGAAAATGTGTTGTCAGTTGTCACAGTATCGTTTTTTATACTGAACAGAGAATCCTTGCACACGCGCACGCGCACGCACAAAAAAAGAGATAATTTTGCAGTTTGTTTATTATTGATGTAATGTGAGCATGCTGCGAGGTTAGTCCTCTCTCTTGATTGAATTTTAGATTGATATTTTGCTTTGAGGGTGGAAAAAAAGAAAAAGAAAGAAGGAAATCGATGAAAAGGCTCTTGAGAATTAATGGTTGATGTTGCGTTGGGTCTCATTGTAGTGGTTAGACAAGACTAAGAGGAAATCTCTCTTTGCTGCTCTGGAGAAGATTAAAGAAGGTGAGAATTGAAACATTCGGAGAATGGCATTCTCTTGTTTTTCACCTGAAGTTGTGAATTTCTGAGTTTAATTTTTGTTGCTATCATCCGTGGGCAGAGCTTATGCTTTTTGGGCTCCTGTCTCTGCTGATGGGTCATTGGATAAAATTTGTGGCAAAAATCTGCATCAAATCCTCGGCCTTAAGCAGCCGGTTTTATCCATGTGCAAGAGAAGGTGACTTTAGAACCGGGGACCACATTCTCTTTCTGAATTCAGTTTATCCAAATATCTCGAAGGAGCAGGTGATTGCTGGGGAGCATCATTTCTGTCCTGAGGTAAGGTTTCTACTTGTTCAACTCCAATTGCCAATGCTAGTTGTGTTAGGGGGTTAAGTTAGGGTGTTTTGGATGCTTAGCTGGAGTTATGTTTCTTCAAGCACTCATTATGTTGACATGAATTGTAATTTACGTACTGCCACATGTTGTGTAAGCAGTAAGCCATTATACAATGTCTATGTTTCTCGGATAGACTGCGAGTTCTTCAAGGTCAGGTAGATTGGTCTCGATGTTGCCTTTCTAGTTACTAATGGATGGTCTTTTTAAGAAAGTCATCTGCCAAGCGTCACTTCCAATTGGTTTGAACAGTTTTGCTTCAGGTATTATATTTGGCTGGCTCTGAGATATGCAGAATGTAGCCAATTATAATTTCCCAGGCAATATGCTCTTATTCTGACAATCTTCTAGATGTTTTAAATTATTCTGTGCTTCTTGAATGGCTTATGAGTAGATTTTTCTGCAATGATCTATATAAATTTCGTTGACAAATACTGATGATGCTCACTGGGAAGGACTGAAGACTGAATACAATGCAATATTGAAGACTCTTTTAACCCACTTTTGACTATTTTGCAGGGTCATGAATCTTTTGCTTCATACGAAAGTCTTGAGCAGCTTCACCGTTTCTTGTTTGTCCTGGCAACTGTCCATGTTTCTTACAGCTTTGCAGCAATTGCGCTTGCTATGATTAAGGTTGTATATCATGCTAGATCGCCAACACAGTTTCGTTTTTCCAATAAACTCAATGTGCTTGCCTTGTGTTGTCACTCAGATATATAGCTGGAAAATATGGGAAAACCAAGCAAAGACAATGTCCATCCAGAGATTAGAAGGTCCACAGATATCTTTTACGTGTGCCATTACTAAAGCAGACTAATAGAGTCGTAGGCAATACCTTTCGTATTCGTGAGAACCTTTTGAATCAAGCATTTTAGTTATTCAGATGGTTCTGGGCAGATGAAGTATTTTTATCTCATGCTTTTACTTATCTTTGTTTGGTATGTCAGTTAACTGCTTAGCCCATTGTGTCCTTTCATAGTTTCACCTCGTTACATTTTCCTGACTACTCATCTAAATTTACCAGGAGAAGCTTCCAAAGATATTAAATTGATGCGGCTATCTACTTTCATTATTCACCACACATCACATCCATGGAGCCAACACAAGCTTCTGGTTTGGCTGGTATTATCACATTATTCTAATCCTTATGTTTCTACTTAAAGTCATGTGACTTGGCTCAATGTTGATTAGCATATTAGATAGTAGATATGTCCTTCGTACTTCTCGTACTTATGGAGGGTTGAATTGACACTTTTTATTCGCTAGAAATTCTAGTAAACTTGTATCTTTGAAGTTACTTTACCTGCATCCTAATCAAACTTCTCTTGCTTTCTAATGTTGATTTATATAGATTTATTATAGCATTATATGCCAGCCTATGCTTCTGAAGGGATTGGCAGTGATCCCACGTATATGTACTTTTATTCGAGACTTGTAAAAGATGATACTTTAATAACTCTGATACGGAACCCTACTGTGGTCAGCTTTGCTTTAGTCGTCAATTCTGGAGTTCGATAAACCGGGCCTGACTACATGGCATTGCGCTTGGGCTTCATCACGGTGATTTCTCTTGAAGGACTTCTAAATTCTAATTTATCTTTAAATCGACATGCAATTATCACATGCATCTCTTATACTTCATTTGCTTTTTATCTAGTTGTGTTATATATGCTAATTGATGGGGGGGAGAAAAGTCACAGAATCTCCATTTAAGCAACATTTAACCATGAAAATGGTGGAAGGCTTTGGTGTTTGGGTGGCGAAGATTGAGACTGCTTCTGAAACTGTAGTCCTTTGAATTAAGAAATCGCTGTTTCTAACTACTTAAAGGTGATGCCTAAAATCTTAATAAAGGAGAAAGCCTTTGATAGTGGAGTAACAGAGCATCATGTATTCCATTGTGATAAATTCATGAATACTCTTCCATTTTTTGTGTGTTGTGAATTGCAGACTCACGAACTCCCTCTATCATATGACTTCCATAGTTATATGCTCCGTAGCATGGAGGAAGAATTTCGAGATATTGCTGGGATTAGGTAATATCTCCTTTGCCTGCCTTGAATTTTGAAATTGAAGTATGTACTCCTACTGAGTCTATTCCGTATTTATATTAGAGGTTATAACAGGAACAGAAGCCGCTTTCTCTTCAGACATAGACTTAGTTGGGGCAATTGTAGATTTCAACTGTACATCAAAACCATGTCAAGCCAAGGTGTTATCTGTGTTCAGTGCACATGCTTGAAGATTTAGCTTTCCAAGTATTAGTGTCCTTATCTATGATATTTGACCTGATGAAGCATCTCATTGGTCTCGACAAAGAAGTTGCTATGATGGATTTACTAGAAAATTATGGCTTTTCACCTTGGATTCTCGGCTAAAGGGTTTTCTAATTTTGATGTTGGATGATATTTTCGTAATTTGTTTCTGGTATTCCGATGAATGAAAAAACTCAAATGGATGCCAAATATCCCGTTTACTACATAATACAGTAAAACACTAGAGAGAAGAGATTCACTAATGTTAATGCGGGTGCACATGAATCTGTATGTTTCCAAGAATTATGACTGCTTTTAATGTTATAACAACTTTGTTTCTCTAAATCTAACTAGATATGATTAATTAAAAATGAAGTCTTGCAGAATGTGAAGTTTGGGCTCATAACTCCTACTCTTTCGTGTTCTATAAGGCAGTTGCCCTTGTGGTCGCCGAGACTGTCACAAGTTTCTGTGTCTTTTTCAGCCATTCATGCAGCCATTTGTTTTGCACTTCTTTTGCAGCGTGCCTCTCTGGATATATGCCATTTTCTGCATATTCCTGGACTTCCATGGTAATTCTCTTTAGATCTGGAGGGTAAGGTAGAAGCTACATTTTGTTTTGGCAATTCAACACATGTTACCCCATCTGTTGTATTTTTATTTTTATGGCGTCAGCTAGTATGTTTCTTTTCGGAGACATTATTAGGGCAATGTCATGTCTGCATCAAATTGAAGGATATGAATGTCCACTGAAATGCATTTATGTCTCTTCATACCGAGATATCATCCATATAACATTACCTTGTTTCAAATTTACGTTGGAGCGGATTTCCAAAAGTTATCTCAAACTGCTGTTAGATGCTTAATTAGAAAGATTTGCGAGATGTTCGCTGGTTCAATTACTGAAGTGCTGAGTTATTAATGGATTGTTGGAGCTAGACATATGGCTAAACTTTCAAAGGAGAAACATGACTGCTACCGATGTGTTAAGATTCTGCACCAATCGTTGGATTCCGATACTTCAATGTATCATTTGGTTGTGGGTTTATCTTAAGAAAGTTATCTCTTATGTATTTTTCTATTTTTTTATCAGGAAGCAACATCTATTTTTGGATTTCCTTCCTTCCATCAATTGTGAGTCGTAATCTGTCATCTTATTGGTTTATATGTTCTTTTTCCTCTCTTTTAGAATTCAGAAATCACGACTAACTTTGCTTTCCTCTCTCTATCTCTCTCAAAAGTTGATCCTGCTGATTGGTACCAAGCTTCACCATGTCGTTGTGAAGTTGGCTGTTGAAATCATGGATTCATGTCCCCCGAAGGAAAATCATCAATTTAAACTGGGGGATGGGCTCTTCTGGTTTGGGAAGCCGTGGCTTCTTTTATGGTTGATACAGTTCATATCTTTTCAGGTGAGCAATCAGGGAAATCAGCTATAAATTGCTGCGGTTATATTATACACCTAATTGCTTATCCATTCAAGGAACTTTATTTATATTGCAGAATGCGTTTGAGATGACAACTTTTATCTGGTCCCTGGTAAGAAACTGACCTGGTCATAGGTAGTTCCTAAACATGTCTTTGTTGCATTGCATCTGAGGTGAACTTTCCCTTTCTAGCATGAGAATCTCATATAGGAAGGTCTGACCGCACGAAGCGAAGTTTGGCCTAACTGTCTAGGTGCCACCGATGAAATCTTTTGTGTAATTAAGGGGACTCTGCCAATGGCATAGCAATTTGCCGACGAATAACCTTAGTTGAGCAATCTGAACTAGCTTTAATTTATTTTGTCTGTACTTTGAGATAGAGCGTCTTCATCATTGATACAACTGACCTCAACTTTGCTGCTATCATCCCTTGAAGCGCATCTGCGCAGTTTCTAAGTGTGCTGTTTCCTCGACGCAAATATAATTTGCATTTGTCACTGAGACATGTGATTGGGGAAATCAAATAGACGTGGCCTTGTCATCTTGGAACTTGAATCCAACGAGTTTTCATTTTTGCACCAGAACAAAATACTCATCATGTTCTAGTAAGGTTCCTATTTTGCTGATTCGATTGATTATCCAAAATGACAAGATGTATATTTGCAGTGGGAGATAAGGGACACCACTTGTTTCATGAATAATCGCAGCTTGCTGGTGATCCGATTATCATTCGGGTGGGTCTTCCTTCGTTCCCCTCCTACTTCCTCTTACGATCTATCCTGGGACATTAGCTCACACAAACATTTTGCGGATATATGCAGGGTTGTGTCTCAGTTCTGGTGTAGCTTCATTACTTTCCCTCTATATGTCATTGTTACACAGGTCTCTCTCTCTCTCTCTCTAAACTGTGATCAGTCCGAGCCTATTCACGCGACACCTCTCAAATTCAAGTTCATATGGTGCAGATGGGTTCCAAATTTAAGAAATCGGTGATCCCCGAAAGCGTGAGGACATCGCTGCACGGATGGCGGAGGAGGGCCAAGGCCAAGCAAGGCTCATCCACTCCTCTCCATAGCGTGACCTCAGTCACATCCCTGGATTCCTTGGCGGATGACATGGACAAATTTGATGGCCTAGGCCACCACCAGATCGGCATCGAAGGAAGCTCTCTGGATGCAGAAGATACGTCGTTTTCACATCACGACGAGTCGGAGGAACAGAGTTTCAAGCCGGCCCTTAAAAATGACGACACCCCAAGTCGACTTCATTCAGGTCCTATTTTTGACATCTATAGCAGTGATGAGGACCGTGATCTCGACGTACACAACGATGCGAACTACGGGTCATGCACACTTCCACCATCCCAACAATCTGATAGTCATTGTTAACAACGAATCTACAAAGGAGCAAAGATTGCCACGAGGGAACACTGGAGCACATCTTCATGTTCGCTGTGTACTCCATCAATGCTCATCATGTTCGGACACATGCTGCGAGATCACTTCAACAAACGATGCCGAGACGATCGTACCATGAATATAATCTGTAGCTGCATTACTCGAACTGCTCTAGATGGTGTTTGCTCGAGGTGTGAAATCTAGCCAAATTTGCAGCATTCATTAGCTAATGTGGAAAATTGTTTACCTGACCAAATATAATGCACGAGTGAGGCCTAGTCTTTTATCAGAATGAAATCGAAACAAAAGACCCTTTTCGTTTCCATATTATTTTCTGAAAAAAAGTCATAATACGTGAGAATTGAAACTCTCTTTTAACATGAAATTTGCCCCAAAAATATTCTCACCAAATTCTCTCGAATTTCCTCATTTCTGTTTCAAACTACTCTCACGTATTTATTTCGATCGCGATTTAAAAAATTTTAGATAAAATGAAACGGAAACTATTTTCACCTTCGAATTTCGGTGAACTTTAAAATTCCTTTTGAAGCAAAAAATGCGATCGAAATGCCAAACCAGGCTGGCTAAATTACAACGCGTGGAATGGTTTGTAAGAAATGATCAAAATCGTGTAAAATGAGAAAAGCTTTGAAAAGTTTCGGGGGTGGTAACGAAAATACGTTGAAGTTCGGGGACCGAGGTCGATTTTCCCCCCGTACCGAAACGTGGCGACATTCTGATTGGACGATACGCGGAGGAGCATCATTTGAATGGTGATCGCGACCGTGCAGGAGCGCAGCTTCTGCTAGCCTCTCAAGCAAGTAACAAAGCTCCGCCCCCGCCTCTTCTGGGCTTCTTCGATTCATCGCCATCATCGTCATCTCTCGTTCGTCTCTGCAAATCCAAGCTCCGATCTTTCGCTTCCCGAGCTCGAAATCCGCAACCATGGTGCTCGAGGTTAGCTTCGCGTCCCTCTCTTCTCCTCTCCGCAATTCCGATCCCGATGCGTCCGCGTTACGCGTCGCCGATTAGGGTTCCGATGTCCTCGCCGCTGTTCCGCGGCTGATTAGATGATTCCTTTTTTTGTCCTCCTCCTTCAATTTTGGCTGATGCCAGGCGACGATGATATGTATCGACAACTCCGAGTGGATGCGCAATGGCGATTACTCCCCCAACAGGTTTCAAGCCCAAGCGGACGCCGTCAACCTCATTTGCGGCGCCAAAACGCAGGTGCAGTGATGCGGGCCTTCTCCGTTTGGCTTCGTTTTTCGCTTCGTTAGGGCGTGGGGAGTTTGATTAGGGGAAAACTCGAATCCTTTTGAGTGGCTTTTGATCATTGGGGCACGCCGCTTTGTGGGTTTTTTTTTTTTTAATTTTTTGCGAGGTATGTGCGCTGTAGGGTTTGCTTTGTCTCTGCGTTTGGTTGCCCTCCGAGAGATCTGTGGTCGGTTCGTTTTGGTTTTGCTGGGTGTTGTTGTGAGGAGGGGAAAAAAGTTTTTTGAGACGTTGTCCTGGTGTTGTGTGCAGTCGAATCCGGAGAACACTGTTGGAGTTCTGACTATGGCGGGGAAAGGAGTTCGAGTTTTGGTTACTCCTACTAGTGACCTTGGCAAGATCTTGGCTTGTATGCACGGTGCGTCCTCCATTTGCATTTTCAATGTTCTGTTTATTTTGGGGCTGTGGTTGAGGAGGGTCATGTACTGAAATACCTCTGGTTTTCAATAATTTGTTGGCTTGGACAACTGTGTTCGTAAATTTGCTGTGGCTTTGCATGAAGGGTGTCTGTGTCCACAGGTAGAGTTGGGCAATTGTATTTCCCAACGAATTTGGTATTTTGAGTAGATAATTTTATTTAATTAAATGGGATTGGGGAGTTGTTCGTGGGTATCTTTTTAATCCTCATATTTTGGGAAATTGGCATTTGATAGGATTTTGTTTGTTGTGTTGTATGGGTGTTGGCCTTCTTTTCTTTCTTGTTGGGGTTGTTGTTGGGTAGTGGGGGGGAGGGAGGTTAGGCTAGCCTTACGAAAATTTTTATGTCTTATTTCTGTGGAGAATTTAGGCCTGGAAATTGGCGGTGAGATGAATCTGGCTGCGGGAATCCAGGTCGCTCAATTGGCACTAAAGCATCGCCAAAATAAAAAGCAGCAACAAAGAATTATAGTCTTTGCTGGAAGGTGCTGCGAGTTTTTTTATGTTCTTTGCTCTTCAATGTATCATGTTTTTCTTCTTCAATTTGATATTGATATTGGGTGCTTTCAGTCCCATCAAACATGACAAGAAGTTACTGGAGATGATAGGAAGGAAGTTAAAGAAGAACAGTGTAGCACTTGATATTGTCGACTTTGGGGAAGAAGATGAAGGGAAACCTGAGAAACTGGAAGCTCTGCTTGCTGCTGTGAATAATAACGACACCAGCCACATTGTTCATGTTCCTTCTGGTCCAAATGCTCTTTCTGATGTTCTGATAAGGTAGGCCATTATGATTTATTCCTTGAAAGTTGTTGTCAACCGTAGAACATGTTTCGATTTTCCTTATGTATTTGATTGTTTGGTAGCACGCCTATCTTCACCGGGGATGGGGAAGGTGGAAGTGGATTTGCGGCAGCGGCTGCAGCAGCTGCAGCTGGTGGTGTCTCTGGTTTTGATCTTGGTGTTGATCCCAATCTGGATCCTGAGCTGGCCCTTGCTCTTAGAGTTTCCATGGAAGAGGAAAGAGCAAGGCAAGAAGCAGCAGCTAAGAAGGCTGCAGAGGTAGCTGCTAAGCAGGAGAAAGGAGGAGAACAACAGCCATCATCACAAGATGCAACCATGACTGAAGGTGCCAGTGGTTCAGCTTCTGAAGCAGATAATAAAAAAGATGATTTAATGGTCAGTATCATTGTTAAGCCTTTCAGTTTGCCTGGTGTTATTAAGTCCATTTCTCAATCATTTAATTAAGAACCTAGAAAGACCCCAAGCTATTGATTTTGAGGAAAATGTCCGATTTTCATGCAAATGAAATGCATCTGTTGGTTTCTGACCAAAAAAAAAAAATGCATCTGTTGGTTGGAATTTTACATATCTACTGTTATGGATGCTCCACAGCTTTCATGCTGAGATATTTAAAGCTGTTTTTTACAATCAAATAGGATTTTCCTATTGGGAGATTTTCCTCCGAGAGAGAGAGAGAGAGAGAGAGAGAGAGAGAGAGAGAGAGAGAGAGCTGTCCCCTGATTGTTTATCCTGTGCACCAGGATAAGTATATTCTTGATTAAAATTCATGCAAGTATCTGAAAGGAGAAAGAGTCTCTGTAGGGGATTGTATCTAGATGATGATTTCATAAGTAATGGTGCTTCTATTTTCCCATCTGGTTCACATCCTTGACCTTATGTGAGTTTTAAGAATACCACAACTGTCTGCATACATTATGGGACTTTTGCTTTGTTATTATTGAATGTTCAAAACGTATTGTCTCTTGTTGAAATTATAGCATGAGGTTCATTGGTTTTTCAAGGCTGAAGCAGATTTTGGGACGCTGAGGGAAATTATGATTATATGGTGTTATTCCCCTATGTTTTCAAATTATCTAGTTTTTCCGTGCTGTTTGTCAAATGAAGCAGACTGAAGGCTTTGATGATTTAAATGTCTACTTGTGAAAAATTTGCTGCATCTTGTTTTGATTCCCAATTGGGGCTGCCTATTTTAGGATTCTTGCAAAGTCCTCAATGTTTACTGCATGACGGTGAAACTAATTACTCCCATCCTCTATGATCACATGATTGACCTGTGTTACCTTACTATTTTGAAGGGTTGCAATTAACTTAAAACTTATCATAATTACGTGAGGGATGCAATTTGCAAAAAACATGTTTTCTTACTTTTTTCATCTTTTTGGACTCTGGGAAATGTGAATTTTAATGATAAGATCATTTGTTTGTTGGCCCCCACTCATTACATTTACTGGTTGAACTTGGGACTAATATTTGTTTAAGTGGCAGGATGACGAGAATGCTTTGCTACAGCAGGCCCTTGCTATGTCGATGGATGATACCACCTCTAGCCATGATATGCGAGACACTGACATGTCAGAGGCAGCTGCAGATGATCCGGATTTGGCTCTAGGTTAGATCTTGTTATTTAGCCTTATGTCTTGTGTCCACCCCCAACAGATGGGTGAATGGTATTCACCTGTCTTCTTGTGTGCTACTGTATAGAAGAGATGCTTTGGAAACTCACATGGTCTCGTGTTATCATACGAGAAAGAGAGACTGCACTGCATGTTGACATCTTTCACAACACTAGTTATGCCTTCCGTGAATTCCCTTGAAATTGATTTCCTTCCTGGCTTACATCTATTGTGGAGAGAAATATGGATTGGCATGCTATCTCTTTGTTGCAACGTTGGAAGCATATTGAAGACAATTTTTTTCCTTCTTGCTGGTTGGTGGTGTAATAAATTACTGTGTGGTGCTTGCAGCTCTTCAATTGTCGGTTCAGGACAGTGACAAAGATTCCTCAGGCCAGACAGATATGAGCAAGTTGTTGGCAGACCAATCCTTTGTGTCATCCATAATTGCATCGGTACGTTTGATGCATCTTTTATTTGAACCCTTGAATTCTTAGTTTTAACATAGAAAGCAATTGGGTTGCCTAGCTTCCATGTGATGATGATTTGTTGCCCCTGCAGCTGCCTGGAGTGGATCCAAACGATCCTTCTGTCAAGGATTTGCTTGCTTCCATGCAAAACCAGTCGCAGGTGCGATTTTAACAGTAATAGAAGCCCTGGTAGAAGTGGGATCTTTTGTGTATCTGATATAGGGTATCATAGTTATCCATCGGTTCGATGCTCCATTCTTGGGTTTTCTGTGTGTAAATGAGGGTGTAAATTGGCTTGATTTTGATTAATGGTGCGTTTGTTTCGCGGAAAACTTACCATTTCTGGAAAATACTTTCCAGGAAATCATTTTCCAGGAAAATGAGTTCATTTTTTGGTATTTGGCTAAAACTTAAAAAAGACTTGGAAAGGATTTTCAGTTATTTGGTAAGAAAAATGAAAAATCTGAAGGTGAAAATTATCAAAAAATTTGTATTTTTAAAATTATTTCAAATTATTTTTTATTTTTAAATCATTTTTTGTAAGAAAAGAAAATACATGAATATTTTCCTTCTTAGAAAGAAAAGAAAAAGAAAAAACAAGAAAAAAAAAAAAAAAAAGGAAAGAAAAATATTAACAAATTCAAGATGAGCAATTCCGGAAAGTGTTTTCACCTTCTTAGGTAAGGTAATTCACTTTCTTAAAATTAAACATGATATTTGTGTTGTCCGGAAAGTATTTTCCGTTGACTAAATCATTTTCAGAGAATCAAATGGATGAAAGTACAGGAAATACTTTCTGGAAAAACACTTTCACCAAAACAAACACACCATAAGTAGGACTTGTATTTTCTACTTGATTACTTATGGATGTTACTGCACGAGTACTGTAGAGAATGCTAATTTTTTTTCCTAACACTTTGGTTCCTCTGTTAGAGCTCCAGTTTATACAAGGAGTGCAAGTTATAACGTATGTGCTATGAGCCTAGGGCTATAATCATGATATGATCTTTGACAAACTGCCATGTTCTCTCTATTGCAGAAAAAAGATGAAGACAAGGGGCCAAATGAAGAGGAGAAGCAGTGATTTCTATAGTCATTATTTGCCTGTCAGGTTATTATTCTCATGAAATAGTTGTAGAAACATACGATCGTCTGTGCAATGTGAACTTACGAATGGAATGACTGGTTCTAATGAAAATCTTGTTGCTGCGGGGGTTTGGTAGGTAGTGATCCTTCCTCTGGAGCCATAGAAGTGCATGTTCACATGGGAAGAATTCAAGAAAGCAAAGAGAGCAGAGAAGTAGTAGTTACCAAGTCGAGCTGACAACTTTTATGGGGTTATTTGAATATTGAGCTTGGCTCTCTGTAGTTTGCTAGGGGTTTAAAGCTTTCTGGAACTTGTACGCTGTGCTATTTCGCCCCTTTGTTAATCTCTTTTACAAGAGCAGTTCATTACAGAAATTGGATGTCAATATTTTAAATGATCAATGCTTTGTCCGAGTGAAATTTCGATGATATTTGAGATTTTTTGAAGCTCTGTACTATCCGTGTGGTAAGCTGTCTAGATCGGCCGTCCAAATGATAATGCTTTGTCCGAGTGAAATTTCGAGGATATTTGAGATTTTTTTAAGCTCTGTATTGTCCGTGTGGTAAGCTGTCTAGATCGGCCGTCCAGTCATCATGTCATGTCGATCCTCAAGGATCCTCTCTCCTGGTCCACATTCCTTTGAAAAGCATGAATTGATGAGGTTTCATGACAATGACCGGAACTCTGTATTGATACGACTTGAGCTTTATTTGCCTCCAAACTTGCCCTAGTAGTGTGCATCGAGATTTGGCATAGGAGCTGGAAATTTGATGGGGATATCCGAATGCTCGCTCGAGCGTTGGATGGTTCTTCAGTAGTATGGCTAGAGTCGGGGTTCCATCAAGTTACCATATACTTGTTTTTCAGTGCCTGTCTGCTAACCTATTAGTGCCTACTGTGCTGTCAGGCTGCTTTACGTTGCGCTCCATCAGTTTCTGCAGCGGCACCAGCACCAGAACAAGCAATAAATACGCACGAAGCCGAAATGTTAATAGGTCGAAAGGGTCCTATTGCGGTGGTCCAAAGGTTTTCCTTAATGCTCTAGATCAACTGCCATACGTGACGGGGACAGAGGGCTTAATCCAAACTGTTGAAAAAGGTCCGACGATAATGGCCATAGGTCTTCTATGTTCTTTGGTTAATTGCCATCTTGGAGATAAAAGAGCTTCATTCCAAAATCTGGGTAGCTTTGAGTTTAGCTTGTTAGGGGTATTAACTATGGCATTATCTCAGGATCGGAGGGTGTCATTGGCTGGGCGGACATGAGCTCTGCCCGAGCTCATCCAGGCCCGTGGAGATCGATTGAATTGGCGTATGGACAGATTGGACAAATGGGTTCTATCTACTGAAAACCCGACTTGATCATCTAAGCAATAGTATTAGCTCTTTTAAACAAACTTAGGAATCTAACATTGGCGTATAGAATTGATATATTTAAAAAGATATGACAGATTATTACCGAAAAGTAGCATTTTAACAGGTAAGCAAATATGTAACACGCAAACCGAATCCTGCAGCGCATTACATTGTTGACATTTCCCTTTTACAAATCAATTCTAGCCCCACCGGCAACAGTGAGTAAGCCGCCGCCCCATGCATAAGACAGGATGCTGCGTTCGGTATTGACGTTTCCAGCTTCGGCATTTTCCAACCAAGTCTTCCACACGTGCTAGTTTCTTGTTGTTTTCCCGCCTTGTCGCGTCATGGTGAATCAATCGTTATCCTTGTCCGGTTCGAAAGCGTCTCCCCTGTCCTCTCTTTCTGGGCCAGCTTCGTCCGTTCTCTTGGCTCTGTATAGAAGTCCCCACGGCTTCTCTTCTATGGAGGGCACTCGTTACTTTGGTCTTGTTTGGGTTGTTGTTGTATTTGGCGCGTTGCAACTGTCGTCATGGAGTTCGTGAGTAAGTTCGGTCTCACTTTTAAATCAATCTAAGGTTACTCCCTTCACGTTCTCTTGTCAAGAACCGTCTTGGGAATGACAGTAGGTTGTTGGATGATAATGTGGCCTAAAATGAGACGTAACTCCCAATGAATGTTGAACTGAAGTCGGGGAAACTTCTGGTGGAAGTTACTGAGGTGTGAAGGACAATCCGTCGCAGCGTAGATCACTCTGAATCAATCATTTTCCTCGAGGATCCGATGTCGGTTCTCTCCAACAAGGGACGAAGGAACCAGTAAAGAGAAAAAAAACGGATCTCTTTTGACATTAAGTAACCAACAGACCGGCTCACATGAATATAGAGATGGAATTCGATTTATACGTATTCGATTCTGCCTGACGGTATCTTATGCAAACATTAATGTATACCCGATTATACTGTTTGCACTGACGACGAAGTAGGCAGAGATTGCCGAGGTTTATGAAGAGGAAGTCTGACTTTTATAATCGGACACCATCATTTTATCGAAAAAGATTTTAGTGTTTTTTTGCATAAACAAGTGTATCTGCCGCATTAAATTTTGGCCTCATTGAATGATAACGCCCAAACAAAGAAAGTAACTTTGCACTTTTAACTATAGAAAGAGAGAGTGAAGCAAAAAGGGTAGGCCTTAAATGGAGTACCCATTTCAGAGTCTGTGCCAAAATCACCGTCAAGAGTCAACATGGCCAGGCAGTAAAATCCAATATAACCAGACAAGCTCCACCTGTCATCACTCCATCACTGGTCCAATTTTTTGCTGATTTCACCATTCATCAATCTTATAAATTCAATGGTCCCTGAGTACAATGAACAGAGAGAGAGAGAGAGAGAGAGAGAGAGAGAGAGAGAGAGAGAGAGAGATTTGTGAGCGTGTGTCGTTGCTGCTGAAATGGGTACTCTTGTGGCTTCTTGTTTTGTAGTTCTGATTTTGGAGATTGTATGGTTGTATGGAGGAGTGGATGGTGCTTATGTGAAGTACAACACCAGTGCTGGGGTTGTGGAAGGAAAGTTGAACGTGCATTTGGTCCCACATTCGCACGATGATGTTGGTTGGTTGAAGACCATCGATCAGTACTTTGTTGGCTCCAATAACTCCATCCAGGTGCTTAAATTTTCGGGATCAAAGAGCGAAACGTAGTTTGGTTATATTGTCCAGTTGATGAATAATTATGGGTTTAGGTGAATGGGAAAATGTTTTTGTGTTATTGGTTTTGCAGGGTGCTTGCGTCGAGAATGTGCTCGATTCCGTCATCAAAGCATTGGTGCAAGATTCCAATAGGAAGTTTGTGTTTGCCGAGATGGTAAATTCTGCCAATTTCAGACTCTCTCAGCGTGTGTGTACATGATGGCGTTATCTAGATTATAATGCATATCTCTGAAGGCTCATTTTTGTTTTGATCATCTTCAAACCCTGTTTTGAGTTCTCTGCAATCAGTCAATTTTGCTATCTCAGGCTTGAATGTAGTTGATCAGCTTGACTCCGCTGGTCTAAAGCATTGTTTTGAAATTTCAATCCAATTGAAGGTGGTGCTATTAATCTAACAATTCTGCAAATTCATTATGGTTGACATGAAGATACCAATGGCTTTGGACTTTAACAAAGTTAAAATCTTTATGCAATTTTGCTATTCAATTGCATCAGAAGAGTAACTAGGCATGCCACCAAGGCACACTAGACAGAAGATATGGAAGTTCAGCATAACAGTCCCAATTAACATGAAAATGGCAGTTGCATGTTTTTCATTTATAATTTCATGAGGATGACAAAGAAGTACTTTGGCAAGATGAACCTTTGAAATTACGTGGCCGCATGCTTTCTGTCTTTTATGCTTCATGAACACTACATTTGATAGTACCTGTTACCATTTTTTACCCGTGAATGTTGGTTATTATTCTGCAGTAAGGACGTCTACCGTTTATTAATCTAAACACAGAAGAAAGATTTGATGCCTCAGACAATTCTATCTTTGGAATTTCAATCACCTTTACATTTATAATCTTGTGAACTTGCATACTAATTCTCCTAGTCTTCTCAGCCTCAGATTGTCCCCCTTAATTGCTTATTCTCAGAGCCCTCTTCTAAGACCCTCAATCAAAGACTAAAAATCCAATGAGTAGAGAAAGTGCAATTTAACCAAAATAAATTTTAACCAAACTTTTATATTGCAATGTTTATACTTTATTATTGTTGTAAGACAATGCACTTTGAAGTATTTGTTTATCTTGATAGAAGCAGATCATAGCCAACTTCTGCCTCTCTTGAGGTGTACCTCACAAATTGTTTGCTCACAAATTGCTAAACAATCGTGGTTTCTGTGAACAAACAGTTGTTTTTACTCCACTGTCCACTTTCAAATGAGCTTAGCTTGATACAGCCACTAACAAATTTCATGAAAATGATAGGCTTTCTTCCAAAGGTGGTGGTTAGAGCAAAGTCCAGAAACGCAAGAACAAGTGAGGAAACTTGTGAATGCTGGCCAATTTGAATTCATGTATGCACTCAGTAAGCATTTAAATGGGTCTCTGGCAATTTCTGCACTATTACTGTCCTGACAGTAGTAGTGTTGGCAATTTACAGAAATGGCGGATGGTGTATGCATGACGAGGCAACAACTCATTACATCGACATGATTGACCAAACAACTCTAGGTCATGGCCTGATAAAGTCACAGTTCAACAAAGTTCCTCGAGTTGGATGGCAAATTGATCCGTTTGGACATTCTGCCGTGCAAGCTTACCTACTCGGAGCTGAGGTAGAAGATTCTATCTAAGGTTTTCTCAATTTCAACCTTTTCTGTTTTCACCTTCCAATCAGTCTTAAGTGTAGCTCTGAGTTATTTTTTGGTTTGATCTCTGCTCACTGTGATGCAACCATTAGACTTTGGAAAGTATCATGTTGTCTAATTTTCTCTGTCCTTAAATGGAAAAAAGAGTTGCCCAGCATGGTTGTTTTCCCCAATAAATTTCCATGCTTTGTGTTGTATTTCCTATAAAAGGACCGTCACATTTTTTTGCAGGTTGGATTTGATTCCCTGCATTTTGCGAGAATCGATTATCAAGACAGAGCGAAACGCAAGAATGATAAATCTCTTGAGGTTATATGGCGTGGATCTAAAACATTTGGTTCTTCATCTCAGGCATGAATTGAAAGCAGCCTCATTACCTTCATTTTTCTTGGTTACTTTGCCTCAACGATTAATATCATGCATTTGTCTGTGCTGTGCAGATTTTCACAAATGTATTTCCTGATCACTATGGTCCACCGGAAGGTTTTAAATTTGAAGTGTCTGATGATTTTGAGCCTGTTCAGGTGCTGATATTCAACCAAATCAGTCACCTTCAAGTTATTCATTTTGTTCATCTTTCTAGCAGATGGATTCACAATTGGGATATTCAAACTGCAGGATAATACTCTCCTATATGATTACAATGTTGAAATAAGAGTGAATGATTTTATTAGTGCAGCAATGACACAGGTACACTCTCAGCTATTTGCAGACAATAGCTTTGTTGTATCTTGGTTTGTCTCTGACTGAGACAGACCATTATCGAGTAATTAGTTGTGAATAAACATCATTGAGGTACATATTTAGGAACTCATTTTTCCTGTGAACAGGCCAATGTTACAAGAACGAATCACATTATGTGGACAATGGGTGAAGATTTTACCTACCAATACGCTGAGTCTTGGTTCAAGCAGATGGACAAATTCATTCATTATGTTAACAAGGTCAAACTACCTGCTCCATTATTTGCTTTATTACGATAATATGCAAGTGATTATGCTTCAAAACATTAGAAGTTTTTCAAAAACTCATTTCCAGATTCAGATAATTTGGAAACTTCCCTTAGGCATCAAGGTCATGGTACTTTCCCTTGTATCTCTTTCTTTGAGATGTAACCCAAAAAGATCTATAATTAGTTTAGAATAAGATTTTCTAAGCTTACTCTGGAGAGGAGAGATGCTTTTAACCTTTCCTTTTCTTTCAATGCATTTGCCATAATTTTCTTTTCCTGTTCCTGGTGTTTCTTCTCTCTCAGGATGGTCGGGTGAATGCCTTTTACTCTACACCATCTATTTATGTCGATGCCAAAAATGCAGAGAATATCTCATGGCCTTTGAAAACAGATGATTACTTGCCGTAAGTATCACTTTTCTACCCATCTCAGTTGCCTCTATGTGATATTTCTATTTTAATCACCATTCACTAGATAAATGGCAAGCACTTGCTTCTGTGTACAGGTATGCAGATAGGGAAGATGCCTATTGGACTGGTTTCTTTACTAGCCGGCCAGCCCTGAAAGGATATGCCAGGATGCTAAGTGGATATTATTTGGTATTGTTTCTCTTTCTTGGAGTTCATACTTTATCACAACACAACACTGTATATCCCTTCCTGTTGTTGCTGAGTACGACGCCAGCAACTTAAATGATTTTGACTTCAGTGTGAGCTTACATTAAACATCGCCATGATAGGGCTCTCTTTTGTCTATATAGGCAGCACGCCAACTTAAATTTCTTGCGGGGCGCAGGTCCAGTGGTCCTAGCACTTACAGGCTTGGAGATGCCTTAGGACTAGTGCAACATCATGATGCTCTCACCGGTACTGCTAAGCAGCACACAACCAATGATTATGTGAAGCGACTAGCTATTGGAGCTTCTGAGGTTGGATACTCAAGTCCCAATGAATTTGCCCTCTGGTGTTTTTTGCTCTCGCCTCTCAATTTATTTCAAAATGCTATTTGTTCTAAAATCGATTAGGCTGAAGCTGTCATTGATAATGCTCTCTCATGCCTAGTTAGTAAGAAACCAGGAGGTCAATGCTCATCACCTACTTTAAACTTTAGCCAGGTAAGTTCTAATTTAGTCCCTTCAGTTTCCGACCAAAAGAATTTGTAAACGATCTTCAAACTATAACATAAACAAGTCATTTCATTGGGCTTATATTTTGTCTGAAGACTAGATGTTTCACTTACTGAAGATGACCTGTATTCATCTCTTGTTTACATCACTTCCTTTACAGTGCCAATTACTCAATATAAGTTTCTGCCCAGCAACAGAGGAAGATATCCCGGACGGAAAGAGTCTGGTAACTTTTTGGGTTATGTTGTACAAATTCTTTAAAGAAATATGTGTTCTAATTGAAATTTTCTATATCAGGTTATGCTAGCATATAATTCGCTTGGATGGAATCGAACTGATATTATAAGGATCCCCGTGAGTTTTTACTTCTTTCCTGTTGTGGCATTAGTTTATGCATCAAGAGATTGATAATTGCTCCTAGATATAATGTGGCAATGACAATGTCACCAGGTTACTGATTCAAATTTTGTCGTCCGTGACTCTTCCGGATATACTGTTCAAGCGCAATTTGTTGATTTGGATAATGTTACCATCAACTTGAGGAACTTCCACGTGAAAGCCTATTTGGGATTGTCGCCAAATCAGGTCCCTAAGTACTGGCTTCTATTTCAAGTTTCATTACCGCCATTGGGTTGGAACACATACTTCATCTCTAAAGCAGCTACAGAAGGTTGGTATTTACATACTTGATTCTCATATTCAAGCCTTTGAGATTGATACTTATATTTTCTGCCATCGCTCGCTAGACTAAATCTCACGAATAGGAAGTAGAATAACTAACAAGTCAAAATTCAAACCCATAATAATCTGCATGAGGTAAAATGCATCATGTAGGAGTGGATATGAGCCTAGACATGCTCCAAAACTATTCAGAATCCATTTGTGGTGCTTGTGGCTGTAAAACTGATCAGCACAATTAATTTGACGCAGCTTCATAGTAGTTAATGAGCCATGTTGACTCGTTTAAACCTAATTTTCCCTTGTCTGGGCTTCAAATGCAGGGAAAACTAAAACTAGTTTCGTTTCTACACTGGGGAATCCACAAAATGAGATGATAGAAGTTGGACCAGGGGATCTGAAGATGCTATTTTCGTCAACCTCTGGGCAACTTGTCCGGATGTTCAACACTAAAACTGGGGTGAGTCCAGTTAACATTATAGAATTTTGTGTATCGGCGAGATTTTCTTCCAAAGCATGTTCACTGTTCTGTTACCATTTCACTATGCATAGATAATTCTGTTGAACTTATCATTCTCATTCACATCTTTAAAGTTCTCTGGACAAAAATCATACTAGCAACTTTTTTGTGGAAAAACTTGCTCTTTTACAAAGATAATTTACAAGCCCAAATACCTGGCTCTGAGAAAAGGACTATTTTGTATACTGCCAAAAGTATGTTTATGAACATCTCAGTCACCAGTTTCTCTTGAAATCCAAAAAAACTATATATTGACAGACACATCGGGCATCCAAACAAGTTTCTATGATGAGAAAGGGTTCTGGAATGCAACTGGCTGCTTCAGCTTTCTAGCATAGATCACATGTTCTAAATAATTTTTTGGATGCTTATTGATTGATAAACCGGTTCTGTCTTCGTTTTCCACTGAGGATCAGTTGAATCAAACTTTTCTGTTATGGAGCACTATCTCATCTCCATATTCTTCCTTTCCTTTTGCTTCTTGGATTGGGTCTCATGTGGTTGGCATCTTAACCTACTTTATTAGTATGTCTCGGATTTCAATGTTTGCAGCACCTTTTGTCCTCTTAGGACTTGAGACGAATGTGTAATTCTAGTTTCAAGGGTCATGGAACAATCTATCGGTAAAAACGAGGCGTCCATTCACAGCAGCAAAAGCGAAATAATGATGAGAACTCCTAAAATTAGACATTTCGATTCATATAATGACAGATTTTCTTCTGGGTTTGACAAGAATTCAATGTTCTACAATATAACACATCCTGTCCTTTTTACTTATTGGATTACCTTCCAGTGCATTCCCATGGGTTTCTTATATGCTACTGTGAGGCTATGCCAAATTCACTGCATAGCATCTATAGTGTGCTGACTCAAATTTACCAGGTTGATGTACCAGTACAGCAAACCTATCTCTACTATGCGTCAAGTGTTGGAGATGCAGATAATCCTCAGGTAACTCTTTCTATGCTTGGTTTGTGACACGATGCAGACTGGTATCTAGACCTACGCACAACACAAATCAAGGAGTGGTAGGTAGATAGCTGCAAGTGCTCAGCAGAGTTCTTTTAACGCAGGCTTCCGGTGCGTACATCTTCCGTCCAGATGGGGCGCGTCCAACTATTGTTTCAAGAAAAGTAAGCAGCTTGCCATTACTCAGCTGTGCATCCTCTAACTAACTCTTGGAACATTAAAATACTACCTTCGGGGATGTTCTATATTAAATCTTTTCTAACAACAAGATTGGACACATAAAAGTTCATGACCTATTTCAACTCTCACAGGTTCCCCTGAAGGTTGTTCGGGGACCACTAGTCGATGAAGTGCATCAAAAGTTCAGTTCATGGATCTACCAGGTCATTTGTTTGATAAATTATGTTCAAGCACAGATTGTTCTTGCTTATCCCGATAATTTGCTTTGCTGCCTCTGTAATTTCTTTTCAAGAACCTATTGGTTTTAGTTTTCATGGGCTTACAAAGCACAAGATACTTGAAGGACCCAAAAATGTCCACAATGTTGATATTTCAACGGCGTTGAACTGAAGCACAGTAGTATTTGGCTTGAATAGCTCAGCTGCTGATCAGAAATGTCATTCATTTAACCAGAATCCTTGACCCAGGAAAAAATTGGACTTGTTCATTGCATGTTGGACATCCTTATTAATAGCTTAAATGTTCAAGTTCTATCCAAGTGAACATATACAGTAATTAAGTTTGTTGAACAGTTTACTACCTTAGCAAACAAATAATTATAAGGGTTTTGATTTGATGGTAGAGAACTGGAGGTTAATGTACTTTTATTATGCCCCATTTTTCATAGCTAATTCAGATTTAGTATGTCAAGTTACCAAATTCATTCCAGAACACTCGAAGGAAGAAATCACGACATTCTTGAAAAACCCTTTTTTGTCCCATTGGGTATGAATTGCCGCTAATGAAGTGCTTCTTATGAAGTTTTGGACCGGTATAATGTGATCACACGAGTCAAATGGCTTGATTCTCACACATCTGATTGTACTTTTTTTCACTAAATTAGGTCACGAGATTACATAAGGACAAAGAGCACGCTGTTGTTGAATTTACAGTGAGTTGCCCTTCCCTATTTTTGTTGCTTTGTAAACTCTCATTTTCTACATATGACAGAGTTATGCAACAAAACAGTTGGTTGAATTTTCAATGCCTTGCATGCAAAATCAATGGATTAATTGTCACTAACGTCTACGTACTAAAGATTAAGCCTCTTCAGTCTCCAAGAAATCCTCTTAAGACTTCTTGCTTTGAACTTTGAAGATTGGACCAATTCCAACAGATGATGGAGTTGGGAAGGAGGTGATAACACAAATGACGGCAAATATGGCAACGGAGAAGACCTTCTACACCGATTCTAATGGAAGGGATTTCATAAAACGGGTAAACTCCGAAACCCACATTTCCTGTAGATGCCGCCTTTGCTTATGTCTTGAAATAATTGACATTCTCGATGGATGATCTGCATAATAGTACTAGCAGATGGTGTGCAATTTTTCCTATACTTGTTATTGTATACGGACTCACTCCACCAAGCATCTATCCTAGTGATGTAGTTATTAATTATGATGTTCTTTGAGTATTTCAAATTCCAAATGTTGTTTAAAAGTAAATTTTGGTTCACTTATCATTGAAAAAGATTAGCTGGAATCTGCATTTTCATTATTTCACTGAAAAAGCAAAATGGTGTGCAAGATATTATTCTCTTCCAGTCACACCGTTAATTCATACAACAGCCATCTTGCTCGATTGTCCTAGGCTGATGCGAAAAAGCTTACTATGGTTTGTGCAGGTGCGAGATTATAGACCAGATTGGTCCCTCACTGTTACTGAACCTGTTGCAGGAAATTACTATCCAGTAAGTTCTTTGATTAAATGATTTAGCAAATGATTGCTAGTGATAATATGGTCCTTGAATAGATGAAATTTCATCAACCTACATCATAGACTCATAAATATTTTTTTTCCTTAAAAATGATCCTATCGTCCAACGCTATGCCCTCAGATTAATCTTGCAATTTTCATCACGGACAACAAAACCGAATTCTCGGTCTTAGTGGATCGTGCTGCTGGAGGAGCCAGTATCAAAGATGGGCAAATCGAGTTGATGCTTCACAGGTTCGGCACATTATTTCCATTCTCCACCCCAAATGATTACTTCCCTTCTTCAAATTAAAAATCTTTTACCTTCTCTTGCTTCACGTACCAGGCGAATACTTAAAGATGACAGCAGAGGAGTGGGGGAACCTCTCGATGAGATGGTGTGCATTTCAAATAGTACGTGCAAGGGACTAACGGTGCGTTACATCGTCAGAAGTTATTTGTGGACAACCAATTGTTTCTCCTCGTTCATTTTCCCAATTGATGTTGTGTTTCCAGGTACGAGGACACTACTATATAGGCATCAACAAACCAGGGACCGGAGCTCGCTGGCGTCGGACTACTGGCCAAGAAGTGTACTCGCCTTTAGTTTTGGCTTTTGCACATGAGGTAGGGATTGAATGCATTAGCTTTTTGTGGTCTATGCTTAAGCCTTCATCTGAGCAAAAGACAATGACCGTGCAGAAGATGGAGGACTGGACAGCATCTCATGTTACTGCGGTGACTACCATGGATTCGAGTTACAGTTTACCTCAAAATGTCGCTTTAATCACTCTGCAGGTAATTGAGTTTTAACTCAAATCCTCTCTATCTCTCTGTGAGATTAATTGACCTTTCCGTTTCGCAGGAGTTGGATGATGGAAGTGCACTTCTACGTCTTGCCCATCTTTACGAGGTGAGGAAAGTACTTCATTACACCCTTTTAGCCCAAAAAGGAGGAGCTTCGTCAACCTATATCATTCGAATGGGATGTCATTTGGGCTATGATATAAAACCCCATGTGAGATCTAGAATCAACAGAACTGTGAATCTTCGCAAACCCCGATGGGAATGTAGTCCAACTATTGAGGCATCGCCTCTTGGATCGACTAAACCGACTTTTTCTAGGCTATTCACTCACTAACACACTTTTGACACCCTCATCAGTCATTTATTCCCACTTCAATCAATGAGAGGTGATTGATAGATAACACATAGTATTCATTTCCATCTTCTTCTTGTGAATATATATCTAGCCGGGTGAAGATGCTGAATATTCGACCTTGGCTAAAGTTGAGCTGAAGATGATGTTCGCCGGAAGGACGGTAAGGAAAGCTTGTACAGCTCCAATCCCATTATTATTCTTCTTAGTATCTTCCTACCACACAAAGTAGTTTCTTATACTGATGGACATAATGTGGTCATTGATATATATGGCCTTGAGTTCAGATAAAGGAAGTAAAAGAGATGAGCCTGTCCGCGAACCAAGAGAAGTCTGAAATGAAGCGGATGACATGGAAAGTCAAAGGGGAAGTCGCGTCGGAGCCGATGCCCTTAAGAGGCGGCCCTGTCGACGTGTCGGATCTTGTTGTCGAGCTCGGTCCCATGGAAATTCGCACCTTCTTGCTGAAATTCTAGGCATTGCATATTATGTCTCTTTTCATGTAATAAATTAACTTTCGATGTCTCTTTAATGCATTTTATAATAAAGAGATCGACCAGTGCCCCAAAGGGTCCAATTTAGTTTTAGTGCACTTACAGTATAAATGAAGAAGGGTAGGCGAGGCTCCGTATGTTTCGTGAAAAATTTGACATTTATGGGATGTATTTTCCAAGAAGTAATTTCGAGAAAATTACTAATATTTTCCGGGATTAACTGAAATTTAAAAATAATTGGTAAATTACTTTTCATCGTTAAGAAAAGATAATCTAATTTTATTTTCTTAAATAAATATATATTGTTTGGGCTCTAGTGACTTGGACACAAGCAATCGGGCATGGGCACCAGGGTCCCAGGCCCGGGACCCAGCGCCGGTGCTCGGGTCCCCAAACCCGAGCCCCAGTTCATGGACACTAGACTCGATACCTTGGTGCCCGTGCCCAGGTCCCAACACCCGGTTTATGAGTACATAGTCAATTTTTGCCGAGGTTTATAAAGAGGAAGTCTGACCAGCATAACCGGACAAGATCATTTGATCGAAAAAGATTGATTTTTTTTTTGTCCTTTGTGTTGGCCGGCGTGTCCTACCCATATTTCTTACTTTGGCCTCGCTGGATTTTAATAACCCAATGTGCTCAATTATTGAATGATTGCGACAACACAAAGAAAGTGTCTTTCTACTTATTAACTATTGAAAGAGATGACGAAGCAAAAAGATTTGGTCTTTAATGGAGTTCCATTGCAGAATCTGTGCCAACTCTCCGTGACACGAGTCGACATCCTACAGAGTCATTACGGATTGCAGGCCGTCCAATATAGCCCAGTATAACCGGCGGAGATCCGCACATCACTCAATCATTGGTCCAAATCTTGGTGAGTTCACCACTCGCCAATTTTATCCAGTCAACAAAAGCCGAGAGAGAGAGAGACAGAGACAGAGACAGAGAAACAGAGACAGATTGGGTGTGTGTGTAGTGGTTGCTGAATGGATACTCTTGTGGGTTCTCGTTTTGTGATTGTGATGTTGGAGATTGTATGGTTGTATGGAGGAGTGAATGGAGCTTACATGAAGTACAACACTGCTGCTGGGGTTGTGGAAGGGAAGTTGAACGTGCATTTGGTCCCGCATTCGCACGACGACGTTGGATGGTTGAAGACCATCGATCAGTACTATGTCGGCTCAAATAACTCCATCCAGGTCCTAGAATTTTTCGGGATCAAAGAGCATAGTGAAGTTTGGCTATATATTGATTTGTTGATGTATAATTATGCGGTTATGTGAATGGGAAAATGTTATTGTGTCATTGGTAGTGCAGGGTGCCTGCGTCGAGAATGTGCTTGATTCCGTCATCAAAGCGTTGGTGCGAGATCCCAATAGGAAGTTCGTGTTTGCTGAGATGGTAAATTCTGTTAATTTTAGACTCTTTCTGATGCATATCTCTGAAGGCTCATTTTTGTTTTGATCATCTTCAAACCATGGTTTTGAGTTCTCTGCTATCAGTCAATTTTGCTTCCTCAGGGTTGAATCTAGTTGATCAGCTTCGCTGGTCTGAAGCATTGTGGAAAAACTTCAATCCAATTGACCATCGTGATAATAATCCTATTCATATTTGTAATCAACAAATCTGCAAATCCATTATGGTTGACATGAAGATACTGGTTTTGGCCTCTAAAGAAGTCAAAAATCTTTGTGCAATTGTGCAATCCAATTGCAGCAGAAGGGTAGCTGAACTTCCAGGAATGCCACCAAGGCACACTAGACAGAAGCTACTTAAGTTCAGCATTACTGTCCCACTTAACATGAAAATGGCCACTACATGATTCTCAGTTTTAATTTCATGTTGATAACAAAGGACGTACCTTGGCAAGACGAAACTTTGGGATTATGTAGCTGCATGCTTTCTGTCTTTTATGCTTCATGAACACTACATTTGATAATACCCGTTACCATCTTTAGAGTTTCACTCACCTTTTGCATTTATATTCTCGTGGACTTGCATACTGGTTCTCTTCATCTTATCAGCCTCGGTCTATTCCCCTTAATTACTTATTCTCAGAGCTCTCTTCTATTACTTTAAATTAAGGCAAAAAAAAATGAGAGAGAGAAGAGACAAACTGTGATTTAACCAAAATAAATTTAACTATCAAACATTTATGCTGTAAATTTTGTACTTTCTTATTCTTGTAAGACAAAGCACTTTGTACTATATTATTTTTTTTATAGATGCGGACCATAGCCAAGTTCTGCTTCTTTTGAAGTGTGTACCTCACTAATTGTTTGTTCACGATTGTTAAACAATCGGTTCTGTGGACAAACAGTTGTCTTATGCTACAGCTTCTTCATGTCAGGCCTTCGCTCATTCCCTCCATTGTCCACTTACAAACGAGCTCAGCTTGACACAGTAACTAATGAATTTCATGAAATAATAGGCTTTCTTCCAAAGATGGTGGTTAGAGCAAAGTCCAGAAACACAAGAACAAGTGAAGACACTTGTGAATGCTGGCCAATTTGAATTCATGTATGCACTCAGTAAGCATTTAAATGGGTCTCTGGCAATTTCTGCACTATTACTGTCCTGACAGTAGTAGTGTTGGCAATTTACAGAAATGGCGGATGGTGTATGCATGACGAGGCAACAACTCATTACATCGACATGATTGACCAAACAACTCTAGGTCATGGCCTGATAAAGTCACAGTTCAACAAAGTTCCTCGAGTTGGATGGCAAATCGATCCGTTTGGACATTCTGCCGTGCAAGCTTACCTACTCGGAGCTGAGGTAGAAGTTTCTATTTAAGGTTTTCTCAATGTCAACCTTTTCTGTTTTCACCTTCCAATCAGTCTTAAGTGTAGCTCTGAGTTATTTTTTGGTTTGATCTCTGCTCACTGTGATGCAACCATTGGACTTTGGAAAGTATCATGTTGTCTAACTGTCTCTGTCCTTAAATGGAAAAAAGAGTTGCCCAGCATGGTTGTTTTCCCCAATAAACTTCCATGCTTTGTGTTGTATTTCCTATAAAAGGATCACCATTTTTGCAGGTTGGATTTGATTCCATGCATTTTGCGAGGATCGATTATCAAGACAGAGCGAATCGCAAAAATGATAAATCTCTTGAGGTCATATGGCATGGGTCTAAAACATTTGGGTCCTCATCTCAGGTTTGAAATAGAAGCAACCTCATTACCTTCATTTTCCTTGGTTACTGCACCTCAAAGATTAATAGTATGCACTTGTCTGTGCCCTTGCAGATTTTCACAAATGCATTTCCCATTCACTATAGTCCACCAGAAGGTTTCGATTTTGAAGTGTCCAATGATTTTGAGCCTGTTCAGGTGCGTGCTGTTATGCGACCAAATTAATCACTTTCAAGCTTCTTTTTTTTCTCTGGGAGACAGATTCACAATTGAGATATTCAAACTGCAGGATAATACTCTCCTATATGACTACAATGTCGAAAAAAGAGTGAATGATTTTATTAGTGCTGCAATGACACAGGTATACTCTTAGCTTTTTGCAGGCAACAGCTTTGTTGTATCTTGGTTTGTCTCTGACTGAGACTGACCATTGTCAAGTAATTATATGTGCAAACATTATTGAGGTACACATTTAGGAACTCATTTTTCGCCAATGAACAGGCAAATGTTACAAGAACAAATCACATTATGTGGACCATGGGTGATGATTTTCAGTACCAGTATGCTGAGTCTTGGTTCAAGGAGATGGACAAATTCATTCATTATGTTAACAAGGTAAAATTACCTGCTCTACTATTTGCTTTTACGATTGTAATACGCGAGTGTTTATGCTTTGAAAAGCTTGAAGTTTTGCAAAACCTCATCTATAGTCACGGATAATTTGGAGAGGAGAGATATGGTACTTTCGCCAGTATGTTTTTCTTTGAGATGTAACCCAAAGGATCTATAATTAGTTTAGAATAAGACTTTCAAAGCTTACTCTGGAGAGGAGAGATATGCTTTTGCCTTTTCCTTTTCTTTCAATGCATTTGCCATAATTTTCTTTTCCTATTCCTGGTATTTCTTCTCTCTCAGGATGGTCGGGTGAATGCATTATACTCTACACCATCTATTTACGTTGATGCCAAAAATACAGAAAATGTATCATGGCCTCTGAAAACCGATGATTACTTCCCGTGAGCACTGCTTTTTCAACCATCTCAGTTGCCTCTTTGTGATATATCTATTTTAATCACTGTCGACTAGATATATGACCAGCACTTGCTTCTGTGTACAGGTATGCAGATAGTAAAGATGCCTATTGGACTGGTTACTTTACCAGCCGGCCAGCCCTAAAACGATATGTTAGGATGCTAAGTGGATATTATTTGGTATTGTTTCCCTTTCTTGGAGTTCATACTGTATCAGAACACAGGATATCTCTTCCTGTTGTTGCCCTATTTGAAGCCGAGTAGAACGCCTATGACTTAAATAAATTTTTTTTTTTTGGTAGGGAAACTTAAATAATTTTGTCTTCACTGTGTGCAATCTTTGTGACTTAAGTTTCTGGAGGGATGAGTAGCGATATTTTTTAACTGTCTAGGTGCCATGGGCAGGGTTAAATCTTCAAATGAACATCTGAGGAGATATTGTGTTTTCCCCGCTTCCTTTGATGATTAATATCAGCTATTCCACATATGTACTAATTATAGCACCATTAAACATTGTCATGGCTGTGCTCTCTTTTGTCTATTTAGGCAGCGCGCCAACTTGAATTTGTGGTGGGGAGAAGTTCCAGTGGTCCTAGTACTTATGGGCTCGGAGATGCCTTAGGAATAGCACAACATCACGATGCTGTCAGCGGTACAGCTAAACAGCACACGACAAATGATTATGAGAAGCGCCTAGCTGTTGGAGCTTCTGAGGTTGGAAACTGAAATCCTGTTGATTTTTCCTTTTGGGGTTTTTAGATCTCAACTCTCAATTTAATCTCTAAATGCTCTGTTCTAAAATCGATTAGGCAGAAGCTGCCGTCAATAATGCTCTCTCGTGCCTAGTCAGTAAGAAACCAGGAGGTCAGTGCTCATCACCTGCTTTAAATTTTAGCCAGGTAAGTTTTAATCTAATCCCTAGAGTTTCCAACCAAAAGGATTTGTAAATGTTCTTAAAACTATCATATAAGCAAGTCGGTTCATTAAGAAATAAATTTTGTCTAAAGACCAAATGTTTCCCTTACTCAAGATGACGTGTATCCATCTCTTATTTGCGTCACTTTTTTTACAGTGCCAATTGCTCAATATAAGTTTCTGCCCAGCAACAGAGGAAGATATTCCGGACGGAAAGAGTTTGGTAATTTTTTGGGAGCAAAAGGACACCAGAAGTGCCATAAGTTGTGTACAGAGGATACTTTGGTGCTATAACTTTTTTTCAAAACACTTTAATGCCAAGTTGAAGGAAAAGAGATCACTTAAGTGCTAATTTGGTCGAAAATCCGACATGGCATTTTTTATTAATTTTTTACGCCGACATGGCTCGCCGGAGGATGAATCGATGTGTATAGTTAGCATATTTTATTTTAAATAATTTTTTTCCCTTCTTTCCTTTCTTCTTTCTTTTTTTTTTCTTTTCTCCCTTTGCCGGCCGGTTGCTGGTGGTTGGCCCGGCCACTGGCGAAGCCCTGGAAGGGCTGGACGAGGGCAGCCTTGCCCATGGTCGGCCATGGCGACCTTGCCCATGGCTGGCGAGGGGCGGCCTCGCCAGATCTGAGCAAGGTGGCCCTCGCCGGCGATAGGCGAAGCCGCCCCTCATTGGCCACGAGCAAGGGGCGGCCTCGCCAGATCTAGGAGAGGCGACCCTCGTTGGCGACTGGCGAGGCCGCCCCTCGCTGGGCAAAGCCGCCCTCGCCGGCCATGGGCAAGGCTGCCCTTGCCCAGCACTTCCTGGGCTTCGCCGGTGGCCAGGTCAGCCACCAGCAACTGGCCAGCGAGGGGAGAAAGGAAAAAAAAGAAAAGAAAGGAAAAAGGAAAGAAGAGGAAAAAAAATAAAAAAGGAAAAAAATTATTTAAAATAAAAAATGCTAACTGTACATGCTGACTCATCCTCCGGCGAGCCATGTTGGTGTAAAAAATTAATAAAAAATGCTATGTCGAATTTCCGGCCAAATTGGCACTTAAGTGATCTTTTTTCCTCTGACTTGGTATCAAAGTGTTTCGAAAAAAAGTTATGGCACTAAAGTGTCATCCGTACACAACTTATGGCACTTCTGGTGTCCTTTTACCATTTTTTGGGTTAATGCTATAAATTCTTTAAAGAAACCTGTTTATATTCTCATTGAAATTTTCTTTATCAGGTTGTGGTAGCATATAATTCGCTTGGATGGAATCGAACTGATATTATAAGGATCCCCGTGAGTATATACTTCTTTGCGCCAATAGTTTATGCATCAAGAGATTGATAATTGCTCCTGGATATAATTTGGCGATGAAAATGTCTACCAGGTTACTGATTCAAATTTTGTCGTCCATGACTCTTCTGGAAATACCATTGAAGTGCAATTTATCGATTTGGATGAAGTTACAATCAACTTGAGGAACTTCTATGTGAAAGCCTACTTGGGATTGTCGCCTCAGCAGGTCCCAAAGTACTGGCTAATATTTCAAGTTTCATTACCGCCATTGGGTTGGAACACATACTTCATTTCTAGAGCAGCTACAGAAGGTTGGGATTTACATACTTGATTCTCGACAACAATCGTTCAAGCCTCTGAGATTGATATTTATATCATCTGCAAAGGCTTGCTAGAGTAGATCACATGAACAGGAAGCAGAATGAATAATGAGTCAAAATTCAAACCCATAATAATCAGCATGCGTAAACTGCACATGTAAAAGTGGAGATGAGCCTAGACAGTAGACATGATCCAAAACTATTCAGAGTCCATTTGAAGTGCATGTGTCTGAGGCTGTAAAACCGATCAGCAGAACTAATTTGACATGGCTTCATGGTTATTAGTAAGCCATGCTGACTCTTTTAAATCTATTTTCTTTATCTGGGATTCAAAATGATGCAGGGGAAAGTAAAACTAGTGTCCTTTCTACACTGAGCAATCCACAGAATGATACCATAGAAGTTGGACCAGGGGATCTGAAGATGCTATTTTCATCAACCTCGGGGCAACTTGTCCGGATATCAAATTCTAAAACCGGGGTGAGTCTGGTGAATATCATTGATTTTTGTTTAGCAATGAGATTTTCTTCCAAAGTGTGTTCACTGTTCTGTTACCATTTCACTATCCATGGATAAATCCATTGAAATTATTAATCCCATCTCATTCTTCATAGTTCCTTGGACCAAAATCATACTTGCCACATTTTTGTAGAAAAAAGTTGCTCTTTCCAAAGATTTTGTGCAACCTGATATATAACTTTCTCTAAGAAAAGGGCTATTTTTGTACTGCCAAAATAGATAACTGCAAGTGCTCAGCAGGAATGCTAGATAGATAAAATTGATTGTAACTGCAAATAGATAACTGAAAGTGCTGAGCTGTTGAACTTCTATGAACTTCTATGTTGAAATAATTCAAGTTTCACTCACCCATTTCTCTTGAATTGTGTTGCTCCTTGACAAACATATCGGGTATCCAGACAAGTTATAACAATGAAAATGGGTTCTGGAATGCAACTTGGCTGCTTCAGCTTTCTAGCTTTGATCACGTCTTCTGAATAATAATTTTGGACACTTAATTGATTGATGTACCCATTGTATCTTCACTGTCAACTGAGGATCAGCTGAATCGATCTTTTCTGTTTACAGCACTATCTCATCTCCATATACTGCCTTTTCTTTTGCTTCTTGGATTGTCTCATGTGGTTGGCATCTTAACCTACTTTATTAGTGTGTCTCGTACTTCAGTGTTCACAGCACCTCTTTGTCCTCTTAGGACTTGAGATGAATGTACAATTCTAGTTGATGAGAACATTGATGAGAACTTCTCCTAAAATCTAGACGTTTCCATTTATGCGATAACATTAGCTTTTTCTTCAGGGTTTTTAGACAAAATTAATTTTCTACTTTATAACACTTCTTGTTTTTTCGTTACTTTACTTATCGGTGCATTCACAAGGGTTTCTTATATGCTACTGTGAAGGTATGCCAAATTCACTGCATAGCATCTTTAGTTGACTGACTCAAATTTACCAGGCTGATGTACCAGTACAGCAAAGCTATCTCTACTATGCCTCAAGTATCGGCGACACAGATGATTCTCAGGTAACTCTTTCTGTGCTTGATTTGCGACACAATGTGGACCGGCATCTAGACCTATTCACAGCACAAACCAGGACTGGTAGATAGATGACTGCAAGTGCTCAGCAGAGTTCTTTTGTTGCAGGCTTCTGGTGCGTACATCTTCCGCCCAGATGGGGCTCGTCCAACTATTGTTTCAAGAGAAGTAAGCAACCTGTATTACTCAGCTGTGCATGCTCTAAGTAACTCTTGGAACATTAATTAATACTATTCATTCAGTGATGTCGTATATTAAATCTTTCCTAACGACAAGATTGGACAGATAAGAGTTCATGACCTATTTCAACTCCCACAGGTACCTCTGAAGGTTGTTCGGGGACCACTAGTTGATGAAGTGCATCAACAGTTCAGTTCATGGATCTACCAGGTCATTTGTTTGATGAATTAAGTCCAAGCACACATTTTTCTTGCTTATCCCTATGATTTGCTTGGCTGTTTCTCTTTCTTTTCAAAAACAAATGGGTTTTAGTTCCCATGGGCTTACAGTACTCAAGTTACTTGAAGGACCCAAAGATGTCCAGAATGTAGATATTTCAACGAAGAGTTAGACTGAAGCACCGTAGTAAACATTTAGCTCGAATAGCTAAGTTACTAAGTGTCATTCATTTAACCAGAATCCTTGACCCAGAAAAAAATGATACTTGTTCATTTACGTTGGACATTCACATTAATAGCTTAAGTTTTCAAGTTCGATCCAAGTTTAAGTTTGCTTTCGTACTCTGAACAACGTTGCTACCTTAGTTAATGAGCAATTATAAGGATTTTGATTTGATGGTAGAGAACAGGAGGGTAATTTACTTCTATAATGCCCCCTTTTTGATTCCTAATTGAGATCAAGTATGTCAATTAGCCAACTTCATTCCAAAACACTCGGAGCAAGAAATCATGACATTCTTGAAAACCCTTTTTGCCCCATCGGGTATGAATTGCTGCTAATGAAGTGCTATATCTTATGATGTTTTGGACCGGCACAAAGGGAACACATGAGACAAATGGCTTAATTCTCAGACATCTCATTTGGCTTTTTTACTTAATCAGGTCACGAGATTATACAAGGACAAAGAGCAGGCTGATGTCGAATTCACAGTGAGTTGCTCTTCTCTATAGTTGTTGCTTTGTAAACTATGAATTTTAACATATGACAGAATAAAAAAATTTAGCAACAAAAAGTTGATTGAATCTTCAGTGCTTTACATGCAAAGTTGATCGTTTTATTGTCACTAATGTCTACGTGGTAAAAGATTTAACCTCCAGTCTCCTAGAAAATCCTCCTAAGACTTCTTGCTTTGAACTTTGAAGATAGGACCAATTCCAACAGACGATGGAGTTGGAAAGGAGGTGATAACACAAATGACTGCGAATATGGCCACGGAGAAAACCTTCTACACCGATTCTAATGGAAGGGATTTCATAAAACGGGTAAACTCCGAAATCTACATTTCCTTTAGATGCGGCCTTTGCTTATTATCTCTTGAAATTATCGACGTTCTCGACAGATAATCTCATTATTAGTACTAGTAAATGGAATATGAGGTTTGCTAGATTTATTATTGTATGCGAACTCACTCCTTTAACCAATATCTATCCTAGTGTTATAGTAATAGCTTATGATGTTCTTTGAATATTTCACATTTCAAAGGTCGTTTAAAAGAAAAGTCGGTTCTCTTAACATCAAAAGACATTAGCTGGAATTTGCATTTTCATTACCAGCTGAATTACATCTTCAGCGAAATGATGTGCAAACATACTCTTCCAGTCACAGCATTAATTCATACAACAGCCATCTTGCTCGTTCATCACTTGCCCTAGGCTGACACGCAAAAGCTTACTATGGTTCATGCAGGTGAGAGATTATAGACCAGATTGGTCCCTCACTGTTACTCAACCTGTTGCAGGAAATTACTACCCAGTAAGCTCTTTAAATTTAACGATTTACCAAATGACTGCGATTAACACTATGGTACTTGAACATATAAAATTCTATCAACCTATAGCATAGACTCGTAAATATGTTTTTCCCTTAAAAAATAATCCTCTCCTCCTACACTTGGCCATCAGATTAATCTCGGAATTTTCACCACGGACAACAAAACCGAATTCTCTGTCTTAGTGGATCGTGCCGCTGGGGGAGCCAGTATCAAAGACGGGCAAATAGAGTTGATGCTTCACAGGTTCGGCACATCCTTTCCATGCTCTGCCCATATGATTCCTTCCTTTCTCCGCATTAGAAATCTTTTTACCTTCTCTTGCTTCATGTACCAGGCGAATACTTAAAGATGACAGCAGAGGAGTGGGGGAACCTCTCGATGAGATGGTGTGCATTTCAAATAGTACGTGCAAGGGACTAACGGTGCGTTGCATTGCCAGAAGTTATTTTTGGACAACCAATTGCTTCTCCTTGTTCGTTTTCCCAAGTGATGTTGTATTGCCAGGTACGAGGACACTACTACATAGGCATCAACAAACCAGGGTTGGGAGCTCGCTGGCGACGGACTACTGGCCAAGAAGTGTACTCGCCTTTAGTTCTGGCTTTTGCACATGAGGTACGAATTGAATGCATTAGCTTTATGTGGTCTATGCTTTAGCCTTTACCTGAGCAAAAGAGAACGACCCGCAGAAGATGGAGGACTGGACAGCTTCTCATGTTACCATTGCGACTGCTATGGATTCGAGTTACAGTTTACCTCAAAATGTTGCTTTGATCACTCTGCAGGTTTTTCAGATTTGTCTCAAATACTCTCCCTCCCTCCTCCCTCCCCCCCTCCCTCCCCCCTCCCCCCCCCCCCCCCCCCCTCTCTCTCTCTCCTCTCTCTCTCTCTCTCTCAGGATTAATTGACCTTTCTGTTTCGCAGGAGTTGGATGATGAAAGTGCACTTCTACGTCTTGCCCATCTTTATGAGGTGAGAAAAGAACTTCATTTAACCTTTTAGCCCAAAAAGAAAGAGCTTTGTCAATCCATTTCATTTGAATGCAATGCCGTTGGGGCTGTGATAAAACGTATATGTGAGATCTAGAATCAACAGAACTATGAATCTTTGCAAACCCACAAGAGACTAATCCAACTATGGAGGCATTGCCTCTCGGATTGGCTAAACTAACTCTATCAGGCTATTGACTCACTACAACACATTCCATCAAGTCGACACCCTCATGAGTCAGTTTTTCCAACTTCAATCAAAGAGAGGTGATTGATATATGCCACATAGTATTCATTTCCATCTTTCTTGTTGTGAATATATCTAGCCCGGTGAAGATGCTGAATATTCCACCTTGGCTGAAGTCGAGCTGAAGAAGATGTTCGCCGGAAGGACGGTATGTAAAGCTTTTACTGCACTAATGCCGAGGCTCTTCTTAGTGTCTGCCAACCACACGAAGTACTTTCTCATACTAATGGACATAATTTGGTCATTGATATATATGGTCATGACTACAGATAAAGGAAGTAAAAGAAATGAGCCTGTCTGCGAACCAAGAGAAGTCTGAAATGAAGCAGATGACATGGAAAGTCGAAGGGGAAGTTGCGGCAGAACCGACGCCTTTAAGAGGGGGCCCTGTCAGTGTCTTGGATCTTGTTGTCGAGCTTGGTCCCATGGAAATTCGTACTTTCTTGCTGAAATTCTAAGTATTGTACATAATGTCTGGTTTCATGAAATCAATTAACTTCCAAAGTCTCTTTCACACATTTTTTTTCATAAAGATGTTTAACCAGTGCTCCAAAAGGGTACCATTTAGCTCAATATGAAACCAATAAGTGCAGTTTTTGTTGGCTTTCCTACTTGGCACTTACAGTGTCAACGGAAAAGAACGTTAGTTTAATTCCTTGCTTAGTTTATTAAAGCAATTGGACAATGGCCTTCACAAGTTTCTCAGCAAGTACTCATCAAAGGTTAATTGTTAACGAGTACCCGCCCGGATGATTGCCAGTTCAAATGTACAGAACTGTGTCCTTCAGTGGCAGTTTTCTTCTCTGCTTGTGAAGAGTGCCCATCTCCTGGTTGCATCAGTTATGAGAGATTAAGAAATGAACATTTAAACTTACCTATTGACCCCCTAAAAATAATGCGTGCGGGATTAATTAATTTAATTGATTTCTGAGATCAGAAGGGAACAAAGTGTGAATGACTTTCGATCTAGGAATATCTCCTGTTTGATGGGGTGAGTGTCAAAAGCTTTCTGACACAGGGCAGGGGCAACAGAAACTCCAAATATTCGCATGACTTTGGTCATCATCAAGGCGACAAAATCCATTCATTATCTATTTAGGAACATGATTTCATCTTCATTGGCATTACTAGAAAGTAGAAACCATCTTTTAGCTTCTGAGGAAGAGTTCGCACTTTCTGCCATGAAGAAGATCACGAGGTCAGTCACTTTACTAATTACTCGATTCTTCTTCCTTTTTCTCACGTGATTATCGCTTCGTTTTATGTCCCACATCAAGCGGAGTTCGTGTTCCTCCTTTTCTTTGCCCTTTTCATGTTGTCTGCAAGTCATTTGACCAAGTACCGCGATTTCCATATCGGTGTGTGTTCAAGCTGGAAAATTACAGCCATGTTGCTTAGGTAAGGGCTATTTCCTGTATTTCAGGGTTCTATTCATTTTGAGGGATTTTAGGCTTTGTGCGATCAAAAGGTCTCATCTCCTGGACTGCCTGCGTCTCTAAAGAAGGGCTGAGCCCTTCCAGTCTCCAGCAAACTCCAACGCCATGGGCGAAACGTGGAGCTCCGGTACAGCGAGACTCGATAAGCAAGACAGTTTTGAGCTCTATAGTCGACGATCATCTGAAGCAGAGTTTCTCGATATTTTCCCATGTAAGACGCAGGTTGCGTCTTCACAGTTCTAACGTCTTTTTCTTACTGAGTTGCTCATGCAGTAAGTTGTAAGGTACTAATATCTCCGGATTGAGATGTATATGACTGTCAAAGTCTCATGCAACGTGATCTCTGCCCACTTTGCTAATTTATAAGAAGCGAAAAGTCTGCCGCCATCTGTGGGATATAGGGACCATTTGGTTGCCAAAAGGCTTTTGGGAAACAAAAAAAAAAGGCTTTCGGTGAACACTTTCGGAAGATGGATTACATTTCCAAAGTGCTCTGAATGCCTTCTTCTCGAGGATTGCCGCGTGTAGTATGCATATGGAGCTAGTTGAAATTACTCTAGGAGCGTGGTCATTGCTCTTCACGGCACTTTTTGGGCGGATCGTCTGGGCCATGTTTTAGCAAATGATCAACTTAGTGTGGTTAGAGTCTTACAACAGGTCTCAATGGTTTTCTCGTATGTTGTATAGGTGACGGATAGATAAGAGTAGAGGTTCATTCGGCACTCATTTTGTTTTCTCTTAACCTCATTAAACTCGAATTACTGGTCACAAATGTTGTTTCCGAGGAGGAATTGTTGGGGCCTGATAAAACAATGTGGTCGAAGAGGGCATTGATTCATACCGGTGGTTCGAAAGCATAGGGTTCGGTCGGGTTTTGCTGTTTTCTTTGCCGGTTTTAGTCTCTGCGAGTTGCCGTGAGTTGTGTCTCCAATTTTTTGCCAAGATAATGAAATTATGGCTTGGACTCTCGCTGATGAATCGATCAGGTTCCTTACTTAAGAGTCTTTGATTCGAACGCTTGTTGGGAAGTGTCTTGTCTCTCGAAGGGTTGCTAACAAAGTTGAAGCGGGATTGCAGTGATGAGGGGAAGTTGGGTGATGCGTGGAATTCCACTTAATTCCTAAAAAGTGCAAATTTTAGGTCAGATCCCAATTCATATCTTAACTTTTTTTGTCTAATAAAAAACACTAACTTTCAGTCGATTCTCAAATTTGGCCACCATCAAGTTTTCGTCCAATGATGCCTTTAAAGATTTGAAGCGCCACTCCACGTCATGCGCATGTTTATCTCTGCTTTCCCATATTTCACTTCATCTTCTTCATCACGACAATGGCTGCTCAAACTCATGGAACGAGAGAGAATGTACACGTGGAATGACATGACTGTTAAACAGCATAATAGACGAAAACTTGACAGGACCAGATTTCACTACCGACTGAAGTTTGTATTTTTTTACAAAACAAAAAAAGATTCAGGCTAGAATTTAGACCCAGCCTATCAAGTTTGAGCTTTTTAAGGGCCCCAGTCTAGCGCGAAAAAACTTGCATTTTTTAACTTAGAATTTGCTCTGTGTAATTTCACATGCTTCAAAATCCGTGGTGCCCTGTCGCGACCTCCCCCAAACGGGCCCCGAGGCCCACGGGGTGTGGTTCTTGGATTACTAAGTTAAAACCTAGCTCGAGCTCTCCCAAACCCATACCAATTCGCGACTTAAATTTAAATCATTGACATGCAAATCGATTTCATCTAGGAGTCGCCACTAATCGATTTTTGGTGGGTCGATTAGACACCCAAGTGAAGCGCTTACTTCACCTCTGAACGAACCGGAGATTCAATTTGTGCGGGGACTTGATTACACTAATCGACTAATTAGTGCTCGGTACCTAATCTTGTTCAATTCATCACCTAACGTGTTCTTACCAATCGGGAATCTCAAAAATCCGTTCCTAACTAAGCTAGAAAAGTGACAATCAACACGTGAACCTAACATGCATAATTAACTACATGTGAAGTTAAATTAAACACGCATGATTCGAAGTGTGTGGACCAAACAACGTGCATTCGGATATGACACTAATCACACAAAGAAAGCGAGAAAAGCCAATTCCAAAGTCTAAATAATACTTTTTGATTTTCGCAATTTTTTTTAAAAAAAAAAAATTCGAAATTTTTTTTTATCATTTTTTTAAAAAATTTTTAAATATTAAAATAATGTAAAAACGGACCCGAGTGCACCGGCCCGGGTCCACCGTGAGTCGGGCTCCATGAGGGCCCCATTCGGAATAAACCCAGCACTCAAGTAAAATAATAAAAAAAACACCTAGGCCCAGCCCACTAGAAATAAAAGACTAAGAAAGCCTTCAGCCCAAATCACCAATTCAGCCCATTCGCGAAAGGCCCAAAACAAAAAAAAAAAAATTTCTAATTCTAAACTAAAGAGCCCAAAATCTAATAAATCTAAATTCAAACCCAAACACCAAACAAAAAACCTAAAACCGGCCCACACACTAAACAAAAACCCTACCCGATTGCAACCCATGAACCCGACTCGGTTCGTGACCGTCAACCCGACTCGCCTGCCCCGAGGTACTCTATTTTTACTTATATATTTTTTTTCTCTTTTCTGATTTTTTTTTTAATTATTCCTATTTCCCTTCTTTTCTTTTACTCTTTCCTTCTCTCCCCTTTTTTCTTTACTTCTTTGCTTTTTCTCTTCCAGACGTCTTCTTCCGCGACTTTTCCTCCCCCCTTTTCCTTCTGCTTCTTTTTCCTCTCTTTATTTTCTTTACTGGACGTCTTCTTCTTTAACAATGCCTAGGATACCCAAAAATTTACTTACTGACTACAGAACATCAACATTCCAACCATCATATTTCACAGTCAGTCAATACGCGTCCACTCCTTGGACCTCTACCATCCGCCCGCATGTTCGACCATCGCCTATTCTCAACTACCAAACATTTCACGTTCAAAATCACAAGATAAAAGGACTGAATATAGCAGAGTTCAGAAAAAAAGCTAACGCGAATGTCTCAAAAGATTGACGTTTCAAGCATGGACATTTGTCACTTCCTCATTTGTCGCTCAACGGAGATCTCATGTTCAGTCACTTCCTCATCGCGCGCGAACGCTCAACGGAGATCTCATGTTCAGACTTGGTTCTACAATGAACGTAATGTTCGACAAGAACGAGGAGTTTATGGTGGTGTCGAACTTGCCTATACACGCGTAAGAACAAATGGGAATCAGCAAAGCTAGTACACTCATTGAGCTGGACATATTCTCAAGCATGTGATGAGCAAGATTCGAGGATGAGACATTGAATAAAAAAAAAAATCAGATCAGCCAAAATAACCACATCAGCTAAATTTAGCATACATATGGATCCCGAACAAAGAATGAACGAGTGGGTTTTACAAAAATAAAACAGGGAAGATGTCAATTGCTCTTCCGATAATTCAATTTGGCCGAGATCCCGGGCAATTTTTAGGAAAAGAATGGTCGGACTTGCATATATATAGAAATCCCTAGTTTTTCAAATGGTACGTATTATCTTCTTTTTAAAGTTCCCTTTTTAACTGGACAAATCATTTCAGTCTTCTCCTCGGGGTTGAATCGCATCTTTTTTTAAACTAGTTTTGAAAGTGAAAATGGAAAATATGCAAATGCCCCTAATAATTATCGCCATTTGCGGTTTTAATGAAGATATTTTTGGTTTAGGAATTAAAAGGATTAAGCCCTAATTTTTATGCGATAAAACCCTTTTTTTTTTTGGTTTAAAATTTAAAGTGTCAAAAACCCTAAATAATTTGGGGCAAAATTTATAGTCACCCCTCTTTCAATTGGCCATTCTTACTTTGTCCTGAGTGGATCTTAAGTACCCAATGTGCTCAATTATTGAATTTGTTGCACCAACACAAAGGAAGTATCTTTGCACTTCTAATTATAGAAGGAGAGAATGAAGCAAAAAAGACTTGGTCTTTGATGGAGTTTTCCTTTCTCTGTGCCAACTCACAGTCAAGAAAGTCAATATCCTACACATTCCACCTAGGGATTAAAACCCTATGAGTAGCTAAGATCCCACCTAGGGACTAAAACCCTATGAACGGCAATAAGATCAAAGACCTTGCAAGAATGCCTAGGGACTAAAACCCTATGAACGTCACGATTCCGCCTTAGGGGCTAAAACCCTATTGAACAAAGAAAGGGAATAAAACTCGGAAAGGAACGCCTAGGGACTAAAACCCTATGAACGCCAAAGATTCCGCCTAGGGGCTAAAACCCTATTGAACGGCAAATTGCACTCAAGATTTTGAGATACCTAATGTTTTTCACTCGATTTTAAAATGCTCAAGATTTCCACTTAGGATTTTAAAAATTGCACTCAAGATTTTCAGGCTTTTAAGGAAAGACCCGAACCTTTTGAAATCAGGGTTTAAGGATAGACCCGGAACCTTTTGAAATCGAGTTTAAGGATGATCCGTAACCTTTTGAAATCGGGGTTTAAGGAAAGACCCGTAACCTTTTGAAATCAGGGTTTAAGGATTGACCCGAACCTTTGAAATCGGGGTTTAAGGATTGACCCGGAACCTTTGAAATCGGGGTTTAAGGATTGACCCGGAACCTTTGAAATCGGGGTTTAAGGATTGACCCGGAACCTTTGAAATCGGGGTTTAAGGATTGACCCGGAACCTTTGAAATCGGGGTTTAAGGATTGACCCGGAACCTTTTGAAATCGGGGTTTAAGGATTGACCCGAACCTTTTGAAATCGGGGTTTAAGGATTGACCCGGAACCTTTTGAAATCGAGGTTTAAGGATTGACCCGTAACCTTTGAAATCGGGGTTTAAGGATTGACCCGGAACCTTTCCTAACCTTTTGAAATCGGGGTTTAAGGATTGACCCGGAACCTTTGAAATCAGGGTTTAAGGATTGACCCGGAACCTTTTGAAAGAGTGGTTTAAGGTTGGACCACAAACCTTTTGAAAAAGTACCTGGGTGTACATACCCGTAGGTCAGATCGGATTGCTTAAAAGCCCTCTGTCAACGAGGCTTGAAAAAACTCAGACACTTAGGGATCCTCGTTCGAGGGTTTGATAGATTGCCTATTGTGTCCTTGTCAGTAGGGTCTTGGGAATTCATGAATGCTTGGATGCATCTTGGCACTTCTGAAATCAGCTTAAAGGTTGGTGTTCGAGGAAACGTCCACCGTCTTACGGGATTAGTAATAACAGGCACGCGTTATAACAAGTGCTCTAGTAGCGAGTGCGTACTAGGCAAGATAACATCACAATAAGCCATATCAAAATGATATCATCAATGAAAAAGCATTGATTGCATGAGCAATTTAGGATAGACTCAATTGTTTGGAAAACATTTAACATCCATCAATATCGCAAAATTGCCTTTAGGCTTGACAGACGCCATTAATCATCAAATTCCCTTAGGAGAAAGTCTTTTGTCAAAATGATCTTAACTCACGAAGAGAGCCCATTAAGCATGCCAAACAAGAATTCCTTAGTCTGAAAGGACTTCTCACATACTCTCAGAAAAGGCTGTTTGATCCCATCCATTAATGTGGGAAGTAAATCTGATCCCTCTGTATATCTCACACTGTCAGTGTCGAAGGCTTCGAGAATCATTCGCAATAAGTACGCATTGACCGATCCAAGAGGTCTTTAAAAGGACCGTAATGTATATTTGGTCACGGTTTCAGCAATGAATGAGCATTAACGGCTAAGGAGTGAAATAATTATCAATCAGCATCTCCATCGGGTTTACAAGTCAAGAAACCTTAAGATGAGATAAGATAAATTTGCCCCCACTACTTCAAGCGATAGCTTGTTTGGGAATCCAAATTTCTACTTAAACCATCCCAATCAGAAGAGACTTTGAATAAGGTTGTAACATTGGTTTGGGTAAAGGCTCGAAAGGCTTAGAAATTTTCAAAAGGGGTTTAGGAGTTGATGATTATCATAGCATCATTATCATATCATCCAACCTTTTGAAGGCACTCAACTTCTGAAATTCAACTTGTCTCGAAAGTCCATTGACTAATCATTTTAATGTAAGAGCTTTGCTCTTTTCTCTAATGACTTTTGCTTTTGCAATGATTTTTTTTTTTGCAAGCATTTTGCTTTTGACATTCCCCCTTTTTTCATGAGAATTTTTCTCTTGATGCAGCTTTTTTTTTTTTTTTTTTTAAAGGCATTGGCCTTGCTTTTACCAGTTCGCTTTTTCATTTTCCCCCCTAGTTTTCATTTGACTTTTGCTCTTTTCATTTTTTTTTTGAGCTTTCAAAACTTTCGAGATGTTTTTCATACTTTGTATCATGAGTACCAATTGTCTTGATAAATCACGTGCTTTGCCCTAGTGTAGGGAGATAATCACCATTCGGTTTTAGAAATGAATATTTAGGCTCAACTTGGCTAAGCAAAAGGTATGAGTGTGTTTGGGTAGAGAAATGAATGCTCTTCTTCATTTTGGGATGTTTCAAGCTTCCACAAGGACTCACCTGAAGTTACCACAAAAAGATTAATGCAAGTAAGGGCAAAGAAATCTTTCTCATCATTTCCTCCAAAGCATGTCAACCAAAACCTCCAAATTTGCCCCGTTGTAGGGTGGTTCTTGACAGGGGTATTTTGTAGAAATTCTCCACATGTAAAGGCTCAAAGGGGCTTGACTATGGTCACCTGTAGTGTGTAGGATAGAAGAAGGAAATGCCTCCTTTCATTTTGATCCATGTACTACTTGCGAATGAATCTCTTGCTCTTAAACAACACTAATTTCTCTTCCACTCAACTCTCAAAGTGTTTATGGGACGTGTTTGGGAATGGCTTGCCTTTCCTCATTTTAAGTATTTCTCATTTGGCATTATTAACATCTCCCTTTCATTTTGTTGAGATCATCACGAATTGATCAATCTCCACAGGGAATTTTGATTCACAATGAATGATCCGTCAAGCAGACAAACAATTTTGAGATAATGATGATATTCAAAATTTCTGTGAAACATTTTTTTTTTAAAGAAATTTCTGTGAAAAGTTTGATTTTACCATTATCACTTTTGTGCTCTCTGAAAGCATCAAAAACTTTCTTCGTAATGAAAACTCTTCATTTGATTTCCATTTGAATTTCGGAAAAAGGGCACTTACCTGGGGCATGGTGACTTGCTAACCCTGTAAGGAATAGGAAAGAATGTGTTAGTTAAAGACCCTTTAAGGATTGAAAAATTGGGAACGATACAACATTACCCCTCGCTTGCATTTGTCCTTCAGGTCTTTAATGCTTCCTATCAAAGGAAAAAGAATCATGTCAAAAACTGTATTAAAATAGACAATTGGAAACGATACGATTTACCCTTCATTTGAATTTGCCTTCTTGGGTGTTCGACAACTCCTTTCATTTGAATTTACTTCTTGACTTTTCGGCACTGTTTCGATATTTGATGACATTGTCCCTTGGATGCTTTGCCCCATCTATTGCATGTTTCCTTGGTAGGAGATGTCGCCTCGTGACGCACTCAATTGGTGATCAGGCCGTGTCGCATTTGACTCGGGTCCTAAGTGCCTATACTTCTGCCTTTTAGGGGATGTGAATGTCGAACAAGTCATTCATTTTACCTATTTGACAAAAATGGATGGACGAATCAGTTGTTGCACGAGAAATTCCTATTGGAACGATTACAACCTTACCATCTCACAGTATCGTCTTGCGGTCCCAACTGAGAAAGTGATCAAGCAAATAAATATAAAACCTTAAGCAAGTCCCCTTTCTTTTTTTTTTTTTTAAAAAAACTTATTTTCGAAACATTTTGAAAGTAAGGCATAAAAGCCTAACCCAGGGGTGCAGTTTGAAGTACTACAAGTACTTTCAAAGGCCGATGATATGAACCAAAACCTCATTACTCAAGGACGAAAGTGCACGATTTACAAACACATTGATTGGGTTCACGATTAAACCCAAATCAGAAAACACTATTCGTAATGACACTAAAGACAAGGACATGGTACAAAAACTCTTTGCATAGAGGAATGCGATAAATAATTCTTGTCCTAGCTTTAAAGTCTACTTCTTGACGTGGTCAAGCGAGAGAATTCAAAAGAATGGCCATTGCGCATAACCTGCGAAATTAGTTAGGTGAAGAGATGCAAGTTTATGCGAGTCTTTTTGAAACTCGTTTTCAAAAATTTTTCTTTTTTAAAAAAGGTAAGGTAAGAAAGTCCAACCCAACACGTTAGTCTGAAACACTTCAAGGGCTTTTAAAGAAAGATGATTCCTATGGAACCAAACCTTATTACTAAAAAATGAGTATTACACGACTTACAAAGCGCCTCGATTGGGTCCATAATCGAAACCCCAAACACAAAATACAATTCCTAATATAGATAATAACAAGGACAAAGTACAAAGAGTTATTGCATAGAAGAGTGTAATGACCATAATTCTCATCCTAGTTTTAAATTCATTTTTTTTTTTTTTGCATGATCAAGCGAGTGAATGCCAAGGAGGCGGTCGTCACGTATAACCTGCGAAAGAATGACAATGTTAGTACGTGAATGAAAAAGTGATCTTTCATCGATGCCGCCTCTTATGACGAAAAGCGAGGCAACAATACACACCCCCATGGTTCCTATTTGTGGGCATTTAGTATTTCACCAAGATTTCGTCGTAAGTGAAGACATCCTTAAAAGATCAAATCGCGGCTATCAATCGAGCGCCCTTTTTATTCCAAAAGTTTCATCGCAAAATGCGGCATCAATTTTGAAGGACCGATTTGTGATTTTACTTTTGCAAAAATGAGATGATTACTATTTTTAAAAATTAATACACAAAAAGTGATTTGAATTTTGATTCCGAAATGTGAACAAAAAGAATTTTATTGAAAATGTGATTTCAATTTTATGCCCCAAGATGCAATCTTGACTTGAAAGAATTTCTGCACAAAAAAAAAAATGCGATTTTAAACTTACAACTGAAAGTTTAGACAAAACCATTTGTTTCGGTAGGGCCAAATCACAAGTGTTTGAGATTGATGCTCAAGGCTCACTATCAAGAGTGATTGCCCAAAATTTTCAATTGTAAGCTTAAATCACCTAGGACACTTGATTGATTTCCGCGAATTTCAAAAAATGAAAATTTCAATCAAAAGTGAACAAGCAAAGAGAGAAATTATACTTACAGTGGGTGACGAACTTTCAATCACATAAACATATGAATGTAACATGCAGCTGATTCCTACTCTAGATGGCTTAATAAAGTGAAGCTAAGAGGGTGATCGACCATCGCAGCCTCGCGTTGGTGTCGCCCCTCTTAACTTCAGCTTTCGATCGAAAGAGATATCCTATAATCACGCGGTCTCGCGGATAAGGATAAACACTTATGACACCAAGAAAGAATTTTTCGGAGAAAAGAAAGGCAACCTCTATATTGCAGTTTCGCGTTCGAGGTTGTATCTTTCTTAACACCATCCTAAAGTATCCTATCGCGCCCGGTCCGGCAAGATGGTTGTTCGTATGCGATAGTGAAGTGCTAAAACATTTAAAGCATGCGCAACAATTTATATGCAAACAACACTTTAAGAATTCAAAAAAATAAATATTCATTCCCAAACCCAAAACCTGCAAAACAAGGGGTTAACAATCACTCATCACCTAATAACTCCCAACTGCAAGAACATTTTACACAACATTAATGGACTTACCTTAGCCTCCACGATACCACCCCGCCATAAGATCATGTTAATTAACAAGCAATCAAGCCATACTAGGCCTAAGTCCTCAAGTCCCCAGTGAGAGTCACCAAGTGTCGCGACCTCCCCAAAACGGCCCCGAGGCCCACGGGGTGTGGTTCTTGGATTACTAAGTTAAACCTAGCTCGAGTCCTCCCAAACCCATACCAATTCGCGACTTAAATTTAAATCATTGACATGCAAATCGATTTCATCTAGGAGTCGCCACTAATCGATTTTTGGTGGGTCGATTAGACACCCAAGTGAAGCGCGGGAGAAATACTTCACCTCTACGAACCAGAGATTCAACAGTGCACGGGACTTGATTACACTAATCGACTAATTAGTGCCCTTTCGGTACCTAATCTTGTTCAATTCATCACCTAACATGTTCTTACCAATCGGGAATCTCAAAAATTCCGTTCCTAACTAAGCTAGAGAAAGTGACAATCAACACGTGAACCTAACATGCATAATTAACTACATGTGAAGTTAAATTAAACACGCAAATTCAGTGTGTGGACCAAACAACGTGCATTCGGATATGACACTAATCACACACGAAGAAGGCGAGAAAAGCCAATTCCAAAGTCTAAATAATACTTTTTGATTTTCGCAATTTTTTTAAAAAAAAAAATTCGAAATTTTTTTATCATTTTTTTTTAAAAAATATTTTTAAATATTAAAATAATGTAAAAAACGGACCCGAGTGCACCGGCCCGGGTCCACCGTGAGTCGGGCTCCATGAGGGTCCCATTCGGAATAAACCCAGCACTCAAGTAAAATAATAAAAAACACCTAGGCCCAGCCCACTAGAAATAAAAGACTAAGAAAGCCTTCAGCCCAAATCACCAATTCAGCCCATTCGCGAAAGGCCCAAAACCAAAAAAAAAAGCTATTCTAATTCTAAACTAAAGAGCCCAAAATCTAATAAATCTAAATTCAAACCTAAACACCAAACAAAACCTAAAACCGGCCCACACACTAAACAAAAACCCTACCCGATTGCAACCCATGAACCCGACTCGGTTCGTGACCGTCAACCTGACTCGCCTGACCCGAGGTACTCTATTTTTACTTATATATTTTTTTCTTTTCTGATTTTTTTAATTATTCCTATTTCCCTTCTTTTCTTTTACTCTTTCCTTCTCTCCCCTTTTTCCTTTACTTCTTTGCTTTTTCTCTTCCAGACGTCTTCTTCCGCGACTTTTCCTCCCCCCTTTTCCTTCTGCTTCTTTTTCCTCTCTTTATTTTCTTTACTGGACGTCTTCTTCTTTAACAATGCCTAGGATACCCAAAAATTTACTTACTGACTACAGAACATCAACATTCCAACCATCATATTTCACAGTCAGTCAATACGCGTCCACTCCTTGGACCTCTACCATCCGCCGCATGTTCGACCATCGCCTATTCTCAACTACCAAACATTTCACGTTCAAAATCACAAGATAAAAGGACTGAATATAGCAGAGTTCAGAAAAGTAAGCTAACGCGAATGTCTCAAAAGATTGACGTTTCAAGCATGGACATTTGTCACTTCCTCATGCGCGAGAACGCTCAACGGAGATCTCATGTTCAGTCACTTCCTCATGCGCGAGAACGCTCAACGGAGATCTCATGTTCAGACTTGGTTCTACAATGAACGTAATGTTCGACAAGAACGAGGAGTTTATGGTGGTGTCGAACTTGCCTATACACGCGTAAGAACAAATGGGAATCAGCAAAGCTAGTACACTCATTGAGCTGGACATATTCTCAAGCATGTGATGAGCAAGATTCGAGGATGAGACATTGAATAAAAAAAAAAAAAGATCAGCCAAAATAACCACATCAGCTCACCCAAATTTAGCATACATATGGATCCCGAACAAAGAATGAACGAGTGGGTTTTACAGTTCAGCCAAAACAGGGGAAGATGTCGAAAGGTTCGCGGAGCGAGCGTTCGAACGAGGGGGTCCCTACCCGGCTCGACAACGGCGAATGGGCGAGCTCAATAATTCGGAGGGCATCCGGTCGCCTCGCACGACTTCGAGCCGAGATCCTCGGGCAATCAACGAGACCCAAGAGAAGGCAAAAGGGAAAATCAAGACCCACCGTAGGTTTTGGATGCAGAGGAAGGGGAACGTCAGCGGTCGTCGTCAGCAGGGGGGGCTTAAGCACGGCTGAGTTACCCAAACACACCTTCTCACTCGCGACCTCCCTCTTGTTCCCTCCCCTCGATTTTTCTCAGATCTCTCACTCTCTTCTTTCTTTTCTCTGGCTCCCTCCCTCTGAACTCCCTCTCTTCTTTTTAATGTCTGGAGGAGGGGGGAGGCTCTGCTCCTCCTCCCCTTTTTGGGCGACGCCCCCCTTCCATTTCAAGCTCAGGGGGCCATAGATCAGTGCGTCTTCCCCGTTCGAGCTCATGCCCGCGATCAGTCTTCTCCTCGGGGGTTGAATCGCATCTGTTTCTTTGCTAAAACGGCCGCGAGATCCCTTGGTCTTGGCGCGGTCAAAGTGCAGCACTGCCCCCATCGCTTCCCCCCTTCTGAAAACGCAGATCTGGCCTCCTTGTGCAGAGCGGACGTCCGTTTTGCCCGTTCCGGCGCCTGGCTTCTTGCTGCTGCGTCTGCGCCTCTGCCCTGTTCCGGCTGCTCCTCCCTTGTGTTCTTCAGAACGTTGACTGGGGGAGGGGGAAGAAGAGCGGACGCGGGCCGGGCCCCAAGGAAGAAAGGCCGGCCCACGTAGAGAAGGGGAGGGGAAGAGAACACGCGTGACCAGCGTCAATGCTGGTCACGCGTCATGTTCATCCTTTTTTTTTTTTTTTTTTAAAACTAGTTTTTGAAAGTGAAAAATGGAAAATATGCAAATGCGCCTAATAATTATACGCCATGCAGTTTTAATGAAGATATTTTTGATTTAGGAATTAAAAGGATTAAGCCCTAATTTTTATGCGATAAAACCCTAAATAATTTGGGCAAAATTTAGGTGTCAACATGCCCAAATATTGAAATCTATGTTCTGTCCTCATGGAGACAAAAAGTTAAATTTGTAGGGAGTTACCTGGGAGAATACCAAGTATAATTAAGAAAAATTTGACTTTTCCTATAAACGAATATCGGATTTTTTTACACGTGATAATTGTCTTATCGACTTTTCCTTTGTCACGTCATCAAAGAATCAATCAGTATCCTCGTCCGGTCCGAAAAGAAACGGACAAATGTCTCGACGGACGTCCCTTGTGATTCGTCTCTTTCCTTCTCTCTTTTCTCCTTCTTCCTTGGCCTGCTTCGTCCGGTCTCTTGGCTTTGAAGGAAGTACTCCCACAAGTTCTTTTCAGTGGAAGTACTCAGATTTGTTACTGTTATTTCTGGTCTTTGTCAGATTACACTTCGCATAGTTCAACATCTATTGTCCGAAATTATAGAAGATCCCATTTAGGATCACGTTAGATGCCACGAGCCTTCTATCCATTCTCATCTTATCATAGCGCAAGGTCGATCTGGGACAATTGCTTTCATTTTTTTTAGGAAAAGAATGGTCGGACTTGCATATATAGAAATGTAGTTCAATGAGTACGTATTATAAAGAGGAAGTCCAACTATCTTAACTGGACACAATCATTTCATCGAAAAAGATCGATTTTGATTTTTTTTTTGTTTGCGTGAATAAGTGTATCTGCCGCATAATATAGTCACCGCAATTGGCATTCTTACTTTGTCCTGAGTGGATCTTAAGTACCCAATGTGCTCAATTATTGAATGATTGCACCAACACAAAGGAAGTATCTTTGCACTTCTAACTATAGAAGGAGAGAATGAAGCAAAAAGACTTGGTCTTTGATGGAGTTTTCCTGGCACAATCTGTGCCAACTCACAGTCAAGAGTCAATATCCTACACACCCCCTACGAATGACAGGCCGTCCACTAAAGTCCAACATAACCGGCGGATGTCTACACGCCACTCAATCATTGGTCCAGCTCTTGGAAGCTCACCATTCATCAATCGTGTGAAGTCAACACTAAAACTCTGAGAGAGAGAGAGAGAGAGAGAGAGAGAGAGAGAGAGTGTGTGTGTAGTTGTGGTTGCTGAATGGGTACTCTTGTGGCTTCTTGTTTTGTGATTGTGATGTTGCAGATTGTATGGGTGTATGGAGGAGTGGATGGAGCTTACGTGAAGTACAACACTGCTGCTGGGGTTGTGGAAGGGAAGTTGAACGTGCATTTGGTCCCGCATTCGCATGACGACGTCGGATGGTTGAAGACCATTGATCAGTACTATGTCGGCTCGAATAACTCCATCCAGGTCCTTCTATATTCGGGATCGAAAAGCACAGTGAAGTTTGGCTATACCGTCCAGTTGATGAATAATTCTGTGGTTATGTGAGCGGGAAAATGTTTTTATGGGTTTTATTGGTACTTCAGGGCGCTTGCGTCGAGAATGTGCTTGATTCCGTCATCGAAGCGTTGGCGCGGGATCCCAATAGGAAGTTCGTGTTCGCTGAGATGGTAAATTCTGTTAATTTTAGACTCTCTCTGATGCATATCTCTGAAGGCTCATTTTTGTTTTGATCATCTTCAATCCATGTTTTTAAGTTCCCTGCAATCAGTCAATTTTGCTATCTCAGGCCTGAATCTAGTTAATCAGCTTGACGCTGCTGGTCTAGAGCACTGCAGTAAAACATCAATCCAATTGACCGTCGTGACTTTAATCCTATTCATATTTGTAATCAACAATTCTGCAAATCCATTATGGTTGACATGAAGATACCGACTGGTTTGGCCTTTAAAAAAGTTAAAATCTTTGTGCGATACAATTGCATTAGAAGACTAACTGAACTTCCTGGCATGTCTTCAAGACACACTAGACAGTAAGATGTTGAAGTTCAGCATTTCAGTCCCACTTAACATGAAAATGGCCATTACACGATTCTCATTTTTTATTCAACGCTAATAACAAAGACATACTTTGGCATGATGGACCCTTGGGATTATGTAGCCGCATGTTTCCTGTCTTGTATGCTTCATGAACATTACATTTGATAGTACCTGTTACCTTTTTCTTCCCATGAGTATTGTTTGTTATTCTGCAGTAAAGACATCTGGCATTCAATTATGTAAACACAGAAGAAAGATTTGATGCCTCAAGACTATACAGTCTTTACTCATCTTTTGCACTTATATTCTTGTGGACTAGCATACTGGTTCTCTTAATCTTATCAGCGTCGGTTTATTCCCTTAATTGCTTATTTTTGCAGAGGCCTCTTCTATTACCCTCAATACAGGCAAACAAAAATGAGAGAGAGAAGAGACAAACTGTGATTTAACCAAAATTAATTTTACTTATCAAACATTTAAGCTGGAAATTGTGTACTTTGTTATGCTTGTAAGACAGCGCACTTTGTAAATATTATTTATCCTGATAGATGCGGATCATACCCAACTTCTGCTTGTTTTGAAGTGTACCTCACTAATTGTTTGCTCACGATTGTTGAACAATCGAGGTTTCTGTGAACAAACGGTAGTTTTAATGCTATAGCTTCTTCACTTCAGGCCTTCACTCCTTACCTCCACTGTCCACTTACAAACGAGCTTAGCTTGATACAGTAACTAACGAATTTCATGAAATTTTAGGCTTTCTTCCAAAGATGGTGGACAGAGCAAAGTCCAGAAACCCAAGAACAAGTGAGGAAACTTGTGAATGCTGGCCAATTTGAATTCATGTATGCACTCAGTAAGCATTTAAATGGGTCTCTGGCAATTTCTGCACTATTACTGTCCTGACAGTAGTAGTGTTGGCAATTTGCAGAAATGGCGGATGGTGTATGCATGACGAGGCTACAACTCATTACATCGACATGATTGACCAAACAACTCTAGGTCATGGCCTGATAAAGTCACAGTTCAACAAAGTTCCTCGAGTTGGATGGCAAATTGATCCGTTTGGACATTCTGCCGTGCAAGCTTACCTACTCGGAGCTGAGGTAGAAGTTTCTATCGAAGGTTTTCTCAATTTCAACCTTTTCTGTTTTCACCTTCCAATCGGTCTTGAGTGTAGCTCTGAGTTATTTTTTATTTTGATGTCTGCACACTATGATGCAACTGTTAGACTATGAGAAGTCATGTTGTCTAACTTTCTTAGTTCTTCAATGAAAAAAGAGTTGCTCAGCATTGTTCTTTTTCCCAATAAATTTTCCTTGCTTTTTTTTTTTTGGTAAAGGGTAAATTTTCCTTGCTTTGTGTTGTATTTCCTACAAAAAGACCATCACCATTTTTGCAGGTTGGATTTGATTCCGTGCATTTTGCGAGGATCGACTATCAAGACAGAGCGAATCGCAAGAATGATAAATCTCTTGAGGTTATATGGCGTGGGTCTAAAACATTTGGTTCCTCATCTCAGGTTTGAAATAGAAGCAACCTCATTACCTTCATTTTCCTTGGTTACTGCACCTCAAAGATTAATATCATGCACTTGTCTGTGCCCTTGCAGATTTTCACAAATGCATTTCCCATTCACTATGGTCCACCGGAAGGTTTCGATTTTGAAGTGTCCAATGATTTTGAGCCTGTTCAGGTGTGTGCTGTTATTCAACCAAATAAGTCATTTTCAAGCTTTTTTTTTTTGGCAGACAGATTCACAATTGAAATATTCAAACTGCAGGATAATACTCTCCTATATGACCACAATGTCGAAAAAAGAGTGAATGATTTTATTAGTGCTGCAATGACACAGGTATACTCTTAGCTTTTTGCAGACAACAGCTTTGTTGTATGTTGGTTTGTCTCAGACTGAGACTGACCATTCGAGTAATAATATGTGAATAAACATCTTTGAGGTAAACATTTAGGAACTCACTTTTCCCAATGAACAGGCAAATGTTACCAGAACAAATCACATTATGTGGACCATGGGTGATGATTTTCAGTACCAATACGCGGAGTCTTGGTTCAAGCAGATGGACAAATTCATTCATTATGTTAACAAGGTAAAACTACCTGCTCTACTATTTGCTTTTATGATTGTAATATGCGAAAGTTTATACTTCAAAACACTTGAAGTTTTGCAAAAACTCATTTCCAGTCACAGATAATTCTGAGACTTCCCCATGCATCAAGGTTGTGGTACTTTCAACAGTATCTTTTTCTTTGAGATGCATCCCAAAAGGATCTACAATCAGTTCGGAATAAGACTTTCTAAGCTTACTCTGGAAAGGAGAGATATGCTTTTGCCCTTTGTATTTCTTTCAGTGCACTTGCCATAATTTTCTTTTCCTGTTCTTGACATTTCTTCTCTCTCAGGATGGTCGGGTGAATGCATTATACTCTACACCATCTATTTACGTCGATGCCAAAAATGCAGCAAATGTGTCATGGCCTTTGAAAAGCAATGATTACTTACCGTAAGTGTATCTTTTCTACCCATCTCAGATGCCTCCATGTGATATATCTATTTCAATTACCATCGACTAGATATATGATGGACACTTGCTTCTGTGTACAGGTATGCAGATAGAAAAGATGCCTACTGGACTGGTTACTTTACTAGCCGGCCAGCCCTGAAACGATATGTTAGGATGCTTAGTGGATACTATTTGGTATTGTTTCTCTTTATTAGAGCTCATACTATATCAGGACACAGTATATCTCTTCCTGTTGTTGCGCTATTGTAAGCCGAGTAGAACGCTGACAACTTGAATGATTTTGTCTTTACTGTGTGCTTACATCTAGGTAACTTAAGTTTCTAGAGTGGTGAGTTGCGATATCTACGAATTGTTTATGTGCCATGGGAAGGGTATATTCTTCAAACAAACATCTGAGAAGACATTATGTTTTCCCCCATTCCTTTATGATAAATATCATCTATCCCACGTATGTACTAAGTATAGCACCATTAAACATCACCATCATTGTGCTCTCTTTTGTCTATATAGGCAGCGCGCCAGCTTGAATTTCTTGCGGGGCGCAGGTCCAGTGGTCCTAGCACTTATGGGCTCGGAGATGCCTTAGGAATAGCGCAACATCATGATGCTGTCACCGGTACTTCTGTACAGCACACGACCAATGATTATGAGAAGCGCCTAGCTATTGGAGCTTCTGAGGTCGGTACATGAAGTCCCGTTGATTTTGCCCTTTTGGGGTTCTTTGTTCTCAACTCTCAATTTAATCTCTAAATGCTCTCTGTTCCTAAATTTATTAGGCAGAAGCTGTCGTTGACAATGCTCTCTCCTGCCTCGTTAGTAAGAAATCGGGAGGTCAGTGCTCATCACCTGCTTTGAACTTTAGCCAGGTAAGCTTTAATTCAATCCCTAGAGTTTCCGACCAAAAGAATTTGTAATCGTTCTTCACACTATCATACAAGCAAGTCAGTTCATCAGGACCTAAATTTTGCTTGAAGACTAAATGTTTCACTTACTCAAGATGATCTGTATTCATCTCTTGTTTACGTCACGTTTTTTACAGTGCCAATTACTCAATGTAAGTTTTTGCCCAGCCACAGAGGAAGATATTCCGGACGGGAAGAGTCTGGTAACTTTTTGGGTTTTATGCTGTAAATTCTTTAAAGAAATATGTATGTTCTAATAGAAGTTTTCTTTATCAGGTCGTGGTAGCATATAATTCGCTTGGATGGAATCGAACTGATATTTTAAGGATCCCCGTGAGTATTTACTTCTTTCCTGTTGTGCCAATAGTTTATGCATCAAGAGATTGATAATTGCTCCTCGATATAACTTGGCAATCACAATGTCTACTAGGTTACTGATTCAAATTTTGTTGTCCGTGACTCTTCTGGAAATACCGTTGAAGTGCAATTTGTCGATTTGGATAATGTGACAATCAACTTGAGGAACTTCTATGTGAAAGCCTACTTGGGATTGTCGCCTCAGCAGGTCCCTAAGTACTGGCTTCTATTTCAAGTTTCATTACTGCCATTGGGTTGGAACACATACTTCATTTCTAAAGCAGCTACAGAAGGTTGGTATTTACATACTTGGTTCTCTACAACAATCGTTGAAGCCTCTGAGATTGATATTTATATCATCTGCCCAGGCTTGCTAGAGTAGATTACATGAACAGGAAGCACAATGAATAATTAGTCAAAATTCTAACCCTTAATGATCAGCATGGGGTAAACTACATCATGGAGGAACGGAGATGAGCCTAGACATTCTCCAAAACTATTCAGAATCCATTCAAAGTGCATGGTTCTGAGGCCTTAAAACCTATCAACACAATTAATTTGACACAGCTTCACAGTTGCTAGGGAGCCATGTTGACTAGTTTAAATCTATTTTCCCTTATCTGGGCTTCAAAATGATGCAGGGGAAAGTAAATCTAGTTTCCTTTCAACACTGGACAATCTACAAAATGATACCATAGAAGTTGGACCAGGTGATGTGAAGATGCTATTTTCATCAACCTCCGGGCAACTTGTCCGGATATTCAATTCCAAAACGGGGGTGAGTTTAGAGAAAGTTACAGATTTTTGTTTGGCGACATGATTTTCTTCTAAAGTGTGTTCACTGTTCTGTTACCATTTCACTGTGCATGCATAAAATCCATTGAAATTATCAATCTCATTCACTTCTTTAAATTCTTTGGACCAGAATCATACTCGCAATTTATTTGCAGAAAAAACTTGTTGTTTACAAAGATTTTGTACAGGCCAAAGTAACTGGCTCTAAGAAAAGGGCTATTTTGTGTACTGCCAAAAGTATGTTTTCATTCCACCAAAAGTATGTTTATGAACATCTCACTCACCAGTTTCTCTGAAATCTAAAAGTATATGCACACCACTTGTGTTGCTCATTGACAAATGCATCGTTGGGTATCCAAACAAGTTACTACAATGAAAATGGGTTCTGGAATACAACTTGGCTGCTTCAGCTTTCTTCCTTCAATCGCGTCTTCCAAATAATAGTTTTGGACGCTTAATTGATTGATGTACCTGTTATAGCTTCATTTTCCACTGAGGATCAGTTGAATCGGTCCTTTCTGTTTAGAGCACTATCTCATTTGGTTGGCATCTTAACCTACTTTATTAATATCTCTTGTATTACAATGTTTGCAGCACCTCTTTGTCCTCTGAGGACTTAAGATGAAAGTGGTAATCCTAGTTTGAAGGGTCATGTAACAATTTATTGGCATATAGAAAGCGCCCATTTATAGTGGTGAAAGTGAAACGATGATGAGAGCTTCTCCTAAAATTGTGCTGTTTCCATTCATCTAATGACATTAGCTTTTCTTCAGGGTTTGACAAGGATTCAATGTACTACATTATAACACTCTGGCTTGTACTTTTTGGATTACATTGCAGTGCATTCACAAGGGTTTCTTATATGCTATTGTGAGGCTATGCCAAATTCACTGCATAGAATGTTCGGTTGATCGACTCTAATTTTGCCAGGTTGATGTACCAGTGCAGCAAAGCTATCTCTACTATGCATCAAGCATCGGCGATACAGATGATTCTCCGGTAAATATTTCTTTGCTTGATTTGTGACACAATGCAGACTGGTATGTGGACCTATTCACAGCACAAACAAAGGAATGGTAGCTGCAAGTGCTCAGCAGAGTTCTTTTATTGCAGGCTTCTAATTTGTACGTCTTCCGACCAAATGGGGCTCTCCCAACTATTGTTTCAAGAAAAGTAAGCAGCCTGTCATTACTCAGTTGTACATACTCTAGCTCACTCTTGGAACATTTAACAATACCATGCATTCAGTGATATCTTACATTAAATATTTTGTAACAACAAGATTGGACACATAAAAGTTCATCGCCTATTTCAACTCTCACAGGTGCCCCTGAAGGTTGTTCGGGGACCACTAGTTGATGAAGTGCATCAGCAGTTCAGTTCATGGATCTATCAGGTTATTCGTTTGATATATTAAGTCAAAGCACATTATTCTTTCTTATCCCGATGATTTGCTTAGCTGTTTCTCTGACTTTCTTTTCTAGAACCTATGGGTTTTAGCTCCCATCGGCTTACAGATTGCAAGATATTTGAAGGACCCAAAAATGTCCAGAATGTAGATATTTTAACAAGGAGTTAGACTGAAGCATAGTAGTTAACATTTGGCTTTAATGGCTAAGCTACTAATCGGAAATGTCATTCATCTAACCAGAATCCTTGACTAGAAAAAAAAAAAAAAGGGATCTGTTAATTGCATGTTTAACATTCCCATTAATAGCTTAAGTTTTCAAGTTTGATCTAAGTGAATATATACAGTAATTAAGTTTGGTCTTGTACTCAAACAGTGTTGCTCCCTTAGCAAACAAACAATTATAAGGGTTCTGATTTGATTTCAGAGAACTGGAAATTAATTTAATTCCTTTATGCGCCATTTTTATTGCAAATTTATATCCAGTATGTCAAATAACTAATTTCATTCCCAAACAGTTGCTGCAAGAAACCATGACAATATCGAAATACCCTTTTTGGGCCATTGGGTATGAACTGCTGCTAATGAAGTGCTTCTTATGAAGTTTTGGACCAGCATAATGGCATCACATGAGTCAAATGGCTTGATTTTCAGACATCTGATTTTACCTTTTTTCACTTTATTAGGTCACAAGATTACACAAGGACAAAGATCATGCTGTTGTTGAATTTACAGTGAGTTGCCCTTCCCTATTTTTCTTGCTTTGTAAACTACGATATTCTACATATGGCAGAGTAATGCAACAAAACAGTTGATTGAATTTTCAATGCTTTGCATGCAAATTCAATGGATTTATTGTCTCTACTGTCTCCGTAGTATTAGCCTCTTCAGTCTCCAAGAATATCCTCCTAAGACATCTTGCTTTGAACTTTGAAGATTGGACCAATTCCAACAGATGACGGAGTTGGGAAGGAGGTGATAACACAAATGACGACAGATATGGCCACAGAGAAGACCTTCTACACCGATTCTAATGGAAGGGACTTCATAAAACGGGTAAACTCCAAGATCCTAGATTTTCTTTAGATGCCGCCTTTCCTTGTGTCTTAAAATTATCGAAATTCACAACTGATAATCTGAATATTGGTACTAGCAGATGGAGTGCAATGTTTGCTAGACTTTATTATTGTTTTCGAACTTACTCCACTAAGTAGCATCTATCCTAGTGTTATACTTATAAATTTATGATGTTCTTCGGGTATTTCAAATTTCAAATGTTGTTTAAAAGAAAAGTTGGTTCACTTATCAATAAAAGATGGTACCTGGAATCTGCATTCTCATTATCCGCTAAACTACATCTTCACCGAAATGATGTACAACATATTATTCTCTTCCAGTCACAGCGTTATTTCATACAACTGCCATCTTGCTCGTTATGGTCCAAGGCTGATGCAAAAAGCTTAGAATCGTTCGTGCAGGTGCGAGATTGTAGACCAGATTGGTCCCTCACTGTTACTCAACCTGTTGCAGGAAATTACTATCCAGTAAGTTCCTTAATTTAACGATATAACAAATGATTGCGAGTGATAACACGGTCCTTGAATAGATGAAACTTCATCAATCTATAGCATAGATTCAAAACCAAGTTTTTCCCCTAAAATGATCCTCTCCTCCAACGCTATGCCCTCAGATTAATCTTGGCATTTTTACCATGGACAACAAAACGGAATTCTCGGTCTTAGTGGATCGTGCCGCTGGAGGAGCCAGTATCAAAGACGGGCAGATAGAGTTGATGCTTCACAGGTTTGGCAGCTCATTTCCATGCTCCACCCCATATGATTACTTCCTTTCTTCGTGTTAGAAAACTTTTACCTTGTCTTGCTTCGTGCACCAGGCAAATACCCTTTGATAACACAGGTGTTGTCGGACCTCTCGACGAGATGGTGTGCATTGCAAATAGCACGTGCGAAGGACTAACGGTACATTACGTTTATCTGCAGATGAAGAATTGTTTTTCCTAGTTCATTTTTTCACAAGTGTGATGTTGTATTTCCAGGTACGAGGACACTACCATATAGGCGTCAACAAACCCGGGACAGGAGCTCGCTGGCGTCGGACTACTGGCCAAGAAGTGTACTCGCCTTTAGTTTTGGCTTTTGCACATGAGGTAGGGATCGAGAACACTAGCTTTTTTTGGTCCATGCTTTAGCTTTTACCTGAACAAAGTCAATGACCCTGCAGAAGATGGAGGATTGGACAGGTTCTCATGTTACCAGGGCGACTACTATGGATTCAAGTTACAGTTTACCTCAGAATGTCGCTTTGATCACTCTGGAGGTAAATGAGTTTTATGTCAAATACTCTCCCTCTCTTAGGGATTAACTGACCTTTCTGTTTCACAGGAATTGGATGATGGAAATGCACTTCTACGTCTTGCACATCTTTATGAGGTGAGAAAAGTACTTCGTTTGTCCTTTTAGCCCAAAACGAAAGAGCTTCATCAATCTTTATCATTTGAGTGCAATGTCGTTGGGGCTATCATATAAAACTCCATGTGAGATCTAGAATCAACAGAACTGTGGATCTTTGCAAACCCACAAGAGACTATAGTCCAACGATGGAGGCCTCGCCTCTTGGATTGACAAATCCATTTCTTTTAGTCTATTCGCTCACTACCACACTTTCCATCAATTTGACACACTGATTAAAGATTTTGTCCAACTTCAATCAAAGAGAAGTGATTGATATATACCACATAGTATTCATTTCCATCGTTATTCTTGTGAATATATCTAGCCCGGTGAAGATGCGGAATATTCAACCTTGGCTAAAGTTGAGCTGAAGAAGATGTTCGCGGGAAGGACGGTACGTAGAGCTGCTGCGATAATGTCATTATTCTTCTTAGTATGTGCCAAACACACAAATGAGTTTATCATACTGATGGACATGATTTGGTAATTGATACATATGGTCATGACTTCAGATAAAGGAAGTGAAAGAAATGAGCCTGTCTGCGAACCAAGAGAAGTCTGAAATGAAGCGGATGACATGGAAAGTCGAAGGGGAAGCAGCAGCGGAACCGACACCCTTAAGAGGCGGCCCTGTCGACATGTCGGATCTTGTTGTAGAGCTTGGTCCCATGGAAATTCGCACTTTCTTGCTGAAATTCTAACCATTGTACATAATGTCTCTTTTCATCTAATCAATTAACATCCAATGTCTCCTTCATACATGCCCAAAGGGTACCATTAGCTCATGATGAAACCATTAAGTGCAGTTTTTTTTGGCTTTCCTAACAAGTGCACTTAAAGTATCAATGAAGAAGGACGGTAGTCCAATTGCTTGCTCAGTTTATAAAAGCAAGCGGACAACCGCCTTCACAAGTTTCTTAGTGAGTACTCATGATCGCCAGTTCAAATGCACGTAATCGTGTCCTTCAACTGCAGTTCTCTTCTCCGCTTTCAGACCTCGCAAAGAGTTTGCAAGACAGCTAAGGAATGCACCTAATGACCCCTAGTTCTAACTCGAACGCGGAAGCTTGTTCAACTGGTCGCGCTAAAACTAAAGATCCCTCCACTACGTTAAAACCCGCACGCGTGATTGCATAATTTGATTGCTTTCCGAGATCAGAAGATGAACACGGTGCATCATGACTCTCGAACTCTAGGAACAGCTCATGTTTGACAGTGAGTGTCAAAAGCTTTCAACGCAGGTAGGCGCAATAGAAACTTCAGATGTTTGCATATCTTTGGTCGTCATCAAGGTGACGAATTCATCCATAATCCATTCTTTAACAAAATCAAAAATTTAAAAATATATATATATTATTATTCATTGTCTGGCCCATGCAGGTCTCGAACCTGCGACCTTCGCGTTATTAGCACGACGCTCTAACCAGCTGAGCTAATAGGCCAATACGTGCGTTGGCTGTCACATACTTTTATTAGTCTAGCAACAAAATAGAGATTGGCATCCCTAGCTTATGCCCTGTTCGCGCTTAAGGGCGGAGAAGCTGAGGAACCATCGTTTTGGCTTCTCTGAGGAAGGCGAGGTGGGGACGAACCCGTTGCAGTTTCCGCCATGAAAGAGGATTACGAGGTCAGTCGTTTCATCAGCTGCTCACTCCATCCTTTCTCCCTCTTTCTTCCTGGAACTGTCGCTCCGTTTCGTGTCCCAAGCCAAGCGCGATCGCTGTTCCGCTCCTTTCGTTTGCCCCTTCTGATGTCGTCTGCAAGTCGTAATTGCACCGAGTAGTACCACGACTCCTAGCCGAAACAATCACCCGCGGTGTTCGGTTCGGCAAGGGAGTTTTTCTTGGATTCTAGGGTTCTACTGGTTTCGAGTGATTGGGGAGGGCGAGGGTGTTTCGGTCGTTGACGATCATCGCACGTCTATCCGGGTCTCGCAATTCGTGATTGAGGGGGTCAAATTAACGCGGAACGGTTTGAAAGAATCGAACTTTTTCCTTCTTGGTTCGGTTGCTTTTATCGTGGCCAAAGTGTGCATTAGTTTGGATCATCTAGTTCCATCAATGGGACTGGTTGAAGGGATGAAATGTGAGAAATCTGCAAGATTTTTCTTAAGCTGACGAACCGTGGCGATTTTTTGTGCGATCGAAAGGCTTCTTCTTGATCTCTGAACTTTCTAGCTTACGAGAAACCCGGAAATGATTTCAGGTCGAAGAGAAGAAGCAGGCTGCTGCGGATGTGCTCGATCAGTACTCCAAGTTTGTCCTGGCCTGCATCGGAAACCAAGTTCGACCTTGTGATATGAGGCTCCATCTGATGAAGGTACCGAATTCCCTAGATTGTAGAGTGTGGTGAGATGGACTGGGATTTCGACGATTTGGTTCGTGGTCTGGACCAGAACAGGGACGTGGTGGAAAGACGTGGTAGATTTGCTCTGTCGATTGATGAAATGGGATCTGGAATGGCAAATTTCCTTCTCATTTTTTCTTTTGGTTTGTTTGTTGGAATTGTTCAGGAGATTTCCGGACTGCCTACATCTCTAAAAAGGGAGCCCTTTCAATCTCCAGCAAACTCTGAAGCCATGGGTGAATCGTCGAGCTCCGGGACAGCTAGACTCGATAAGCAAGACAGTTTTCGAGCTCTATAGTTGATGGTCATCTGAAGCAGAGTTGCTCGATATTTTCCCATGTGAGATGCAGGTTGAACTATCATAGTTCTAAGATTCTTTTTACCTAAGTTGCTCATGCAGTATATTGTCGGTATAAGATTTCTCTGGAGTTAGATGTGTATGGCTGCTGAAACCTCATGTAATGTGATCTCTGTTGACATAAATTCATGCACCCGCTTCGTGAATTTCTTGTTTAGCCCTAAATAGGTTTTATAAGAAGCAGAAATCCTGCTGCTATCTGTGGGATATAGCACTCTAGGATTGCAGCCTCTAATATGCATATGGAGCTTGTTTCAATTACTCCAGGACCGTGGTCATTGCTCTTCGCAGCACTTTTCGAGCTGATTATCTTAACTATATTCACCAAATGATCAATTTATCGTGGATAAGGCTACAACAGGTCTCAGTAGTTTTCTCGTATGTCTTACAGGTGACGGGTAAGAGTCGAGGTTCATTTGGTACTCATTTCTGTTTTCTGTTGTGAGAAAATTCCTTAGATGTTATTTTCTCAACCTAATTAATCTTGAATTACTGCTCACAAGCATTGCTTTACTTGGAGGAATTGTTGGGGCCTGATTTGAAAGTATAGGTTTCAGTTGTATTTCGCTGGTTTCTTTGCTGGTGTTAGTCTCTGCAAGTTGTCGTTGGCTGCGTTCACGAAGTTTTCTGAAGACAATTAAACTCCGGCTTGGACTCTCAGATGAATCGATCGCGTTTCTTACCTAAGTGCCTTATCTTAGCGCTTTTTTGATGCGTGTCCGGCTATCGAAAGGTCACTAACAAAGATGAAGCCAGATTTAACGTCATTCGAGGGATTTTTTAAGTTACCGTGACTGTGGAAAGTCGGGTGATGCCTGGAAATCCCTTGTTGAGTATAGCACGAAAGAGCTTGCACGTCCTTTCCCTATCTTGTGGTACTTTTTATAAAGGATGACTTGAGTGTGAGCTGCACGAAAACTCTCAGGTGGCCTTTTCATTGGATGTCACAGGTTATCTTGACGCTTTAAGGCCATGTTTGGTTCACCGTGGAGTAGGATTCCAATTCCTTGATTCTTTTATGTTTGCAAGCAATCTAAATAGGGATTTGGATTATTTATGGAATAGAATTCGTTGAAAAAGATTGAATTTGATTGACTAAGTTAACTTGTTATTGGGATTCCACAAGCATTTGTTATAAACAAAGATAGCAAATTATGAACATGAATGTGAAAGAGTTTTAGTAGATTGAAGAAAATAAAATCAGAAAGATAAAACATGCGATGGACGTTCCTGAGGGTCGTGATCCTCTCCAGTGGTCAGTGAGGGCTTCACCAAGTGAAAAAAATAAATAACAAGGAAAAGAGATTACCAACAAAATTGTTTGCATTAGTGTCAATTGTGCCATGTTAGACAGATGACGTTCACATTTGTGATTTCCGATCAAAATTGGCCAAATGAATTATTTTGACAAATTGTCAAAAGGTTTAAAACTAAATTAGCCAAATTAAAATGTTGAGGACTGAATTGGCATAAATGTAATAAGTTTATGACTTTTTTAGTAATTTTCTCCTTATTTATCCTAAGATCATGCTTAAGCATACATTCCAAATTGCATATTTTGCATACTAATAATGTCTTTTTCTTGTTATGATTCAAAACTAAAGCTGCATTATAAATTCTTTCGAAATTATAATTTCTTATTATTTCTATTGGAATACAAAAAAGATGCCAACCACGTCTTCTAGTCTTTTTTTTTTTCTGAAAAGATAAATAAGAAAAATTCTCTCTAGCCAAGTAAACTCTTCATATGAGGCTTCCATTTATTAAAAGATCCGATCTTTTTTTGAGCATTTGGAGCAACACCACCATTTTTGTATCCGGGTTCCTTGATAGATCATCTAGCCTATGTAAGAAACAAGTGCCAATTTTGGCTAGATTCGAGGCATAAAGAAAGATTTTATTCTCTCATGGCTAGAAAAATTTTAAACCATAGTAAAAAATTCTCACTTTTTAATCACAAATAAAATGGTTAATACCATGAAAAACCTCAAATTGATACACTTGTAATAAATTTACCCCAAATTAATTTTTAACCAAAAAAAAACCTCAAATAAATGGGTTACATCCGTGACAAATTTACCATAAACTAATTATTTGACAACCAAAAACCCCCAAATTAGTATATTTGTGACAAATTTATCCTTTCTTTTCTTTGGTTTTATTAAATTAGATTAATATCACAAAAAATCACAAATAGGTATACCTGTAACAAACGGAGGGTAAAACATAAAAATGAAAAAAAAAAAAAAGAAAAGAAAAAAATAAAAATAAAAAAAATTCGAAAAAATAAAAAAATAATATTAAAATTTTAATTCATGGTAAAATTGTTAACTATCGGGTTTTTGGTGGTCAAAAAATAGTTTAGGGTAAAATTGTCACATGTGTACCAGTTTGGGGTTATGGTCAAAAAAATAGTTTGGGGTAAATGTGTCACAAGTGTACCAGTTTAGGGTTTTTCATGGTATTAACCCATAATAAATTTACCCTAAACTAATTATTTGACAACCAAAGATCCCAAATTAGTACATTTGTGATAAATTTATCCTCCGTTAGTTTTTGTTAAATTAGATTAATTAAAATTGATAAAAAAACGGAGGGTAAAACATAAAACTTAGTTTGAGCTAAAATTTATCGTAAAATTTAATGGAAATAAATTGAGATTTGGGGTACCAGTTTGGGATTTTTAATGATCAAAAATTAGTTTGAGGCAAAATTATCATAAACGTATCAATTTGGGGTTTTTCATGATATTAACCTCAAATTAAAAGTAAGAAATCCTGAAAAAAAAAAAAAAGGCTTCCGGACAAACAACACCAAGCTGCTAGCAGCATAAAGACAAGGCAAAGCCCAAGGGCATGTTTGGAAGTATCCTAAAAATGCGGTGGGCAAATTCCACATTTCCGCGAAAATCAGGGCACTCGATGCAAATAACCTTCCTCGGCGTCATAGAGAGATGAGCAAAAGAGAATTATAGCAAGAGAGAGAGCCCCCGAGACGCAACGGCTAGTTCCGGGAACGGTCACCCCCAACGGTCACAATTCTTTCAAAATAGGGAACTCTCTCCCCCCTCTATATGGGACCGTCCCTCCAAACTCCCCTCTCCATCCTCTCTCTCTCTCTCTCTCTCTCTCTCTCTCTCTCTCTCTCTCTCATCTCGTCGGGCATTCCGCTATCTGCTTCATCTTGCGAATCTTAACTTCGACGCGACTGCGAAAAAGGGAAAGCGAAAACGAAAACGAAAGAGCTTGCTCTGATATAAAAGATGTTGCAAGATATGTGGAATGCCCCTCCTGGGTTTAGACCCACCAAATCCGCTCCCTCGTCGCCCGCCAAGCCGCTCGGGGTCTCGAGAACCCGGTCCGAGTCCTTCCACGTCACCCACAAGGTCCCGGTGGGCGACACGCCTTACGTCAGAGCCAAAAACGTCCAGGTAAGCATCTGGGTCACCTCGGATATTCATCGGAGTTCCGTCCTTTTTTATGGATTGTATTGATGTTTTGTTTTGATGGGGTTTTCTTGTTTGTGGTCTTTTTATTGATCAGTTGGTGGATAAAGATCCGGAGAAGGCGATACCTCTGTTTTGGGCGGCGATTAATGCCGGAGATAGAGTGGACAGTGCTCTCAAGGACATGGCCATTGTGATGAAGCAACAGAACAGGGCTGAAGAAGCCATCGAAGCTATCAAATCGCTGCGGATCCGATGTTCGGATCAGGCTCAGGAGTCTCTCGATAACATTTTACTGGATCTTTACAAGGTCTATAATCACTTCATTTTAGCGAAAACCGGCATAGTTCCACGGAGCTAGTAAGCTCTTGACAGTGGCAATTATAGCTAACCAAATATCTTACGTCCTTCATTTGTGTTCCATGTTGACAGAGATGTGGGAGATTGGATGATCAAATTGCACTTCTGAAGCATAAATTATACTTGATTCAGCAAGGGCTAGCCTTCAATGGGAAGCGGACCAAAACTGCTCGGTCTCAAGGCAAAAAGTTTCAAGTCTCCGTGGAACAGGAAGCAACTCGGTTGCTGGTAAGAGTCCACTACTACTAGCGTGTCAAATTCTACTTCTATTCCATGCCAGACCGTGTCCGTTAAAGGATCCCACGTCGCTTGTGTGGTTTGTGTGGACAAGCGATCTAGGGTACTGTCAATGCTAAATCTGAATTTCAAATGATTGAACTAATTTAATTAGTACGAATTCGCAACATTTGCAAGTTAAGACATGTTAAATTGCATCGTACTTAAATGGAATTGATGTCTTTTGCTTTAGGGGAACTTGGGTTGGGCGCTGATGCAGCAGAACAACTACATTGAGGCAGAAGATGCATACAGGAGAGCACTCATAATCGCACCAGACAACAACAAAATGTGCAATTTGGGCATCTGCTTGATGAAACAAGGCAGGATAGCCGAAGCTAAGGAGACTCTGCGGCGGGTGAAACCGGCCATGGCCGACGGGCCTCGAGGTGTTGATTCGCACCTGAAAGCCTATGAAAGGGCACAGCAGATGCTCAAAGACCTCGAGTCCGAGATGATGAACCAGGGAGGAGACCGGGTCGAGCAGAGCAAGTTATTCGATGCATTCCTCGGCTCATCGTCGATTTGGCAGCCTCAGCCTTGCAAGGATCATCATGCTAATGCGAGTAAATCACAAGACGATTTCGGGGATGAGAATATTGACGCTAATATTATCACGAACCAGTCAACCGGGTTGGGGCAGCAGAGATACATGAAATCTCTAACATTTAATGGGAATTTGAATTCCCTCAACAAAGATGCCCCGCCATTTTATTCGACGAAAGTCGGGAACGAAAAGGAGCCTTTTGGGGTTCAGTTCAACAACAATGAGACCCTCAAGAGGACGAGGTCTGGGAACGCAGCAAATGGTATGCGATTCGGTGAAGCAGCGGCGGAGTCCACAAAGCCGCTTGTGGAGGGGCCGGAGAAAACAGAGAACAAGTTGAGAAGGCTGTCCGAGGAGAAGTCAGAGAATCTGATGGAGTTGTTGCCTGACAATGATGACTTTGAAGAGGCTATTCTTGCTGCAGTTCTGGGTCAGAGTAAGGAACCAGGAAAGACGGTAGAAACTGACAGCAGCAACGACAACAGCAACAGCACTTGGAGTGTCCCTAAGAAGATAGACAAGAGGCTCAAGGTTTTTCAGGACATTACACTCTCACTGAGTCCAAAAGCCTGAACAAAATAGGGCTCGGCATTCTTTTAACTAGTTTCGGTCATAATTTCTGAATCTAATAGTTTTATATAATTTTAGGTTGGAGATAAACTTGTTCTCCTATTAAATTCCATTCCTTTAGTTGAGGAGAGGGGAAGAGTCTTGTAGTGTTGTAGCAATGCAGAAGAAGTAGGGCAGAGTTCTAGTACTTCTCCCACTAAACTGTTCCCTGTTAATTTGATGTAAGGCTATCAAATAAATGGCACAATTTTTTTATGAATAATAAGAGATGCAGTTCTAGTACTTCACTTCAAAATAGGAATTCTTCATATTTATTGTGAGAATCGGCACCCAATGACTGGATGACATTTTGTACTCATCGACATTTACAGTTGTAATTAAAGAAATCTAAATTTCGACAAGATCACAAAACCACACATTATTCACACTTCATAGTGTTCTTTTTCTCACTTCACTTTTTGGTGAACTCCAAAGAAATGACTCCAGGCTGCGGCAAATCCTGATTTGAGTTTCACCAGCATTAAGCCCAAGTAAGCCGGAGTAAAGCCTAGCTCGGACAGCTTCTTGTGTGACCGTGCATAGTCTTCAAAGAAGGCTTCCTCATCCTGCGTGTATCGAAAGGAACTCTCACAAAGAAGAAACTAGCACAAAGAATGATGAACTTCCATTGGACCATATTTTCAGCACAACTTAGAAGACATGATGTTCCGCAGCCCCCAGTTAAATCGACAATACCTTGGCATATAGCTCTACATAGCGACGAAACTCTGGATCCTCCACAAGAACCCTATCTGTCGGAAGTTTCAGAAGTCCTGGTGAGTTTCGTTTCAGAAGTTCCCTGCACATATTTCGATCCCAAAGCATGAAAGATTGGGCAGAAAGCTCATCCGATGGAAATAGAGAGTGAATAGAGTATTGTGCGATCGAAGTGTGATCGTCTCTTACACAAAATAAGAATTATCGAACTTTAGGGGTTCCTTGGTCCAGGGTCCATCAAAGCCTGATCTATCCTTATGTGCTCTTCCCTAAAAATTCAGAGAAGAAAAGGAAGAAATTGGATCATGTACAAACTGCTAGTACCCAAGTGAAGAAGGGCTTCTGAAATATTTACCAAAGTATGGCCTCCTGATAATGCTACAATATCCTTGTCTGATAGGCCCATCCGATAAAATACTTCCCTTAAATGCGATGCGCCTGTATTAAGATGAACAAGGACTACATTAAGAAGCATTGTGGAAAATCTGAGGCTCTCTCCTAACTGATGCATACAAACTGGTATCATTTTCATCTGGGTGTCATCAATTCAAACCCTTAACAGTGGTTTGAGCTAAGGTTTTAGTGAGCAATCTTAAGATGTACTGATTATAACGTACCTTTAGCAGCATCTGGAAGACGGCCTTCCTCTGGAGATTCCATAGAATCCTAATATAGAATCGAATCGGTTAATATAAGTGATGCATATACCAGTAGCCCTCAAGAATTCTTACTGCCAATTTACCTTTCTTCCAGGGACGAAGTTAATGGAGGGACCGCCTGTAACCTCAACTGCGACAACCCCAGCAAGCTGAAAAGCAAATTATGGTTGAACTTGTGAGTTCACGACATCTAAAAAGTTTTTTGTCTTGAACTTGAAATCACATGGACTGTTCTAGCTGCTCATCAGCTTCCATAAATAGCAATTCAATACATAGCTATTGAACAACTGGAGAGACTCTGTCCCTGGACATATCATGGTTAACGCAAGCAAAATAGTCCACAATTTGTCAGAAAATAACTACCCACGACCTCTTCATACAAAGTAAGGATACGTAAGTTTCCTCACATGGTTTGTCAGATGCATTACCCCTCTATAACATCTTAGACAACATATCTGAAAGATTTCTCTGTAGCCAACATCAGACCCAGATAAGAATAGCAAACTTTTTAAACTAATATCATGCGATGGATTTTGTGCAGTACAGGTACATCAATGGTCCAAAAGATTTCTGTATTATGTCACCAACTGGGAAGATCATTTATCTTTTAACCAAGCAGGCAAAAATCCAAGAAAAAGGCGGTTACCTGGTAAAAATCTGCATAGGAAATTTTCGGACATCTGGCCTTGACTTCCTCTGAAGCAAAATAGAAGTAGAAAGACTTGAACAAAGATTTCCTAGAAAAAGTAGATTGAACTTATGAATGTGGACAGTTATATATGCTAAGCCGCGGAAGCCCACCACATAAATCAACAGCAATCTTTAATCCATTGTTCGAGCCATGTTTCAGTTCAGCTTCATTCCGTATCGAGCCATTAGGCCCTCCCGTCTTTGTTCTTGCATCATAAGTTCCCGCGTCGTGCCACCTGCATATTTCCATAACCATCATGCGCCGACATAACTAGAGAAGTCCTAAATAGGCAATCTACGCAAAACACTACAAAGCACCGTGTATGCGCACGGTCGCTTGCAATCTAACAAGTTTCGTCGCTCACCATCCTTCAAACAAACTTTACTTTGCCAAAAAGAAAGGCGTAGTAAGACAGAAGAGAAAGGATATAAGAATCTTTACGCTAAGCGAAGCATGATAGGGGCGCACTGTGTGCTCGAAATGAGGCCGCGGAGCAGTCTACGAGCCTTCTCAATTTGCTTCAAGTACTCCGCGTCCACGACCAGCGCCATTCGAACAAAGTTCTCTGAGAATAAGGCCAATGAAAGAACTAAGACAGGTGATGGCGAAAGCAATTGCAACAATGCTAGTTCTGCTCCATTTCGCATGATGTTATATATAGAGAGCGGTACAAGTGGAAAGTAAGGAAGACAGAGTAGTGAAGAAAGGCACATATACTTTGCAAGTCGGAAGAGAGAATGGAAGCTCCAAGGAATGACTGATGCCTTTGCCATTGCCATTGCCTACTCCTTCGTTTAAGGATAAATAGAATATTCATGGAGCAGATCCATCGTGATCAAGGCATGAAATTCCTTAAAAGTCATGCAGCGGATTCTTTTGTATACCACATCACAAGATAGCACGATACGTTAGGATTTGCAAACGACCATAGAAATATCACGTTGCACAAATCAAAAGAATAGAGTTCGTTCGTACGATTTAAAGATTTAGAAAAGGTAATAAATCGCGCATAAAATTCATTACATCACCGAAAAATCTAGAATTTTTACCGTGCATTAGTCTTAATGAGGATTTTTTTACCTGCAATAATCGAAATGAGAATCCATAAATATCAAAAGGCTTGGTGGGGGTGTAAAATGGGTGAATAAGCATGGGCTCAACCCATCAAGGGTTAGTCAAAGGCCATGACAAGTTTGACCAATCATCGCACTTGGGTTTCTCGGGCAGAGGCAACGAGGTGTTGATTGACCATATTCAATGGCATTGAGGAGGCATAACCACAACTTCCGTTGCACTTTGTCCTGATTACTATGACGCCCCTATTATCATTTGACTCGTTTTAATTCAATTTGAACGTGTCTAATCTTTAGAAGCAACATGGGTATTTTCTCGAATCATTTAGATTGATGTCAATATCTCTCCATAGTTTTTTAAAGATCCGCGATACATCTCTTTTATTTTAGCAAGTAATTCGTGTAACACTTCTCGAGAGCAACATAAAACAAGCACTACGTATCTGTTTTTTCCCTCTTTATGTCGTGATCGAGGAGGTATTTTGGCTAGCCTACGAGTGTCTTATTAAGTCTCCTCCCTCTCAATTCAATTCGAATAGAGATGAACCCTTATTCTAGAATGTGCAGTGATTAATAAGGATATGCTCCCTTATGATGGGACTCGAAGAGATTGAGTCGATATCGATTGCTAATTCGGTATTTTCTTTTAAGTCGTAGTAGGAATTACAAAAACATTAATGCTTAATTATGTGATGTCAAGTTATCGTGACGCGAAATTTTCGAGCATTTGAAGGACTTTCTTTCATCTCCATACTTTTTTTTCCCTTTTGATAAAATTTGTCGTTAAACCATTTAGTGGCTATTTTACTATGCGTTCCCATGCATAGTAACATTGGAATTTTTTTAATCTTTATAATTTATCGATAGCTATGATAACCTCTAAGCAAATAATCTTAAGGGGAAAATTATTCCCATGATTTCTAAATTCTGAATTTAGTCTAAATCTTATTATGGCAAACTGAAAATAATCTATGATTTCAATTTGAACACCACAAATTGTTCACTAACCTTTATGTTTGTATGCACTCCCATGCATAGCATGGGACATCATTCCCCCCCTCCCTCCTTTCCTCTTTCTTTTTTTTCCTCCTTTTATACTAAAGAAAATCCTGCCACATCTCTCCCTCCCTCTTTTGCTGCTTTCTATTGTACTATAGATCTTATTATTCTTCAATTTTTCCTTTAAAAAAGTGGCATAACATTTGTTCTGCGGAAAAAAGAACGATTTGAAAAATATTTTTTTAAAAGCGATCGATTATATCACTTATAAAAATAAATAAACGAAAAATGTTAAAAAATAAATTGTCGATAGTGAAAATATTTTTCAGCGTATAATTATTTCAAGACACACAAGCGATATTTTTAAGAAAATATTTTCCAAATCAATCATTTTCCACGAAACAAATGAGTCATTAGTATACTTTTATTTAATATATCAATGCATTTTACGCTTTTCTTTTTCCCCTGAAATTCTTTCTCTTCAAAGCAATTACAACTAAATCTTACCTTGAAAAAAATTGATTTCCCGTTGAATAATGAATAAATAATTTTAACATTTTTTTTTACATTTTATCATATATGACAGTTGTAATGTTTCATTCTCCAATTATTTGTTGATCTTTTAATCTTAGTTACTTATAAAATCATCAAAATATATTTAAATTTTGTAACAGTATATATAGATAATTAAAAACCCCGAAACTTATCAAATTATGAGGCGACAATATCACTCCTTTGTCACTTATAAATCATATCCCAAAAGATGAACACTCCATCAATGTCTAATCATTCCACTCAATGAGCTCGACTAAATTTCGGGTGAAATCATCTCTATGTGGCTAGACCCTGTTTAAATTGATAAAATAAAAGAACGGTCTTACAATTTAGCAATTATTCATTTTTACACCAAATTAGATGGAACAATAATGCAATTTTCATGATAACAATTTGTACCCCAAAGAAGCACGTGTAACGTATTAATTACTTAATTAGGCAGGATATTCAATGACCCATTAATAATTCATTTTCCAATTGGCCAAAAAACGATGTCTCTCTTTAGTGTTTTTGGGAGGGATGAAGAAAAAAAGAAAAAAAGGACCGTTGAGTGTATTGCACGTTCGAAGGGCCAAGCTGGAGGGCATTATGGTCATTCCAGTCCGATTATAAAAAAAAATTTGCTGGGGGGGCTCTCTGCCCGAGACGCATTGTCCCTGTTGCATCTCGACACTCTTCTTGTTCGCTCGTTCGTGCTCCTCCTGTCCCGCATCACGCCCACCTCTGTGTTCTCTCTTCTCCGCCAAAAGGAAAAACACAACACCACCCACACGTTCCAAGCTAAGACACACACGCCCCCCCTGGTACTCCCCACGTTGGCGTTGCGTTTGTGTTTCTGTTCTTGCCGGGGAGCAAAAAAAAACACTTCTTTTCTTGGGGTATCGAAGTTGCTCCAGCTGAGCCGAAGCAAAGTGCTGTGATCAAGAAAGCTGCGCCTGCGTGAGGCCAGAAGAAAGGGAAAAAGGGCTAAGGGCTTAGCTTTGCGCGTTCCGTCGTCACTTGCGGTGGTGATGCTGCTAAAGTTGAAGCCCTCCCTGGGAAATGCCCGATGCCCCGCCATTGATGGAGCTTGAAGCAGCTTGAGGAGGGACGAGAGGGAGAAAGATCTTTCCTTTTTTTGTCCCGTTTTTGGCAAAAAGAGAGAAAGGGCTCGTTTTTTTATCGTCTGGGGAGGGAGGGAGGGAGAGAGAGAGAGAGAGAGAGAGAGAGAGAGAGAGAGAGAGAGATGGGGTGTTGTTACTCGAGATTCGAGAGGGAGGAGATGGTGTCCCGGTGCAGGGCGAGGAAGAGGTACATGAAGCAGTTCGTGAAGGCGAGACAGGGGTTCTCGGTCTCGCACGCCATGTACCTGCGCGCGCTGCGCAGCACCGGATCCGCCCTCCTCCAGTTTGCCAACGGCGAGGCCACCCTCCACCTCCACCACCGGCGCCTCCACTCGTCGCCACTGCTGCCCTCCCGCCGCCGCAGCCGCCGCCTCCCCGGCCCCCTCTCAGCCCCGGCCCCGACACCTGGACCTCCACCTCCGTCACCGCCTCCTCGGCCCTGCCGCCCCCGCCCCCTCCGCCGCCCCCGCCGCCCCCGGCTTCCGGGTGGGATTTCTGGGACCCTTTCGTGCCGTCGTCGTCGAGGTCAGCCACGGAGGAGGAATGGGAGGTGACCACGACGGCTTCTGAGTTGGCGGCACCGCCTGCGGCCTCCATGACAGTGGTCAGTGGGTATTCAAAGGACAGCAATACCGAGCTTGCAATGGTGGTGTCCAGGAATAGTGGGAAAGATCTGATGGGGATAATCAAAGAGCTTGATGAGTATTTTCTGAATGCTGCTGATGCTGGTGCTGATGTGTCATTGGCGCTGGAAGTTTCAAGCCCTGCTTTTTCTTACCAAAGCAAAGAGGGTGCAGAAACCACTAAGCCTTTATTTTCGTCATTTTCTTTTGTGTCAATTCTGTTTGACAGATCTGTCAAAAAAAAATATACCCATTTGATTATATTTCGCTTTTATGTGCAAGAAACCATGAGATGAGATAGCGAATGTAAAATGAATAGAAGAATGTTTTGCTAGTTTGCTTTTTCTGAGCGAAAGCAGTTCTCTCTTTTGTCACTTTGAACTGCATAAATATTTTTGAAGTTTGATCCTTTGGTGTTGGCAGGCAAAGTTCATAATTATATGTGGAATCTGAGTCCCTCGTTGTGGACACGGGGATGCACCAGTCCCAAATCAAATGGCTTTGGCAGGATGGTTGCCCAGAATTTTGGCAGTGGAAGGTCTGTGTATGGTAGCCACTGTTCTACTGCAGAAAGGTTATACGCATGGGAGAAGAAGCTGTACAAGGAGGTCAAGGTAGCTATCTATTTCAATTATATATATCTTGCTATTGTCTTTCTTTTGCTCTTTAATAGTTATTGCTAGTACATCACACATTTTCAACAAGATATAAGACGGTTTAACCGTTAGGAAATTGACACAAATCTCCAATGTCCTAGCAGGTGGCTCCTAGGAAACAGTTTGACTGTCGAAGAGTTCAATGATTTTAAAGATGTGTAACTGCGTTTGGGTTTCCTAGAATGTTTATGTTTTCATGGACAAGAGATGACACTCTGTGCATATTGAGCAATTAATGGATATTTTTGCTGTTCTGGTCTGTCCATGCAACCAAATTCATGTAAGATTATTTATATTGGTCTTAGGATGCTGTGACCATCAAAATGCAGCATGACAAGAGGGTGGAGCAATTGAGGAAGCTAGAGCTGAAGCGGGCTGACTATATGAGGACTGAGAAAACCAAAAAGGAGATTGAGAAGTTGGAATCGCAGATGGTGGTCGCTTCCCAAGCCATCGAGACAACTTCTACTGAAATCATCAAATTAAGAGACACGGAGCTGTATCCACAGCTGCTGGAGCTAGTTAAAGGGTTAGTTTACGTTACATGCATGACACGAAGACCTAAACGCTCTCTCATTTATTTATTTTTCCTTTTCCTAATCTATATAGTGGGGAAAGAATGTTTCAAAAACTGGCTTGGCAATGCGGAAAAGTTTGGAGTTTGAGTGGGTTTTTTTAGTTGGACACATGCTAGATCATGTGGAATGCATCACTTTTCGAAGCATTGCCTTTTTTTTTATTTTGGTCAGAAAGTATTACCTATTAAGACGGTTCAATCCATATGGAAATGTCTGTTTGAGAATTTTTATGAAAATGGTTGTGGTAACTAGGATGCCCCCATCTAACCACTAAAGAAAAGTCATATCTAGCACAAAATAAAGTAAACTGCATCTGTTACTAGAGTGAAAGGCAGCCCCTGCATTTGGGCCAGAAGAGAAAATTATCCTAGTTCTGTACAAGCAATTGCTTTTGAATGCTTTTCTTATGCTTCTTTATCCCTCTTGTCCCTTCTTTTCACTTTTAGTCCCAGGTTCTTCTCATTTCCAAGAGGGTTAGTACAATGTTTTGAACCGTGCATCATGTTGTTATTCCTAGAACGAGAAACATGTTTGCTGTGCATGGTTTAGAGTTATTTAGGAAACAAATTACAACAGCAACGGTAGTCAAAGCCTTTTCACTAAGTGGAACCAACTGCCTGGCCCTTGCTAAACATAGTAGTGGTGGATGATGGATTCAAGGTATTCTTTATGCTTTCTTTTAATGTCTTGTTAGGCTCACCCCTGTCCCATGGAATCTCAAACTCTCTGTGGTCATCATGTCTCATTTCAAATTTATGACCATGTTAACAGGTTTTTCTTATCTTCCGTTGGTCTGTTGGGCTGACTTTAATCTTTTCTCCTGATTTCAAATCTTTCTTTTCCCGAGTGCCCATAGCTCAATGACTTTGCATTCCGACCCATATAACCCATCAGGTTGTCATATTGTCAATTTGTGAAAAATTTCCCTTTTGCTTGAGTGGCTTTTGCCAAAGGCACAATACCATGGATGCACTTCTTTTAGTTTCTTGAAAAAGCAAATCACTCAAATTGTTATTTTGTTATGGAGAGTAAATAACTATTGGATACAATGTATCAAATATATCGTTGTTAGCAATGGGGCGGGGAGAACATTTAATAAAGGTTCAATAATCACAACAACATCATGCTGCTCTTGTTGTTCTTGTTCAGTAAAGTTAGTGTGTTGGCTACTTTTCCTGTAGAAATTTAAACAAGTCATGAGCCCTATTGTATAGCTCAAAATGGGAAGTTGCAACTATTTGCAAATTTGACTTGTTTTTCAACAAATGGGTAGTCACATACTGAATAAAACAAGTACGATACACAAGATGACTCGATCTGGGCTCTCTTTAATAAATGTACTTATATATTTATCCCTCTCTCCATAATCCATGCGCTCTCTGCTCTGTCTTAAATAATTGCGTAAGTGCAATTTTATCTCCCTCATTAGGCTCTTTTCCCCTTTGAGTTTGCTACTGCAGATTGATGTGCATGTGGAGAAGCATGTATGAGTGCCACCAGGTCCAGACCCACATAGTCCAGCAGCTTAAATACCTGAACATCATTCCATCTGCTGAACCCACGTCCGAGATTCACCGACAGTCAACTCTGCAGCTCGAGCTCAAGGTCCAGCAGTGGCACCTCTCCTTCTGCAGCCTTGTCAAGGCTCAACGAGATTACATTCAGTCACTTACAGGCTGGCTTCGGCTCAGCCTCTTCCAGTTCAACAAGAACACACTATCTCGAACCTCGGAAGAGTCGAGGATTTATTCACTCTGTGAGGAATGGCAACAAGCCGTCGACCGGATCCCTGACAAAGTAGCATCAGAAGGAATCAAGAGCCTATTGACCGCAATCCATTCCATTGTGGTTCAACAAGAGGAGGAGCAGAAGCAGAAGAAAAGGTCGGAATGTGCATTCAAAGAGCTTGAGAAGAAGACGGTTGAGCTCAGGTCATTGGAGAGCAAGTACGGTCCATTTTGTGCAGTCGAGACTCATGGTTCTGGAAGAAATAAGGACCCTGTTGGAGAAAAGCGCACCAAGGTGGCAGCTTTCAGAGCCAAAGCGGAGGAGGAGAAGTCGAAACATGACAAATCGGTGAGCGTAAGTAGAGCAATGACTCTGAATAACCTACAGATGGGTTTTCCGCATGTCTTCCAGACAATCGTGGGGTTTTCCAGTGTGTGCATGCAGGCGTTCGAGTCATTGTACAATGTAGCCAAGAACAATGCACCAGAGCATGATTTGAAGAGGCTTCTTCCTTGATTGCGTAGCCATGCGGATCAATTCATTGCAGAGAATGTTCATACCCTGATGTATATAGGATAGAGTTTTGTGTCTACTTGGTTGTCCATGGAGATAATTTTATCAGGTATTACCACTTTTTCAGACAACCTGCTATGGTGAAGTTAGATCAGAATGAGAGGAGTTTAAAAACTCGAGATGGGTATTGTGAGTTGTTTGTCCTTTACGGGAATGATTTCGGATGATTTGAGTATTCAAACCGCAATGACCACTTTGTGACAGCTGCGCATGAAATGGTTTGCTTCTGTGAATGTAAATTCGGGTGACATCCTAGCTGTAATTGTGATTTAGCCAACAAAGCCCAGAACTACAATTACTTAATCGTAAAATGCTAAAAATTGTCAGGTTATATCACTGTCGACAGGCTACAGGATCTTTGAGATCCGAATCAACAAGGATTGGTTATGAGACACAAAAGCATGTGAAGACCAAAAACTCACAAAGTTTTAAGATATAAAATGACATTTTTAAATAGAGATCTTAGGTAGGAATAAGCATCACTGTATCACATATAGGACAATTCATGACAAGGGAATCTTTCTCTTGATGCAACCTGGAATATTTGTGGGTAGGCATAAATAATTTGTTTTGCTATTAAGGAACTGCTTCAAAAGCACCGAAAATAACAGCCAAACCGCGGAAATAGAGATCATGGGAAAAGGATCAATTTTCACCAGAAAGGATGTGTCCCACACGAACAAGAACTAAGAATCCAGCTACTTCTCCGTGAAAGACGAGCAGAAAAGTCAAGCTATTCATCTTGTTTCTCGTCATTAATAGTAGAGGTAAGTTCATGCGAGTATTAAACACTTGTAGATATTATTTATGGATGAGTGCGAACACAAATTGTCTAGTCCCCCGAAAATATTGGCAGGCCTTGATCTGCAGAGAGCGATGGAGGGACAGAGCATGGGAACTGAGCAGATTCTGAGTATGAATGGTGGCTGCGGAGAAGAGAGCTATGCCGAGAACTCCAAAATACAGGTACACGTTCCTGATTATTGTGACTTCTCTTTAAAATTGTAATTTCATTAATTAACCTTCTTGAATTAAATTAGAGTTAACTTAAATGATCGTCTAGAAAAGCGTCTTTTGTAGGAGGGTGCTTAGTACTTCAGGTCGGAGTAGCTATTAAACAGATATTCGTGTAAGTCAAAGCCCTATGTGTTGACTCACAGAGATGTGATTACAGAAGTAATTTTTCTCCATATTTTCTTCTCTTCTTCAATATCAGCAAATGCTATTGAAGTTGAAGACAAGCAACATAATCTCTCTAATATGACGCCATAGTTTTCTTGCACAACGTCTGCGATCCCATTATGTCAATCCCTTGGTAGTTTTTGCAGTTAATATCAGTCTCCTGTGATGAGAATCAAACCTCAAACTTATTAGATGCCTTAATGCAGCTTGAAAAGTGCTTGAAGAAGCTCATAAGAGACTTCTAATAGAGAATGGTGCCAAGGCAAAGTTCGCTATAGGATAATATGAAGCAGAGATTCTACCTCCTGATGAATTTAGTTTTTGACAAACAAGCTGAGGCCACAAACAAACTTCAACTGCAAAGTACTAAGCTTTAATTCCACACGATCAATCTTCTATTAAATGGCCAAAAAACACTATTGTACTATCGAGAAGACTCTTGCATGTGTAAATCATCACCCAATTCATTGAACACTGACATTGAGATTTTACCTCTCGTTCAATACTATGTTTCCCCCAAGTAAATTGAAGATTTTGTTTCTTCTCTAGACCACATATCTTTCCAGGACAATACCGGTGTTGCACACAGCTCTACTAGATTTCTGTACCAAGACACTTCCTGCCACCATCACAATCGCTGATCTCGGCTGCTCTTCCGGGCCAAACACTCTGTTGGCGATCTCTGAAAGCATAAGCATCATCCACAACACGTGCTGCCAACTCGGACGCTCGCCACCACAGTTCTGTGTGTTCCTTAACGACCTCCCTTCCAATGACTTCAACACGGTCTTCAACTCCCTTCCAAAGTTCCAGAAGAGGATGAGGGAAGAGAATGGCCAGGACTTCGGGCCATGTTACATCACTGGAGTTCCAGGTTCCTTCTATGGGAGGCTTTTCCCTGCGAATAGCCTGCACTTCGTGCAATCTTCCTCAAGCCTGCATTGGCTCTCCCAGGTCAGCACTCGCCCTCTTTTAAAAGAAAATCGAATTTTACCTCCCTCAACTATAAGATCATTGTACTTTTCAACCTATAACCATTCAAAGTCTTGAGCTTTCAAACGTTTGTATGAGCATTCCATCAGAATTTAATAACTTTTAATGGCTCTAAGCTCGATAAGGCGAAAGGAGTGAAAAGTTCAATGAGAAGAATTCTGACCTGAAATTCCCTTCTGCAGGTACCTGTGGAGCTGAGTGACCCATCTAACAGAGCGCTGGTAAATAAAGGGAAAATTTATATTTCTAGGACAAGTCCGCAGGGAGTTGTCGAAGCTTATTCGAACCAATTCAGGAGGGACTTCTCTTCATTTCTCAAGTCGCGATCAGAAGAAATAGCCCCTGGAGGACACATGGTTCTGACTTACAGGGGCCGGAGGATGCCAGACCCGTATCCAGATGAAAGTTGTCTGCTTTGGGACTACTTAGGACTAGCATTTCAGGATTTGGTCTCACAGGTACATGTTGCTCCAGATATATTTCTCCGCATCCATGTGTTCTAGCCATTGCATATGCAAGGCTCGGTCTCACAAGCTTTTATTGAAGTTGAAGTTATTAATCAATTTTGCCTAGCCAATGTGCATCTGGATCTCTAGAGGAGGAAGTCAGTTTTGGCAAGTCCTCACATCAGTCTTGGAGAATAACTTGCAAATTTTTCCAAGACCTGTCACTTGGCTACTTGAATTGAATAAAGTAACCTTTGAACCGTGCAATTTATTAACTTAACTTTCTCTAGTGAGCTCTAAGTTGCTGGAATTGCTATTTGTCACCATTTGACTAGTGGATGCTTTGAAATCACGAAAGCTGGCAGTCTTCTAGAGCTAGGCTAGATTGTAGCTCTTAAGATCAGATGATTAGTCATCGGATTGGCATCGTCTGATAATCCACTAGAATGGAGTTAGCAGGCTAGAAACCATGTAATCCTTTCACATGGAAAACATGTTGCTTTCATGAAAAAGCTGGTCTTCTAGTGATATCCCTTAATCAAATTTACAGGGAAAATGTTACTAAAAAGAGAATTGTTCAAAATACGCAGGGATTGATAGAGGAAGAGAAGCTGGACAGCTACAACACACCATACTATGAGCCCTATGTGGAGGATGTGAGGGCAGAGATAGAGAGAGAAGGGTCCTTCACACTGCACAGGCTAGAGATCATTGCAGCTCCATGGGATGGTGTGAATGGAGGACACAAGTATGACAGGAGGAAGACAGCTGAGATGACGGCAAAGGCCATAAGGGCAGTAAATGAATCCATGATCACAAGCCACTTTGGGGGTCAAATCTTGGACTCCTTGTTTGAGAGGTTCATAGACATCATGGCTAGGGATACCAAGGAAGTGGAGCATCCCAGTCTTGTGGTGTCTTTGATCAGAAAGTCCTGAGATTTGCCTAGATTGCTAATTCAGAGAGAGAGAGAGTCCCGTTGTGTGAATAGGTTAAAAAGGGTCATCACCTAACTTAGATAAGGTCCTATGTATGTTGCCAATGATTTACACTTTGCACTTCAACAGTGTGTTTCTTGGCCAGAAAAAAAAAGTCGTGTGTTTGTGCTGGCCAAAAGAAAAGGTCATATATGTTTGTAAGTCTTTTTTTTCCTAAAAAGTTAAAGAAAAGAAGTCTAAGCAATTTATATTTGTGAAAGTTTCAAATTTTTTGATATATACTCTGCCATAAGATTGAGATTAACTAGAAGGTAAATAGTCAATTTAAACACGCTTCATATTATATCTGGCTAAATTCATCGATTTGACTCGATAGATGGACTTTCGGTGGATATACACGATACAAAAAACAAAAAACAGCAACAATAGCGAAAGCATTACTCAGTTTTCACTTAGATACTAGTTACATGTATTCCAAAGAACAAAAGACCACAAGTCGACGGTTGAAACAGCGGTATCAGTCTATCAGATATGCTGCGTTGCCTTTGCAACCACAAAATGGGTTGACTTTATGGTGAACGGGTCTTCCTTAGACAGGCTTCAAAGGACAGCAACAGTGGCCTTGCAATGGCCTGTTTGGCAAAAGTGTCATTGGCGTTGGGGGTTTCAACCTTGCTTTTTCTTGCCAAAACAAAGAGGATACAGAAGCGACTGAGGGTCTGTTTGGCAATGTGCCAAATAGTAAAAATTTTTATTTTTTTGTTCTCAGAATCAGCTTGGAAACAGAAATTCGTTTATTAAAATTTTTGTGCCCGGCACAATTTTGCGAAAAATTGATTCCAAAATCAGTTTTGGAACAAAATTAAAAAACAAAAACAAGTAACTTCTTGATTCTGAAATAATTTTTTTTCTGAACTGATTCTTCTTGGTTTTCTTCTTTCTTTTTTATTTATTCTTCATCTTCTTCCCGACCCACCATCGACCTGCCGCGGGCGACCGGCCACCGGCCAGGGCCGGGGTGGCCCTCACAACCCCGACAATGGCGAGGTTGGCCCTCACCGCCCCTAACGACAGCTGAGGTCGAACCTCGTCTGGCCTTGCCATGGCCGAGCGAGGCTCGACCTCGCCGTGATCTGGCGAGGCCGACCTCGCCGTCAGCGGGGTGGCAATGGCAAGGTTAGCCTCGCCTTGGCCGCCAGGCTCGACCTCACCGTAATCTGGCGAGGCCGACCTTGCTGTCGCCGGGGTGGCGACGGCGAGGTCGGCCTCACTAGATCTGGACGAGGTCGAGCCTCGCCCGGCCATGGCCAAGGAAAAAAAAAAGAAATATTAAAATATTATTAATAAAAAGAAATTTTGTAGAGTTACCAAATGCATTTATGTTCTTTTTCTATTATAAGAATAGAAATTTTAGGCAGTTACCAAACACTTTTAATTACTTAGAAATTATTCCCGGACACAGAATTAAAATGAATTATTTCTTGACCAGAATCTGTTCCCAAGCACAAAATGATTGTCATGCGCACCCTAAGCCTTCTTTTCTTTTTCTTCATTTTTTTATTAATTATTTTTCACAGACCCGTAACATTACCGATTTGAATATATTTCGCTTTCGTGTGCAAGAAACCGTGGGATAAGATAGTGAAAGTAAAATGAAGCATGACCCTGTTTTTGCTAGTTTGCTTTTTCTGGGCCAGAGCAGTTTTCTTTTCGTCACTTTCAACTGCATATATATGCGCAATCTGAGTCCCTCATTGTGGACATGGGGATGGACCAGTCCAAAATCAAATGGCAAGACGAGTGCTAGAACTCTGGCAATGGAAGGTCTGTGTATAGCAGTCACTGTTCTACTGCTAAGAGGTTATACGCTTGGGAAAGGAAGCTGTACAAGGAGGTCAAGGTAGCTATTTATTTCGATGATCTATCTTGTGTATGTCTTTCTGTTGCTCTTGAATATTTATTGCTAGTACCCGACACGTCCCCAACAAGACGATTTAGCCGTTAGGAAATTGACATGAATCTCCGATGTGCTAACAAGTGGCTTCTCGTAAACAGTTTGACCATCCAAAACTTCTATGATTTTAAAGATGTATAACTGCGTATGGGTTTCCTGTAATATTTTTCTCTTCTGCTAGCTACTATCCTTTCATGGACAAGAAATGCAACTCTGCAGATTGAGCACACAGTGGATATTTTTCCCTTTCTGGTCTACCTATGTGACTGAATTCAGTTGTATTGGTCTTAGGATGCTGGAAGCAACCGAGGAAAGGTAGAGCTGAACATGGCTGACTACCTGAGGACTGAGAAAACCAAAAAGGAGGTTGAGAAGTTGGAATCGCAGATGATTGTCGCTTCCCAAGCCATTGAGGCAACTTCTGCTGAAATCGTCAAATCGAGAGACACGGAGCTATATCTACAGCTGCTTGAGCTAATAATTGGGCCATTTGGTTCAACTTTCCAAATGCTACATGGAAAAATACAAATACTTTTAGGTTAAAGTCCCTTGGAAAAATGCAAGTGACGTTTAGTAAAATATTATTTATAAAGCTACTTTAGCCTAAGTAGTTTTGGTGAAAAAAATTTTGCAAAAGGGCTTTGGGGAATTATCTTTTTCTTAAAAAAAAAAAAACCTATCTTACCATTCACGGCCCGGTGAAAGCCCTACGGCCCGTGGGCGAGCTAGATCTGGCCGGATCATACGCCCCGTCGGGCGACCCCGACATAGATAGATCGCTCATCGGCGGTCGTCGCCCAGGCTGGCAACACCACCACTTTGGTCACGCAACCCCGTGTGGATGGCCTCGTCACGACTTAGGTCGGTAGCACTCGGCGACCTCAAGCGACCATCACCTGGGTTGTGTGACCTCGCCGGCCCAATTCGATGTTGGCCACCCTCGCCGGCCTCTTTCGGGAAGAAGATGAACAGTACCAAGAGGGGCAAAATCAAAATAAGCCAAAATAAGTAAGGATAGTTTGGGAACAAAAAATTTGGATTCAACATTTGTGAAATGTCAAAAGCCCAAAACTGGTCCAGACCAACTTTTGGCCATTCCAATGCTAGCATTTGGCCAGTTTTTGGGCTTTCGGCATTCTAATGCTAGCATTGGGTCCAATGTTAAGCCGAAAGCTGAACCAAACGGTTCAACATTTTGGGAAAGAGCTTTCGAGACCAAAAAGCCCTTCCCAAAATTGAACCAAACCATGAGGGTTAGTTTATCTTATTGTGCATGACACAAAGACCTAAACATTCTCTTAAGGGTTAATACCACCAAAAACCTTAAACTGGTACGTGTGTGACAATTTTATCCGAACTTTTTTTTTGACAACCAAAAACCCCAAACTAATACATATGTAACAATTTTACCCCAAAATTTTTTTTTTTTACCACCAAAAACCCCAAACTAATATACCTGTGACAATTTTACTCCAAACTAGTAACCCGTGATAAATTTACCCTAAACTATTTTTTTGACCACGAAAAACCTCAAACTGGTACACCTGTGACAATTTTACCCCAAACTAATAATTTTTATTTTTTTATTTTTTTTATTTTTTATTTTCTTTTATTTTATTTTTTTTTTCATCTTTCAACCTTTGGCCAGTTCGACCAGAGGTTGAAGATGAACAAAAAAAAATTAATAAAAATTCGAAAAAAAAAAAAATAATAATAATATTAAAATTTTAGTTTAGGGTAAAATTGTCACATATGTACTAGTTTGGGGTTTTTTGTGGTATGTTTAGGGTAAAATTGTTACAAGTATACCAGTTTATGATTTTTTGCGGTATGTTCGGGGTAAAATTGTCACAGAGTGTACAAGTTTGGGATTTTTTGTGGTAAAAAAAGTTCGGGGAGGTAAAATTATCGCACGTGTATCAATTTAAGGTTTTTGGTGGTATTAACCCTTCTCTCGATAATGTTTTTCTTTTCGTGATCTATATATAGTAGGGAAAGAATGTCCAAAAACTGGCTTGGTGATGGAAATAGTTTTGGGTTGATGTGGTCTTTCGTAATTGGAAATTCTAGATCACGTCGAACCCGTCACTTTTCCAAGTATTACCTAGCAAGATGGTTCATTACATATCGATTGTCTATTGAGAATTTTTATGAAAATGGTCATGGTAACTACGATGCCTCCATCTAACCACAAGAGAAAAGCCGTATATAGGATGAAATAAAGTAAAATGCATCTGTTGCAAGAGCAAAAGGCAGCTCCTACATTTGAGCCAGAAGAGGAAATTCTCCCAAGAACCGTACGAGCAATTGCTTACGAATTTTTTTCTCATGCTTCTTCATCCCTCCTGTCCCTTCTTTTGGCTTTTATTCCCAGGTTCTTCTCATCTCCGAGAGCTTTTCACTGTAATGTTTGGAACCTGACACCATGGTGTTGTTCCTAGAACGGGACACACGCTTGCTGCACTGTTTAACATAATAGTTCAGGAAACAAACTACAACAGCAACAGTAGTCAAAGCCTCCTCGCTAAGTGCAAACCGACCGCATGGTCCTTGCTAAACATGGTTGCGGCAAATGATGGATTCAAGGTCTTCTTTATGCTGTCTTCGCATGTCTTCTTAGGCTAGGGATACCAAGGCAGTGGAGCATCCCTAGGCTTGTGGTGGCTTTGACTAGAGAGTCCTGAGATCGGTCCTGATTGCTTATTACTCGCTTTTCCGGTTAATTACGTATTTTCTAAAAAGGAAAAAAAAAAAAGTCCATCAGACAGGCTGTGTGTTCAGCCTTACCAACGACAAATTGGGTTGACTTTACGGTGAACGAGTCTTCCTCAGACAATCCAATCAGCTTCCATCGATTTCATGGTCATCGTCGAACCTTCAAACCTGGAGAGGATCCCGAACGCCAACAAGCACGTGCTCAAGTTAAGATTTGGAAGATGAACAATGCCACCCATGTTTGTTTTTACTTTCGAATTCATGTGTCTTTGACTATCCAATCCAAAATTCGCTTCAATTGGGCACTACAGGCGCGTAATTTCTGGACTCGAAACCTTGGAACCTATCCTATCGGAACTGGCTCTCGAATTTTTAAAATCAGGACCAAACCGATCGACCCTGGAACCAGTCTCTTCGGGATTCCAGGGCCGAAGCAAAAATCGACTTTCTTTCTATTTCATTTTTTTATTCAATTGCTCTATCATGTGTAATGTCTTTTTATTTTGACAAAAATTCTCAATCATGAGACTTGTGGGACCTAGTTTTGACAATTATATTCAAGAATCGACTATGAAACCTATGCTTGACCTTGAACCGGCCACCAAATCAGCCAAGGCTAGTTCGGATTCTTTTCCCAGGCACCGAACCAGTCGTCATGTAAAGGCGAGCTTGGTTCGATTCGGTTCAGTTTGGCTCGGTTAGATTTGGCTCAGTCGCCCAACCCCTTGAATAACCAAATTGCAATTGGGAAGAAGGGATAATGAATAAATAAATAGCTCCATAAATTATTTTCTCACATCTCACAAACTAATTTTTATTTTTCCCAAAATACAAAAGAAATAATGACACAAATAATCTCTAAACTTTGACCTAATGTGCAATTTGATCCCTGAACTTTTAATTTATTCAATGTAGTCCCTGAACTTTAGACTAATATTCAATGAGATCCCGAACTTTTAATTTTTTCAATGCCATTTTTGAACTTTGGGTATATGTTCAATTGAGTCCCTAAACTATATAAAAATGTTCAATGCAGTCCTTTCCATTAATTCAAGTTTAGAGACTACATTAAGTATTTTCATATAGCTCAAAAACTGAATTGAACATGTACCAAAAGTTCAGAGATGACATTAAATAAATTAAAAGTTCAAGGACCACATTAAATATTGAGATAAAGTTTATGAACTATATTGAACAAATTAAAAGTTCAGATATCAAATTACATATTTGATCAAAGTTCAGAGGCTGTTTGTGGTATTTTCCTAATACAAAACTAGCAGGTAAAATTAAAAAAAAAAATTGCATTGATTAGTTCCCAACAAGATTTCCCAAAAACGAAAGAATCCTCCCTCACCTAACCCCACATCCACCACCAGCTCCTCTGCTTCTTCTTCTTCTTCTTCCCCCACGCACACACGCACCAAGCATGCACATCAATGTCCCTTCCCCTCACCAAACCCCGCAACCTCTCCCTCTGACGCTGCCCGACCCGATCCGCATCCCATGGCCTCCACCGCGAACGCCTTCCGCCTCTCCGTCTCCCCGAAGCCCGGCGCCTCCTCCCCCGACGCTTTCCTCCGGCCGGAGACGCTGTCGTTCCGCTCTCCCGCGGGCGGCGCTCGGCTGCTGAGGCGGAGCGGCGGCGGCGGCGCGTGCTCCGTGAGCGCGGGCGGCGCGGGCGCCGCGAGATTCAGGGTCCGGGCGAGCGCGACCCCGGTCATGGACAAGTCCGCGAGCGAGGCCGGCTCCAAGGCCCCCACCATCGTCGAGGTCGACCTGGGCAGCCGGAGCTACCCGATTTACATCGGGTCCGGACTCCTTGACCGGCCCGAGCTCCTGCAGAGGTCATCTTCTATCCCATCTCGTGTCATTTGAATTCGATGAGAATAGAGTCTTCGGAGAGAGTTAAGAGAGTTTGATTGCGATGTTTTTAATTGCGAAGTCGATCGAATGGAGCTTGATCTGATTGAATGGGATGGTCCGGGATTCAAATTGAATTTACTGGTGTCCCCCTGAACTTCAAATGGCTGGTTAGCTCTAGAGCTGCTTTCGGATTCCTTTGATTGAAAAAAAATATATCTTTGCTTGCTTTGCAATAGGCATGTTCATGGGAAGAGGGTTCTTGTGGTGACTAACGACACAGTGGCGCCAATTTACTTGGATAAAGTTGTCGATGCCTTAACCAAGGGAAACCCGAATGTTTCCGTCGATCATGTGATCTTACCGGATGGTGAGAAGTACAAGGACATGGTAAGTCTCTAGAAGCTTTCTATTCAGGGTTTCCATCGCTTACCCGCCTGGTGGAACGGGCTTCTGAGTGACGCGAGAGGTTTGTTTTGATCAGGACACCATGATGAAAGTCTTTGATAAAGCAATTGAGTCGCGTTTGGACCGCCGATGCACGTTTGTCGCCCTCGGTGGTGGTGTGATTGGCGACTTGTGTGGGTATGCTGCTGCTTCGTTCCTCCGTGGTGTTAACTTCATTCAGATTCCCACGACAGTTATGTCTCAGGTCTCTCGTCACTCAGAGCTACTGAATTCTTTATCATCAACTTGGCTCTTTATTCCTTTTCTCTTGTGCTGTCGCCCTGATGGATCGCCCTTGTTTTATTTCTGCCCCAGGTGGATTCTTCTGTTGGGGGGAAGACAGGCATAAATCACCGCCTCGGGAAGAATTTGATCGGTGCCTTCTACCAACCACAGTGTGTGCTTATAGACACTGACACTCTCAACACCTTGCCAGATAGGGAATTAGCATCAGGCCTTGCTGAGGTTATTAAGTATGGGCTTATTAGGGACGCTGAATTTTTCGAGTGGCAGGAAAAGAATATGCATGCCTTAATGGCCAGGTAATATCAATATTTGCCGGGATCCTTGGCTGTTCTTGTGCAAAAAGTTGATGAGTTGCTTCATCACAGGGATCCATCGGCACTAGCATATGCTATAAAGCGTTCCTGTGAAAATAAGGCTGAGGTTGTGTCCTTAGATGAAAAAGAAAGTGGATTGAGGGCAACATTGAACTTGGGACACACGTTTGGCCATGTGAGTTTCATGCCTAGGCAATCGGTGTTTGGTTTTATATCTTGTCAATTCATTTTCTTGGCCTTGGCATATCCATTTGGGCTTCTGTTGTGAGTATGAAATTTGGGATTTTCTCCAACTCCTAGGCATATTATAAACTTATTTCTCTAACAAGACATGGAGGGTTAAGCATAATTATGTAAGGCTGTTATAGAATGACACAAGGTAGTGCTAAGCAACCTTAACAAAAGGAACGTGGTGCTGGTGCATCTGTTAATTAACCCAGTCATTAATGCTGCAATTTCGAATAATGAGTTTTCCTTGCAGCATTTTCTTGTGATGCAATCTGTAGCACAACGCATTTTCAATCATCTTCTCATCTAGGGTCTCACACAGGTTGTAATTAGCAAAGCATCTAGTTTAACTTTCCGAAAAGCCTCTCTACATTTGCTTTCTTATGTGTATACCAGATCAGAGACTCATGCTCGCGAAAAACTGTAGCTTACCCTAACCAAAGATGTAATGGAGACTGAAGTTAAATGGTTCCACACATATGTACATAATAAAAGACTTGTTTAGGGCAATACTGTCACAACAGGTCTGTTTTATTCTTTTATATCCAACGTTTTCTGTTTACATTTTAGTATGTACTTCTGTTATTTCAGGCTATTGAGACCAGTTTTGGCTATGGTCAATGGCTGCACGGAGAAGCTGTCGCTGCCGGCATTGTATGTCCTCCATACTTTTTCTCTTTGTTTTTACCAAAGTTGCTTAGCCTGTGTGTGTGTGTCCTATAATGCTAAATTGAGTCTCTGAACTTCAGGTTATGGCTGTTGATATGTCCTACCGGCTCGGTTGGATTGATGAATCGATTGTGACCCGAGTTGACAAGATTCTGAAGCAGGCTAAGTTGCCGACTCTCCCTCCTGAAACCCTGACCGTGGAGAAGTTCAAGTCTGTTATGGCGGTAAGAGAGTTCTATCCATGTGATCCTATTTGAGTTTGAAAATCCGTCTCGTCTTGTGGGCGTTAACACACGTTTGGAAGTGCAGGTCGACAAGAAGGTAGCAGACGGGCTGCTGAGACTCATCCTTCTAAAAGGGCCTCTTGGTAACTGCGTCTTCACGGGCGACTACGACAGGAATGCCCTCGACGAAACACTCCGCGCATTCTGCAAGTCTTGAGATACAGATGCGGGGAGCTTTCGGCATCCCCGAGATACTTTTGATTCTTTTGTCAGTAGATGTATGCGTAGTTTTTATGCAGTAGTGTGGTAAAGCCAGTGTTGCAATTGTTCACACCTTCTTCATTCTGTCGACCTAAGATTGAATTGGTGAAATCTTACTGATTGTGAGGGTTTTGTACTTCAGACAGACTGGGATCGTCAACAGAAATAAAGATGTTAATGTCTCTCCCTGTGCTCTATTGCTGCTAGTGTTTGGTCTCGGAGCCTAATTGAATCCATCGGGTTGAACCGAAAGTTCATGGGCCCGAAATTATAGTGGAATCAAAAGATGGTGATGGGTTCCATGTGCAAATACCGGACCCGGATAGCTCAAGCCCGACCCACGGTAGTTTTCCCCCTAAACCCACTTCCATTCAAAAATAGAAAAGAAGAAGGAGAAGAGGATAATCGATCTCTAGTTGGCTTGCTTTCAAATTCTTTTTTGGTCAAGGCTTTCAAATTCTTTGAAAAATCTATTTCTGCAAATTGACATGTAGACCCAATTTGAAACATTGTTACCCTCAATTTCTTTTTTCACGTCATCATCGCCACACGCTACATGACATATATCGTCTTCAAAATGTGTCAGTTTGAAAATCAAAATCTGAAACCCGACATTTAAGTTTTGGGTTCTGCCAAAATGTTCAATTACTCTCCAACCATGGCGTCATGGTCCGATGATTATGAATTTTCCGGTGTTCTTTTCGCAGTGAAATATTCGAAAGAGAAAAGAAAAAAAAAAGAGAGAGATGAAAATGACCGCCCGCGCCATGGGATGGGGATGACTGGTTTCTATTCTTGGGCCACGAGGCGAGGCTGAGCTGGACGCTGGACTCAAACGTTCGATTCCAATTCGTTTTAATCCGAAGCCCCGAAACAAAAAAGAAAGGTCGCCAAACAAAAGAGGGGGGTTACAGCTCAAATTCAAAACTCGAAATCTGTCCCCCACCCAAAAAAAAACAAAACAAAATAATTTAAGAAAAGGGTGGGGATAAAAATCGAAAAAAAGAAAAAATCAAAAGAGGTGTGGAGTGGGGGTAGAAAATTACGAACGTAAATAAATAGCGAACACGGGGGACCAAAAAACACGAAAATTGGAATTTTTTCGGGGGGGCAGGAAGGAGTTCGGTTTCGTTTGGCGAAGCAGAAGAAGAAGAAGAAGAAGAAGAAGAAGATTGGGTTCGCTCGCTCCCCTCCCACGAACGCTTCAACGGCACTAATTTCCCGGAGCTTCTTCCGATTCAGAAATGGTATTCTCCTCTCTCTACTTTCTCTCTCTCTCTCTCTCTCTCTTCGCCCCGATCTTCTGCAAATCCCGAAATCTCGATCCGCATTTCCATCGCCTTCCTTCCTCGCCTCGATCGATCCCCCTCTCTCGCGCGCCCCCCCCCCCCCCCCGAATAGCTCCCTTCTCGCTAGGGTTTGAGTCTCCGTCTTTCTAGGTTCCCTCCGCCCTCCTCCTTCTCCGTTCTCCTTTATCCTTCATTTTTCTCTGAGATCTGGTTCCTTCTTGCGTTCCCTCGGATCCGTGCTCGCGGCGTGCCAGATGCGCGGTTGAATCGGCGGGGCTGGGCGGCGGTGGCGGCATCGGCATTGGCGTTGTGATCGGGTCTCTGGCTCGAGGGGAAGATCTGAAGGCGTGAAGGAGGAGGAAGAGGACGAGGAGGAGGGGGGAAATGAGCGCGTCGAGGTTCATCAAGTGCGTCACCGTCGGCGACGGTGCCGTCGGCAAGACCTGCCTCTTGATTTCTTATACCAGCAACACTTTCCCCACGGTGAGTGCTTTCGATTGCCTCCTTCTTCTTGCCGTGTTGCGCTTCTTGCGAAGTTTGCTTCTCGTCGGTAGAAATGATTGGGTCGTGTGGGATCTTTCGGGACGATCTGCTTTGACTCGTCGCGAATTTTCTGTGAGGCTTGTGTTAAGTTTTTTTTTACCTTTCAGGGAGCAGCAAATCATTGTGAAGGAAAGTCTCGTTTTTTTTTTTTTTTGGTAACGTTCGTTTCTCTCTCTTTCCTCACCTTCTTCGAGAGCAGATCTTCGAGGCTTAGATATTGTATCTGCAGTGCATTGCCTGGAATGCTGATACGGATCATAGATGTCCCGGTGTTTACATCTACATGCTATGGCCCTTTATTTTCTTTGTGTGCTGCTCAATTTGGAAATGTAGCGAACGACATTTGATGCATTCTGTTCCCTCGTTTGTCAAATAATGGGGAAATGCTGTTGTCCGTCATTATTGCTCTTTTTATGCTATGTCTACCGAAAGGTTGGAGATATTATCCCAATTGTGCACATCATACCCTGCTGGCATCAGTTTGTAGGTTATGCTCCTGTCACTAATATCATTTGCCCGCCATCGTGTTGTCTGCTAGACTCAAACCGTAGTGCTTGGTGTGATTGCTGAGAGTTTTGGGGCTTGATTATGTAAATGTATCTAGTGTTTATAGAGCTGAGGGATTTACATTGTCTTTTTCTCGTTCTATTGATTATATGGTTCCGGTCGTAGATTTCCAGTAAATGTGATTATGCATTTTTCTTACGTTTCTAATGAGCTTAATGCGGGGAAATGATCTATTAAATTGTTTGGTTCCTCCTGTTAAGTCTGCTTCTTTAGAAATTTTTGTGTGCTTGAGTGGCTGGATGTCAATGGGTTCTTTATTAGACACTTGGACATTATCTCATGATTTTGTAACCAAATGATGGTAACAGGACTATGTGCCAACGGTGTTTGACAATTTTAGTGCAAATGTGGTGGTTAATGGAAGTACTGTCAATTTGGGATTGTGGGATACTGCTGGTAATTTCTGCTTCTTTCGTCTTTCATGATTCTGCCAATTGATTTGGCTTTCTAATATACTTTGATTTTTTTCATTCTGTTGAACAGGACAAGAGGATTATAACAGATTAAGACCTCTAAGTTACCGTGGAGCAGATGTTTTCATACTTGCTTTCTCTCTCATAAGCAAGGCCAGCTATGAGAATGTTTCTAAGAAGGTGGGAGAACCTAATAGTGTGTCTAACGAACTTTTGGTTTGTTTCTTTTCTACATGATTTTGTATGCTGATATGTTATCCCTTATTATTTCCAGTGGATTCCAGAATTAAAGCATTATGCACCTGGTGTGCCAATAATTCTCGTGGGAACAAAGCTGGGTAATATCTCTATTTAATTGGCATTTAGCTTCTTTCCTGCCTTTTTCTCAACGACATTTTAATGATTCCTTGTGTTAACCTATATATGTTTGTCATATGCGCTCCGTTTGCAAGTTGGAAGAAGATGTGATGGCCAACTATTGATAGTTGAACTATATAGCACTGTTTACAGTTTAACTATTGGAGTTGACTTGAATATATTCGCTCTTTTGGTTCCCTTTTTATATACCCTCCGTTTACTGAACATGCATTGAAGATGCAGACGCTGTGTTCTTCCTGGATCTAAACGTATTGAATACTAATGTTAATTGATCCAGACTTGCGAGATGATAAGCAGTTCTTTATAGACCATCCTGGTGCAGTGCCTATTACGACCCAGCAGGTCCTCATCTTTGCTCATTATTCATTTTAAGCCAAATGAATAGTTCTATCGTTTCCTATGATTCTTCTATTCATATCTGAACCTTATTATTACTTCTTCTAGGGAGAGGAATTAAGGAAGCTGATTGGAGCTCCTGCATACATTGAATGCAGTTCAAAAACACAACAGGTAATAGATGATATTCTTTAATGAGATATTTCATAACGACTAATTGTGCTTTTAAAGATGACAGTCTTCTTAATGGATGAAGTCCTATCTTGAGTGCAGAACGTGAAGGCTGTCTTTGACGCAGCCATAAGGGTTGTGCTTCAACCACCAAAACAGAAGAAAAAGAAGAGCAAAGCACAAAAAGCCTGCTCAATATTGTGATTGAGACTAGGTGTAAAGAGATGTAACAAGCTTTCCAACCTGCCTGTATCTCCTTTCGATCTTTGTTTGTTCTACTGGTGAGCAGCTGCTTTTCTTGGGTCATTCCTCGTCTCAACTAACAAGACTCAGGTCCTCAGGGAGCATCTGGTGTTATGGGTACCCTTTTATTGGCGTCATTGCGATCTCTAATTACGATCATCATCATTGTGTTATCCACTCTTTTCTTAACTCCATTTCTGATTTTGCTTTATCTATTATGAGACTGTACTTAGGAAACAAAAAAAAAAAAAGAAAAACCTATCTTTGGCGGGCAGTTGTATTTCTCGCTTTGCAACTCCTTGGCGAGGCTTGAATATGCCCGTGCTCCTCTCACGTTCTTTTGTTAGTCACTCGTGCGGAATTTGATGAGCTTTTCTGATAGATCCTCTCTCTCTCTCTCTCTCTCTCTTCCTAACACACGCACGCACATAATGGTGGCCCACTAAGGAATGAAAGTCAAATTGGTCAGTGCATCAGAACAGAAAAAGAGGGAAGTCAATATGCTGCGAGATGGGAAGGTTTTGGGATGACCGTTCTTTTCCTGGCATTATTATAGGTCAAACACGAAGTGATTCTTTATCTACGCTTGAATTGAGTTTGTAAAGTGACTAGCACTTTGCTCAGGCTTAGTTCCCTTTTCTGTACGCCAAGATGAACTCGAGTGGACTGGTACGCATTGTCTTCCTCACCTCTCCCTTCGCTGAACAATTTGAGCGCCGCTCATCATTATCATGAGATCAAAATTCTATTTTTGATTGCTACAAAGAGGTAAGAGAACCAATTCCCTGGTAAAATCTCTTGGCATCTAACCATAATGTGGACGCTTCCTATGGCAAAAACAAAAGATTCGCCATCATCTCCTAAATTTATGATTGAGAGTGTGTCTGTGAGAAGCGGGCATAATGGCTGGTCTCTACAGTGTGAACTTTTATGGTCCCTTGGGAACATATCCGAAGCCGTAACAAGAGGTAATAACGTTCAATTTATCGTAATTCCTGTACAAAGTGTCGTGATGTGGTTCTCAATCGACTTCCAAGATCTACTTTTTGTCATCCAAGAGGAACCATTTCTCGAAGAACTATCAATGCCCTCCTCTTTGGTCGGTTTACTCGTGAGAATGTCGAGCACCGGTTTTGTCATCCGATGACATCACCCTTTCACAGTTCTCTTTGCTCGTTTCTTGCACGGCCTTCTCTTGTTAATATCTCTATTCCAAAGTGCTTCTTGTTGTTCTTTCTTGTTCCTTCGATCGTCTTCTCCCATAGTTGCCTGGATTCCTCTTTTTCTATATGGAGCATCAAGTTAACAGAGTACCCTCTACCCGTTTACAAAGGCTATTTTGGTTGCATGGACATAGGAATAGTCAATAAGTTCAAAATCAAATTGCTTAGGACCCATTGAAATAAAACAGAGAATTATGGATGAGCACACTCTTGATGAGCTGTCAATTAGCATCCTAATAAGAGAAGTTTTCCTTATTTGGTTTCTACCTATTCTTATCTCTTGAATTGTAGGACAATTAGGGTTGTCCTCTTCTGTATATATATACATATTATATTGTAACCTTGAAAAATATAAGAATATACATATCAATGAGAGAATTCTTCATTTTTCCTCACATTTCTACATGGTATCAAAGCGAATTCAATTAGGAACCTCTTGACCTGACCAATTGAACCAAACTCGGAAACTAGGGTTTGGTCTTCTCTTTTACTTCACGATCTAGCGCCGCCGCTTGCTATGTCGATCGCTTGACTCGCCATCGACCACAGCAGAGGTACTACGACCCGCCGCGACTTTGCTTGTCATCGCGCTGACCCTCTCTCACCGCGATCTCTTCACCACTCCAACCTTCTAAACCAGAAATTGCTGCGACCACAATTAGTTGCCGCACCGTTTCTTCTTTTCTCGAGACATGGCCGATGACAAGATCCCATCCGATGTGGCCCCTCCAGCTTCAGCAAGTGTTGTTGCGCACCCTTTTGGTGGCGGTGTCCCTTTCCAAGTTCCAGGATGGGCTCCCACCACCGATGCCCTCCTTGAGAATTTAACATCGAAGTTGACCCAAATTTTGACCACTCATCAAATCTCACCGTCCCACGTTGAGGCTCCTGCACCATCCATTGCCGTGAAGTTAGATGGCCACAATTATGGCCTTTGGACCCAAGTTGTCAAGATGTACATCTCCAGAAAAGACAAATTGGGGCATATTAATGGAGATCTTTCTCCACCGCTTCCGACCAATCCTAGTTTTTGGAAGTGGAAAATTGATGACTCTACACTTAAAGGTTGGCTTATCAATTCCATGGTCCCGGAAATGATTGGCAATTTTATTCGGTACCCCACCGCTAAGGCGCTTTGGGAGGTCGTAGCTACAACATTCTTTGACGGCTCCGATATTTCCCAGGTATATGATCTGAAGCAACGCATGAGTCAATTGAAAAAGGTAGGTGGACCCATTGAGAAATATTACAATACTCTTCAAGGAGGTTGACTTTCGCCTTCCGAACCCCATGACATGCCCACGCGATATTGAGCGCTATAATGCCTTAGTATGAGAAAATCGTGTCTACTTATTTTTGGATGGGCTCAATGATCACCTTGACAATGTCAGGGCTGATGTGCTGCAAATGCATCCTTTTCCTGCTTATAGATTCGAGTGCCACGGATCATATGACCCCCAATGCTAAGGAGCTCTTTCACCGTACCACTCCGAGGCGACAGAATATTTTTAATGCTAATGGTAGGTGCTTTCCTATTACAAGAGTTGGCAGTGTTAATCTTTCTCAATCTCTATCATTGATAAATACTCTGCTAGTTCCATCTTTATCTAATCGATTACTGTCTGTTGGACAAATCACTGATAAACTGAATTGCAGCGTACTCATGTATCCTTCTTTTTGTCTATTTCAAGATATCCTCATGAATGAGATTATTGGATGTGGTACTAAGAGAGAGGGGTTGTACTTTGTGGAGGACTTCAATACAAGCAGAGTTTACCACACTCACAGTTCCTCCACTAATAAGGTGCAAGACATTTGGTTATGGCATCGTCGACTTGGCCACCCTTCATTTGGCTATTTAAAATTTTTATTCCCAAACTTATTCGGTAATTCTTCAGCTTCTGCATTTAAATGTGAGACCTGTATTTTGGCGAAAAGCCATCAAGCTTCCTTTCCGTTGAGTTTCAATAAAAGCATGATACCGTTTTCATTAATCCATTATGATGTGTGGGGTGTTTCATCGATTTCTACTATGTCTGGGGTTCATTGGTTTGTCACGTTTATGGATGATTGTACCAGAATGACCTAGTTATATTTATTAAAACACAAGGACGAGGTCACCTCTCTCTTTCATATATTTCATTGCATGATAGCCACTCAATTCGGAGCTCAACTTCGCATTCTCTGAAGTGACAATGGTGTTGAATATATCAACCAGTAGCTAGTAGGTTATTTCCAGGAGCGTGGCCTCATTCATGAGACCTCATGTACTAACACACCACGGCAAAATGGTGTGGCCGAGCGAAAAAACCGTCATATTCTTGAGACAGCGCGAGCCTTATTAGAGGGTGGGCTGGGTCCTCATCATTTTTGGGATGCAACCATTGTTACGGCCGTGTATCTCATGAACAAAACGCCCGCTTGGGTTTTGGCATTCCAGACTCCACTCCAAGAGCTTTCGAAACATGTTCCTCTTCCATCGATCTTGACTTTGCCTCCGAAGGTGTTCGGGTGTGTAGCTTATGTCCACATTCATAAGCATCATCGTACAAAGCTGGATCCGTGTGCTGTTAAATGCGTTTTCTTCAGCTACAGCACTCACCAAAAAGGCGACCACTGCTACAATCCTAGCACAAAGAAAACATTTGTTACCATGGATGTGACGTTTATTGAGATAGAACTCTTCTTCCCTAGCACCAATTCTACCTTTTAAGGGAAGAAACGGGATGAAAGGAAAAATTGGTGGGATGTTGGTTTGATGGCAGCAATTGGGGCAGACTTAGTATCAAAGAATAGCGAATTGAGAGGACAGGCAGTAGGCCAACCTACGGTAGCAACTCAGGATATGGGTCAAGGGTGGTGAACAAGACCCTAGGCCGCAACTCCTTAGTATAGAAGATCAGCAGGATGCTTCACTCCAAGAGTCACAAGTACAACCCTCTCTTCCCTCTCAAGTATCCGACCACTCTCCTGAGGATACTCTTGAGGTAAGATCTCCAACTATACATGATTCCTCTGATGATACTGATATGGATGTTAGTTATAAATTGCCCTACAGACATAATCAAGGCAAGGCACCTAATAAGTACTTACCTGATGTAGAGAAAAGAAAGTCGAAGTACCCAATCACAAACTATGTATCGACGGAGAGATTGTCAGCACTCATGAAGGCGTTTGTGTCTAACATCTCCGGAGTTAAAATTCCTAGTGGAGTACAAGAAGCATTGAGTGATCCTAAGTGGGTACAGGCGATGAAAGAAGAAATGGAAGCGTTGCAGAAGAATGAGACTTGGAGATTGGTAGAGTTACCGACTGGAAAGAGAGCAGTAGGGTGTAAGTGGGTCTTTACCGTCAAATACAAGGTAGATGGTTCAATTGAGAGATGCAAGGCTCGACCAGTAGAGAAGGGGTATACCCAAACCTACGGTGTGGACTACCAAGAAACCTTTTCCCCAGTTGCTAAGTTGAGCACTATCCGGGTTTTGATGTCAGTTACAGCAAACAGAGAGTGGCCTTTGCATCAATTTGATGTGAAAAATGCATTTCTTCATGGAGACTTAGAGAAAGAGATTTACATAGAGATTCCACCGGGTTATGCATGCGTCGATTAGCTTAATGTGGTTTGCAAGCTTGAGCGCTCCCTGTATAGACTAAAACAATCAACCCGGGCATAATTTGATCGCTTTAGCTCAACAATGAAGAGGTATGGATATATTCAAAGTAATTCTGATCATACATTATTCCTAAAAAAGAGACAGGGCAAAGTAACTGCACTAATCATATATGTGGATGATATGATCATCACTGGAGATGATGTTGAAGAAATTGCTTAACTTCATAGAAGACTTGCGAAGGAGTTTGAGATGAAAAACTTGGGAGGTCTGAAATATTTTTTAGGAATCGAGGTAGCCCGGTCAAAGAAAGGTATTTTCTTGTCTCAACGAAAATATGTGTTAGATTTATTGGCTAAGGTTGGAATGTTGGATTGTAAGCTTGCAAGACACACCTATCGTCCAAAATCACAGACTTGGAGAAGTTCCCAATCAGGTACCTACTAATAAAGATCAATACTAGAGGTTAGTAGGGAGGTTAATTTATTTATCGCACACCAGTCCAGTATTGCATATGCAGTAGAAGTTGTGAGTCAATTTATGCATGCTCCAAGCGAAGAACATATGAACGCCGTGATTCGAATTTTATGCTACTTGAAGTCAGCTCCAGGCAAAGGGTTGTTCTTTGGGAGAAATGGACATTTGGAAATAAAGGTTTACACGGATGCAGATTGAGCAGGCAATGTTTCAGACAGGAGATCTACTTCGGGCTACTTTACATTTGTGGCAGGTAACTCGGTGACATGGAAAAGCAAAAAGCAAAAGGTTGTAGCCCTGTCCAGTGCCGAAGCTGAGTTCCGAGGAGTAGCTAAGGGGCTGTGTGAGTTATTGTGGCTCAAGAAGTTGCTGACAGAGCTTGATTTTCCACCAGAGTCTGAGATGCGATTGTTTTGTGACAATAAGGCGGCAATTGAAATTTCCCACAATCCAGTTCAATATGACTGAACTAAGTATGTTGAGGTGGATAGACATTTCGTCAAACAAAACTTGGATGCAAAGGTGGTAGAGTTTCCCTCCGTCAAGTCTAAAGATCAGTTGGCGGATGTGCTTACTAAAGCCGTGTCAAGCCGACCATTTCACAGCGCTCTTGTCAAGCTAGGTATCAACAATATCTTCTCACCAGCTTGAAGGAGAGTTTTGACAAGCTGTCAATTAGCGTCCTAATAGGAAAAAGTTTTCCTTATTTGGTTTATTTCTATTCTTATCTCCTGACTTGTAGGACAATTAGGGTTGTCCTCCTCTGTATATATACACATGTTATATTATAACCTTGAAAAATATAAGAATATACATATCAATGAGAGAATTATTCATTTTTCCTCACTTTTCTACACACATGCAGCCAACGAAAAAACAAAAACGAAATTCGACCCCCGTGATCGATATAACTTGCAAACTGGTCCTCTCTTTTTGTCGCGTACATTAACAAAATCGAATCGGTTCGATCATGGCATGCTCAAATCAACGCGATTCACTGTCGCGATGCAATGGCATTATCGAAAGGCCCATTTCAAAAGCTTAAATCAATAGATGAATATGTACATAAAAAGCATAAAAAATCTCGCAGAATACTCTAACAAATATCAGGCGAGCCGGCTTACTTTATCCGATCTAGACACTAGGGATAATCATTGTTCGAATGGGCGGTTCCCAACCTGAAATCAGAAACCGCCCACTAAAGGCCAGTTCCACAAAATGGGAACTGGGAACCGCCCTCTAATTTATGGATCCACCCGGAACCGGACCGGACTGTGGTCTAATTTCCAGGTGGGTCCATGGAACCGGCCGGGCCTGGGAAGGCGGAGAAGGGGTAGGGAGCAGCGGAGGAGGAGGGGAAGGGCGGGCACGGACCCTTGAGTGGGGTGGAGCAGAGATAGGAGAGGGCGAGACGAGGGGTGAGATGAGTCCCGGTGACCACAAAGGTGGAGCGGGAGTGGAGGGTGGGGAGAGAGGGGGAGCGAGGGACGGGTTTTACGAAAGGTTTTATGAAAGGGTCATATTCAGGCGTCGAGTGAGAGCGTGAAGATGGCGGAGAGAAGATCTACATCTCCCTAGAGAGAGAGAGAGAGAATATGGACACAAACTGTGAAAGATAATGGACATCGGGTCGAGGTGACTCGCTCCAACGAGGCTGCGAAAGACAATGGACGCAGACGGTGAGGTATGTTCAGAAATCAAGAACGGAGAAATTTCTTTCTTTGAAGGTTCTTGAAACCCAACTCAGCGAGTAACGAAGAAATGGCTACGAACGTAACTCCGTCGAGTGAGAGTGAGATCTTGCAAGGTCTACTTTTTCCGAAAGAAGAGAGAGAGTGCCGTATTAATTGAAGAGAGTGAGGATGCAGGTGTTCGAAGGAAGAGAGAGAAAAGAGGAGAGAGAGCTGGACGCATGAGAAAAACGAAGAGAGACTGCTATTAATTGAAGAGAGAGAGAGAGGACGAGGAGCTTGAATGGAGAGAGAGAGAGAGAAAAGTGCAGAGAGAGAGATGGACGCCGAAGATAGAGGAGAGAGTGTGCCGCATTTAATGAAGAGGGAGGAAGGTGGCGTGAGAACGGTGGTTGATCCATGACAAAGAGGAGAGTGGGGGAGAGGGAGTCTTGTATTAATTGGAGCGGCAGAGCCTAGTCCTTGAAAGCTTAAATTTAAATGTACATGTATGCCGGTTCGGTTCGAATGAACGGATTCGATCGGTTTCACGTTCAGAATCAAGAGCCGGATTGATACTCACTGATTTCAAGAAATTAAAATCAAGAATCGAATCGATCCCCATAAAAGCTGCCGGTTCGATCCGATTTTGAATGATTTTCGATTCTTTTACGTACCTTTACTTGACACGGTAAGCGATGACCATCAGGTCTCGCGAGTGTAGTTGGCCCGGATGAATGTTATTTGTCCACTTTAATTTATGAGAGTGAGCGCCAAGTGGCCTTTAATTGGGGTCGGCTCGCGTATTGATTAGCTCCCGCTGACGAGCGACAACCACGTGCTTTTTATTGGTCATCCATGGACAGACATGCTTGTACAAAAAGTCCCACCCCGTTTTGCTCCCTTAATTATTTCGTATCAGTGCCGAAGCTGTCCCATTTCCAAAAGTGATCAGCATCCATACGATTGCCTCTTTGTTTCCCTCTTGCCTATAGTGTGCTTTTGCATCTTGATATGCTCGGATTACCCAAGAAACATTGTCACCATGGTCAATTTTGAATCACGGTTGTACACAGAGTAGTGTCTTGGAATGAACTGAAGCGTGACAAGGTATGGTTGAGATTAGGTTTCTAAGCTAGTGGTGCAATGGTACTACTTCAAGGGGGGAGAATGAATAGTATCGTTTGTATACATTTAGTGGTAGAAGTGTAACTACCAGGGACTATAAAAGAGAGAACTTGGTAGAAGCTTTTTAAGCCCAAGAACTCATGACATTGTTTCCTGGTTTAGTTGGGTAATTACAAACTTAAAACCTAGCTTTTTTTCATTCACCATGCATGACTCGTAGGTGCGAGGTTAGAAATAAGCGATGCGAGATCCGTGAACGCTCGCGCTCACATTCTAGGTGGCATTTGCACGTGGGCCGAGGGAACCCGGGGGGGGGATAATAGGGAAACTAAAAGCCGACCGTTTAGTTTACCGCGCGCCTCGGGGATCATTAAACAAGCACGAGCACGATCGATATGGGATCTCAAGACACCCACGGCCGTCGGTCGGGACTGCAGTTCGGATAACATCTTGTGCCGCTTCCACAAGCTCTCTTCGGAATCAAAAATGAAATTCACTCCATCACTTCTTGCTTTCTTTTCAGTTGAATCCGTGAATGTCTCGATTCCCCACAATAAGGACATCAACAACGCATAGAATGGAACTGTACCTGCGCCGTCCTCCGATTTTAATCTTTAACCCCAACGCTCTTGGGCAGCATTTGACTTGAAAAGGGTCGAGAATTCACGTTAAAGCCGCTTGTTTCACGGAAAATAAATAATTTGAAAAATAGTTTTTAATCATAATCGCATGTATCGCTTGAAATAATTAGTAAATAAAAATTATTTTCATTATCGATGATAATTTATGTCTAAACATTTTTGTAGATAATGAAAATATTTTTCATTCATTCATTTTTGCAAGCAATACAAAAGATCATTGTTTAAGAAATGTTTTCCAAACTATTTGTTTTTCACTAAACAAACGCAGCTTACATGAAAGGACAAATGTAGAACGTTGAGACCCGAGAGAACACAAAACCTAGTAACGTCTTTGTTCGATGCATTAATTGTAGATTTATGGAACCCGTATGGACCCATCTATAAGGCCAACCAGACCAATCATATATCTACAGCATAGACGCGAGCGATATCATATGCCTTTTCAATAGCGAATTTTTTTATTTGTAAGATGTAATTGGAAAATGCAACAGAAAATTCTCTTTAAGTAAATACAATGTAACCATATAATAGCGGACATGAAGCTGCGAAAAAGTTGATAGATACGCCCACAATTGTAAACCAAATTAGTCCGATCGTGGTACAATCAAATCAAGGTGATCAATGGGCCAACAATGCAATAAAAGAGAAAAAACAGGTTGTCGGCCACTGTCAGCTTGGTTAAGATAAATGGTTTTGTCCAATTCAATTAGGGATAATAATATAAATAGCCCTTAAATTTTGATTCAATTTACAATACAAGACTTTATCTCAATATACAGTATGATCTTTAAATTTTTAATTTATTCATTATTATTCATAATCTAGTTTATGAACCCATCGATGGTCGCGTTGATTTGCGCTCAGTTCCTTTCATAAGAAGTTCTGAGTTCAAACTCGCCCATCGGTGATTTAAATGGGGGGTCGTAACGGTGGGATCTTTGCGCTAACCCCCTCGAGGACTAGTTAAGGCATCACCACCGGGTTTGAGCCCTAAAACTTGCCACGCGACACCCCGCTTATCAAAAAAAAAAAAACTACATGAGAATGTTCAATATTGTGCTAGCCCCCCCTCAAGGACTAGTCGGGCATCACCGCTAGTTTGAGCTCTAGCTCACTAGTCGCGCAGACACTTGAATTATCAAAAAAAAAACTACATGAGAATATTCAATATTGTCATTCTATTCATTCAAGTTCAAAAATAATGTTAAATATTTTTATATAATTCATAAATTAAATTAAACACGTAACAAAATTTCATAAGACATATCGGATAATTTAAAAGTTCAAGAATAAGAGCTAAAATTTTGAGATCACGTCAAATAAGTTAAAATTTTAAAAATTACATTATTATTGAATCAAAATTTAAAAATAATTCGTGTCATTTTCCCGCGCAATTATCAAGCGCCAAGTGAGCTTGTTCGGGTTGGCTCGTGTCTCAAGTGGCACCTACCTCTTGCGAAGATCGAGGTTTTCTTCTGTCCTTATCAACGAGTAACCGCCACATTGATTGCTCGTCCACATTAGACAAACCTGAGGTATAAATGCGTACCTCGTTCTGCTTCGTTAAAACTATCTGATTTCACTGCCGAGGCTGTCCCATTTCCAGGAGAGGAGACTATGGCTCCATTTGATTCAACTTTGGAGAAATACATTTGAGGAAATATAAATACCCTTGAGCTAAAAGAATTTTTCAAAATGCAAGTGGTATTTAATAAGTATTTTTTAAAATCAACTTGGGCTAAAATACTTTTGCTAATTTTTTTTTTAAAAAGGGCTCCGATGGAGCAGGGGTTCTTACCACCACCGCCGCCGCCGGATCGGTCAAAGGCAACCACCGCTTTGGGGTCGCCGACGACCCGCAGAATAAATTTAGGGTCGCCGGGACCCGGCGTCGCTGGGTCGCCGCGACCCAGGCAACGCTTGGCCTGGGTCGTGCGACCCAAGCGACGCCCAGGGTCGTGCTAGCCCTCAAGCGGCGGTCGGCGGTTCACTGTTCATGAATAGTGTCCATGAACAATGCAAGTTGCATTCCGAAAATGTAACTTTTCAAAGCATCTCCAGAGGACCATTGGCCAAAGGTCCCTTGGGAAGCATTGGAAATGCAATTGCATCTCCCCAAAGTGAGAAAAAAATTGCCAAATACCATTTGCGTTTGGCCAAGGGACTTTAAAGCCCAAATGCTCATTTGGAATGCTGAACCAAATGAAGCCTACATCCATGCATCTGTTCCCCTGCTCTCTACATGATGTGCTTTTGAATTTTGATACGCCAGCGTTTCCAAAGAAACATCATCGCCATGGTCAAATCGAATCGTGGCTTCATACGGATGAGTCTGTCAAGAACAGACTGAAGTGTGAGAAAACATTGAGAGAATGTATGTTCCGCGACCGTCAATTGGTACAACGATGCGAATAACATCTTACTATTGCTTCCAGGTCCAGTTGGAATCGAAAATGAGAAACAAAGACGAAGGCGAAGAGAAGAGAAGAGAAACGAAGCTCAACACTAGCGTCTGCACTTTCAGCGACTCCCTTTCGACCTATTTTTCACCTATGTATCTAGAAGATTGTCGCATAGAAGAAGAATCCTGTGAGAAACCCATCCTAAGCTATTAAGGCTGCGCATGGCAATCATTATGTGCCCAGAAATAAATTTTGGGTAGAAATAATTCTTTTTTATTCTATATCCTGAAACAATTTCTAAGAATTTGAAAGCATTTGATAACTATCCAAAATTTCTCTTCTTAGAATAGAAAAAAATAAAAATGCATTTGGTAACTAAACAAAATTTCTTTTTATTAATAATATTTTAAATTTTTTAATATTTATTTCTTTATTTCTTTTTTATTCCTTTTTTTTTCTTTCTTTCTTCTCTCTTCCCTGGCCATGACTGGCGGCCAGCCACAAGCCACGGCCAGAGAGGGCGTCGCGGCCCTCCCCGCCGCCCTCACCGTCGCCACCTAGGTCCGTCGCTTGGGTGACGACGACGAGACCGACCTCACCTTGGCTGGGCGAGGCCGAGCCTCGCCCAGATCTAGCGAGGCCAACCTCGCCATCGCCTGGGTTAGCGACGGTGAGGTCGGCCTCGCCTTGGTTGGGCAAGGCCTCGTCATCGCGGTTGCGAACTGCCCTCGCCGACCCTGGCTGTAGCCAGTCGCTGGCAAGTGGCAGGGTTGAAGAACAACAACAGATCAAAAAACAAAAAAAAAATCAAGAAGAATCAGTTCCGAAAAAATTGTTTCAGAATCAAGAAGCTACTTTTTTTTGCCTAATATCCAAAAAAACCTCAAACTTTAGCTTTTGTCCCATTTCTACCTTTTATATTATAAAAAACCTCAAACTTTAAGCCATGTCCCAATTCTACCCTAAACTTTTTTTGTCCCATAAAAAACCTTGTCCCAATTATATCCTAAGCTTTTTTTTTGTCCCAATTTTACCGCTCGGTATCAATTTTACTGTAAAATTTTTACAGTCTCATAAAAAATCACAAAATTTTACTTGAGTCATAAATTTGACTCCATTAGTCCTATGTCCAAAATTTCTCGTTGACAATCAAGATATATAAATCTCAGAAGCAAGAGCTGTTTGAGTGTCCCAAGCACTCTATGACAGTGAGAGATGGAACATTCCCAAGCGTGAAATATAGATAAGCGCAAAATCTTGAGGGCGATTTTTACGAAGGGTTAATGGAGATCTTTATGAAACAAAAAAAACTAGAGTAAAATTAAAACTTGTCCTAATGTTGGAATTTTTTTATGAAATAAAAAAAGTTTAGGGTAAAATTGGTACCAAACCTAAAGTTGAGGGTTTTTTATAAGACAAAAAAAAGTTTAGAGTAAAATTGAGACTGGATCTAAAGTTAAGGATTTTTTATGAGACAAAAAAGTTTAGGATAGAATTGGGACATGACCTAAAGTTTGAGGTTTTTTATGAGATAAAAGGTAGAAATGGGACATGACCTGAAATTTGAAGTTTGAGGTTTTTTTTTAGGTATTAGGCCCTTTTTTTTGCTTCTTGCACAAAAAATTTAACAAATGGATTTCTATTTTTAAAATGATTCTGAAAATAAAAGAATAGAATCAGTTACTATCGGGTAAGTAGCCAAACGCACCCTAAATGAGAACACCCGTTCCATGTTTCATTGACTCTCCAAAGCATTAAATTTTTTTTTTAGTCGGAGCATCACAAAAGGGTACGAAGCTTGACCTAAATCTGGAGAGACAGACCCACAAGAATCAAGACATCATCTTGACGTCAAAAAGGACTTTTTAGTTAATGTGTGAAATTTAGCAATCCTATAACTGCGGCACTTAATTCACTCCATCGCTTCTTGCTTTAATATTGAGTTGAATCCATGAATGTCTCAATTCCCCAACGACGAGGACATCAAGAACACATACAATGGAAGCACGCCCACTTCGTTCTTCGATTCAAACCCTAGATCGAACGCTCTTGGGCAGCATTCAACTTGAATATGGAGGACCAAGAATTCACATCAAGGGTCCCTTTGATTGAAGGGGAAATTATTTTCCGACTTTTTTATGTTTGAATGATGGAAAACTAATCGATTTATAGAAAATGTTTTCAATGGATTAAAAATAAACTTAGATCGGGAGAAAACAACTCGTTATTCGGATAAAAAGGAAATCACTTTCCTTATACTACCAAACATATGAAAAATAACCATTTTCTTTGAAAATGATTTATATGGATAGTATTTTCCTTTGTCATCAAATTTTCAATGAAACAAGCGCATCCAAAGATTCTATTTGTTTCGTGGAAAATATGATGTTTTCAAAAAATATTTTCCAGGAAAATAATAATATTTTATGGTAACCTGAAAATGAACTAGAAAATTTTTTACACCATTTGATAGGGAAAATCTAAAAATTACCAAAAAATTCGAATTTTTCTTTTTTTTTTTCTTGTTTCTTTTTTTTTTTTTTTTTTTTCTTTTCCTTCTTTCTTGGCTGACAGCCGGACAAGCTTGAGCTTGCCAATTTAGTCGACTTGAGCTCACCAGCCATTGGCCGAGGGAGAAAGAAAAAGAAAAGAAAAAGAAAAAAGAAAATTTTGAATTTAAAAAATAATTAAAAATAGGAATTTCTTTTTAAGTATTTTTATGAGAACGAACATTTCCTTAATCAAGGATGACCCGAGCCCAAGTGCCAAGACCCGCACACAGCCTTTGTGGACCAGAGCTTGAGCGTCGGGGACCTGAACATGGCCTTTATGGGCCCAAGCTCAAGTGCCAAGGAATCTAGCACATGCACCGGGGTTTCAAGCTTGGCCTCGATGGACCCGGGCCTGGTCGCTAAAGACTTGGTCCTGAAGGCCGAGACTCGGAAACTTTAGTGTTTTCGTGTCCAAGCGTAGAGTTTCGAGTCTAAAAGTCAATAATTAGTTATATTTTGGAAAAAAAATTTCCAACTTTTCAAAAAGGAAATTATTTTGGTGAATTTAAGCATACGTTTTCTGTTAATTAGGAAAACATTTTCCGTCGAATCATTTTCCTAAGCGAACCAAACGACGGAAAATTAGGAAAATGTTTTTCCCGAAAAATATTTTTTGCAAAACTCCGTTTGTTTCGCGAAAAATTAATGATTTAAAAAATATTTTTCTAAAAATGATCGTTTGTCGATAATGAAAAGTATTTTCCATCGACTGATCATGGAAAACACAAAACCTAGTTAGTAACCCATGTGTTTGACGCATCCATCATCGACCGGATCAATTTAACATGCACATGTTTGGTAAAATATCCAAAGAGCCTTTTATAGTTGGGCAACGGAGTTCAACAGGTACGTGGATAGTAATATTAACGAAGGAGATGTATCAGAAAATGCGACTTATGAGCTCATCAATGGGCAAGATTGGCCCCTGATAACAGATTTGAGACTTAGAGAGAGCGATCATGCAGAGGGGATTGCAGTTGGAATGGTATTGTTGGGGAGATGGCGGCTAGAAAACGACTCGCATACTTTCCTAATTAGGAAGGTGCTTTTCTTTGCGGGACACGCTGTGCAAAGTAGTATAACGACAGCAGCAATCGTATCCACCACCGCGCGAAAACCCATCCCGAACCGCAACCTCAAACTGGAGCCGTCCTCGCGATGCTGTCGAAGCGTACACCCACGAGAGTGTATCGGCAAACACGAGGCGAAAACCTAACGAGCGACCGCCGGCCAGATTGGCCAGCGTGCATCTGAGTTGGCTCCTTGCTCTGCGTGCCTGAAGGTGGTGATCTTGAGTGCATTTATTTGGTGATTCTTGATAGCAATGGTTGACACAGTGATCGCTATGAATACCATGACCAGTAATGTACAGTTCTTCTGGGTGATTCGTCCCACCATAATTAAGAAAAAGTACGAATTTTTTCTGTCCAATTAGCTGGGATGGAGAATTAAATAGGCGGTCGCTTCGCTTTAAATATTTTGTTCTTTTCTTCCTCTTCTTTTTCTTTTGTAATATGATTGTCTTGTATATCATATATCATACACGAAAAGATTGGGATGGGGCCAAATAATTCATCAATGATGATAACCATGGTGATTCTTGAATCGTCTCGGATGCATCATCCCTCACATGCACTACACGTCGATGCATATCTGCTTATCGATTGGTCGTTCCAAACTATTATCTTATATCGAGTTTGAATTTGGTCTAGAGATTGGATAATTTATCCCTACCGATAATGTGTCTTGTCGATTATATTTCGAAGAAACGTAAGTCATTTAGCGATAGAACTGTAACGTACATAGAATATAGCACTTGTAATTACATCTGAAAAGCATAGGTGGTCAATCTATGCTGTGTTTCTCCTGATCAAAACGAAATGATTCGCGAGGAGATTGGTTCTTTCTGTTACTTCCTCCCTGTAAAAAAGGTAATCTCTGTCTTCACCTGCTTTCTTCTCGGGAGAAGAAAGGCAGGGACACAAGTTAGCGGGCATTGATGAAATTGAAATCGAAATCGAAATGGAAGTGATGAAGTACTTTTCTTTTCTTTTTCCCTCATGTTCACGAGGAATATTTACGTGCATGCCCCCCCCCGAAGTAATGAGACGAAGAAGGGCATCATTTCAAAGCCTCAAATTCCCTCTCAAATCTGATATTTACAGCCCAAAAGGAGAAATTTATCAGAGGGAAAGGACTCATGCCTTGTTACCATGCCTAACCACTACAAAGGCCTTTCGAGGGTCAATAAATAGCTAGTTTTTTTCCATGTTCACGTGAGGAAAAATAAAAGCCTAGGGACGAGAGTGCTCTCTCTCTCTTCCTCTCATTGTTGTGTTGTACTGCTGTGCTGTGCTGTGCTGTGACTCCTGCTTCTTCTTCTTCTCCTTCTTCTCCTTTCTATTCTTGTTGATTGAGAGGTTGTGCTACGTTGGAGAGTGCCCCATTCAAGATGGTGTCAACCTCTGGGAAGTCCGTTGGCTTACCCTCTCCTATGAACGTGGTTATCTTCGTTTCCCTCGCCCTCATAGCTGCGCGCGGGGAGCTCGCCGCCTCCGCGCAAGTCAACTGCAGCACGGCATGCTTGCCGGCGGCGATCGTGTTTGGCGACTCGATCGTCGATCCTGGGAACAACAACTGCATAAACACAATAGTCAAGTGCAACTTCCCGCCATACGGGAGGGATTTCGCGGGAAGGAAGCCCACCGGAAGGTTTTGCAACGGGAGAATCCCCTCGGACATGTTAGGTAATGCAATCATGCAAGTTTCAACTCCCATTTTGTTTGCACTAACTTCATTGACACTAGTCAAGAGCGCAAAATTGATTACTTGAGTTCATTTTATCATTTGATGTAACGAATGTTGTCACCTGCAGTAATAACTGCATGACTTGTGCCTTTTTTCCACACCTTTAAACCCTTCTATGTTTATCTATCATAAATTAAATACAACTTCACGAGGTTTCATCGTGTAATTATATACAAAACATCCTATCATGTGATTTTTCTTTGTTATTTTATCCAAATTCAAAAGAACGCCGTACAAAGAAATTGCAAGTTACAACACTTCAACGTTTACCACAGCAAACTGCATTCTAAACCAAGACATAACCTTCCATCGTATTGATTTGTACTACCAACGTTACTGACCCCAATTTTTGTGAATCTTGGAACAAAACTCTCCAGTCCAAGCATTTGGAATTAAAGAGTACTTGCCGGCTTATTTGGACCCGAGTCTCAAATTAGAAGACCTACTCACCGGCGTAAGCTTCGCTTCCGGCGGATCCGGTTTTGATCCTCTCACCTCAAAAATCGTCGTAAGCTCTCACGCCTCTCTGTCGGCTCTTACGTTCGACAGTTCTTTCTTTGTTTTTGTTAATTAGGAATTTAAGGTTGTCTTAGGCTTGTGCGTTTGTATGTGTCAAAATACGTGAAAGAATAGTTGTTATGACACCGAGGAGCGTCAGTGTGTGTGCGTGCGCGCGCTGTATAAACACCAGGCTCCTCGCGAGTCGCTTGGGCTTTGGCTTAGTTCAACTCAATTTTTTGAATTCAAATGGAATCATCTGAAATTTCTTCTATGATATGATTATACCGATAGTCGGTCTTGTCGCTATCGGATCAACTAGACCTGTTTAAGGAGTACGTGAAAAAGATTAAATCGGGCACCGGAGAAAAGAAGGCATCAAACATTGTCACGAAGAGCCTCTACATAGTGGTGTGCGGGAGCGACGACATTGCAAACACATACTACTCTACTCCATTCAGGAGAGGGGAATACGACATGCCGGCCTACACCGATCTTATGGTTAATTCAGCTTCAAGCTTCATTCAGGTAAGTCTCGGAAGAGGAACATTCTTATCTGCACGACGACAACAAAGAAACACTGAAAGACATAACATAGGACTAGAATTGCAAAACAAAACTGATTCTGAAGTACCAGTGAATGATTTGACAGGAGCTCTATGGATTAGGAGCAAGAAAAATTGGAGTCCTGAGTCTACCACCGATTGGATGTGTGCCCTCACAGAGAACCCTTGATGGAGGATTAGAAAGAGCCTGTTCAGAGCCTGCCAATCAAGCAGCAGCCCTATTCAACTCCAAGCTCTCCTCAGTAATAAACTCCCTCAACCAGAAGCTCCCTGGCGCTAATCTAATCTATATAGACATCTACTCTTCATTGCTCTCTATCATCCAAAACCCAAAGCAGCACGGTAATTTACCCCATTATATTCTCTGCAATATTTCGGCTTTCGCATTCAAATCTCTATCGTTATGCCGTTGGTCAGCCTCGTGTTTGGTCATGTCAATGTGTGTGCAGGATTTGAAGTGGCGAACAGAGGGTGCTGTGGTACCGGGAACATAGAAGTGAGCGTACTGTGTAACCACCTGGACGATTTCCAGACATGCCAAGATGACACAAAGTACGTCTTCTGGGACAGTTACCATCCAACTGAGAAGGCCTATAAGATCCTGGTGGATCAAGTGATCAGCAAGTATGGCGACAAGCTTATTTGAAACTGGTCGGTATTATTAGTTGTTTACGGGTGAATTGGAATGGTAAGTACGCCACGAAGTTTCCATAAGGCCCCCGGCTTCGAATTATAGATTGTAACGGTGGCACTAGAAAATTGCAACCGTCTTTCAGCCATCTCTTTATTTTGTCCTCTCGACGAAAGTGTGAAACATTCAAGTCTTCAATAAAAAAAATTTCCGCTATTGAAACAATGATGGTACTTGAGGGAATGTTTCCTTCTTACCTTCATGCTGCGGCTTAGATGGGCACTTTGACGCCGAAGAGAATGTCTGAGATACCATCTTAAGGAATTCCATCAATTCCTCCTTACATGGTTGTCCTGGAGCTAAATTATCAATGTTCCATTTTCCGAAGCTGTCAGGTCATTGTTATAATTTATTTTTCGCATTAGTTGTTCGAACATGGGGAAAATTGAGTGATTTAGACTCAGGCTACATTTGGGAATTGGCTTTGCCAAGGAGGCTTTGGGCATCCAAAGCCCCTTAAGCTAAAATTTGGTGTTTGGGAACAATTTTAGAAATTCCCCTTCAGCAAACGTGAGCCTTGTGAAGGCTGAAAGCCCAAGGCAGATCCTAGGCTACCTTGGGCTATCAGCTTTCTCAGCATGCAAGTCCTCGAATAATTAAAAAAAAATTCTTCCAAAACTACCCTCATCTATTTTTTTGATTCTCCGGTTTTGGCCTTGTTTGTTACTGTTCATCATCTTCTTCGCTTACACCTCGGCCAACGTGGCTGTAAGAGGATGGCAACTGGCCGAAGGGGGGTCGGCATGGTCGCACAACCCAACGATCGTCGCCTGGGCTCGCACGATTGCCGTGAGGAGCCACGTGACCTAGGCAAGGGCTGCCAGCGACCCAAATCTGCCGTCATTTGAGGTCGAACAACCTCACGCAACCCCAGCGACCGCCGACAAGGACCACCTGGGGTCGTGCGACCCAAACAACCCTCGAGGGCCACCGGTGGCCACCTGCCCTTTGCTGGCTCTGGCGAAAGATTTCAATTTTTCTTTAATAAAAAATAAAAAAGTGCTTTGCAAGTATAATTTTTCCAAACACTATATTACCCAAAGTTACTTTGCAATGGACTTTTAAGTTATAACTTACCAAACACAAATTGCATTTTGAAAAACTCCTCCAACTTAAAGTCTCTTGCATTTTCCCAAAGACATTCCCCCCAAAGTGTTCTCAAACGCAACCTCAAATCAGAACACCAATGCCCCATATAAAAGAAGAAAAAGACTACTTTCTCAAGCCACTCCCGACGGAGCGCCAGCGGAATATGCAGCAAATGAGCCAAAATGCTCTAATATTCTAATAGATGACAAAGAGTTCCTGTGTTTAAGGCAGGAAGGAATGATTGCCAATGACCACTTCTCTACATCCCACAATAGTTTATCCGGTCAAGTTCATAACAAGAGACACATCGACAGTTTAATTATTATAGCAGATGGATAAATAATGACAGTGCTAGATTTCATATTAAAAAGTTCTGAGGAGACTAATAAAGACAGATTAGTCATTACAGAGCTTTCTAACCACAGCAGATTGGAAATTACTGGATAAGTCCAGGAAATTCTAGACAGGAAAAAAATTTGTATGCATACATATACAACTATATATACAATTAGTGACAAGAATATCCATCCAATGACACATCAAATGATTGGATACTATTCCATAAAGGTCACACAATGCATTACTGGGAACAGAACATGAAAAGCCACGCGCACATTTATAAGTGCAAATGCAAATCCAACCTCAGCAGATACTGCTAAAAGAAAAAACTAATTCCTGCAGTATGTGTAAGTATATACTTCAAGAGCTGGCCATTCTTGTCAACCACACAAGAATATACAATAACTAGTTCAAACCACCACATCCAGACAATTATCATCTTAATATCAAGTACCGGTGGAGTTCATATCGCCGTAACACCTAATGCATCCAACAAAACTACAAAATTGCATCCAGCATCCTATCTAAGAACACCTAGAGGGAGGCAAAACAAAATATATACATATGATAACACCCAGTGACCAAAAGCCACAGGAAAAAATCAACGAAGTTTATTTTGAGCAACAGCCTGACATAACTCCTCCTCATAGAATAAGGCCCGATTTGATGCCAAGGACTTGCATAGAGGCTTCGTTAAAACTGATGGTACCATACATCTGGAAGGGAATGTTGATTCCTGGAAAAGAACAGCCGCAATCTGCCGCATCTCAGCCAACTTAATACGAGAAGGTGGCCGTGGACCCTGCCTTGGTGCTTTGGAGTATGAGGACTGGGCATAAAAACACCCTTCCCATCACCCCTGGTGGAAGCATTCATGTTGAGTATGCATAAATAATATTCATGGTTTAACCAAGATAAAAATTAGGCACAATAGGATGAAAACCATGAGCTATACCTTTTAAAAGGCCAGTGTTCCGTTGGGCGAGGAGTCATAGCTCTTAACATTTCTTGTCGTGAGCGATCTGGTGTAGTGTAGTTGAAGTGAAACTGCCTTGCAATCAAGACCTATATAGGAATGATCAAAATGGGACCATCTGTCAAGCTATAGGTTCAATTTGATCCATGTAGACAGTAAGGAGACACAAAAACAGAGAGAGAGATTGACAGAGTACAAGACACTTACCGCCTTCCTAACCCTTTGAGAGACATGGAAAACTGCCCTTAGCTGGTCATGATGTAAGTGACAGAGTATTTTGACCTTAGAATTGAAAAAAAAAAAAAAATTAGATTTTTAAGGGAATAAGCATTTACTTAGGGAAGCAAATGAGAAACAAAATAGGAAGAATCATCCAATCAAAAACAAGAGGGCAAAGCAAAACTGAACTTTATCCCCGAATATAAACAGACGAGACAAAAATATGAACTTCCGGCTGGAATTCTTATTACCTTCACTCCTGCCGAAGTTAGTAGTCGCAAAACAACCAAAACAATATTAATCTTGTAAAAGCCTCTTGTCTAATGTCCACACCTAATTACAAGAGCTTTTTACAGTTGAACCTAGGTATGTGATTTTTTGGAGGGTCATTTTCAAACTTTAACTGGGAAGGGACAAAGTTCTAAAAATGGTTACACAGATTGCAATACAAACCCCCCAGCCCCAAGAAAACCCACAGAAGAAAAAGGGAAAAAAAAACAAGCTACTCGTGCACTTCACGTCCTTCTCTATATAGATTCTTACATGTCACCAACCTTAAAATGCAAATATATCATCTTTATATGCACCATCTTCAAAGCATGTTAAATGCCAGATCCATTAAAACAGGCAATACAAGCAAGGAACGTTTTTATTAAGCCCAAAAACAAACACCACAGCTCAAATCTGACTAGAGAATATGCTGAAAACGCAGACATAACAAAAAATAAAGGAAGCGAATCTCCATGAGATGAGAAGAAGATAGTAAACAATACCAGTACGTCTATGGGGAGAGCCTCAAGCCTGGATTCAGTTTTACAATCGTTGTCACGAGGTGTCTTCGGTGTCCACAGTAAGTTGTTTTGATTAACCAAATTTACAGGGGACAACAGAAGGGGGCTTTTGTCAATTGCTTTATCTTCAAGTATCACGTCATTCTCAGCCTTCTTAGCATCCAGAACAGCAACCCTTTTCTTCCCAATATCGGTACAGGACTTGGCTCCGGAGCCTCTACTGTATCGGAGCTGGGCCAGAGCCCCGGGTTTAAGATACTTCTTGCTTGAGCTCCGCAACCGCCTCTTCTGCCTCGAACCCTTCGTTTCCCTCTCTTTCGGCGATACTTTCCCCATTTCCACCGCCCGTCTTACTTCCTCGCCTCAGTTCTTCCGCTGCTCCCCTTGAGAAAAATCCAATATCCACTTCAATTCCGCATCTTTACCAGTTTCTGAAGCAAAAGGCAAAATTTTTACTCTCGCTCACGCTTAACACACTGACATCGGAAGCGACACTAAGAGTTCAAGCGAACAGATCACCACGACAGGAACGACAACATTCGCACGAGCAAATGCGCAAAGACACGAGCTATCTCTCCAAAGCTTCCCCGCAAATCGAGCAAACAGCTATTATCCTCAATCCTCTCATTTCTCGACATTCCCGAAACCACAGCGAGATCGCGAGTCGCGATACCGCCGAAAAATCAACCCGAATAAAACTCGTCTATCGTGTATCAACAAATAAACCGTCGAGGGGCGGCAGGAACCGGCGGCGGCCGCCATATCTCACCGGAAATCGCAATTAAGCTATCCAGTAGCCACATGCATCTAAATCCGCCATGAAAGTCTTACCTCATCTTGGAGAGCTTCGAGGCGCGAAACCCTAGAAACCGATGCTGCACGAGCTCAAATCAAGACGAAATCTGCATACAGAAAGCCCCGGACGAGTTCGATCGAGAGAGAGAGAGAATCTGCAGAGAGAAGAGAGAGAGAGGGGGGGAGAGGGAAAGGAAGGAATGAAGCAAAACTAGGGTTCGATCCCGTATTTGAATTGGGCGAATTTTGCCCGCCAAATTTTTACAAGCAACAGTCGCCCGGCGATTTTTTACCCCCTTTTTCTTTTTTTTTTTTTGAAAAGAAGGGGTAAAAAAAAGAAATCCTCCCTCGAGATTGACGTGTTCTCCGGGAAAATAATAATTCCCGGTGGGGGCGGCTCGCGTGGCGCGATCCCATTGGCCGAGGCTCGCTGCCCCCGGTGCTCCGGTGGGGCCCGGCCAGGTGCTTTCAAAACCGTGGCGCGACGACGGGCCACATCAGACGGCGGCGATTGCGTGATTTTTAGATTGTGAGCTGGATTTTCGCGTGTATTCATTTAATTACCCGGTTGTCCACTCTTGATTTGATTTTTTGTTTGACATGAAGCATCTCCAAAAACAAAATAATCGAAAAATTATAACTTTTTAAATCCTTTTTGGACAAATACCACACGAAACTTCGAACTGTATTCGCTGCGACATGAATACTCCCAACTTTTTATACCTTTTATTTCAATTTCATCCGGGATGAATTTGGGTATTTTATGTTCTCGATATTTGGTCACGGTGGGCAAGTCTGGGATTTCAATGACACAAAAAGAAGTTCGCGATATCGGTGTTGGAGTATGTATAGTTGTGGGTTTTTTATAGTATTAATGGTTAGTTTTTTTAAAGGTGAAAAGTTGGAGAAAAAAAATACATTTTTGAATAGTAAAGGGACCAAATTTGAAATAGGAAAATTGAAAAAACGGGTTTGCAGGGCGGCCGGAAAATCGAAATAAGCCGAGGCGGGAAATATTAAAATAATCAGGGAATTCTCGTGGTGGAGGGGGGGGGGGGGGGAATTAAATGACGGATTCGGCCTTGTCACGAGCAATTAATAACGCCTGTGAACGGGGCTCCTCGCCCCCGAAGGGGAGGGTAAACTCGGAAGACAATTCGCGGGGCAGTTTGGGTAATTCGGAGAGCGGGTTAAGCGGGGAGGCGGACAAAGGGGGAGTCCACGTGATGATGGTTCAATGCGTGAAAGGACGGATTAGGCCCTCCTCCTTTTTTTTTTCTGTTTTTTCTTTTGGGGTCAAAGATGAGGCCCCTGTTTTTTTTGGACGAAGATGAGGCCCCTGTTTAAATGCGCCATTTAATGCGCGTGAATGGCGCGGTGCGATGGAGGGATCCGATGTATTTTTACTTTTTTCGCCATAAATTTTGCCGATTATGAAGAATAAGTCGGAATTAATGGACACGAGGACCTCGGGTCAAATATGAAAGACCCGCTACCTTAATAATTGTTAATTAATGGCCGATGCATCTGTCTAATCTACTCTAATGGAAAAAAGCTTCAGTCGGGGTCAAAAATCGGTGCGACCGATCTCTTCGGCCAGAAGCTCGGCTTAAGCGCGCCGTCTTTTGTGTTCGAACGCGGAATCTCCTTCCGCCTCGTTGATATTGAGTCTAGCTTCACCCCAGTTCGGTTTGGATGCGTTTTCTCTCGCTCGACGCCTTTAAAACTATAGAAAGCAGTCTAACGGAAACTTTCGATGAACTTATCCGTTCTATATTATTGAAAGTTGGGGTGAAAAGAGATAAGGGGGTCTATGAAAGATATAGAGAGGATACGCGAGTCGTCTTTCTTTCTTAATTACACCGAAAAAAAAAATGCTAGGCAATTCATTATCTTGAAGTAGGTCATCCCCTACCTGGGGATTAGTGAGTTATCACTCTTCCATTGAGTATAAGAGCTCGATTCCGAGAATTAGTTCAATCGACTCGGATCGATTCGTATTTCCAATATCTTATTGATTCGTATTTGCAATTGCTCCTTTGGTGGTACTTATTTGGGAGTTATAATACCTACGCACCTATGCTTTTAATCACGCGAAAAGCATATTTCTTCACCGAACAAATCTATCGATTGCCGCACTTCTTTGACCACCTTTTTGCATTTTTAGTCATTTTCATTGATGGTCACGTGGTCAAAATGCCCGTAAGAAAAGGTCAAGCTAAAGCCATCATGAGTCAAGTCTAGCGAAGATTGATTCCTCCCCAAAGAGACCCGCTTGCACCTTTTACTACCCGGGGGATAGAGAAGGTAGTTTATGCGATCGATATACCCCGTTACAGTTGGATGCATACACATACGACACTAAGTAGGATGAGATTCATAATATGTGGGCAACGTTGATTGATCGATTACATCATATCGTTGCCGCCACGTGAGATATAAGATACCAAATCGGACAGATCAAGTGGCTGTGGTTTCAACATTTTATAGGATAGGATGCTCTGTACAGCACTAAAAACGCATATGTAAGGTTGCCCGTATGAAGCTCTCTTTTACGCCGGCAATGTTTACTCTACTTTTTTCAAAAGAAAGATGCGATGGGTTTTCAGATAATCTCGCGAGTAATGGCTGTGGTCGATAACTGGGCCAAAGAGATTTTTATTCTGTCTTTACTGTTGAATCAACCCAAATCCTATACGTATATGATCGATATCTACGTCTATTTCTGTCTCTCCTAAGCACGGGGGCAAGATTGTTTTCGTGATAGCAACTAGCTAGCAACGTCCGAAGACCGACGACAAAGCCCGTGGGCCGCAATACCCTAATCGGGCCCGTGGTTGACGTGGGCTTTTAATGGCCCATGGGTCCAAAGAGCAGTATTTGAGCTACCCTCAACGTAGCTCCGACTTCAACCTTTTCTTAACATTGAATTTTTTATTCCCATATTGTGACATAGTAGATTAAAAAACTCAACGAGTACAGGTGTATTGATAATAATAACGACACATGGCGTGGATAAACATAAGGTTTTCTTTCAAAGCGGATCGAAAGGACATTTGTCTGCAGCCTCATCCGATACCGATATTGGACCCTCTTGGAGAGATTATTGCAATGATAGCTAGCGACATCTCATAGTTCTCGTTATTCGCGGCGATTTTCAATTAGTAATTCGTAGAGCTGGACTCCATCGAAATCAAATTTTGTAGGGGACAATAAGCCAAATAAGACATCTAGCCGGTCTAGATCACCAATGACCAGTTATTGGTGCCCATGGCTTATTATGTCGCCATTGTACAGTGCATGGTCGTTGCTTTGGTCCCTCTTCGAAGCTAATTGCATTCAAGTTTGATGCGATTCAGTTTCAGATTAATTAAGATTCAGATGTAAAATGAAATAGACGAATTCAGGGATAGTTCCAAGTTCAAAACTCGGAATGAGCACACACGTGAAACTTTTAGAAATAGATTGTTTTCGCAATATCTAATCCATTCATAAAAAAAAAAACTCACATGGTATTTAAGGAAAAATTTTCTATTGATGTTATTAAAGTTTCAGGACATTATGAGAAAAAATTATTCAAATTTAAATGTGAATATTTGATTTAATCATGATAATTTCAATCAATTATTGTTATAAAATTAAGAGTTAATACCATGAAAAATCTCAAACTAATATATCTGTAACAAATTTACTACAAACTAATTTTTTTAACAAAAAAAACTTCAAACCGATACACTCGCGACAATTTTACCTTCCATTAATTTCCTTTAAATTTTAATGTCAAATTTCTGAGTTGGATGATACGTGACGATAGATGTACCAATTTAGGGTTTTATTATTCATTTGTCACGTGTGTATTGATTTGTAGTTTTTTATGTTATTAATCAAATTTAACGGATGAAAAATTTATCACAAACATATAAGTTAGGATTTTTGTGGTAAATGAATTAATTTAGGGTTAATTTGTCATATGTGCATCGGTTTGAGATTTTTAATAATTAAAAAATTAATTTGAGATAAATTTATTACAAGTGCAACCGCCGGGGCTTTTGTAGCATTAATCCTAAAATAAAAGTAAATAGAAAGAGCGACAGACATTCCGAAATCACGCGACGGTTAAAAAAAAAAAAAAAAAGTCGTCCCCGCGAGGAAAAGGAAAAAAAAAAAAAAAAGAAGTGTCACACGTGTCGATTCTTGATTGCTGCATGGGCCGTGTCCCTCGCTCGTACAACTTGGTGGGGACCACCCTCGTGACCAGCGCCGAGACCGGATGTCCGCCTTGGACCCCAGTCACCCAGGAGTCCCGAGCACCCCCTCCATGACACGTGACTTCCTGCAGTCCCGAAACTACAACTGAATTTACGGCAATACCCCCAAGCCAGGGCAGATCGGTCGCGCGGTCCTTCTTCGTACTCAAAGGCGAAGTAAATTCTGGCCAAAAATACCGTGCATTCTTCTATTGGAATTCAAGAGGAAGTCAGCAATCAGTTACGTAAGAAAAAAGTGAATTTTGCAATTTTTATTGCATCTGTCTTGTGCAATTGGTAGTTTTAAAAACCGATGTTGATTTGTTTTTAAGGTTTCATTTGTTTCTAAAAAAAAATGAACGACTCGAAAAAATATATATGTTTTAAAAGCGACATCTTGTATTTTGAAAAATATTTAGGTAATTATTTAGGAAAATGATTGATTATTTTAGGTAATCATATCTGGGAATATATTTTCAAAATAATCTATTTTTTGCCAAATAAATGAAACCTAAACATGCTTAAAAATCGTTTTACGGAACACACGTTGAAAGAGTATATATGTTTATCGCAAAGGATGGGTCAAAGATCCCCGCTACAAATTTAAGTAGAGTGAAAAAAGATCCACACTACAAACTAACTCGCATTCTTTTCACTTGGGAAGAAGCTGTCAAATTTAACTATCTTCGCACTTGAAAGATAAACAAGAATTCCGTTATTTTCTAATTCACGAGTGATTGGTATCTAAATAAACGGGTTTAAATTACATTACTCGAACGGTGATTAGCGACTATAAGTGATTAGCTCAATTTCTATCACAGCATCAGGGAAAATAACTTTAGAAATCTCCTTATCCTATAATTTAATAAACGAGAATTTTATCGTCTCAATTCACCTTAAGTCGTTCATGTAAAATTTATTATTTTTGCACCTTCCGATAACACAGGGAAAAATGACACAAACAGTTCATGAATTTTTGCTTAACGTGTTCTTTAAATTTTTAATTTGTTCACTGTAGTTAATGAACTCTAACTCAATGTGTAATGTCATTTCTAAAATTTTAATTTGTTCAATATTGAACCTAAACTTTTGGTATATATTGAATTTAGTCCCTAAACTATGTGAAAATGTTCAATGTAATCATTCAATTAATTCAAGTTCAAGGACTATATTGAATATCTACAAAAAGGCAAATAACCACATTGAACAAATTAAAATTTCAGGGATCACATTAAATATCAAGCTAAAGTTCATATATTATATTTAACAAATTAAAAGTCGAGAGATCATATTATATATTGAACTAAAGTTTATGAATTATTCGTGTCATTATCCAATAACGTAACAATGCGTGGAGGGCACGAGTGTAATTATCGTGTGCGGACGTTAGCAACGAGGTCATTTTAGCACAAGCGGCGACAAGGGTCCCCGTTGCCACGGTGGTGACTGGTGCGCGTCCCCGTGCGCCACCACCTGCAAAGCCGAGGAAGACGACGAAGACGAAGACCGAAACCGCAGAGGCCAAACAGCAAACTCCCTTCCACCGACGCAGTAGCAAGCCACCCAGAAATCGACACTTGCTCGGTTCCCTCTCTGCCTTCCACTTCGTGCATCCCCCCCAACGTGCGTGCGCACATTCACGACGGGCAGAAGCCTTTTGCTGCTGCGGCGGCGGAGGGAGGAGAAGAAACGTCTGCCAGGCTCTGAAACCAATGCTTCTCCGACCTCTCCTCCTCCTCCTCCTTCTTCTTCTTGTTCCTCCGTGTCGCTTGTGTTCGGTTATTCCCGCCGTGAGCACCGCCGCGTAGCTGCGACCTCCCTCCGCGCATTTATCTCGCTGGGGCGGCCGAGATCTGGGGGGGGGCGGGATACCATTTCGCCGAGTTTCTTCACAGGAAGACAAGTTAATGGCTGCGCCGCCGTGTCTCTCGAAGTGCCGTGGGATTTCTAGTCGATAAGCGCGAGCTGCGGCGAGTTGCGGCGGCTGTAGTGGCGGTCGTGGAGATCAGTTCGAAATTCGCGGCGGTTTCAGCGGAGGAGGTGGTATGTTTTGTCTTTTTATTTTTATTTTTTTGGGTATTTTTTCAACTGCCTGCTTGATGTCCGAGAGACAAGCTAATCAGCCATCATCCCTTTGTTCATTTCCTTCGTCCTTTGTCCGCCTTTAAGTTACGTCGTTGAAAAGTTGGTCAATGAGCTTGCTCATTGTTCTTCCAAAGCTCCACAGTCTCATTTCGCTTTCTGAACTTTTCATACTTTGGCAGTCGATTGGAACTTCAACCTCTGGAGATTTCCTTGCTCGATATGGGGAGCATCATGTGCGGCATTGTGGTCTCTCCGCGATCTAAATGCGTGGATGGGTGCGATAAGTGATGGCACTGGATTGCTGAAAGTATGTTCTACGAAGGCAGTGTAACTTGTTGCACGGTTATTAGTATGTTGCTGGAGTCATAGAGTGAGAGCTGGTGTAGTAGTAGGCTTAGCCGGGTTCGAGGGCGGCAGAGATGGCGTTCTCGTGGGATCTTTTCGGGGAGGCCGCTAGCGTAGCCCAACTCACGGGACTCGACGCGACTCGGCTAATTGGAATGATAGTGCAAGCGGCAAATACGGCGCGGTTGCACAAGAGGAACTGTCGGCAATTCGCTCAGCATTTGAAGCTGATCGGTAACTTGTTGCAACAACTAAAGATATCGGAGCTGAAGAAGTACCCCGAGACGAGGGACCCTTTGGAGCAACTTGAGGATGCTCTCAGAAGGTCCTACATTCTGGTCAACAGCTGCCAGGAACGGAGTTACTTCTATTTGCTGGCTATGGGGTGGAACATCGTTTATCACTTTAGGCGAGCCCAGAATGAGATTGATCAATACTTGAAAATCATCCCTCTTATCACCCTTGTCGACAATGCTAGAGTTCGGGTACGGATTTCTCTCTCTTTTTGTGTCGGCTGTGCAGTGCAAATGCTAAACATTTCGCGTTTCTTGACATCACATTGACATTGAACTTATCATTCAAAACTTTGAGGAAATATTGAATATAAGCGGCACCAGAAACGAACTGTCTTATGAAAATTTTATCAAACTGAAACGTTGGTTGATTGCATATACGTGGTCTTTCCCTCATAGATAAGTGCTCTAAGTTGAAAGAATAATATTTTCGCAATATACAGGAGAGAATGGAAGCTATCGAGAAGGATCAACATGAGTACTCACTAGATGAAGATGACAGGAAGGTGCAGGATATAATCCTGCAACGAGAGCCATCAAAGCATGACACCATGGTGTTGAAAAAATCTCTTTCCTGTTCGTACCCCAATCTTGGATTTGGTGAGGCGCTACGAAAGGAAAATGAGAAGCTTCAGCTGGAACTACAACGGTCTCAGGCTACTTTGGATGTGAGCCAGTGCGAAGTAATTCAACGTTTGATCGATGTCACGGAAACTGTTACAATGAATATGGTGTCAGAGAATGATTCCCCTAAAAAAGGATCCAAAGGAGTTATGAACAGTGCTTCATATGCTAATAATGAAAAGAGTCATCCTTCAGATGAAAGCTGTTCTAAGAAAAGTGATTCTTCTACAACTACGAGGTAGTTTCTGCTTGAATTCAGCTGAAGTTGAATAAGTTTGTTAAATATGTTGGCTGGTATTATTTATGTTGCGAAAATATATTTCATATTGTTGTTAGAGTCGATGAGACCCCAACTCAAATGTGATGATTATCATTCTAGGCACAGCTTACTGTGAGTGAAACTAGCGGCAGAAAGTAGACATATTCACAGAACAATGAAGGATCTTTCCTTGTCTTGTTTTTCAAACCATGTCAGCTTGGTTTTGACTGATGATGTATAGGCTCCTAGGATGGATGCTTTTTACTCTTCAAAAGATAGAGTAAACTAAATAAAATAAGGGGAAAGTTTAGGCTTATTTTTGTAATTTTGCTTGTTCCAGAAAAGTTGCTTAGTATTTTAGGTGGCTTTTGTTATTTTGATTTTCTAAGGAAAAATCACCCTGTATTATACTTTGTGTGAGACTAAGACGGTGCCTTGATTGACTATAACTCATAGAAGTGTAGGATGCAGAAGAGCTATAGTACGTGCATGTGTAGATGTCACAGAAACCGCATGCTTCCCTTATGTCTTTCCCTGGAGGTAGATGCATCAGCAGATTAGCTTTTTCTGTCATGTGTTATGGTTAGTGTGCTGTCACTTAAAGAGATGTGATTATATCGATTTTATTAAAATTCTCTGCCGAGCGTCATCCGTCCTCTGTAGTTTGGGCCATGCTCTAAAACCTGATTCCTATTTTTTTTGTACAGAAAAGGGCCTGCTATCTTGTCTGGCCATGAAGCATTGTCTGTTAGAGGATTGCATCAACATGAAGAATGGCATGCTGACTTGCTTGGCTGTTGCTCAGAACCACTTCTGTGTATGTTTTCTGATGCCATTAAACCCTTCTTTGGGAGTTATAAAAAATGAAAATGATGCATAGCAATTTTCAAGAAATGATTCAGTTTATCAATTTACATCTATCTGTGCCTCTTTGGTGGTGGATTATGATTAATCACATGGAAGACTATTAATTATGGTGAAGTCGGTCTCACTAGTCCATTGCCCTGAAGAAAAAAAAAATCCATGATTCTATCTTGTTACTGTTCCTTTTAATGTCTATTATAGCTCAGTTAGTGGTCAATCGAGAGGAATAGTTGAAGTGTGATTCTCTAGTAAAAAGGTGGTAATTGGGCATATGATTCCTTTGCACAAAAGTCGGACATGCCATTAAAAAGATATTCCTTTGACCAATGAGTTTAATATGAGGAGACTGTTAGAGAGGACTGAGGAGATATTGTGCACAGTAGCATAAAATAGGTGAGAAGGCTTTGAAGATGGCCATTGGTAGATCATTTAACTCTGAAATCGGAAAGGCAGAAGAGACAAGTTTAAAGAGTGCAACATGTAAGTTGCAGCGAGTCTATGTACTTTAGTCAGCTTGACCTGACAGATAGATGGAGTGGGAGGCCAGTATTAACTAATGTTATATGTGCATTAGGATATTGGAGCTCAACATATTCGTTTAACTGATCACTGACGAGAGAATCAATAACCAATAGCTCTATGAATTGTGGTTAGCATGATTAAAAAATTGGCAAAGTGGAGCAGCTTTATGTGCGCACGAAACATGTGAATTTGGTATGCTTGTGTCGCTACCGGGCATCACCTAGAATGTCTTTGTATCGACCGTTGCAAATCTGTCCTAAGGCATGAGAGGACAATGTTTTGCCGCATAGTATGGTGCATCGGTCTTACTGAACAAAGTTCTGCTATTCAAAACGCAATCCTATTGGTATAAATGAACTCCTAAGCCACTCGTTTGGTTTGCAGGTGTTAAAACACTCTTCTTCCCTTGTGGGACATTTTCAAGGGTTGCTACTGTGGCTTCTAACAGGCACATATGTAAGAAACTTCACGTTCTTTTTCTGATGATCTTTTAATTTATTATTATGTACTAGCCAGTAGTTTCTTGGTTAATCCAGTCATCCTGACTTTTCAATGTTCTTGTCACTGAATAACTAGCTGAAAATGTGATTGTGTCATCATTATGGGACAAATCTGCATTTGAATGCATGCCTTCTTATGATCTAAATTTCAACTGCTACTACTTGAATAAATGAGTGCTTTGTCTTTGGAAGTCTACCCGGGTTCGATGCTCTAAAATACTTACAAGAAATTTTCATTACATGGTCATCAGCCTCAGCAGAAGCATGTAATGAGTTGATGGCTTACTCATTGGTATTATCATGCTGTTGCTATACTTGCTGTGTCAGGAGGAGGCTTCGCATGGTTTTGAACATCAAGGTAATAGGACTGGCTAGCTACACATTTTTTTGTTCGAGTAACAATGTGTCAATTTCACAAGCACTCTTATCTTTTTTGTCCCTGCCACTATTCCTTCCCTGAAAAGAAATGACAACTTGAAGTCTTACCCTGTTCTAAATTTGGAATCAGACCACTGGGGCCTGCTCTGCTAAGTCCCAAACTTGAGCTCATCCAAGCAGATAATTTCAGCTGATCCCCTCGTCATCCCGTTTAACTGGAGAGGAGGGAACAATAAGCATTCTGAAACAAAGATTTTTGTACAACTTCAATTATGGGAGTTAAAAGTTTGTAAGTGTGAGGAATTGGCTAGGGATGGCAGCCAGAAAATAGCCACAATATCAGCATTCTTGTTGGAAACACTTATTTTTCCTTAAAATTGAAATTATTTGATACCAGGTGAACTTCTAAATGACTTTAGTGAATATGAAACTCAGGATAACACACTCAAATGCAGAGTTAGTTTGTGTTGTTTGTATATTGCATAAAAAATGTACAAGCTAGGTTCGTCAGGGAACTGACAGCCCTACCCACCACCTTGTTACACTGTGCAGGGTGAGATACATGGATCGTCTTACTATATTATGGTTTGTTTTGTTTTCAAATCCTCAATAAGAATATTGGCATTTTAGTTATAATATCCTTTCATATACTCTTAGGTCTTCTCTTAGCTCTTTTAACTAGCACCGTCTTGACAGAAAAAGTGACGTTCAAACAAAGAGTGCTCTGCTCTATTTATTGTTCTTCTTATGACCCTTTTTCTTTTTAACCTGTACTGCAGGGAGGATGGTTTGATGATTTCCTTTCCCATTTGTTGTGCTGTTGTTGTGCCCTTGTACAAGAATGGCGGGAAGTGGATATACGTGGGGTAAAAGGTAAACCTTTCAAGCTCTAGCATTAAAATCGACCTATCCAATTCTTTTATGCCTGGACAGCACTTCATGATGCTGGATCCCTGGACATGTTATGGTTGACCTGCCGATGCTTTTAGAACAGCAGTTTGTTTTTTTCTTGGACATGCGATTCACTTGAACAAAAACACCTTGTAGGTCCAGTGGAGGCTGAAACCAGTGCTCCACCCTTGCAGTACATGCAATCTTGAAGTGGAAGGAGGAAACGACTGTATATTAATCAGAAGTTTGAGTACAATATAGTCTTAATATACACGTAGAGAGGTAATGTTTGCTTCCTTTGTTTCTTCTTAGTTCTTATGGTGCCTAATGTAGGGTGAGCCTGCTCTGCCTAAGATAGCCTGAGTAGCAGTATCTCTTAATCATTCCAGGATCTGTTTTACCTTTGTTACCTTGGCCGTTCTCTTGTTACAGTTACGAATAGATCCAGAAACCTGTTCATATATTGATAGTGATCGGTTGCTTTTATGTTCTTCGGACAACTGTTTCTCCTCAACAATGCCCGCGTTTTCCGTGTAAAAGACTCTCCTACTTTCTGGTGGTTTATACTGCTATTTTTTCCGCCCTGCATGGTTTTAATTGTGGCCGAACAATCATCTGTTCTCTCATTTGGCCCACGATAAGGAATTATATTGGTTGTTCGATATTCATATGCTACGATTCACACTTTCTTCTCTCTCGCTCGAAGCTTGGTTCCAGCATCACACGTGCATTCCATTTAGCCATTATAGTAGCACGGACCGTCGCGGGAAGAATGAGTTACCAATGGTATTTGGACGCCATAACAACACGGAAATGCACTCATGTGTTCCATATGACCACCTAAATACTGATGTTTATGTTGTACATACAGCCGGTGTGAAATTTGTTTCAAACAAGTTGTTGGGACATTTGAGTTCAGAACAAACCTAAAAGGTAGCGTTAATAATAAGACACCATTGGTAATCCAAACTATACATGAGCCTGATAAGAAAATGAAAACCCTCATTTAATTGCATATATATATGTGTGTGTCTATTATTTGTGTTTTTGTTACACCTTCATATGAGACAAAATTTATGGGGGAAAATGACATGAATGGTCTTTGAATTCGAGTCCAGGACCTTAGGTCTAATATATATTGCCGTCTCTAGATATAAAATTTGTTCAATATGGTCTCTAAATTATTAGTAAATATTTAATGTCATTTCTAGACTTTATGAAAATATTCAATGACATCATTGCTTTAATTCAAGTTAACAGAATTTGTCGATGTGGCTTTCAATTCATTAAGTTTGAATGATAGTTAACAAAAACAAGGTTACACTTGGATTATCCAAGTAAAATATTAATCTCATAGAATATAATAATTGATGTCATCAAATAATGCTCGGTATGTTACCGCTCTAATTTTTTTTCCTTTTCTAAATTAGATGGATAAAAAGATGGACGTGATTCACGTAATCAAATAACGTCTAGTGTGTTGTTCAAGCAAACGGAAGCACTTTAATGAATATTGACTAAAAGTTTATAGGTTACATTGACCAAATTAAACATTTAGAGATAGTATTGTATATTGAATTAAAAGTTCATGGACTATTCGTGTCATTTTCCTAATTCGTGGACTCACAACTTCATGTCGTGCTTATGGGTCTCGCTGCTCATTCGTACCATCTTTTCGCTTTCCTCTCTCTCTCTGCCAAACGGATGGAATTTAAAAAAAAACCCACGATTTGCACATTAACTTTAATTTTGAATTCATATCAATCAATCTAAGCCACGAGAGAAATGTTTACAAATTAAATTATCGCCGAAAAGCTTTTTCTTTCTTTTGTCTTTTTCGCGAAATTATTGAAAAGTCAAAAGTAAATGCACATTAGTCGGTTGCTGACGTGACGGAGGGTGATGATTTTTTTTGGTAAGGGTTTTTTTTTTGGTAAGGGGGAGGGTGATGATTTAATTGGCCTAATACTAGAAAAAACCTCAAACTTTAACATTTATCTCATTTCTACCTTTTATCTCATAAAAAACTTCCAACTTTAGGTCATATTCCAATTTTACCTTAAACCTTTTTTTATCCCATAAAAAACCTCAACATTAGGTTTTGTTCCAATTTTACCCTAACCTTTTTTTTGGCCCATGAAAAACATCAAAATTTTGGTCTTATCCCAATTTTACCGTCCAATCTCAATTTTACTGTAAAATTTTTAGTCTCATAAAAAATCACAAAATTTTACTTAAGTCATAAATCTGACTCCATTAACTCTACGTCCAAAATTTCTCGTTGACAATCAAGAGATAGAAATCTCTCAAGCAAGTGTTGTTTGAGTGTCACAAGCACTCTCCGACCGCAAGAGATGGAACATTCCTTAGCATGAGATGTCGATAAGCGCAAAATCTTGAGGGCAATTTTGACGAAGGGTTAATGGAGATCTTTATGAAACAAAAAAATTACAGTGAAATTGAAACTTGAACTAAAGTTGAAATTTTTTTACGAGATAAAAAAAGTTTAGGGTAAAATTGATACTGAACCTAAAGTTGATGGTTTTTTATGAGACAAAAAAAAGTTTATGGTAGAATTAGAACTTAACCCTAAAGTTGAGGGTTTTTTATAAGATAAAAAAAAGTTTAGGGTAGAATTGAGACATGACCTAAAGTTTGAAGTGGGCATGGCCGAGTTGATGGGCGCTTTCCTTCCCTCCCAGGTTCCGGGTTGAATTACCTCTTGGTTTCTTAATTTAAGTAGGGGCCCAGCGGCGGGTTCTTTGCTAGGCCAGTCTCCCCTGAGGTATAGGCGCCTCGATTACCCGTCGGAAGGTTAGTCCTCGGGAATGGTGGTAGATCTTTGGTTACAAAAAAAAAAAGGTAGAAATGGGACAAAAGTTAAAATTTGAGGTTTTTTTGGGTATTAGGTCTGATTTGATCAGACATTGTCGGGGCATCTTTGGCTCTAGACCATGTGGAATAACATCCTACATGTCGAAATTGCAGTTTAAGACTTAAACTTTAAGTGGACAATTTCGTTTCCGACCACAAAAAAAAGTAGACAATTTTGTGAGTGAAAACTTGAAAGAGGGAAGCTTTTTTTTTTTTTTTTTTGTTATCTTTCTTGCATGCACATTGAAACAGTAGCGGATGCCAGGGATTTGAATATAAATTTTGACTTCGGAGAGATTTTGTAAAAATTTGATATTCATCTCGATTCTTTGATTAACAATTATGTCCATTCAGTTTCGAATTAGAATTAGAAGTAAGATACTTTTATAGCGGGCATGTCATGATAAAATTAAAGTCTTCGATAAAATTTAAGACCTAAAAGATGCCGATATATTTGCTTTAGCAAGAATGGCTGATGTGTTTTACACATCTCTTTTCATATTCACGTGGTACAATGTCAGGTGTTTTATACTAAATTTAAGTTAAATTTGCAAATAGAATGAGAAATCTATAAGTAAAGTTAAATGGAAAAAAGACCCGTTTTAAAGTTTATCAATATTTGTGTGATGGGTTTTGATGAAATTGATCGAACGCAGTTATTGCCAAGGAATGCATGCAGAAGTATAAGTCCTCCCATACACGGGCATGTGCCTCTAAAACTTAGTCTTTTAAAACCACTGATGCCAGGGTAAATAGAAAGAAAGGCTCGTTCTGCCATTGCGGAGCGCCACGTGTCAATGGGGCGAGCCTTTCAGGCCCACGTGTGGGCTTTCGAAACCAACACCGACGCCTAGGGAGTAATCATTTTCAGGGCGAATGAGTTCTAGACTTAGAACTTAAAACCTACCATGTCAAGATCGATTTTTCAGCTTTTGGGATAGCAAACCGATCATGTTGTTGCAAAACAATAAATCAAGCAAAGCTAGAATATCATCTGTTTCATGGATATATAGGTAAAATGTACATCTTATGTCGCGGTATAATTTTAATAAATCGGCATGTATTTGAAACTTTACTTTGTTATTGCCTAATTGAACATGATCATAAATACTTATTGCTATGCGTCGAATAGTTAAATATTTTCACTTTGTAATAGATAAAATGGATACAAAATAAAATTCTTAGTATGGAGTATTAATTCACCATCTTAGAGAATTAACGCGATGACCCTACCATTTAAATGCTTAATATTTTAACGGAAACACTATATTTAAAAAAAAAAGAATTGATGTCGAAGTAATTTAAGCTAGCTGAAAATTGTTTTGCATAGAAATCTATAGGGATAACGATACAAATAATCCTTGAACTTTGGGCCGGTGTACAATGTGATTCTTGAACTTTTATATTTGTTCAATGTGGTCTCTAAACTTTTAATTTGTTCAATATGGTCCATGGACTTTTGGTACATATTCAACGTAGCCCCTAAACTACATGAAACTGTTTAATGTAGTCTTTCGATTAATTTAAGATCAAGGACAACAGTGAATATTTTCATATAGTTCAGGGACTAAATCGAATATGTATTAAAAAGGTAAGGATTACATTATATATTTAGTTAAAGTTTAAAAATCACATTGAACAGATTAAAATTTTAAGGATTACTTTGCACATTGAATCAAAGTCTGATTTAAGATACAGAAGAATAGGTTGATATAGGTTTTTTCTTTTGGGTTAATACCACTTAAAACCCTAAACCCAGTACACTTTGTGACACATCTACCCCAAACTTTTTTTGACCATAAAAACCCTAAATCTAGTACATCTGTGACAATTTTACCACTAACTATTTTTTTGACCATCAAAAACCCCAGTTGATATAGGTTTTTTCTTTTTGGTCAAAGGGTGATGGGTTGAATAGCGAAATTGTAGTCAACAAAGTTGGGCCGGTGCACAGCGGCTCTGGCTTCTCGAGTGGTGAAAGACTCGGCACGTGTGACTAGTCCCACTCGTGTGCTCCATAAAGGTCAATCCCCAATCTCTTTTCCCTATCTCTCTCTTCTCTTTCTCTCTCTATCCGAACGGCGAAATCGGTAGCTAGGGTTTTCCCGATCCCGATCCCGATCCGAGGGACCACCGCCACCACCGCCCATCGCCGACGCGAATCGGCACCGGTAGCCCCCCCGGGAGCCCCCCGAAGCACCATGTCATCACCGAGGAAGATCACCCTACGGAGCTCCGACGGCGAGTCCTTCGAGGTCGAGGAGGCGGTGGCCGTCGAGTCGCAGACCATCAAGCACATGATCGAGGACGACTGCGCCGACAGCGGGATCCCCTCCCCAACGTGACCAGCCGGATCCTGGCCAAGGTCATCGAGTACTGCAAGAAGCACGTGGAGTCCGCCAAGTCCGAGGACCGTACCACCGAGGAAGACCTCAAGGCCTGGGACGCCGAGTTCGTCAAGGTCGACCAGGCCACGCTCTTCGATCTCATCCTGGTCAGTCGATCGATTCCTTCGGTTCGCTCGAGCGGCTTGCTTAGTTTTTGTCGCCGGTGTAGAGTAGTTTCGGATTTCGAGGTAGGGTTGACCGTAGTGCGGCGATTACCCTTTCAGCCCTAGTGGCTGGTTCGTATCGGTTTGGCTCGGAGGGGATAAATGTTAAGGCCTCGATAGAATTCTGGCGAATTCCGCTCCCTGACGGTATTCGCGGCAACACGCCCGGGATGTGCTGAGTACGCGCTGTGCTCGTCCTGTTATGTGATGATGATTCACATCTTTTTGTTGGATTTGATAGAATGTGCCGTTGCAGATTTTTGGGAAGCAGAGAGTGTAAGCTTCGCCAAAGCATACCCGCTGTAAAATTACTGCTGTTATGTTTGAATTTGCGTCGTGGGTTGTCTGGTTAGCATTTAAGCTGTCGATTTTTGCTGAAGCAGTCGTTGGCTATTGGTCTCCGCAGAACGATGCCTGTGTTTGCTGATGCTAGGTTTGGTTTTCTAAGGTGTTCACGCATGGTTCTTTACTTAAAAGTGCTCTATGTCGGTAATGCGGTGTTGGTCACTGGTCAGTGCCATGGTCCCATCAGGCAATTTTTGTGCTTGCTTTTTTGGTGTTTCTATTGTTTTAATTTTCGATTAGAAATGCGTCTTCAGGTTTATGTTAGTTTGGTTTTACATATGCATTTGAATTATAGATCTCCTCTCTGTTGTATCTGAAAGTCGTTTTATACGTCACTATGTATTTGAATTAAACTAGGTGGTTTGAATGCCAAGTTGCCTCGGTTTTTGCCTCAAGGCAATAAAGGAACAGTTAACGGGAGGTCTCACTAGATTAGGTAGCAATAGTTTGGGTATAATATATAATTGCTATATTGATTTTGAGGCAGTTTAAGGTGAAAGCAACAAAGTAATTGTTATCTACCGTTAACTGTGCCTTTATTGTGTGATTTTTGATAAGGTGTCTCAAAGACAAAATGATGGTGCAACCTGTGTGCTTTCTCCATGATGATGATTAGGGGCTGCAAATTTTCTTATATTTACAGACAAGCAGGTTCTGGGAAGAGCTTCTTGTTGTATTAACAAGGAACTGACCAAGTTCTCAATCTATTTGCCCATGTCTATTCGAGATGTTGCCTCTAATGTTCTCAGGCACAAAGCAATCTCGTTCAGTTAGAGGAGTATCTTTGGTTGGTCTGTCCTGGTCTATTACACAATAAGCTCATCAGTCAGTCACTTTTCCTACTTGCCCAATGGCTGATTAAATATAAATGTTTTAGAGTAGCATCTTTCTTTTGCCAATTGAAAATGGAGTTTTAAGCTTGGAACGGGATGGCCCTTTCTTTATATTGTCTGAAATTCCTTGGCCTCCAGTGGTGATCTTGGAAAAGTAATTGATTGCTGTTTTAAAAGTTTGGGAGTAACTCAGAAAATGTTCCAGAGTGATGTGGAGTTGGTTCCTAATTCTGGTAGATTTCATTCTTGATTCTAATGTTGAGTTATTAAAGCCTGGGTGTTTCCTGGTTCAAATGTTGTCTAGATTAGCCACTTCATCGGTTTGATCTGAAAGTGTGGCTTTTTGTTAAACCAGGCTGCAAACTATCTGAACATCAAGGGCTTGCTGGATCTGACATGCCAGACAGTGGCAGACATGATCAAGGGGAAAACTCCGGAGGAGATTCGCAAGACTTTCAACATCAAGAACGACTTCACCCCTGAGGAAGAAGAAGATGTTCGCCGCGAGAATCAGTGGGCTTTCGAATGATAGGGCGTCTGTCTGTTAATCGGAGTCTGCAGTTGGTCACTGTGTGTGTCTCTCGGTTAAACGGAATCCGCATTTGTGCACTATGTTTTTTTTTTTGGTCGAATTGTGCACTATGTTAAAACGTGCTATTATCTTTTTCAATGTGAATGCGTGAGAAATTAAACGTGTCCTTTACTGGAGGAATGCGGTGGTATTTGTTCAGTTTATACCTGCTGTCGACCAACACACTGTTTATGTCTTCGTGACTATGATAAGTCTCGTTTATCGGCTCTGCTGTTTTTGTTAGTTCTAGCACTTCCATGTTCAACGGACCCAAATTGTCACCTCCTATTTGTCACAGACACTGTGATCCTGACCCTATTCGAAGCCTCGATCAAGGGAAAATTTCAAGTACGAGCCTAAAGTAAAGCTGATTTTTCAGAAGTATGATCGAAGTTGATATTGTCTCCAACGAGGGTTTGAAATGACCAATTAATCTCAAATGAGAGCTCATGTGCATTTTTGTTGAAGGCATTTTTTCTTTTTTTTTTTTCCTTTTCTTTCTCTTTCTTTTTTACCCTCTATTACTTTATTCTCTTGCAATTGGTTGACGGTGGCCAAAACCCTCGGCCGACTTCCTCCGCGACCCCTCTCGCGCCTTCGTCGAGGTCCACTTCGGCAAAGACATTGAGAAGTTGCTCTGTGCCTACGGCCTTTGCGTCACCAATGCGGTGGACCTGAGGTCCCTACCTGCGAGAGAGTTGGGTCGGGAGGAGCTGAGGAGTTGAGAAACACCGGGCTGAAGACACTGGTCAGAATGCAAAGTGGTCTTGACGAGCCTACGGGACAACCTTGGCTGACGAGTGTGCAAGTCCAGTACGATGGCGAGCAATGATAGCAACCGACAATCGGCTCCAATTTGCAATTTACAAATAGTGTATCGATCAAACTGATTCGAATCTAATTTTGACACAAACCCTTTGTTGAAATCGCCGTTCAACGATCTCTGAAATTGTGGAGACGCATTTGATATCCTGGAAGTGATTTTTTTTTTTTTTTCAATCTTTGCAGTTGTTAATACCAAACTGTACATATCAAGAATCCAGGTCCAGCTGAATAGTCTTTTGATATCTGACTGAGGTCTCTATGAACACTCCGGAGACTTTACGCATGCTTATCATGGCGGTGAGTCGTGAGTTGACTAGGAATAATTTTCCTACTTTTGTGCACTCTAAATGTGAAATTAATCCATGAATTTTTGGCTGATGAAGTTTAATAGAGGTGGAGTTGCATTTGAAGCTCAGCTCGGAGGAGTTGCAGGATCTGGGGCGTAAGCATGGGCCGTCTGAAGAGATGATCATCTAAGCCATCAAGATTATGAAGAAAAAGGTGCCTCCTGCAAAAGCATTGCTGCCACCTTTATCCTCCTACGGAATAAGGATCTTCAAGTGAAGTAGTTCATGTGGATCTAGACAAATTTGGGAGCAGGCTCCTATTAAATTTCTGCAATCCAATGATGAATTGCACGTCTATGCAACTCAAATATGTACGAGTGTTGTGATCGCCGCCTTCTCAAATTGAATAAATCCATCAAGAGACCAGTAAAAGAATGATTCAACATATCATTACAGAACTTTAATTCCCCAGGCTTCACCAAAGGGCTTAGACAGATTGGATCCAAACTCGAGCTTTTGCCTTGAATCAACATGGACATCTTCACCCTGAACAGAAAAGACAATGCTATCCAACACCCTATCAACTTTGAGGTGCAACATCCTCATGGAGAGTTGCATTCCCCTCTCTCTCTCACTCCAACAAAGTAGTTAATAGATGAGTAATTTCCTCTTAAGCATATCTGCTATCTCTATGGAGAGAGATTGCGTTAGTAACCTCCATAGATTCTTCAATGACTGAGCGTGTGGATGCAATGACTGAACTTTGTGTTGACCATCCATGGCTGTTGAGGTATGCGTACTGAACCTGGACGCTGTCAGCCATGGGTTGTCCCACTGGCTCGTCGAGACTCGCTTCGGCTTCTCAATCTGCCTCTATATGACCTGCCTTGTCAGCATCTTCAGCCCGGCACTTCTCAGCTCCTCCCGACCCAGCTCCCTCGTGGCCAATGCCCTCTAGTCCACCATGTTGGCGATGCCAAGGACGTAGTCACGGCACTCCCTCGACGTTTTCGTCGATGCCAACGCCGATAAAGACGTGGCAGGGTCACAGAGGAAGTCAGCCAGGAGCTGGCTGTTGTCAGCCAGTGTGCGAGAGTAAAAAGAAATTGAGAGAAAAGAAGAAAGAAAAATGAAAAGAAAAAGAAGAAAAAACTATCTTGACAAATATGTCAGTGTTATTGTGGCCAGCTGACCCTTATTTGCCACTTAATTGGCCACTTCAGTCCGACAATGTTCACATTAGACCATCTTCTAAGAAAACGGTTCCACTTCATACCCTTACTTGAAATTTCCCCCCATAATCAATTTTGGAAATCGTACCATCAAGAAAAAAAATATGAGAATAATTTCATTTCATTATATCACTCTAAAATATATGAGTAAAAAATGAGGGCGAACCAAGGCAACAGTTGGTGTAAATCCTCAATCGAATACCGTGAACACTCTGAGTTTCTGTAGCTCGTTGTCTGGATAGAATGCCTCACGCCCGAACTTCCTTGATAGGCAAGCTGCTTATGAATGAATTCAGACATGTATCAAGTAGTGTGAAGGCGAGATTTCATCTTCCGCATAGTTCCTCTACAAATGCAAAATTCCAACTGGCCAGAAGACGGTCTCTATGGTATGAAAATTGCCGCTTCAATGTACATTGCTGCAGATTTGTATTGGTGGCCGCTCAAATTCAAAGTCAGGTCAATCATCAAGTTGTTTCCTTAATTTGACCCTTGTGCAATCTGCATCTCTTCTTGCCAAATGTCACTCACTCTGAGCCGATGAACAATATCGTTCAAGTCTACAAGACCGCACTGTGGTATCCTTCCGATGTTTTTTTTCTTCATCACATCCTTCAACCTGACAACATCTTCCCACTGACCAGCCACTGCGTATACGTTTAGCAACAGCTGGTAATACGAGAAATTCTGAGGATCCTTCTCAATAAGCGACTGTGCTATCCTTTCCCCCACCGCCGCAGCGCCCTTAAAGCGACATGAGGACAGCAAGGTAGCCCACAAAGAGGATTGTGATGACATGTCATTGTCATCTTGAGGCATGCACCTCAGTATCTCCTCTGCTTCCTGAACGAGCCCAGCTCCAGAAAGCAGATTGGCCATGCACCAGTAATGTGAGAAATTGGGTTTGATCCCGAAACTACTGGTCATTTTGCTGAAGTAGTTTCTGCCCTCTTCCAGTAGTCCGGCGCGTGCACAAGCACACAAAATACCAACGAAAGTAACTTCATCCGGAAAAACTTCTCGCCTTTCCGCCAACACCAACCACTTTCTTTTCTGTTTTTTCCTTTTCTTTTTAATAGAATTGCCTGACCTAAGTCTACCTAATGTTTCTTCAAATAGTTTTATCCCGTCGGTTGGATTCCCATGGATGCAATGCCCTAAGATCATGGCATTCCAACATACTGGATTCTTTACCTCGATTTCATCAAACAATTTGCACGCCACATCCACCCGTTCACACCTACTATACATATCTATCAAAGCCGTGTCTATCAAGATATTCGATTCCAAGAAGTTCTTGATGAGAAAGCCATGAACTGATTTCCCATCTTTCAGTCTGGCCGACCTTCCACAAGCCATAACTGCGCCAACCATAGTCCTACTGCTGGCTGTCACTCCCTTGGACATCATATTTCGAAACAATTTCAACCCAGCCCCAGGATTTCCACCCTTCACATACCCGACAATCAAGATGTTGTATGCAGCCACATTTTTCTCAGGCATTTTGACAAATATGTTGCGTGCGGACACCAAATCACCTATTCTGACATACACATACAGAGTAGTGTTCCAAGACACAGAATCCCTCTGCTGCATTCCATCGAACAACATCCGAGCAATCTCAATAACCCCACAAGAACCGTACATGTGAATCAGCGAGTTCTGCACTGGCAGCACCCCGTCAACCCCGTTCTTAACAGCTTGCCCGTGGCACTTCCTTGCGGTTCCAGCACAACCAATCTTAGCACAACAACCGAGGAGCGGCACATAAGTGTAGCTGTTCGGGATAAAGTCCCCCCGCCTCAGCATCTTAAAATACAACCGAACACCATCACTCGGCACCGAGCTAACCGAGTAAGCTTCAACCGCGGTATTGACGCAGAAAGTACTCGGAGAATGTACGTACCCAAAAGTCAAGATCGCGTATTGAACGTGACCCAGCTCCAGATGTAGCCTCAGGACTCTGCTGGACAGAGCTGCCTTGCGGATAAGGCCCGAAGTGATCAACCGAGCATGAATCTGAAGCAGCTCTCGAGCGCTTCGACAGGTCTCGAGAAGCTTGAGGCTCGAATCGAACAGGGAATTGTCCCTGTCCTCAACTGAGGAAGATTGGCATGAATGCGAGGAAAAGAAACCGAGGCTCGATCTCGAAGTGGAGGCGGCGCTTCTAAGACGGACGAGTTGTCGCAAGGCGGCTCTTGCCATTCATTTGGAGGCGGGTCCTGATGGGCGGTAACGAGAAGAAGAAGAAGAAGAGAGCGGGCCCCACCGTCGCAATCAACGATTGGGGTTCGTGTTGCAGAGGGGGAACCGAGCCGCGCTCGAACTCCGCTGGGGTTGACGACGACGACGACGACGCGATGCTATGGCGACGCGCGTTTCGGAGGGGAAAAGGAGGGGGGGCGTGCCGACGGCGTCGCCGGCTGATGGACTAGATCGGCCGGGCCGGGCCGGCACATCTTTGGTCGAGGCCCGCTAAAATTTTAAGCCCAACCAAATGACGTCTTGTGTTATTTGAAATTGATTAAAATGATGAACATTCAAGTTCTAACGATCATAGATTAGATATCTCTTATGTGTTCATCAAAACATGTATGACTATACCTTCTAGTTAGTATTTAGCAGATACGTTTGATCGACACCCCTTCGTTATGCAGATTATAGAATGAAGGCAATTCTTCATTTATTCAAAATAGTTTGTTTTTTCAATAGAACAAATGCGTTCGGGCCCAATTGCTACGGTTATGTATGTGCATTTGGTGCGGTGGCTGGCAAGCAAGCTTACCTTAATTATCTTCCGAAGTTCTAAATAATCTACTAATGAAAACATTGAAAAGCTATCGGGGCACACTAGACTATTTTACATTTAGCAGAGCCAAAGTGAGTTGCAAAACGATTTTCTTCTTCATGTGAAATTGATGGGCACGACGAATCAACATTATCACGTTCTTGAAATTGACAAAGTGCCAAAAAGGTTTTTGGATAAAGATAAAAGTTATTATTTTCCAATAGAATTATATACTTTTCAATTATGTCTGATTATTTTGCTTTATGATGTAGGGATATTGTCTTAAGACTCGAGTTTTTATACTATAACGGATAATTCATGGTAATCTCAGACCGGACAACGTTATGATAGTTTGTACTGAAGATCGTAAAAATCTAGCAGCAAAGGTGGCTGACGCTGGTGTATTAGCGAGCTTTCATGGATGTCAAACTTGCTTCGGAAATCTTGTGCCCGGTAGGTTAATCTTTTTTTCCTCTAAGTGCAAAATATTTGAATCGTAATCATATTTAGGTGTTTGTCCTGCTGGGTTGGCAAGTCCCGGAGTTTTTAATATCTAGTCATAAGGCAATATCCTAATTTTACAATTTGGGTTGTCAATAGCCGTGTTAATAAGATTCAAAACATGAAAAATAATCTAATTTTTCTTCTTGAGTGTTTCTTAGGTCTATTTTTCCAAACCATTGCATCAATTAAATTTACTCTAGGGTTAATACCACGAAAAATTCCAAACTGGTACAACTGTGACAAATTTACCCCAAACTATTTTTTTTTCCCACAAAAACCCTAAACGATTTTTTTACCCCGAACTATTTTTTTTACCATCAAAAACCCTACACTGATATACCTGTGATAATTTTACCTTCGAACTAATTTTTTAGTTACCAAAAACTCCAAACTGGTACACCTATGATAAATATCAAATTGCTAAGTTTAATGACACGTGGTAATTGACATGTGTACCGATTTGGGGTTTTACCCCTCTGTTTGTTACAAGTTTATCAATTTGTGATTTTTTGTGATATTAATATAAATTAATGGATACTAACAAAAAGTAAATTTGTCACAAATATACTAATTTGGGGTTTTTAGTGGTCAAAAATTAGTTCTTTTATCACGGTCTATTTTCAAAAGAAATAATTCAAAAATTATTACCATTGTTTGGGATTTTGGTGGTTAAAAAATAATTGGGTATTTAAATTTAAAAAAAAATAGTTCTCTAAAATTATCACGAATTAACCCTTCACTCTAATAGAAACGTATTTTGAAAAGTTCAAATAATAAGCTTTTCGTAGATGCAACAATCGCATTGAAGTTATAAGGAAAAAGTTATTCACAATCAAGATTTCCCGATTTGTTTTTATGTGCATTAGAGGACATAGACATGTCTGAAGAGGCCGAAGATTAAGTTGCTGTTCTTGAAAACCGCAGTACCGTGGCTCCATCCTATTATTGTTGTAGACGAGTCACTATTTACTCAACGGAATTATACATTTATAGATATCAAGCCAAAAGCTTTCTAGTGAATAAATGATCGTGTTAATAAGATTTAAAATAAGAAAAATATCCTAATTTTCTCCTTGAATTCTTTAGGTCGATTTCCCAAAAACCATTGTATAGATTAAAAATTTTCAATAGAATTTTATTTTGAAAATTTTGAAAATAAGTCTTTCGGTAGATGCAATAATTGTCTCAATCATATGTTATACGAAAAAATTATGCACATTCAAACTTTGGGTCTAAATTTCTTTTTGTAAAGTTTGATTTTTAATTTTAACTACTAAAATTATGGACATACTCTCTAGTTAGCCAATGGCAGTGTTAATAAGATTTAAAACAAAAAAAAATCCTAATTTTTCTTTGAGTGTTCCATAGGTATATTTTCCCAAACCATTGTATCAATTAAATTAACAATAGTAAGCTTTTCGTAGATGCAAAAATCTCGTTGATTGAACATTTTAAGGAAAAACTAATATCGATATTGATGTGGAGAAATAATCTACTAATGAAAAGCTATAGGAGCATACTACTTTACATTTAGCAGCGCTAGTGAGCCATAAAGCGATTTTCTTCTTTTATGTGAAATTAACTCCAATAGAATCTTATTCTGAAAATTTCGAATAATAAGCTTTTTGTAAATGCAAAAATCGCATTGATTGAACATTGCAAGGAAAATAATTAATTGCAATCAATATTTACTACTTTGTTTCTATATTCATCATCTATAAGATAGAGATATCTAAAGACGACGGACATTAAGTTGCAGGTACATAGCTATTGACCAAGATATATGTAATCTCGTCTGTCCATCACCGCATGACAGATGTTCGAATGTGGAGAAGCGAATATTGAGCTCTGAATCTCTTTGTCAACCTCACATTGACCTTGGCGAGTTGATTCACTATTTGCTGGACTGAATCATAAATTTATAAATATCAAGCCAAAGGCTTTCTAGTGGATCAATGATTGTGTTAATAAAATTTAAAATAAGAAAAATATCTTAACTTTTCTTCTTGAATTCCTTAGGTTGATCTCTCAAAAACCATTGTATCAATTAAAATTTTTTACCACGAAAAACCCCAAACTGGCACACCTATGACAAATTTTTCTCAAACTATTTTTTTGACCACAAAAAACCTTAAACTGATACACTTGTGACAATTTTACCTTGAACTATTTTTTTGACCATCAAAAACCCCACACTGGTCTAACCGTGACAATTTTACCCTCGAATTAATTTTTTGGTCACCAAAAATCCTAAATTAAACACCCCGACAAATTTACCCTTTATTAGTTTCATTAAATTTTACTATCAAATTACTAAGTTTAATGACATGTGGTAATTGACATATGTACCGATTTTGGGTTTTACCCCTCTATTTGTCACAAGTTTATCAATTTGTGATTTTTGTGATATTAATATAATTTAACGGACACTAACAGAGGGTAAATTTGTCACAAATGTACTAGTTTTGAGTTTTTAGTGGTCAAAAAATTAGTTCGGGGGTAAAATTGTCACAAGTGTACCAATGTGGGGTTTTTGGTGATCAAAGAAATAGTTCGGGGTAAAATTGTTGCAAGTGTACTAGTTTGGGATTTTTTGTGGTAAAAAAATAGTTCGAGGTAAATTTGTCATAAGTGTATCAATTTGAGGTTTTTTGTGGTCAAAAAAATAGTTCGGGGTAAAATTGTCATAGGGTTTTTAGTTTAGGATTTTTCGTGGTATTAACCCTTTTTTTTAATAAATTTTTTTTTTGAAAATTTTGAAAATAAGCTTTCCTTAGATGAAAAGATAGCCTCAATTGTACGTTGCAAGGAAACATTATGCACAATCAAAATTTGGCTCTAAATTTTTTTTAAGGCTTGATTTTTAATTTTACTACCAAAATTATGGACACGCTTTCTAGTGGGTCAGGAGTTAATAAGATTTAAAACAGGAAAACTATCCTGATTTTTCTTTTCGAGTGTTCTTTTAGGTCTATTTTCTCATAACATTGTATCGATAAAATGTTCACCAACAAAATCTTATTTTGAAAATTTCGAATAATAAGCTTTTCTTAAGATGCAAAAATCACGTTGATTGAACGTTGCAGTAAAAAAAATTATTCACAATCAACATTTCCCAATTTGTTTCTATATTCATCATTTAAGTTGGACGTATAGAGCTATTGAGCAAAATACACGAAATCCCGGCGGTCATCACTCCATCATAGTCAACTTCGCGAGGATGTGGAGAAGGTATGAATCTATGGTGCCCTTAAATACCATACTCCCACGGCTACTCCTTCCTATTTATGTATTTGATGGTTTGACAGTACTATACTTAGGCAACACTATCGCTCCTCATTTCTCCCGACTATTGACCACATTGCTTAGATTTCGACATATACATGTAGATTTCGAGGATGGTCATTCGCGGTCCTCCTCTTTCGGCGCCTCGATGTTCAGTCATCATCTCCGTCGCCATCGGGACGAGAGAGACGGGAGAAGAGGTTTCCCGTCCGAATCTGGGATTTCACCGATTTAGAATGGAAACCTGCTGCCAAAATTTTTAATCCGCCATATTAGGTGAAGTGAAAACTCGTGCACGATCGAGCTTTAAGAGATTACTCTCGCGGAGCCAGCTAAAATAAAGTTTCGATAATTTTGCAAGGGCGCTTTTATATTCGCCTTTTTCTTTTTGCTAAAAAAAAAGAATGGCCAGAAAAGAGGGAGGGAGAGAAGAGACGCGAAAGCCGCAAAACGGCAGCGTCCCCTTAGACGCGCGGCAGCACCGGAGCAGCGCCGTTTCGTGCGGCGGCTCGTCGTCTTCCACCGTCCGCTGAAAACGGAAAGAGCCCTAGACAGAATTGAAATTGAAAAGATGGTGAGAGCGAGCGTCACCCTTCTCAAAGACGCCATGTCGGCTGGATTCGCCAGGTCCCTCTCTGAAATCCTTGTTTGCCCTCTCTCCAAACAACCCCTCAGGTCTCTCTCTCCGCGATGGCCGGACACTTGCTTGTTGTTTTTTTTTCCCCCCTCGTCGGCTGCGGCGGCGGCGGCGGCGGCCGGGGGCATTGTTTGACGGGGTTTGATGTTTGTAGGTTCTGTGAAGCGACGAATTCTCTCATCAGTGGCGCCATCGGCGTTTCCTTCCCCGTGAGTTCTCTCCGCTTCTCTCGCATTCCCTCATTTCGATCTCCTCGCGGTCCTTCTTTGAGCTTGCTGGTCCTTAGCAATCGGTTGGATTCGCCTCTTGAAAGCGTCGACGATCGTTTCCATCGATTTCAGGGGATGGTTAAATTGCCATCGATTCTGGGCAAAGTGAGAGGTGAATCTTGAGCCTTTACATGGTCAATTCCAAGTCAGGATGATTTTCTTATTCAGAATTCCAAAGGATGCATCTTGACTTGGTGATGCCGCGATTGGGAAAATGTTCTTTTCCACCGGCTTGTCGTGTCTTTCAGCACTGGGGATTTTCATTTCCATTTGCACGATACGCGTATGGATTTGCTAATTTTTCTCCTTACCTGCAGATAAAGAATGGAATCCCTCGCCTCGTGCCGAAGGATGGCAAGATTCTGGGAAGTGGTGGTGATGATGATAATGACAAAGTCTGATGATACTACGAACTCGGCTTCCGCGAACAGGGATTCATGAGGTGGTGGTCCCGGTCTCCGTTTAAAAGGGTCGAGAGAGACTGCGCATGGAAGAAATGTACTTCTGCCGATTTGTGCGAGCTCCTGATCATTGTTTGTCTTCAGTGAGGAGCCTGTTCATGTCCATATGACTTTTATGCCGTTTTCACGGTAATCAACAGTTGTTTCATCACAATTTCTCTGTCTAATTCATGCATTTTCGAGCAGTGTTCTTGGATAGTTCAAGAGACCGTCGTGTTTTGGCGTAATGCAATGAAAAAACTGAAACTGTCTCTTGTTAGACTTTGATAATACTTTATATCATTGACATTCAACGAGATGATACTTCCCTTCATGATTGGTGTTCATTGCTGCATGTTCAATTGTATAGGCTTCAATCTTAGCTTATGAGAAGATAGAGGAATAGATGCGTGCACTGACTATCACTGTGGAGATAGCTGCTTCATAAGAACTGCCATAGCTCGACTTGGTATGAGGGGCGGCCCTTGAAGTAAGGTTCCTTATTTTCTAACTGCGATTCTTAAATTCTTAGGCAACCTTCAATTCATCCTTATCAGAACAGGTTTGTATCTGATGGGTTTGTTCTGCTGGCTCGAACTGCTTGCTGGAGCCATACGAGCACGTTGTAGTTTGTTCTGCTGTATTATGCCTGCTGAACGAGCGAAATAGTACATCTGACCAAAGATTACATACATCTGATGTGAATATGATGCCTTGAAATAGCATTGTGCTATTTTGCTCGTGCCGTCGCATTCAAGTCACGACGTGCCGTGACGCTGTTAGCTACTTTAACCATACTTGCTTAGTTGGTAGCGTTGGATCTATATTAAGAGCACATCACAGGATTGGCATGACGAGTGTTTGTTTCAACTTCTAGGAGCTAAACACTCGTTTTGCAGCTGCTTCCAAGCTCATCAGACAGTATACATGCCCCGAAAGCTACTCCGGAGGATCACAGTACGTCGAAAAACAGAGATGAAAATGAACGATTGGACCTATACCCATCAAAGACTACCTGGTTTCTGCGTAACCATGTTATTGTAAAATCTCGACATGCGAGGGTCGAATTCAATTCTTTTGTCGATATAATGCCCGTTGCAATGGAATTCCAAGCAGCCGTTAAATCAAAACGGCTATCCGGAACTCGAATTTAGATGGGATTTGATCTGAATTTGACTGTCGATGATGGTCAGATCAGATTGTGCATGTGATAGTAACTGGCACAGAATGCTTCAAAGTCTCTTGAACGCACACTGCGCACCAAGAACAGAGAGATAGAGAAGCATGATAATCTTCGAGTGGTAGGTAGAAACCAATATAGATTAAGAAGAGTTAAATTAAATTGGTCAAGCGTAAACCTCTTTGTTTTAGGTGCAACAGCTTTGTGATGGGTACTCAAGATCAGACTCTCAAATATCTAACCACCCCTCAGAAACCACGCAGAGATCATCAAAAGACCATTTTATGCACTCTTGACCTTTCCTCAGAACCGCCATCATCAAGAAGATCAACCCCTATCATCATTAAAGTTCCCCCAGCCATGCAATCCCACACTAATGAAGACCAGATGGTACTCCACAAGCTACTCTCCTTCATAAGCCACTACGTTACCCCGGGACGGCCCGCGAGGATCAAGGAACCGGCGCCGCTGCAGGGGGCGGCTGCGCTCGGTGTCGTGGCGGGCCTGTCAGCTTCTCCCCTTGTCGGGTCGAGCTCGAGCGGGTCCTTTGGGGGCGAGGTCTGCTGCGTGTGCTTGTCAAGACTGGAGGGGGCCGAGAGCGAGGACGTGCGGGTGCTCCCCTGCATGCACGAGTTCCACAGGGCCTGCGTCGACAGGTGGTTCGACGCCTGCCGGAGGACCTGCCCGATATGCCGGTTCTCCATGGAAGGAGGAGGAGGAAGTGGAGGGTGCCATAGAGGGGAGGAGCTGACGGAAGAGCTGGTGATCTGGTTCTCCTCTTTCCACGCAGCCGGGTTCTGAAACACAGTTCTCTGCTCGGATTCAAATGTGCATACATGTCTCACGTTAATGTTCTTGCTCTTTCGCGTTTTCCCTTCAAGATTAGCTTTTTTTTCCTTCATTGCACGCCAAATAAAATGTATTGGTGAATATGGCTCCAGCAGGACCATAATGAATACTTTTTTTTTTAAAGAAATTCGTGATCGTTCGTTGCTTCAAGATTCAGCAAGAATGAAAATGACGACAATGCTTCCCATAATCAAGATTGGTGCCCATCTTCCCAAGTGAAAGACCCAAATTCATAGAAAAAAAAAGGAGGAGAAATGACATTTGAATATTGGGCCAAAATTCAGGGATTATTGTATTATTATCCAATTTTTTTATAAAATAAAAATAATTAAAAAGCTTTCCGTTGCCGGGAATCGAACCCGGGTCTCCTGGGTGAAAGCCAGATATCCTAACCGCTGGACGACAACGGAAAGTTGTTGTCTACCTATTGGCAAAACTAATTAATTTATTGAATAATTATACGAATCGAAGACCTTTTCCAGATTTTTTTTTTTTCGGTCGAAAGATGTTTAGTCGCCCTCCTTCGGTCCTTTTACCTGTCAATTGTTGTGGGTTTGGACGTCCTTGTCGATGTATGCTTTAAGGAACTGCATGTTCGTCCAAACTGAATTCGGTACAACTCGATATCGCTCTTCCGCATCTATCGTTATTCTCTTCGTCTCATTAGCCCTCGCGGAATCTCCAATTCGGAGGGGATCCGAGCGTAATTCCGCAGCAACCCAATTCCAGAAATCAACTCTACACAATTTCTTTTTTCCCTACTTGAGTAGAGAGCAGAAGTTGATTGTTTCTCCATGTTGAATACGCCGTCAAACAAAGACGCCTGCGAAGACTATTGAAATCACCTAATTGCCAGAACATCTACACGATTGACGATGGAGGGTCCCGTGGCTCTGATTGTGGTGCCAAAAGTACGTGTATAGGCAGCAAGTATAGGCAGCAACATTGAACTCGAGAGATTCATCTGTCAATGCAAACCCTATGTTTTTCGACTGAATTGCCCGAATGGATTCGGATTCCCGCACAAAAGACTGATGCCCTTAACGTTTTAGGGAGTTACAGGGTCGCTGCTCGATCTTACTAGGGTCATTTTTCGGGCTCCATCGCTTTCGGGCACCGTGTCATCTCTCATTCGTCTATGTTTCCTTGTGTATAATGAATTCGAATCAACCTAAAATCTTGAATTCAAACTAAATTTTAGATACTCGCCAGTGTTCAACGCCCACATATTTGTAAAGAACCTAAACAATACTCATCTGATGTCCCAGATTTTAGAGAAATTTATCAGCAAAACCTAAACTTGACTGTAACTTCTCTCTCTCCCTGGAAGAAGACAATACGACCTCGCACCACGCTGCGACCGCCTGCAGGTGGCTGCTCTCCCTCAGGTGGCCGGCGATGTTGAATCTGAGGTCGCGACCTCAGCAGCAACCCATCGAGAAAACACATATACGCGGAGGAGTTCTCTATTCCTCAGACTAGTCAAGGTGGAAGATAAGAATAGAACGAAGAAACGACTAAAGAGAAGGAACAAAAGAAGTAGAAAGTAACCATGGATCGTACAGTGTCTAGCTTTCTTTTGCCCTATTCTTTTGGTACAACTCCATCGCTTTTTAGGGTTTGTAAAGCATTAGTCCTCTCTTCTTTTGCATGCATCTTGTGAAAGATACAGACATATTCAACGAGACAGGGAGAAACCCATAAGAAAAGCATCTCTCTCTTAATACGCAACACAAATAAGCAGACATCGGCTTCACAGCCATTTCACATCGCGTCTAAAGGTGAAATGAATGCATGCTTCCCGGGGGATCCGATAAAGAACAACACGTTCTAAACCACAGGAACACGTCCACGGACAGACAGAGCTTTGGATTGCTTCATTGAAAGTGTCCAGAACGTTGAGACCCACCAAGCTTTGTCGTCTACCCCGTCCTGGGTTTCAAATGTTTCCTCGAATGATTTTCGCTCTCTTCTTTTTTCTCTTTTTGGCCCGTCAATTGCGAGCACATACATATCATTGAATCACATGAAAATCTGATCGAGCTGAGCTTGCGCGAATCGAATTTTATATAAGAAAGAGATCTTCAGGAAACCAGGGTTGATGACAGAGCCATAGATACCGACAAAAGAGGCATCATTGACTCTGGACAATAATAGGTGGGAGAGAAAAGGCCAAAAGGGGCTTTCAGGAGGAGTGATGGAGAGTGTAGAGATAAGGAGATGAATGGAAGTGACGCCCAGTGCTCGAGGACAAACCAGTCTCCATCATGTTCTCACTGCTAGTGATTCACTACGACACTGTACACCACTTTGGGTGCACTCACTTGAGCTCATCTTTCCAAGGTTTTTTGACCTTATCCTGAGGCACAAATGTGCATCCAAAAGAGTTCGAATCAATAATTAAGCGCAGTAAGAGAGGAAATAGATGTGTAATTGCAACTCATTGAAAAAAGCCCACTTGAAAAGAGAAGAAGCAGATTAATATTAAAGTCACTATTATGAAACAAGTTAACCGATTCATGCAGCTCGACCCGACTCGATCCGGGGGCATTTAGAAAGTTAAAAACAGACGAAGCAAGACCCCTCTTTTTCCCTGCCTTTCCAATTGGTAAATATCGTCATAATGAAATACATAAGTGAGAACAATGCCCACGTTTAATGAACGCTAGGGTTCAAAAAGTCAGTCAAGAAACTACAAAAGAGCAAAACAAAAACAGGAAGACCCACCACAGTTCCCTCCTTCCCCTCTCGTCTCCTCTCCTCTCTCTCTCTCTCTCTCTCAAAAGCAGCAGCATCAGAGTTCCAGTATCTCAGGGCGTACAGGAAAAACCAAAGGCCTTTGGGTAATGCGCTCGCGTCCTCGCCAATAAAGAGAAACAGCATTCAAACTCGGGTTGTAGGGTAGGGTAACCACCCCCAACAACAGCAAGATAACACCTGCGCAAGCTTAAAAAAGAAGATTCCTGACCCTCTCCACAAATACTCTCACTACTGTTCTTTTATAACTACTTGAAAGGAACTGTTCTTAGGTGAACTCCAGAAAGGAGCCAAAAGGAGAACAAAGAAAAGGGCATTGGTAAAGGGCAAGTGCAAGGATCGCTCCGTCAAAATGGAGCTGTCGACGTTCGATGGAGCGAGTGCTTTTTGGGAAGTTGAGATGCTGCAGCCACCACCCACAACTGCCCAAAACCCACACAAAAGCTACATCAATATTCCCAAGCCATTGCAAAAATAGTATAACTTTGCCAAAAGTAAACAAAAACTGTAAGCCCTGTGTGGATACATCTGCAAGTGACACAAGCTGACACTGAGGTGGACGAGAGATCAGATGACCAAATAATGCATCTTTAACTTGGCTTGGCCATCAGAAATTTTTAAGAGAAAGCAAACTACCAGCTTCTCCCCAGACTAATCAATAACAATATGAAAAAGAAAAAAGAAAGCCGCCTATAAGTCTTTAAACCGAGTAGAACTCAAAAGGGAAAGACCAAAACAGACGGTCCTTTTTAGGGAAAAGGGTACCTATGTCCGCTAAATATAAAAATCTAATTGTTCTGCTGCTTGCAACCATGTAAGAGCCAAAAAACAAAGAGGGAAAAAAAAATCACCTGTTCCTGCTGCTTCTTCAGCCTAGCATTCTCTTCCATCAAGTGGGCAACCTGAAGCTCCAATTCGTTCGTATAAGCCTGTTCGGCCAGAAAAGGGAACAAAGCAAAAACAAATCAGGAGAAAGAGAAACGGGACCGAGAACATTGGATGCAAGAAAATAGAATCAACAAACATCCAACAACAGGGTAACAAGCCAAACATCAACGACAGTTAAACGTGACGCCATCTTGATCAAAAGAGCACAACAATCTCCGCTTTTCGTTCACGAGAAATTTTATTTAAAACACGCATAAAAACAAAAAAACTTTTCCTGCTTCCTAGCTCTAGACCTCGCAGCGGACTCTCTGTTCTTGATCATCCTCTTGTGCCTCCGGTCGCCCGAACCGCCCTCACTCTCAAACACCCTCTTCTTGATATTCCCAAAAGCGGCGACATCGCTATGATTCCCAGGATCAGTAGAGCCCGCCAAAGCCTCAAAAGGGCTGGTGCTAAAGCAGGCCATTCCCGCTCTATTGTGGCTCTGAAACCGAGTGGTGCTCGGTCCGAGCGGGCTCGAGTCGTCGAGGAAGTGAAACTCGGGGCCGGAGTTGTTGAGGCTCAAGAAGGTGAGAGAGTTGTGAGGAGGGAGCAAGGAGGAGGTGGAAGAAGCGATGTTGGCAGGGGTCGGCGGGTCCCTGTGAGAGGGCCGCCCGAGGAAGTCCTGCAGGCCGTTCCCCCGCAAGGCGGGGCTCGCGGAGGAGGGGCTATGGTGGTGGTGGTGGGGGTGGTGGTGGGGTTGGAGGGAGGACAGGGTGATGTCCTTCCACACCTCCTCCATGATTCTTGATGGGGTTAGGATCTGGTGGTCGTTCTTGTGGTGGTGGTGGTGGTGAGTTAAAGGGGATGGAGATGGAGGAGAAGAAGAAGAGGTCAAGGAAGATGACGAAGAAGAAGAAGAAGAGGGTGAGGAGGAGGACGAGAGTCTGCTGATGAGAGCTGTGACTTTGGGGCTGGAGCTGTTGGTGTTCCCTTCACTAAGACCACCTGATGCTGACAACATCTCGAGAGAGAGAGAGAGAGAGAGAGAGAATCAAAGATGATGGAAATGGAGACTGTCGGAAATCAAACACCCAGTCTCGCTCATATTTTCCACAAATGAAAAACAAAAAGGTGGTGGGGAGGGAAGGGGGGGAGGGGAGGGATTGATGGCAAGACAGCACAGGCTCGGTGGTGGGGGTCGGGGCTTATACTGGGGAAAGAAAGAGAGATATTATGCTTTAAAGTCCCAGTTCCGTCCTTCAGTTCGGGTGCCCACCACCTCCGGTCGGGCTCGAATCGAACTGAATCAACTCGCGCTGCGCACACCATAGACAACGAGTAAAACAAAGCTCCTCCAAAAAACATGCAACTCGGACGTCCTATCCCTGCGAAAAATACAGTGAAAAGCCCTCTCGATGTCCTTCTCGGAATTAATCATGAAAGTTGTTGTATGCTTCGGGAAAAATAAGCAACAAATGAATGCTGTCGAAATCTTAGGTATCAAAATTGCGAAATATAGCCTTAGACGATAGATTTTGAGGCCAGAAAGGACGGCAAACAGGTTTTGGCCAAAGGGTAGCGCTTTGAACAAGTTCTTCTGCGTTGATGATATGGCGGACCGCGTGAGTTCCTGTTTAGCTAGCGAATGCTACCCGATTTCGTCGCCGGTAGTTGTGGCCACGTCACCTACCCAATAAAGATCGATGTTCCTATTGGAGTCGGGACAAGAATCCGGGGTAGCAATCTCAAGTGTAACTTTTCATGTTAGGTGATCTCACTACTAAGAAGCCATGTCCAATTAATCCTTTTTATCTTCAACGCATCAGAGATAATTGGTAACGGTAAATTGTCTCTTTTTTTAACATTGCGCTCTTGCCAACCTTGACAAACACGTTGCTTTAACTAATTGGATTTGAAGTCAGACAAACTTGACTGGGAAAAGCTATGTAAGTTCAATGATACAAATTAAAAGTTGAAGGTATTACTGTTAACAAAGGCCATAACTTCAAGGATCGAAAGTTAGCTTCTACCAAATCATATTGATTTTCACGAGAAATAGTTTGATCAAAATTAAAAATTTCTTCAATGGATTAAAGTAAGTCACATTTGTCAAGTATGTACCGTTGGGGAAGAGCAGAGGCAAACTTTATAGACAGAGTTAAACATGATCATTGCATTGATCACACACATTCTATATGTGGTCTCACGAGGACGACTCCAATTGCACCTAAATATTACTATGTGTTTAGTTCGCGATAACAACTATCTTTTAATTAGTCTATTCCCAATTGAAATGGTTGTTAATCCATTTCGTGCATAAATCAATAAAAAGAATAACCATTCCCTCAGGCTTTTGTATTCCATAAGTTAAATTATGATCGTTGCATCATTATTACACGGATCTTGTTATTATTAGCTATCCGTTAAGAAAAGATGATAAGTAATCATCTAGAGTAGTGTTTGACTAATAGTAATATTTTGTTGCAATTTAGGGTTACAGTTATGATCACGATTACATGATATATTCTTGAGATGCGTTTATACTTGTAAATAAATTATCATCACTATTATTTGACAAAAAAGTTGGTAGCCATACTTGTAAATTGTACATGACAAAAAAGAATACTCATAAAATTGTAATGATTTTTCTTTTATTATGATAATAATAATGTAATAATAGGTGAAATTAGGCTAGGGTTGGTATCACAAGAAACCACAAGTTGGCACCCTCATGCTACATTCACTCCAAACTAATATTCGGATCACAAAAATTGCAAACCATTAGACTCGTGTCGCATTTATCCTAAATTAATTTTCACATGACAAAAAAAATTCCAAATTAGTAGCCCATAACAAATATATCAAAATATTAGGGCAAAATTAGAGATTCTCTTAAGGAAAAATTAGCAGGTTTTAGCAAATATCACAATCTCAGTCCATTTTCATTAGACTTGGCTTCCCTAAAATGACGTCATTTAGGAGACCCACTCATATTGTTTTCACGTTAGATCCATGTCATGGGCCCGATCAACTGAGTTGTTTGTCATGTGTGTTTCCACATCAGCTATTTACTAAGATATTGGACGGATGCCAATTGAGGGTAAATTTCTCACGAATATACTAGTTCCGCGATACGAAAATTAGTTTGATTTTAATGTAGTATGGCTATACCAGTTTGAAATTTTTTATGGTATTAGCCCTTAATTGTATATTTGCAAAGTATAATGAGCATTCTTTGGTATATCTCACCTATTTCCCATGCAATCGCAATAATTTAAGCCATGACATTGCCTTGGGATGAGTCGAAAGACTGGAAAATTGTTCAAAAAGTTATAAACCTATTGTACTTAGGCCAATTCAATTTGGAACATTTCTATTTTGCTAATTGAGTTCTAAATATTTTCACATTTCGTTAATTGAGTCTATCTGGCCAATCTAATTGGAAATCGTTAACGTGGATGCCAATAATGCCATGTAGAATGGCTAACGTTGACGTGGAAGATTTTTTTTATAAAAAATCCAAACTTTTTGTATTTTTCTTTTTCTTTCTTTCTTTTCCCTTTTCTTTTTCTACCTAGACCAACGAGGGCTAGCGACCCTCATCGGCCACTGCCCTCACCCATGACTGGAGAGGGATTCACGACCCTTGCCCAGTGGCCGATGAGGGTCGGCTAGGCCTCGCCTCTTGCCCGGCTTGGAAGAAAAAAAAGAGAAAGAAAGAAACGAAAAAATAAGGAAAAAAATTAGAAGTTTGTAAATAAATTATAAAAATTGTGCATATCAATGTCGTATGATTGCTGGCATCTAAGTTAACGATTTTCGATTAAAATTGGCTAGATTGACTCATTTAGCAAAACGTGAAATGATTTATGATTGAATTTGTCAAAGTGTAGTAGGTTTAGGACTTTTTTGAACAAATTTCTCATCGAAAGACTATTCCATCATGCAAACCAAATTAGAGAATAGTTATATCATCTCCATTAGAGCTCTATTTCCAATTTCCAAGGAATGTTTATCCATTCCTACGTTATTTCATTAGAGTTAAATTGTTAAGCATCTTCCTTGAAAGAAGTAAAGCTTTTCCCTCGCTCGAAGGCTGATTTAATGAAACGGGCTTTTAGCATATGAACCTGATTCAAGCGGACAAAACAATCATTGAAGTTCACTATGCATGAAAATGCAAAAGCTCGCAAATTAGTTAAGGGCATCGAACTTATCAAAACTTCCAAGTCTAACGTGGCAGGCGAGGGTCAACCTTGCGCTGGTGGTTGTCGACTGGCCACTAGCAAAAAGAGAAGGAAAAGGAAAAGAAAGGACAAAAAGTGAATAAAAAATTATAAAAAAATATTCACGTCAGCATCAATCGCATCACATAGGATCGTCAGTATCCCATATTAGCAATTTCTAGTCTAAATTAGCCAAAGGGATAGAAACTAACATGAAAATGTTCAAGATTAAATTTACCCGATTAAAATAATTATGACTAAATTGATATCAATATAATATGCTTATAAATTTTTTTGATACTTTTTCCTCTTTTTTACGATATAGTACATGCTATGTTTTCTAGCTTATCTAGGGGCAAAGATTCATGCTAGAATTTCTCCAAGAGCATGCTTCGATGTCTACTTTTGAGTCTTAACTTCAATCTTTTATTTATTGGGAAAATATCAAAACATGTTCAAGTTTTCACAAAGGACAAAACACATGTTAGAATATTTACATATTGAATTATGCATTTATCCAACAAGTTAAGATTTTATGAGAGTTGGTAGTAGTTTCACAAAATCTTACAACACAAACCTGTATTTTCAAAACTGTAGACTTTTTGGTGTGTTTCCCGACTTGTGTCGTGTCGCTAAAACGACAAATCAAATTGATTGAAGTGAAAAAAAAGAAGAAAAAAAAGCAGGGAGATTGTATAAGTGGGTCTTACTTGCCTTTTCCTCCGCCTAACATAACGTAATGTAATATTGACTATGTAATCTTCCACCAATGTAAGTTTAGTTCGGGTGGGACAAATGCTATTGCCCAATACATCATATCAGACGATGTCGCCTTTAGCAGGAACGCTTTAATCATCAATCATGCTCTCATATTCTCCTTTCTTGCCATTGATGTATTCATTCCAAAAATAGTAAACGGAACTTGTCTAGAAACGATAAAATAAACACACAAAAGTCAAAGATTAACCATGCAGTAATCACACTAAAATGGAGTATTAAATGGCAATTTGGCATGTTATCACCACCGTACCAACGTAGGTCCACTTACGATATATGTATTGGTGGCCGATTGCGAGTGCAGTTAGAAATTTACCACTCGATGCCACCACCAAGAAAGCCCAAATTTTGTCATCGAAGGACAGAAAAGGGCCTGCTGGTGTTATTGAGAAAAGAACCACCAGGGTTTTCTCTTCCTCATTTCCTTTGCCGTCCCTTCGTGTCATTCTATCTTCGCCTTTTGAACAGGGAAGGAAGAGGACAGAACGATGCAGACTCTTGAGTGGTGGCACGCCTTTCCTTCTCTGTCTTAACGACGGAGAGGACATCACTTTGGCCCCTAGGGTTTGGATTCTCCATTATTGCCTCAATTATGTTGGGATCTGACGACTAGGGACGTGCATCCCCGGGGGCAGGGGGTTGTTATGTTGAGAACCTATTGTAGGAATCTTAAGGAAGCTTGGAGCATTGCAGGAATCTTAAGGAAGGAAGAGGATTTTTTTCTTTTCGACCATTTTGTGATTATTTGGAATCTAAGTATTACTTAATAAATCATTCATTAAGTTTTTTTTTTGTTAAAATCATTCATTAAGGTTTGTCTGGACTAAATTTAAGATTTGGGATGTCACATCTGCATGCGTTGAGTTGAGAGAAAGAAAGAGAGACAGCATGATGTGACTGATCCGAGAAGGACAGAAAACAAGATACAAGGGCAACACATGCTGAGAAATGTGAGATCTGTTGGGGTGGGTAGAAGCGAGTTCTGCGAATCTGAGCAATGCCGCCACAAAAGAATACGTCAAAGGTCTGGATTTTCTGCAAGAATCCAACAGAGATTCCGTTTTCCCCTTTTATTTATTTCCTTCCCCTCAATTCTTAATGTAAATTGAATGACACAGGTCACTCCACGACATGAACACCTGTTTCTTGTTCATGGGATTAATTGTTCCTCCCACCGGTCCTTCCTCAGAATCCCAACTTTCTTTTCTTGGAGAAACCATTCCCCCTCTCTCTCCCTCTCTCTCTCTCTGCAATCATTTATTTAACCCTTTGTACTCACTTCACTCACTTCTCTCAATTTCTTTGACTTGCCCTCTTTTGTTTTCTCAACGGAAAATATTTACCAATTTAATGTTAGGCCTATGCCATGATAGGAAACCTAGTATGATAGTTTTTTTTCTTTTTATCCTTGGCCTAACTTAAACTTTGTAACCATCTAAAGAAAGCATAGTCCCATCTTTTCTCCACCCAACTGCAGAGACTCCATTTGGTTCATCAAATATGGATGTACAAAAATTAGCCCAAAACAAATAAAGCCCCCCACTCTTCGATGGAACGAGATTTTGCAGCTGCTCCTGCATTTTTGTGCACATCACTGCTTCAACTTCAGAACCGGTTGACACCATTCTGTCAAAAAGTGGATGGTGGCATTTATGTGCCTTTTTTTCTGTGCACCGTCCCATGTTCCAAGAGCTTTAGTCATTTAACTTATTACAAAGATCATGAAAATAAAGTAGAGAAAAATGGATGAATGTGCTAGTCCCCATAATACCCACGTGCAGGTGTGCGATTTTAATGCGCACTCTGCGTGCTATGGATCAAAATAAGCATTAATTAACTATCTATTTTACCTTACCAAAAAACAAAGATCATGAAAATAAGAGGAGACATGCATAAGCCGAATTGGTCCAATACACGCGTTGGTCTCGCAAGTTTCATCACTGTAGGAGCGAGAAAAAGAAAATTCAAATCGGCAAATAGAAACTGGGAAAGATTAATGGGTTAAACTCGGTTCATGTCATGAAATGCCAGCAGAAGAATATAATCCATATCACGGAAAGGAAATGGACATGACAAACAACAAACAGGGAAGAAATATGACACGATTGATGCTTATATCAGATTCTGCAGTGTGCTCCTAAATAGTGCAGCTACTCAGAGATCTTGTGGCCCTAATTCATTCGCAAATATTTTTTTTTCGAAAATCCGAAGAATAATTGCCAAACAGATAAGCTTCGCCGCTTTTCCCCCGTTGAGTTTCATGACAGAAACCCTAGTCTTCTCGTGTTTCTTTTCCTGATAAAGGACAGAAGGTTTTGTTTATTAGCCGTTTCCAACGAACTAATCCCATGCTTGCATGTTTGAACGAGGATGACTGGACTTATTAAATAAAGAATTAAGATAATTAGGTATTTTATATGTTGCAACCAGTGAAATTTTACGATGTATTGGCAAAATGAAGTTTTGTCGATTGAGTTATATCATCTCCATTAGAGCTCTATTTCCAATTTCCAAGGAATGTTTATCCATTCCTACGTTATTTCATTAGAGTTAAATTGTTAAGCATCTTCCTTGAAAGAAGTAAAGCTTTTCCCTCAAGGCTGATTTAATGAAACGGGCTTTTAGCATATGAACCCCGATTCAAGCGGACAAAACAATCATTGAAGTTCACTATGCATGAAAATGCAAAAGCTCGCAAATTAGTTAAGGGCATCGAACTTATCAAAACTTCCAAGTCTAACGTGGCAGGCGAGGGTCAACCTTGCGCTTTGGTGGTTGTCGACTGGCCACTAGCAAAAAGAGAAGGAAAAGGAAAAGAAAGGACAAAAAGTGAATAAAAAATTATAAAAAAATATTCACGTCAGCATCAATCGCATCACATAGGATCGTCAGTATCCATATTAGCAATTTCTAGTCTAAATTAGCCAAAGGGATAGAAACTAACATGAAAATGTTCAAGATTAAATTTACCCGATTAAAATAATTATGACTAAATTGATATCAATATAATATGCTTATAAATTTTTTTGATACTTTTTCCTCTTTTTTACGATATAGTACATGCTATGTTTTCTAGCTTATCTAGGGGCAAAGATTCATGCTAGAATTTCTCCAAGAGCATGCTTCGATGTCTACTTTTGAGTCTTAACTTCAATCTTTTATTTATTGGGAAAATATCAAAACATGTTCAAGTTTTCACAAAGGACAAAACACATGTTAGAATATTTACATATTGAATTATGCATTTATCCAACAAGTTAAGATTTTATGAGAGTTGGTAGTAGTTTCACAAAATCTTACAACACAAACCTGTATTTTCAAAACTGCAGACTTTTTGGCGTGTTTCCCGACTTGTGTCGTGTCGCTAAAACGACAAATCAAATTGATTGAAGTGAAAAAAAGAAGAAAAAAAGCAGGGGAGATTGTATAAGTGGGTCTTACTTGCCTTTTCCTCCGCCTAACATAACGTAATGTAATATTGACTATGTAATCTTCCACCAATGTAAGTTTAGTTCGGGTGGGACAAATGCTATTGCCCAATACATCATATCAGACGATGTCGCCTTTAGCAGGAACGCTTTAATCATCAATCATGCTCTCATATTCTCCTTTCTTGCCATTGATGTATTCATTCCAAAAATAGTAAACGGAACTTGTCTAGAAACGATAAAATAAACACACAAAAGTCAAAGATTAACCATGCAGTAATCACACTAAAATGGAGTATTAAATGGCAATTTGGCATGTTATCACCACCGTACCAACGTAGGTCCACTTACGATATATGTATTGGTGGCCGATTGCGAGTGCAGTTAGAAATTTACCACTGATGCCACCACCAAGAAAGCCCAAATTTTGTCATCGAAGGACAGAAAAGGGCCTGCTGGTGTTATTGAGAAAAGAACCACCAGGGTTTTCTCTTCCTCATTTCCTTTGCCGTCCCTTCGTGTCATTCTATCTTCGCCTTTTGAACAGGGAAGGAAGAGGACAGAACGATGCAGACTCTTGAGTGGTGGCACGCCTTTCCTTCTCTGTCTTAACGACGGAGAGGACATCACTTTGGCCCCTAGGGTTTGGATTCTCCATTATTGCCTCAATTATGTTGGGATCTGACGACTAGGGACGTGCATCCCCGGGGGGGGCGGGGGGGGGGGGTTGTTATGTTGAGAACCTATTGTAGGAATCTTAAGGAAGCTTGGAGCATTGCAGGAATCTTAAGGAAGGAAGAGGATTTGTTTTCTTTTCGACCATTTTGTGATTATTTGGAATCTAAGTATTACTTAATAAATCATTCATTAAGTTTTTTTTTTGTTAAAATCATTCATTAAGGTTTGTCTGGACTAAATTTAAGATTTGGGATGTCACATCTGCATGCGTTGAGTTGAGAGAAAGAAAGAGAGACAGCATGATGTGACTGATCCGAGAAGGACAGAAAACAAGATACAAGGGCAACACATGCTGAGAAATGTGAGATCTGTTGGGGTGGGTAGAAGCGAGTTCTGCGAATCTGAGCAATGCCGCCACAAAAAGAATACGTCAAAGGTCTGGATTTTCTGCAAGAATCCAACAGAGATTCCGTTTTCCCCTTTTATTTATTTCCTTCCCCTCAATTCTTAATGTAAATTGAATGACACAGGTCACTCCACGACATGAACACCTGTTTCTTGTTCATGGGATTAATTGTTCCTCCCACCGGTCCTTCCTCAGAATCCCAACTTTCTTTTCTTGGAGAAACCATTCCCCTCTCTCTCCCTCTCTCTCTCTCTGCAATCATTTATTTAACCCTTTGTACTCACTTCACTCACTTCTCTCAATTTCTTTGACTTGCCCTCTTTTGTTTTCTCAACGGAAAATATTTACCAATTTAATGTTAGGCCTATGCCATGATAGGAAACCTAGTATGATAGTTTTTTTTCTTTTTATCCTTGGCCTAACTTAAACTTTGTAACCATCTAAAGAAAGCATAGTCCCATCTTTTCTCCACCCAACTGCAGAGACTCCATTTGGTTCATCAAATATGGATGTACAAAAATTAGCCCAAAACAAGTAAAGCCCCCACTCTTCGATGGAACGAGATTTTGCAGCTGCTCCTGCATTTTGTGCACAATAATACCCACGTGCAGGTGTGCGATTTTAATGCGCACTCTGCGTGCTATGGATCAAAATAAGCATTAATTAACTATCTATTTTACCTTACCAAAAAACAAAGATCATGAAAATAAGAGGAGACATGCATAAGCCGAATTGGTCCAATACACGCGTTGGTCTCGCAAGTTTCATCACTGTAGGAGCGAGAAAAAGAAAATTCAAATCGGCAAATAGAAACTGGGAAAGATTAATGGGTTAAACTCGGTTCATGTCATGAAATGCCAGCAGAAGAATATAATCCATATCACGGAAAGGAAATGGACATGACAAACAACAAACAGGGAAGAAATGGTCTAGAAACTGCACTTTTGAAGTAACTGTGGCGTGAGACAGGATGAAAACGCGATTGCACTTCACGCTCCAATTTTTCTGTCTCGTTCTTGTTGAACGGAAACCAGGGCGGGGTCGGTCCAGGAAAATGTAAGTACTCAGAGGCTGAAGAGATGACACGATTGATGCTTATATCAGATTCTGCAGTGTGCTCCTAAATAGTGCAGCTACTCAGAGATCTTGTGGCCCTAATTCATTCGCAAATATTTTTTTTTCGAAAATCCGAAGAATAATTGCCAAACAGATAAGCTTCGCCGCTTTTCCCCCGTTGAGTTTCATGACAGAAACCCTAGTCTTCTCGTGTTTCTTTTCCTGATAAAGGACAGAAGGTTTTGTTTATTAGCCGTTTCCAACGAACTAATCCCATGCTTGCATGTTTGAACGAGGATGACTGGACTTATTAAATAAAGAATTAAGATAATTAGGTATTTTATATGTTGCAACCAGTGAAATTTTACGATGTATTGGCAAAATGAAGTTTGTCGATTGTGGAGCTTGAAATTGAGTGTGTAATACCTAAGGGAGTTGGGTGGTCTCCCTTGCCCTTGGATACAAAGCTTGTTTCTAGACTTCCTTATTTTCAAGGAAAATAAATAATTTAAAAAATATTTTCCTAAAAATAATATCTTGTAAAACTCGAAATAATTAGTTAATAACAGATATTTTTTTATCAATAACAATTTATATCTAAATATTTTCGTAACGATAACAATATTTTTCATTCATTCATTATTGTAAGCGATATAAACGATTATTTTTAAGAAAATATTTTTCAAATCATTCATTTTTCATGAAATAAAGATACCTTGCACATGAATTAATTTTTATAAAAGAATTTATATTGCAATCTTTCGGTATGATATTATGTGTCGCCCCTAACTTAGAATAACTTGAAATCAAGCACATAATTATTTATTACTCAAAAAACTAAAATTAGAAAAGTACGACGTGAAATATAATTTATGTCTCAACAATTTGACTGGAGAAATTTATACTGCATAAATGCTAGTCTTCCCCAACCACATGTGACTGAGAGTGTTCTTTTTTCACTTGTAATAAATCGAATAAAAAGACTTAAGGCTAGTATCTATCACCCCATAATGGTACTGTAGATGTACATTCAAACCACAGTAACCGATGGAAAATTAAATTTCAGGTTAGTACCACAAAAATCCTGAATAATACCCATCTTGAAATCAATATCCTGAATTCTTCTTTGTGTCACCGACAAATTTAAATTATGTTCGCCATAACAGCAATACCTGAAACTTTTTTTGTGTTAATATAACCCCTTAATTATGCCCATCGTCGTATCAATACTCCAAGCTTTTACTACACTAGTAAAGGTTTGAGAGTTTTGGTGACACGGAAAAAAAAAAATTAAGGCATTTGACATCACAATAAGGAGATTTTAAGGGTATAAGTTTGAGGATTTTTGTGATACAAAAAAAAATTGAGATATCGACCTCACGGTAAGGAGTTTTTAGGGGTTTTTGTGGTAGATGGAGATCATCTCATCACATTTTTTCTCCTAGTTTTTTTTTTCGATCAAACACGTGCACATAAAATATTTTGTGATCTTGAATGAAATCATGGCCTATAATCTATTCTTCTTTTTGTACAGTCAAGACAAAAATGCAATTACTTAGGGTAGTCACAGACGTGCGAGATTTCCCTGTTGAAAATTGCACTGCCACCTCACCGTTTCGATTTGATGTGGTGGAGGACGAGACCAGACCTGTCAACCTTTCACTTTTAAGTTTTCGAAGAGTTTACAACCAGAAAGAGAAGACCAGAGCAAATGCAATGTAATGGGAGATACGGAGTCGGAGCCAGATTCTGATTCTTCGAAACTGCGAATGTGTATACGATGTGCAGTGTCACAGAGCGTACATCGCGACATACAGAAGCAGGCAACAGTGGGACTTCACCATGCGCCCTTGGGACGCTCTCTACCGTGCACTCATTCCAACACCCAATCCGCCCCGGAAGATCAAATTTTCAGAGGGGTCGTCCATTTCATTTCAACAGTATCAATATTTAACCCCACCAACCAAAAAGGAAGAGTAAACCCCAACTCCCCAAGACCAACCAGATTGTTACACTTCCATGCTGCTTTTGTTGTGCGGACAGAAGTTTCGTTAGGGTTTGTTTCGTGTGTGTGTGTTTTCTTTAATGGGTGTTGGAGAGAGCGACCGGTCTTGGCAACCCCTCCCCTCCCCCTGAACGTTACCTCGGGAGTTCCCCATTCATTCGTGATAGGATATTCGGTTCGAGTCGAAATTGAGCGAGCTCGTTGCTGCTTCCCATCGCGATGCTGGTGAGATTAGAACCGAGGTTATCCTGGCGCCGTGTACAATCGAAGCTACGCCGCAAACGAATCGAGAATTTTCGAGGCTGAGTAGCAAGTGAGAGATTTGAACATGTAACCAAAGAGGTCTCAAAACCATTCGAAAAGCTCACTACTAGGCCATTTTTGCTAAGGGTGAGCTTAGTTCTGAGGTAAAATCAAGAACCGATGAATCAACCTGGTGGGAACTGGTTCGATTTTAGGTTTTAAGTTATGCAATATAGGCTCCAGGTTCCAAAAATAGGGAAGCAATTCCAATAGATAGATTTCAAGTTCTAGGTGCAGGTGAACCTGAAAACTTGTGAACCTAAATACTGAAATAAGTGTTCGTGTTTTTCTTATTCCATGTCTTCGCACAATCCTACAATATTCCATGGCATTTTATGATGAGCATGTAATATAGAATCGCTAGTGTGAGCTTCTATTTTCGGTAATATCCATGACTGAGAATTTTACTTTGTTAATATTTTATATTCGTCGTGTATTTAAATATGAGTTGTGAATTGTATCATTATGCTTTGTTTAAACGATACAAAGAACCGTGTTTAGGAAAGAAAATTGTAAATCATTTATTTTCTGTAAAACGGACTCACTTGTCTTGAATTCCGAGTCCTAGAGCAACTGTTTTTTTCTTTTTTTTGTTTGGCTGTATGGAACGGAATTAGAGAACGGAAGGGGAACGAAATGCAGCGATGATTCTAATACCTCTGTTTGATAAATCGGGGGAATGCAATGCAATGAGAACTTTTGTGTTTGGCTGTAAGCAAAAACTTTTCTGAAATTAGGATTGAATGAGCATTTTTAATAAATTTAATTGTATTGTACTCACATTATTAGTAAAATAATTGATATTCGTTAAGAGTAATTCAGAACTTTTAATGATTCATAATTAATTAATTATTAATTATTATCCATAAAATAATGATATAAAATTGACGCTCCTTAAATATAAGTCATAATTATTAATTACTTTAGACTAACCGTTTGAACTCTAAGTAATTGGATGATGTAATAACTTCTTAAATAGAATTTTTAATTATTAAAAAATTAATATTAATCAATTAAATATCTAATATTAATCACACTATTCATTTATTAAAAAATATAATTATTTAGTAATAACTTATATCTATATCGTCTTTGTAATTTTCTTTTCATTTTAACTAATATAATTAATATTGTCTTTGTAATTTACTTAATAAATTTTTGGTGGAAAAAAGGAAAAGAATGGGCATTCCAAAATGGAAAGCCCGTTCCTTTCGACCAAACGTAACACATTTGTAGCTCTAGAAACAAGGTCATGCCATTTTAAATAGATGTTTAGCTTGTATTTAATGGAAAACCAAACTTAGGTTCAAAAGTCACAGTTGAAATGAAATATATATAGCTGCGCGAGCTATGGCTTTTATCCTTACAGTGAATATGAATAAAAATCAAGCTTTCCAAACTTCACGAAAGGTCTGATTTCTTCCTAAATTGGAATTTCAAATAGATTCGCGGCTTCGATTCTTCTATTTGTCCAGTATAAGATGATCTTTACTTGATTTTGGTAAGACTAATTTTGGACTAAGCAGGAATATTTCATTCGGGTTAATCCCGAGCTGCACATTTGGGCCTTGTTGCTAAAGCAGCGACATGAATGAAGCCCTCGATTCTGCTCAGGTTTATGGACCGAATGTTTCAGGAGAAAAAGCCCTACCTTGTCTCCTGATCCAAAACATTTCGTTTCCACAGATTTTCATCACTGTATGCTGCACCATTGTCAGAGCAAGTGAAAGTAAACACACACAGGCTTCCAGCTCCAGGTCATCCGAAGCTCATCCGAACTTTGAACAAGAAAATGTACCAATTGAAAGCGAATGAATAGGGTCAGTTGCAACGAATCCAAAAGACATTCGATATCATTGGTCTACCCGACAAAGATTAGACATTTAACTGGTGAAGAACTTATACTCCATCCCAAGAACATCTCAAACCCTTTAAACCCCGAAAAAAACAAAATATGTACTTGCATCCAGCCGATCTTCTATTAAAAAAACTAAAAGAGAGCACATGTTAAGAAACAGAGCAGCAAGAGATGAGAAGTACCGAATACTCAGGGCTGTTGCTGAGCATCCATGTACCCAGCATCAACAAGAACCTCCTCAAACTTGGCCAATTCAACGTCCTCATCGACCATCATCTTCGTGAACTTCTCAAACCCAACCTTGGGCTTCCAAACCAACACCTTCCTGGCCTTACTTGCATCTCCCTTCAAGTAGTCGACCTCCGCCGGCATGACATACCCCACCCCTCGATCACCACATGGCCATTGCAACGCAGCCCCACTCACTCAACCGATCCGGTTTTTCTTGCTGCAGCATCAACCACATCGCCTCCACGTAGTCCCCGGCGAACCCCCCAGTCGCGGTAGTCGTCCACATTCTCCAGATCCGCCAACAACAGCTCCCTCTGCAGCCCGATCTTGATCCGCCCCACAGCCCTCGTGATCTTCCGGGTCACGGAGTTCTCGCCCTGCCTCGGGGACTCGTGGTTGAACAGGATCCCGTTGCACGCGAACAGCCCGTAGGCCTCGCGGTAGTGCACGGCGTACCAGTAGGCGGCGCACTGGGACGCGCCGCACGTGGACCGCCGGTGGAACGGGGATGTCTCGGACAGCGGCAGCGGGTCCCGTCCTCTCCCGCTGTTCCACTCCCCAGGTCCGTCAGACTTCGTTCCGAACATCTCCGAAGACCCAGCCTGGCAGTAACGGATGTGGCTGGCGGCCAGTAGCGGAGACGTGAGAGCGCACGGCCATGAGGAGCCGGAGGGCGACCGTGAAGGAGACCGCCACGTCGGAGTGGGCGGCGAGGTTGTAGACCTCGTCGGGGGAGATCGTGTCGATGCAGCGGCTGAGGGAGGAGGCGTCGGTGAGATCGGCGCAGTGAAGCTTCATCGTCCGGGCCTTGTGGGTGTCGACGTCGATGGGGTTGACTCGTCGGGTATTGAAGTTGGAGGAGCGATGGATCAGGCCGTGGACCTCGTACCCTCTGTCGAGCAAGAACTCGGTGAGGTACGACCCGTCCTGGCTGGTAATGCCGGCGATCAGGGCCACCTTGCTGTGGTGCCGCGGCGGCGGGGCTTCGACGTTGGCTCTGGATCCGGATCGGGGCGTGCCATTCCAGGTCGCCCCGTGGTGTTCGGATTAGGAGTGAGCAAGATGGATCGTCCGAATCGGGACCGAACTAGTTTGATCCGGTTCTAGAAAATATCGATCCAATCCCCAGTTCCTAAAAGCGGAACTAATTCCCGGTTCTAAGGTGGGAATAGACTGATTGGACCGATAAATATATATTTCTAATTTATATGTATATTTATTTACTTTTTAAAGTTTTTTAAAAAAATAAAAAGCATAATCTAATTTTTTTAATTTTCTCTCACCTTTACCGATAAGTGATTGGTTCTGTCGGTTTCATTGGTCCACGTTCCCGGACTAGCCAGTCTGATCCCTAATCCTAATAACCGAGAATCGATCCTCCTGATCTAGTTCTTGATTCTTGGATTGGATTGGATCGGACCGGAAACCGATCACTTTTAGTTCGGATGGCGAGACGGGTCTAGGGTTTTGAGGAGATGCAGAGGGGGCGATGTGTCGGAGTTTTTGGGGCAGATTTTGATTTTTAAGAGGTGGAAGGGGAACAGATATGCGCTCTTTTTTAAATTGACTAATGATATTGCACCACGTGGGTATTGGAAGGACAGTATGGTCAATACGGAGAAGTCGGTGAAAGCTCCGGAGATGGGGATTCGGTGCTCCTCGAGGACTGGATTTACCATGCGACGGCGCGTACAGTGCATTGTGAACCGTCTGACGAAGGTACCTTGTAAAATAACGGCTTAAACCCCAAAAAAAACTTCGACTTTAAGCTTAGTCCTAATTTTTATCCTAATTTTTTTTTTGTTCCATAAAAAATCCAAACTTTAGGTCCGGTCCCAATTCCACTCTAAACTTTTTTTTATCCTATGAAAAATTCTAAATTTTAGGTCACGTCCCAATTCTACTATCTAATCTCAATTCTACCTTAAAATTGTTTGTCTCATAAAAAATAAATACAAATTCACCCCGTTAACCCTTTGTTCAAAATTTTTTATTGACAACCGAGAGATGAAAAACTTTCAAGTACGAGTTATTCGAGTGCCTCGAAAGCAAGCTCTCTTACCGCGAGAGATGGAACACTCCTGAGCGCGGGAGATTGAAGACTGAGAGCAAAATCGAAGATCACGAGCAAAACGGAAGGAAAACCCTCTTAAGAGTAAGAGCAATTGATAAAATATTAAAATTAAATCCCAATTGCTCTAGTTTTTAGCTAAATTTCATATCCAATAAGATGATATTTGAACCGAGATAGAAATCCATCTCCAAAAGACTGCTTCATGGATATGAAATTTGAGGGAAAAAATAGAGCAATGACGTGAAAATGTCACATAAGATCACTAAGGGCGATTTTGGACAGAAGATTAACAGGACAGAATTGGGATTTAAAGTAAAAGTTTGTGATTTTCTTATAAGACAATAAAAATTAGGGTAAAATTGGAACTAAACCTAAAACTGTTATTTTTTTTTATGAGACAAAGGAAGCTAGGGGTTTTTATGAGACAGAAGAAAAATTTAAGGTACAATTCGTACCGAAGCTAAAGTTTGAGGTTTTTTAGAGTATTAGGTGGATTTCAAATTAGATAATTAATTTTATTATCTAATACTAATTAATAATTAATAACAATTAATATTATGTTGGTTAAAAAAGGAAATGGGAAGCCCGTTCCTTTCAACCAAACATAACATTAGAGATAAAAAAACTCCAAGTTTGTAGTTCTAGAAACAAGGTCAAGTCATTTTAAATAGATGTTTAGCTTGTACTTGATGAAAAACCAAACTTAGACTCGAAAGTTATTAGTCGAAACGAAAAATATATAGTTGCCCAACCCACGCTCTTATTCTTACCGTGAATATATATAGAAATCAAGCTTTCCAAACTTCACGAAGGCCTGAATTTCTCCTAAATTCGAATTTCAAACAGATTCACAGCTTTGATCCTTCTCTTTCTCCGATATAAGATGATCTTTACTTGATTTTGGTTGACTAATTTTGGACTAAGCGAGAACATTTTCATTCAGGGTAATCCCGAGCTGAATCAAGCCGAACAATGAGCTTTTTCAGCTGCAGGTTTGGGCCTGGTTGCTAAGCAATGACATAAATAAAGCCCTCGATTCTGCTCAGGTTCATGTACCGAATGTTTCGTGAGAAGAGGCCACCCGGTCTCTAAATCAAACCATTTCGTTTTGGCAGGATTTCATCCCTGTATGTTGCCCCATTATCAAAGCAGTGATACCAGCAGACACCAAGTGAGTTGATTATCTTACATGGAAACATTTCAAACGAGGAAATAAAGATACTGCAACTCACATCGGCTAAAACTTTAACTAGTCGACACCCAGAATATATGAATGCGTATAAACATGAAAACGACAAAATCAGGTTCGATTACATGTACATTTCATTAAAGAAAGGCATGACTGCCTATGACTCTATTCGGAGACAACTTCTGAGCAGGCAAATATCAAGATGGGGCAAAGATGAGTACATCTAAAGAACATATTGGAATGACAAAGACAAATTCGAGTTGACAGGGCGTGGTGTGATCAAAGACAGAGCAGTCGCGTGGCCAGTTGCAGCATCAACTAGAACTGCTCCTTCCCTCCTTTTCTTGTGAAAAAGCATTGTATCATCCAGTGTTCACTTTCTTGCATCTGTTGGCATTGTATCTTCAGCATCGCCCCAAAGATTGAGCAAAGATAACCATCCAAGGGGCAAAAACTAGGTCCCAAGATGACACATCAACTTCAACAAGCATTATCCTGATGCATGTCTCATCACTCGTGCAATCAGCTCAACCAGCTATTCCTTCCATCAGCTATTGATCCACAATTCATAAGCTTTTCTAATTTTCCTTTGTTTGTGTGCTTAACAAGAATGTACGTTCCATACCCTTCGGGCAAGGTTGTCAGTCTGGGGTCTCTCACATTACAGTGGCACTCCCTTTTTTGGCCAAAATACAGTGAAACGGATCTAACAAGATGATGACCCAACTGGCTTCCATCTGGCTAGTCTTTACACACATGAGGATCTATCCAAAGAAGCATCAAGAAACGATATGGCATGTTACAAGCACAGCGATGGTCAGTAGCCCAAATCACCGAGAGATGATTTTCTGAATGCCCAGTGTATCTACTGGACTGGAGGGCTTGTATCGCCGGAGACCATGAAGTCCTTAGGAACAAGCCATTTCTCCCAGTCATCTCGCTTCCTAACCATTTCGCCCTAAAGTACAACCAAATCCATAAAGAAGAATCCACAATTAACTAATACAGCGTGTAACGAAACAGAATTATATATGATGTACATACTTAATTTAGACTCAGCTCATGCATGGAGGGTTACTAAATTATACCTGTATTTCCAACATGGTTGAAGTTCGTATGGCATCTAAAATAAGATTAATATCTCTCGTCATACTTGAAACCTGCATAAAAGCGCATAGAACATATTGTTTATGGACTCACGTATTGGGAACAGAACGCCATGTGGAAGAACCCGGCAATTCATGCATTCACAAATATGATTCAGTTTTGCACTCGACTTCACAACATTATCACATCCTGTGGCTAAGATCAAGTGAAGATTGGGAGTGTAAAATGCAATTGAACACGAGAAAAGAGTTTTAAAACTGAATATGTGGTTGGAGCACAGAGTAAAAATGTAACTTTGGTGCCAGGGGATAATTTTTGAACCCTACGGAGTTGCTCTACTGGTACCTGAATCTGACTAGACAAAAGTCGATTGACAATATCGAAACATCTCCTTTCCCAATCTCAATTGTTAACTCAAGCGTGTATTTAGAAATTAAGACAGAACTAACTTCTGCTTCACCAAAAGACTTTGTACGTAACTACAGCTTCAAAGATCCAGAAAATAACTTTGGACCGTACTATCAGAATGCACACTCAAGCACATGTGCACACACAAAGGTGTCAAGCTCTTTGTTGTTAAATATGTAGATACTTATGTTCCCCTACGATCTGCCAACACATAAATCTGAAAAATCGAAAGTCTAAAAACACAAAAAATTGCAGAAAAACCATAACAGAGCAACACGATGAACAATGTGCTTCTCCATGCGTTAGATACCTATATATAAAATTAAATCTAACAGCAACGTAAGACCACACTCAGCTAAAAAAGCAGTATAGACCTGCGCCATCAATTAAATCAACCCAAAATAAACTCACCTTCTTAAACGATGCTATTATTGAAATGTGGACCCAGCCCTGTCCATTCCATTCCTTCCGAAAGTGGAGATCTTTTATTAAATTCTCCTTACTGCAGGAGCGAATTGAATGCCAGATAGAGTCAAAATGTCAGAAAGGAAAAGTGGAGTTCAAGCAAGAATGATGAAAGAGAGATATATAAATACCTGAAATAATACTCAATCTGCCTCAATAGCTCTAAATGCAATGGAGAATAGACAGCTAGAGGAGGCGGCACTGGAAAGGGGCTGCCGGCTTGTATATCCGGAGGTAGAGGCGGGAAAAAATGAGGCGCCATCTCTGACAAATTATCGAGATATCAATAACCAAACATGTAGCAATTTAGCAGAGAGTAGATGGACAGTCAATTTGGCTTACCAGGAGGATAGGCTAAGAGGTTACCCAATGGAAACGCCTGTGGTGGGATTACTGGATGATAAGGATGAAGAAAAGGGAAAGGGACTGGGGGTGGCGGCACTGGCCTCATGAACCTGGGACCAAATCCTCCAACTTGACGAGAAGGCCACTCTCGATTTCCTCGCTGTTGGTCGTGCCTCACCATTTGCTGGTGAAAACCAGCAGCACGTACATGTTGCCCACCGCTACGGTATCTGAAAGAAGAGCTCCGTGGCTGCTGATGCCCATTCCTCCAAGCTGGGCTAGTTTGTTGAGAGTCAAAACTGCCATTACGCCTAGTTGATCTTTGGCGGTTTGCGGGCGTTATGTGGTTTGGAGTCTCGACTTCATTGGTTTCAGTTCCCTACAGGAAAAAAAGGCAAAAAATTAACTAAAATAAACCAGACAAAAAAACATGACAAAAGCTACACCCACCCGAATAAACAGACACAGCTGATCAGCAAAACCAAAACCAGAGACAGAAAAAGGAAAATAATCCCGGACCTCATAAACTAAACTCATGTCTGTCTCTTCTCTAAAGTACGGATTCAGTCACCTACTTACACACGGGAATTTGTTTCCATAATTACACATTGCTAGAATTGAGACGAAACAACACTCTACCTCCATCGTTCTCTCTCCCTCAGCACTCAGCGAATTTAACAGACAATTCAGGAAAAAAGTTTGCAACTTTGGCTATGCTTATATATCAAAGCAGTTCAAGAAAGGAAAGCAAGAGAAAAAAAAGAAGAAGAAGAAAAAAGGAAAACCGCACCTTTTCCCATCCATCCCAACTCCCCATCATTCTGCTCCTATGCATTCAATTATATGTTCACCTCACGCTCTATTTTAAGAAGCAGAAGATCTACAATTCCAGAGGCATATCTGAACGAACACACAGCAGAAATCCAATACACATCGCATCACGCTCCCAACACTCTCCAGTAATAATCCCAGTAGCGAAAGAAGATCGCCATCGTGTCCAGATTGATACGCAAAACTCGTCCCGCGGAACCAAACGGAGCAACGAGCAGAAAATCGTAAAAAGCCCAAAAAAAGGAGGAGGAGGAAGAAAAGGTCACCTCCGATACGGAGAGCTCCGACAACCCATCAGCTAAGTCATCGGCGCGGGGGGAATCCGGCGACGACCTCGACGAGGAAGGAGCGGAAGCCCTAGCGGGCGGCGCCGGGGGCAGGGCGGGGGGCCACGCGCCCGGCCCGAGCAGGCCGCCCCCGGCCTCTCCGCCGGCCGGCCCGCTCCACGCGGGGTGGGCCGCGGGGGCGCCCCCCGCGGCATTGCCGTTGGGCTCGCCGCCCGGGCCGTCCGATCTCTCGGCCTCCGCCGCGGGGGGCGGGGAGCGCGGCGGGGATGGCGGGGGCGAGGGCGGGGGCGCGATCGCGGCCATCGGCGGCTGGAGGCGGGGACCACTCTTCTCGCGGCGGAGGGGAGGGGCGGAGGAGGGGCGGAGGAGGGGAGGGAGGTGGCGACGACGGAGAGAGAGGGAGGCGACGACGGGGAGGAGGGACGAGGAGAGAGAAAGGCGCCGCGTCGGCTTTATACAAAAGAACTTGCAACGTTGGAAGGAATTCCTGTAGGAATAGGATTGCGACCTTCCTTCGCAAGAGTCCGATTCCGAGTCAGCTCGAATTTTTCTTTTTGTTAAAACTCTAAAAAAAAAAACCGAGACAATATATGTATCTATATATATATATATTAATGTATGTGTATATATATTTTTGCATATATTATCATTGAAAATATAGAGAGTTTTTCGAATAAATGTGACGGGGTGTACATTAAAAGCAAATCTAGGTAAGCCGAAATTCGAATAGTTGGAATTCATTTTATGGATAGATGGGTGCCTGGGTGGTTATTTATATATAGGGTTAATACTACTTAAAACCTAAACCCAAGACATCTGCGACGATTTACCCCAAACTATTTTTTGACCATAAAAAACCTAAATCGGTACACCGTGATAATTTTACTCGAACATACCACAAAAACCCCAAACCCAGACACATGTGACAATTTTACCCCTAACTAATTTTTAATATTATTTTTTTTTTTTTTGAATTTTTTCTTTTTTTTCTTTTCTTTTCTTTTCTTTTCATTTTCAAACTTTGGTCGGTCACGATCCGCAACCGCCAAAGAAAAAGAAAAGAAAAGAATAAAAATAAATAAAAATTCGAAAAAATAAAAATAATATTAAAATTTTAATTCAGGTAAAATTATCACATACGTATGTCTGGGGGGGGGGTTTTTGTAAGTTCAGTAAAATGTCATATAGGTGTACCAGGTTTGGGGTTTTTGGTGGTCAAAAAAAATAGTTTAGGGTAAAATTATCACATGTGTACCATGGGGGTTTTTTATGGTCAAAAAAAAATAGTTTGGGGTAAATGTGTCACAAGTGTGTCATTTAGGGTTTTTCAGGGTTTTAACCCTTATATATATATATATATATATATATATATATATATATATTCTTTTGATATTTGATGGATATACTTTTTCAAACCGGACAACGTCCCTTTTGCGTAACCCAGACTGTTTTATAATTATAAGAAGTTAGCACTTGCTATTTATGGCTGATTTGGACCCCATTGTCTTCTTGATATAAGCTACAATAAAATAAATGGACGCTATCGAATAATTTTTTTATGTCACTCGGGTAAATGAATTAATAGAAGCGTTTATATATTTTTTTATCAACAAAACCGTTTAGGCATAGGTTTTTGCTATTAGTATTAACATTTTTTATTTACTCATTTTTTAAGCAATATAAAAGATCAAAATTAATTTCTTTTTAGATTACTGAATTTTCGCAAAATGAATGCACCACAAATCTAAAATTATTATTTTCAGGAAAATCATTTTCCTAATTTAACTTTAAATCTTTGGACCTTATCTTTTCGGGTATGGCTTATTTTTTTTTTTTCAATCCGTATTTATATGGTCTGTTACAGATAAGGGTGGTAGAACACCTACCTAAATTTATTCGACCCTTCTTTTAACGAAGGAAGCATAGGCATCCATACGACAAAGCCAAACCGTAACAAGTCATTCCATGCGGAAATTAAAAAAACGAGCCATGAGTTTAAAAGAAAAAGAAAAAAGATGACCCGAAGCGAGCGCGACCACCATGCCTCGTGACTCCGTCGTCACTCGCTGTCAACGCCGCAACACCCGACGGGCGGCCTCGAACCCGTTCGGGGTTCGGTTCGGGTTCAATCGCGTGTAGACTCTTCGGGACCTCGGGCGCGTGTGTCCGTACTGTGCGCGAAACGGGATAACGGGAAATGGCCGTTGACGGAGACCGGCGGGGATGATGCGGTCGTCAACGGGACGTGCCGGAAAAAGGTGCGAGTCGATTGGGCAGCGAAATTGTCGTCCAAAGTCCCTCACGGTCTTTCGTTTCTACACGTTTGTTTGACCATGGCCCCAAAAAAACATAAAGAAAAGAGTTACGGGAAAACAAATAAGAATATAAATTTCTAGGAAAGGTTAGGAAATTCTGAATGTCAATTATTGAAGTTGCGGTGCAATTTCCGGAAAATGCGAAACTAAAAAATACTTATGTTTTTCTTTTTGGGGTAAGAAAAGGGGCAAGGCTCGATGTGTTCGAATTGGTATGTGCGATCTTTTCGAAATCGTATCGCGGAGATTTAAGGATGACTTGACTCGACTTGACTCGACTCATTGGTGGTCAGCGTGGGCAGGTGGAGCAGTTGTGTGATATGGGTCGAATCGAACTCGTTTGAAAATAAGATGAAGGGGGGAAAAAAGAGAGAAAAAAACAGATGCCTTTCTAATAAGGGAGAATAATTTGAAATGCCCCAACAAATCTCAAGTTAATTGTATAAGTGGCCTCGCATCGTCGACGTGTGTTTTTGGGGGATATTGTTGCATCGCCGGAGAAGGACGGCCGGCAAATGACTGGACTGCCAAGTTGGCGATTTCCGTCGAAAATTGACTAGGAAGACTACGTTAAAATTTCGCGCAAAAGTTTAGGGTTGAATTGGCAAAATTAAGAATTTTATGATCGAATTGGCAACCGTACAATAATTTCAGGACCGATTGGGTAATTTTTTCAGTATTTTTGTGCACGCGGGCTTGCGAGATAATTATAAAAGCCAATTTTAGAGTTATGTCAAAGTTAATGTAATCAACTGTAGTAAGTGGATGGTACCTTCCTGGCATTGGTGGAGAAAAATCTGAGGGTCGGAAGAAAACAAGTCAGTGTTCAACACTATGGAGTTAAAACAGCTCATCATTAAGATTTGACTATCGTTATTAGCATGCTTAATTAAGTGTTTCCCGACATGCCCGTTCGCAGAAAATCGATAATTTGGAGAACATTTCTCTAAACTAGTCCGCGTGTATTCCTTACAAAAATGAAGTAGCCGAGAATATTAAATCCGTTACGACAAGATTTTCAGATTAATTTAGCTAAGCGTTATGGACAATAATTTTAAGGAGAAATACTTTTCGGATCAATAAATTTTCGCGAAGCAAAGGCGCTTGTTTACCAGGATCTCTGCAGGATGTGCGTCCGAAACAAGGACAATAATTTGGTGACGCCTCGAAGACCGAATGTCTGTTTTATTCAGGCATCGATGAGCTAAGCAGTGACCTAATTGGGTTAATTGTTGGAGTGGATCATTCCAGAAAAGAAAGTAAAAAGAGAATCGAAAAGAATAAAGTTAAAGTCAATCCAGACGACTTGATGCAGATGAGATGACCGTATCGTGGCGTGGCTTTGCTCGAGTATATTCACATCATGCTATAGTTTCTACTCTATCTCTCTCTCTCTCCACAGCTCTGTTTGGTCATGAAAAAAATGACACAAATGATCATTAAATTTTGACCCAATATATATTATGATCAATAAATTTTTAATTTATTCAGTATGATCTATAAACTTTAACTTAATTTATAATATCGTTCCCGAACTTTTAAATTGTTCAATATAATTCATGGACTTTTGGTACATATTCGATTTAGTCCTTAGACTATATGAAAATGTTCAATAATGTCTCGAACTTAAATTAATGGAAGAACGACATTAAAAAGTTTCATATGATTTAGGGACCAAACTGAACATGTACTAAAAATTCAGGGATCATACTGAGCAAATTAAAAGTTTAGGGACCACATTTAATAAATTAAAAGTTGGAGAATCACATTACATATTGGGTTAAAATTCAAAGATTATTTGTGTCATTATCCCTTTGGACATATAACCAGATGGAAAGACTTGATCCCACCCTCCAATTTTCTTGCCACGAACTTCAAGCCAGATGCGTTATTTGCCATCAGAATGAAGTTATAGTGCTTAAGAAGTTTGCTAAGCTTTTATTGATCCAGTTCATCGTACATAAGAAAGCATACTCTCCTACTTTGTCTTGAACTCTTAGGCCCTTTACTCTCCCGGCGTATGTTTCCAACAAACACAGGCACTGATCCAACTAAATCTTATACATAATTCTTAAGCTGGCGCTTGGCCTTGATCTTAACAGAGAAATATGATTATCCAGATCATGTAGCAGATGATCCAAACCCTTAATTCACTACCCTGCAGTCTTTCCTAATCTCCTGTCCGCCTGTGATGCTGCTCATCTTGATCATGGACTTGACAAAAGCGTCTGTGAATTCCTGGTGGGAGCCTGCGAACTTCTCGACCAGACCCTTCGTCTTGGGCACCGCCAGGAGCGCCTGGTCCGAAGAGAACAGGCCCTTCCCCTGGAGGATCAGCTTGAAGTATGTGTTGTCGAAGGTGGTCGAGGAAGGGTCCATGGTGGTCCCTGAGTTCTTTGGCCTGTTATTGCTCGGGCACACACCCCTCAGGCTCGCTGCGAGGGACGGGTTCATCGATGGGTCGACGTCGTGCGTGGCGTTGAAGTTGCGGATCCTGCCTGCGAAGGAGGAGCAGTGGGAGAATCCTAGCGTGTGGCCTCCTACAAGTGGATAGAAGTTGAGATCAGAATCATCAATAGTAAAAAAAACAAAAACAAATGACTAAATCTGGTGGAGTGAATTTGTCGATGAAACACTGTTATATATTGGTCTGTTCGATCATTTGCCTTACCTGAAAGAGCCACGAGATCTTCCATAGAGAGACCTCTCTGGGAGAAGCTCTGCTGGAGCTGAGAAATGTTGAAAACTGGTGCTGGGAGCTGTGTCGACTCGCTGGCCTTTGATGTTCTTCCATCCTTCCTTCCCTTGGGCACATCCCAGGTCGGACCTCCGGACTTTTTTAAAGCATCAGAAGTGAAGAAAATCACAATCAGATAGGCAATATACTGTGCAGAAGAAAAGTTTCTTGTCGAGAAATTATGGTAAAATTGCTGTTAGAGGAAGGGATCCGTTCAGTGGTCATTGATTTAGCTTCCAATAAGGCGACTTCCGATAAGTCTTGTTTGACCCTATCAATGCACGTATTGAGTGAATACATATGTCTATTAAAATACTTGCAGCGCAAGCATCCAATTCTTATAGTCGGTAGCTTAACACGGTCCTGTCTGGTGTCTGTTGGATAGAACTATGATATGGAGAAAAATTTTCCCGGATAGAGACGTGCGTGACAACTGTCTAAGACATTGCGTATTAACTCGGGATTGGACAGTAATCCTACACTTGACCCTAAGATGTTTCCAACATATTAGCGTTTAGGCTTTTATCTGGGTTAGGGTTGATTTTCGGAATAACCTCAGCGACAAGCTATGATGGAGTGTCTGGTCAGTCGTGAAGAATCGGGATATACACGTAACTGAAGTGGACGAGGAGATGATTTTACCAGTACGACGGAATCTCTAGCAGCTAGTGCCAAGATGTCCGCACATGAAACCACACCGGGGCAAAAAGCTTCCAAGTCCTTTTTAGCATTGTCGATTACATAAAATGCATGCAGAGATACATTAGGAGGCCCGTCCTTTTCCGCTTTGTTGCTTCCTTTGGAGTTTAAAAGCACCGACGCGTCGCAACCCTGCATTAGGCCATGATTAGCACTTTTAGTTGATTTCTGATAACAAGGAAGCTCTGTGTAGGAACTCTGAACAGAAAGAACAACTATCGACATGTTTGCTTACCCTTATGAAACAGTCGTGAAAATGCATCCGCAGGAGAGCGGCTGGTACGGTTTTGTCCTTCATTGCTGCATTCTTGACAGCATTTGCGATGATCAACTCAGCATTGGGACAGGTCTTGTCGTAGTAATTGGAACTTAGTGAATAGATTGGAGAGACAAATGAAAGTAAGAGAATCGAGCTGAAGAGCGCAACACCAATGGCCATGCCTAGTACACTCCTCAACTTCACCGAGTTCTGTCAAAGCTTTGAAGGTAATTTGCACTTTGAATGGATATAAATAATCCGAAAAAGGAAGATTTAGTTGAAACTACAGACAGCGATATGACGGTAGCCACCTAAGGTGGGTGTATTTAACAAGAATCTTGATAATGAAGTAGTGATTTAGAAGCAACCTTGGGACTACAAGACGTTCCACATGTTTCAGCAGCACTACCAAATATAGGTCTGCTAAGCACATTTTCCTCACATAGAGTCCAGATGAAAATGCTGACTACGATATGCCGTTACCTTACTTTTCTTTAAAATGAAGTTTATGATGGTTTTTGGTAATTAGTGGGCCAGTGTTTACAAGATCTCAGTCAAAAAGTGGATTTCAACGGTAAATCCCAGATTAACTTTTCGCGAGATTTGAGCCACTCAGTACAAGGGACATTGAAGAACAGTTTGCATGTATGTTCTGGACAGGACTGACGAATCTCTTCTGATCAATGATTATGAAGTTGTGACCATCATGTGCTTAAACTAGGAGTCATATGTAATCTAATAAACTCTTGTGATTCTCCTTCTGGTGGCTGGGCCATTTGAAATTTGTCTCTTTTTCCATGGGACCTTCAGAGAAGAAAATGGTTTTCTGTTCTGAGGTGGTTAGGATGGGCAAATCAAGGGTGCAACAGCTTTGATAACAGCTTAATTTCCAAGTTTCAACTTTGTTAGTTATGACCGTCGTATCCTTTTTGATCTGGTGGGGTTTCTGTTGTAAATTGGACTGTTGCCTGTTGGGCATTCTCTAGAGAATTCAGTGCTCAACGGTAGCATTTTGGCTCTTGGTACAAGGTTTTTTCCACATTGTAAGACATCGTCCCAATAGATTGACACAACTCGTGGATGTTTTGAAATTGTCGCCTGAATCTTTAGTTGAATGCAATGGGTTAATCGGGGAAAAAGTAGACTCGTAATGTAGGTTGCCAGCCTGAGGAAAAATGCTTCGAACATAAAAATACGATGACGTTTAATCAGCAATCAAGAAATATTTACAGTGACTTGTCCCTCTTAAGTATGCCAAACAATCCCATAGGGAGCGAATATGTCTCTCTCAATAACTACCCATCGCCTAAACAAATGCAACATTCTCCGAATAAGTCAAAATACTATATATCAGAATCCAAAGCAAAGCATTTATCATATACTTGATCTTCTCTGCACTACAACTATGTTTCAGCCAGTCCTCATTATGATGTGAATCGCAATGTTGGTATTGAATATTTCGATAATCTCTCCGACTTTGAGCACATAAGTCGCTGAAGTCGCTCCCTCCAAAACTTTCTGCATCTGTCCTCGCCCAAAAGGACCTGCAGCAGTATTAAGAGTTTGTGAGATCATATAACGATTCCTCGTCATGCTACATATGGAAGAACATCACACAAAGTCGTTTTCGTTCGTTCAATTCTCTTTTCTTTTTCTTATGTTTTGGTTTGTTTGGCAGAGGTAGATATCTCACAGTGCAAAGCCAGGAATATGAGCCTAACTCACTTCACATGAAGCTGCAGGATATTTTACCAGAAGAAAATGTTCATCAAGGCATGTTTACACGCTACTGTGAATGCACAATGGAAAGAAAGTAAAGTCAAAAGAAAGAAAAGCAGGGAAAAAATTGTCTCAACGTGTATAAAAAATACTGAGCACATTGTTGACTCCGATTTCTTAAAATTAAAATTTAGTATAGACTCATGCACATATCACCCTGTCCGAAACACAGGGGTCAAGCTCTTGATAAAGTACCGAGGAGCTGTCCCTTTAATGCGACTCTCAACTTATGTATCCATCCCTCTTCTCTGAAGTAGGAATGGGCACTTACTTATCCATCCCTCTTCATCTGAAGTAGGAATGTGGATCTAAGAAATTTCTTGCCACTCCTAAACAGAACAAGGAAGTGCAGCCATTGCAAACATCCTGTACATTAGCTCTTTAGGATAACAAAAAGAGAGGGACACTGTCAATATTTAGAAGAATGCTCAACATTGCTTAGGGCTCGTTTGGCAACGTGTCAGATAATGAAAATTTCTGTTCTTTTGCTCCTAGAATCAGTTTGGGAACAGAAATCCGTTTGTTAAAATTTTTGAGCCCGGGCATAATTTTGCAAAAAATTGATTCCAAAATCAGATTTGGAACAAAATCAAGAAGCAAAAAAAAAGTAGTTTCTTGATTCGGGAACAATTTTTTCATTTTTTATTCTTTTTGGTTTTCTTCTTTCTTTTTTATTTGTTCTTCATCTTCTTTCCGGCCCACTGCCGGCGACCGGCCAGGGTGGCCCTTGTCGCCCCCGAGGTCGACCTTGCCTCGGCTCGGCAAGGCTCGTCCTCGCCGTGAACTGGCAAGGCCGGGCGAGGCTAACCTTGCCGTCGTGGGGGGTGGCGACGGCGAGGTCGGCTTTGCTTTGGCCGAGTGAGGCTCGATCTCGCCGTCGTCGGAGATGGTGACGGTGAGGTCGGCCTCGCTAGATCTGGGCGAGGTTGAGCCTCGCCTGGCCATGATGAGGTCGACCTCGCCGCCGCGGGAGGTGGCGACGGTGAGGTCGGCTCACGCCGCAAGGTCGATCTCATCTTGGTTGGGGGCGAGGCTCGACCACCCGTGATTTGGCGAGGCCGACCTCGCCGTCGCCGGGGGTGGTGACGGCAAGGTTGGCCTCGCCTTGGCCGGGTGAGGCTCGACCTTGGCCGGGTGAGGCTCGACCTCGCCGTCGCTGGGGGTGGCGACGGCGAGGTCGGCCTCGCCAGATCTGGGCAAGGTTGAGCCTTGCCCGGCCATGGCAAGGCCAACCTCATTGTTGCGACCGGGCGGCCGGGCCGGGCCGGCCCTGACGCCTCGCCGCCCCGGGCCTATTGCTGGGTTGTTGGCGTCAGCGACAGGCCATAGCCAAGGAAAAAAAAGAAAAAAAAAGGAAAAAAAGGAAAAAAAGAAAAAAATATTAAAAAATTCAAAATATTATTAATAAAAAGAATTTTTGTATAGCTACTAAACGTATTTCTGTTCTTTTTCTATTCTAAGAATATAAATTTTGGGTAGTTACCAAATGCCTTCAAATGCTAAGAAATTGTTCCTGAGCATAGAATAAAAAATAATCATTTCTGATTAGAATCCATTCGCGGGCACAGAATAGTTGTTATGCTCAACCTTAGTAATTTTAGAGTGAGACGGGATTCTCCAATAAGTTTCTCTATTATTTTGCATTCTTGTTTGCATCACATTGATTTAGTGCAAGAACACATTCATCTTTTCTTATGCTATCCCTGACACTAAATATAGATCCCTGACACTAAATATAGATCAAGGACAGGCCAAAAACTATTCCAAGTACAAGAGCACATTCATGTTTTCTTTACACTGTCCCGACTAAGTACACAATTGTTGGAAACAGATCTCAAAAGACAGAACAAGTTTCTCCGTTATTTTGTATTCTTGTTTGCATCAAAAAAAAAATTTAGTACAAATAACGCATTCATCTTTTCTTTTTTCTGTACTATCCCTGACACTAAATATAGATCAAGGACAGGCCAAAAACTATTCCAAGTAAAAGAGCACATTCATGTTTTCTTTACACTTTCCCTTTTGGGTCACATAAATATACAATCAAATTCATGCCAATTTAACAACAAAAATTCTACTCCAGCTACCGCATATATTGTGCAATTCACTCCACGGCGTAAATTGACTTCTTCGCAAGAAAATCTAATCAAATGGAAAAATCATCAAAAAGGCCAAGACGGTAACTAAGAAATTTCTCAAATTCACTATTTAAGGTGTAGTTATAGGTCTGACCAAAAAACAAAAGGTGTAGTTACAGGAACGAGGAAAATAAAGCTTGAAGTTACAGATTATCATGACATAACAGATAGGTTGGGGACTCAGATTCAATATTTTTGGTGGCGTTCCTGAAGGAACTTTTTGGACAAACACTTTCTCAGCTCGCCAGAATTTAAGCACATCTAAAGAAAGTAAACACACAGGCTTCAACTCATCCGAAGCTCATCCGAACTTGAACAAGAAGGTAGCAACTTCAAATGAGGCAAACCAAGGTAGCACTAAATGTGCTAATTGAAAGCGAATGAATAGGGTAAGTTGCAACAAATCGAACAGACGTTTGAGCTCATTGGTCTACCCAACAAGATAGACATTTAACTGGTAAAGAACTTATTACCCAACCCAAGAACATCTCAAACCCCTTAAACCTTAAAAAACAAAGGATGACACCGGTAATAGCTTCGAAACAAGAATTGTGTGAAGGTGTTTTTTAATGGTTTGACGAGAATGAAGGTGTTTGGTTTAACTTCAGTGAACTTATACCCATCCCAAGAACCTCTCAAACCATTTAAAACCTTAAAAAAAAACAAAATATTTACTTGCGTCCAGCTGATCTTCTAATAAATAACCAAGAAAGAGCACAGGGTTAAGAAACAGAGCGGCAAGAGATAAAGAAGTACCGAATTCTCATGGCTGTTGCTGCCGTCAATAGACCCAGCATCAACAAGAACCTTCTCTCGCTTAGCCAATTCAATGTCCTCGTCCACCATCATCTTCAGCATCTCCTCAAACGCAACCTTGGGCTTCCAACCCAACTCCTCCTTGGCCTTACTCGCATCTCCCATCAAGTTGTCGACCTCCGCTGGCAGGACACACCTCTCATCCAACCCCACATGTTCCCTCCAATTCAGCCCCCACATACCAAAACGCCACGGCTGCGAAATCCACCACCGTGTGCGCCTCCTCCGTCGCGACCACGTAGTCGTCCGGTTTCTCTTGCTGCAGCATCATCCACATCGCCTCCGCGTAGTCCCCAGCGAACCCGCAGTCCCAGGAGGCATCCAGACTCTCCAGATTCCCCAGGAACAGCTTGGTCTGCAGCCCGATCTTGATCCGCCCCACAGCCCTCGTGATCTTCCGGGTCACGGAGTTCTCGCCCTGCCTCGGGGACTCGTGGTTGAATAGGATCCCGTTGCACGCGAACAACCCGTAGGCCTCGCGGTAGTGCACGGCGTACCAGCGCGCGGCGCACCTGGACGTGGCGTAGGGGGACCTCGGCTGGAACGGGGAAGTCTCGGACTGCGGCGGCGGGTCCCATTCGAGCGGCTTCACCTCCCAAGGATAATATGTCTCAGACCACCGCGGCGGCCGGCCCGATCCGAACATCTCCGAAGACCCAGCCTGGAAGTAACGGATGTGGCGGCGGCCGGTGGCGGAGACGTGAGAGCGCACGGCCTGGAGGAGCCGGAGGGCGGCGACCGTGGCGACGACGTCGGCGTTGTAATCAGGGATGATCTCGAACGAGACCGCCACGTCGTACTGGTCGGCGAGGTTGTAGACCTCGTCGGGGGAGACCGCGTCGAGGCGGCGGCGGAGGGAGGAGGCGTCGGTGAGATCGGCGCGGCGAAGCTTCATCGGGGCGTCGTGGGGGTCGATGTAGGCGGGGTTGATTCGACGGGAATTGAGGTTGGAGGAGCGATGGATCAGGCCGTGGACCTCGTACCCTCTGTCGAGCAAGAACTCGGCGAGGTACGACCCAACCTGGCCGGTGATGCCGGTGATCAGGGCCACCTTGCGGCGGCGCCGCTGCAGCTGCGGCGGCGGCGGCGGGGTCTGCTCGCGAGACGATTGATGGCGGGAGTTTTTCGGGCGGTTTTTCAGAGGTTTAAGAGGAGCAGAGCAGTAACAGTTCGGGCAAGGTAAGATCTTCCTCCCTCGCGCGCTTCTTTCAAAACAGACTAATGAGATCGCGCCACGTCGGCATGGGAAGGTCACTATGGTCAATATGGTGAAGTCGGTGAGAACTCCGGGGACGGGGATCTGGTGCTCCTCGAGGACCGGATTTACCGTGCGACGGCAAGTGCGGTGCATTGTGAACCGTCCGATGAAGGCCCCTCGGTAAAATATTGGCCTTAGTACACTTAAAAAAAGCCCAACTTTGGATTCATTCCTAAATTTACCGTAAAATTTTTTTTCTCCCATAAAAATGCCCCAATTCTACTTTAAACTTTTTTTTGTCCCTTGAAAAACCCCGACTTTAGGTCATGTCCATATTCTACCATCCAGTACCAATTTTACCCTAAAATTTATTTTGCTTCATAAAAAAAACAAATTTTTACTTGAATCACAAATCTATCCCTGTTAACTCTCTGTTCAAAATTTTTCGTTGACAACCGAGATATAGAAAGCTCCCAATCATGAGTTATTTGAGTGTCCCGAGGGCGAGCTCTCTGACTGCGAGAGACGGAACACTCCAAGCACGAGAGATTGAAGATGGAGCGTAAAATCGAAGATCCCAAGCAAGATGGAGGGAAAACTCTCCTAAAAGTAAGAGCAATTGATAAAATCCAGCCTTGATTGCTCTAGTTTTTACAAAATTTCATATCCAAGAAGATGTTATTTGGACTGATATGGAAATCCATCTCCAAGGGATTGCTCCTTGGATTTGAAATTTGGGGTAAAAACTATAGCAATGACGTGAAAATGTCATGTAAGATTACTAAGGGTAATTTTGGATGGAGGGTTAGTGGCAAATTTTGGATCCAAAGTAAAAGTTGGTGATTTTTTTACGAGTCAAAAAAATTAAAGTAAAATTGGAATTGAATTTAAAGCTAAGGTTTTTTTATGAGACAACAAAAAGTTTAGCGTAAAATTGGAACTAGACCTAAAGTTTATAGTATTTTATTAGACAAAAATAAGTTTAAGGTAGAATTGGGATTGGACCTAAAGTTGGAAGTTTTTTTATAAGACAGAAAAAAGTTTAGGGTACAATTGGTGCTGGAGTTAAAGTTGGAAGTTTTTTAGGATATTAGGCCGATTCCAAAATAGATAATTAATGTTTATCTAATACTAATTAATAATTAATGGAAATTAATATTGTCTATGCAATTTTTTAATAACTTTTTGGTTAAAAAAGGAAAATGGGAAGCCCGTTCCTTTCAACCAAACTCCAAGTTTGTGGTTTTAGAAACAAGCTCAAGTCATTGTTATGGCGCATAGGTATATAAAAATCAAGCTTTTCAAACTTCAAGAAGGTATGGATTTTTCCTGAAACTCCAAAATTTTTTTTTTTTCTCTTTGTCCAATATAAGATGATCTTTACTTGATTTTGGTAGACTAATTTTGGACCATGCGGGAACATTTCATACAGGGTAATCCCGAGCCAACCCAGCAATGAGCTTTTTAATCTGCAGGTTTTGGCCTTGTTGCTAAGCAATGACATGAATGCAGTTGAAAGGACTGTATTATGGGTTGGCTCCGTTTGAGTCCATGAACATCATGATATAGTTTCTACACACTCTCAGCAGCTCTGTTTGGTCGGAACAAGATGGAAAGACTCGATCCCATCTTCCATTTTCTTCACATGAACTGAAAGCCAGTAATGTTATTTGCCATCAGAATGAAGTTCTAGTGCTTAACAAGATCGACTGATAAGCTTTTATTGATCTAGTTCATCGTACATAAGGAAGCATACTCTCCCACTTTCTCTAAACTTTAGGCCCTCTAATCTTCAGGCGTACATTTCCAACAAATACAGGCATTGATCAAGCTAAATCTTATACATATTCTTAAGCTAGCTCTTCGCCTTTATCTTAACAGAGAAATATGATTATCCAGATCATGTGGCATATGATCCAAACCCTTAATTCACTACCCTGCAGTCCTTCCTAACCTCCTGTCCGCCTGTGATGCTGCTCATCTTGATCATGGACTTGACAAACGCGTCGGCGAATTCCTCGTGCGAGTCCGCAAACTTCTCGACCAGACCCTTCGTCTTGGGCACCGCCAGGAGCGCCTGGTCCGAAGAGAACAGGCCCTTCCCCTGGAGGATCAGCCTGTAGTACGTGTTGTCGAAGGTGGTTGATGAAGGGTCCATGGTGGTCCCTGCGTTCTTCGGCCTGTTCTTGCTCGGGCACACGCCCCTCAGGCTTGCCGCAAGGGACGGGTGCATTGATGGGTCGACGTCGTGCGTGGCGTTGAAGTTGCGGATCCTGCCTGCGAAGGAGGAGCAGTGGGAGAATCCTAGCGTGTGGCCTCCTACAAGTGGATAGAAGTTGAGGTCAGAATCATCAATAGTAAAAAAACAAAAACAAATGACTAAATCTGGTGGAGTGAATTTGTCGATGAAACACTGTTATATATTATTGGTCTGTTCGACCATTTGCCTTACCCGAAAGAGCCACGAGATCTTCCATAGAGAGACCTCTCTGGGAAAAGCTCCGCTGGAGCTGAGAAATGTTGAAAACTGGTGCTGGGAGCTGTGTTGACTCGCTGGCCTTTGATGTTCTTCCATCCTTCCTTCCCTTGGGCACATCCCAGGTCGGACCTCCGGACTTTTTTTAAAGCATCAGAAATGAAGAAAATCACAATCAGATAGGCAATATGCTGTGCAGAAGAAAAGTTTCTTGTTGAGAAATTACAGTAAAATTGCTATTAGAGGAAGGGATCTGTTCAGTGGTCATTGATCCGGTCATTGACCCTATCAATGCATGTATTGAGTGAATACGTATGTCTATCCAAATACTTGCAGCGCAAGCATACAGTCCTTATAGTCGGTAGCTCAACACGGTCCTGTTTGGTGTCTGTTGGATAGAACTATGATATGGCAAAATATTTTCCAGGATTGAGACTTGTGTCAGGACCATCCAAGACGTTGCGTACTAAGCTCGGGATTGGACAGTAATCCTACACTTGACCCTAAGATGTTTCCAAGATATTAGCGTTTAGGCTTTAACTGGGTTAGGGTTGATTTTCAGGATAACCTCAGCGACAAGCTATGATGGAGCGACTGGTCGGTCGTGAAGAATCGGGATATACACGTAACTGAAGTGGACGAGGAGATGGTTTTACCAGTACGACGGAATCTCTGGCAGCTAGTGCCAAGATGTCCGCACAAGAAACCACGCCAGGGCAAAAAGCTTCCAAGTCCTTTTTAGCATTGTCGATTACATAAAATGCATGCAGAGAGACATTAGGAGGCCCGTCCTTTTCCGCTTTGTTGCTTCCTTTGGAGTTTAAAAGCACCGACGCGTCGCAACCCTGCATTAGGCCATGATTAGCACTTTTAGTTGATTTCTGATAACAAGGAAGCTCTGTGCAGGAACTCTGAACAGAAAGAACAACTATCGACATGTTTGCTTACCCTTATGAAACAGTCGTGAAAATGCATCCGCAAGAGAGCGGCTGGTACGGTTTTGTCCTTCATTGCTGCATTCTTGACAGCATTTTCGATGATCAACTCAGCATCGGGACAGGTCTTGTCGTAGTAATTGGAACTTAGTGAATAGATTGGAGAGACAAATGAAAGTACGAGAATCGAGCTGTAGAGCGCAACACCCATGGCCATGCCTAGTACACTTCTCAACTTCACCAAGTTCTGTCAAGCTTTGAAGGTAATTTGCACTTTGAATGGATATAAATAGTCCGAAAAAGGAAGATTTAGTTGAAACTACAGACAGCGATATGACGGTAGCCACCTAAGGTGGGTGTTTTTAGCAAGAATCTTGATAATGAATTAGTGATTTGGAAGCAACCTTGGGACTACAAGACGTTCCACATGTTTCAGCCGCACTACCAAATATAGGTCTGCTAAGTACATTTTCCTCGTATAGAGTCCAGATGAGAATGCTGACTACTATATGCCATTACCTTACTTTTCTATAACATGAAGTTTATGATGGTTTTTGGTAATTAGTGGGCCAGGGTTTATAAGATCTCAGTCAAAAAGTGAATTTCAATGGTAAGTCCCAGATTTAACTTTTCGCGAGCATTGAGCCACTCAGTGCAAGGGACATTGAAGGACAGTTTGCATGTATGTTCTGGACAGGACTGACGAATCTTGTCTGATCAATGATTAATGAAGTTGTGACCAACATATGCTTAAACTAGGAGTCATATGAAATCTAATAAGCTCTTGCGATTCTTCTTTTTCTTCTTCTGGTGGCTGGGCCATTTGAAATTTGCGTCTTTTTCCATGGGACCTTCAGAGTAGAAAATCGTTTTCTGTTCTGAGGTGGTTAGGATGGGCAAATCAACGGTGCAATAGCTTTGATAAAAGCTTAATTTCCAAGTTTCAACTTTGTCAGTTGGGATGGTCGGATCCTTTTTTAGCTGGTGGGGTTTCTGCTGTAAATTGGACTGTTGCCTGTTGGGCATTCTCTAGAGAATTCAGTGCCCTCCGGTACAGTGCTAGCATTTTGGCTCTTGGTGTAAGGTTTTTTCACATTGTAAGACATCATTCTAATAGACTGACATGACTCGCGGATGTTTTCAACTTGTTGCCTGAAAGTTGAATGCATCTTTAGTTGAATGCATTGGGTTAATCGGGGAAAAAGTACTCATAATGTAGGTTGCCAGCTTGAGGAAAAAGGCTTTGAACCTAAAAAATCGAAGTTGTATAATCAGCAATCAAGAAATATTTACAGTGACATGTTCCTCATAAGTATGCCAATGAACCCTAGGGAGCGAATATGTATCTCTCAATAATGACGCATTGCCTAAACAAATGCCTAATATCGATATACATGATACAAGTAATGAGAAGTACCCGGAATGGGGGAAAAGGATCAAACGATAGCCAAAATTGGGAAAAGAATTATCATGAATGTATAGATAAAAGGAATCAGATGTCGAGAACGGTTTGACATAGAGGACGGACTGCCTGCTACGGTATTATTCCCACTGCCTGAAGTATCCTGCGGGTTGACGGCAACAGCGGGAGGGGCTGAGCTAGAATTTGTTGGGTTGGTCGTTAATATGCTGGAATCTGTTGCATTATAACCTGTGAAATGAAACACAATGTAAGCACTCTGACGACTGACAGCAAGCAAATTCAGCACAGCTTGTGTTCTACTCACAGTTGGATGACTTCCAGCCAAGCACCATTCTCTCTCGATCGAAAACTATGCGATAACCTGTCATGAAGTTCTCTGACAAAATAAAAGGGAAAAAGAAGATGAATACTTAATGACGAGATAGACAAGCACCGGAAGCAATAAATCCGAGTCCTCACAATTAATATTTCAAAAGTTCCAATCATATCAATTCCAAGGAAAAATGACTGACAGCAGGAAGAAACCACACCGTGAACGCAATGCCAAACCTTGTTTTCATCTAGATTTTAGAGTTGGACTAAACGTTCCTAGAAAAACAGAGTGGGGTTGCAGCTGTGCTTTTGTGCATGCAGCAAACAAGCTGGTTATTCCACAGGAAAGAGCTTAATGTAGCATTGATTTTATTCGCTTCAGGGAAGAACTTAATACAGCACGGGTTTTATCAGTATTTAAATCCAGCCTATCCTCGTAAGCCTTGGCAAGGCTTGTAGTTGATAAGACATGAAAGAGAAATCTGCAGTGATTTCTTTGATCTGTTAGCATAAGAGAGGGCAAATCTGCGGGAGGGCGAAGGGTGAAAGCTGACTGCGAAATAGCAGAAGAAGCACAACGATGCACTCTGAGTAACATAGAGAACTAGAAGCAGGGGACAACTTTTCATGGAAATAAGCAATATAAATATTTCTGATGACCAGATACTCACGTCCGATTATATTTACATCTCCACTTTTGACTAGAGCAAGACAATATACGTAGGAGTCCTGAAGTTAAAAAAAAAAAAAACCCAGTTAGCATGTATTTTACAGGAAAAATCATACAGAGATCGAGAGGAAACTTGACAGTCTAACTTTTGAAAGTACCTCAACAGATACTATTTCTATGGGATTGGTGACATAAAACTGATCTCCACCTTTCATGGTCATATTCAATGTTGCAAATTCAAAGCTACGCTGGTTTGGGCTGCACATAGATTCGAGTTCAGCATCACAAGGAAAGAAATTCATTGTATACAAGTCTGTCCATAGACGCGCTAACCTCAAATCATAACAGTATTCAAATGGAATACTGGAGTCTGAAGAATGTCGCTTTTCTTTGGCCAAGGAATTGAACTGCGCAAAACAAGTACTCTGTAAACATGCTATAGAGAGGTAGGTATGTCCATGTGGTAGTCTGAAATAGAGAAGTAAAGAACTTACAGTCTCCCCAATGAACGAGTAAGCTGGGTCGTTCAAATATGTGAATGAGGTACCAGAGTCAAAAATTGCACTAAATTCGGCATCTTGAGCAGTTCCTCCCACATTTATTTGAGTAAGGGTAATGTTGTAAGTTGGACTGGTAAAAGTTATAAGGAGAAGAATCATTAGAACTGGCCAAGAAAGGATAGAAGAGAAATGCTGCAACCCCATGCCATGAGTTGGCAACATAAATCTAGGCAATCCAACAAGATAACTTTTCTTCCCACAAAGAAGCTTACTGTGATTGCCTAAGGTTGAATGGTGTCTCTCCTTGGTCTGAGCTGCCTTTGTCTCCAAAACTAATTCTTCCAATTCCATCAGGTCCAAAGCACATTGAAAATGAATTTGAAGTAAGCCCTTCTTCAGCCAAGATGCTAGGGACAGATATGTTACTCATGCCCAGCCCAAAGAGACCATTTGGCGCAGCACCATTTAAGAAAGAACCAGTTTGAATCTGACCACAACTGCAAAATCAAGCATATCTAGCTCAGCTACTGAACTTCTGACTACTGGGAACCTAGTGAAAGCATTAAAAAAGTAATGCTAAACCAACAGTAATATATTTTTAAACTTCTTCTCCTCAATTTTTGGCTTAAATAGATCCAAGCACCAGCAAGGGCAAGTTGGTCACTAGTATCTCCTGTAATCATACTGCAACAAAAATTTCTTGAGTTGGTTCCCCTAATTTGCTCAAATGGTGCTGGAAGACAGTATACCTACCCAAGTGTGATTTTAGCATCGACAGCCTTTGAATGATCGTCGTCTGTCGTCAAATGCAACACATCTTCCACCAAAATCCCGGTAGTCGAGGTACCATTAGAAAGATACTTAACCTGATAATCACAACTGCTAAGAGCCGAAGAGCATTGTGACTGTTGTCTGCATATTGTACTGTTGCAGGGTACTTCTGTACTTGTTGATGATGCATTAGGGCTGTAAATGTTGAATTGTATTGTCTGGTTGACAAGAAGATTAACGAGAGCAACCTGTTAATTCTAGTGATCTCTCTTAGACGAAGGACACAACATAAAGAGGCTAACTTTAATTCTTTTTCTTGTCTCTTCCTTCCATTTGTGAGAAAGTCTTTCCTTAAGTGGCTCAAGTTTTCATGCCATAATAGAGGGAAAATAACAAGCTCTCATGGATACACTTGAACATAATGGATGCAGATAAAAATGTTGAAATATTGTACAATTTTCAGATTTTACCTCTGTCAAAAGGGTTTTAGTTTGTTGTCTTGCCCATTTTTTTTATAATCACACACGTAAGGGCACCATCGAAAATATCGTTTTTCAACTCCTAAGACCCTGCCTTAATTCTAGAACTGGATGTCAGATGATTAAATAGCTTCACGGAACCATGCCTAAATTCTTTGTGCAAAAACCCACCTCAAACTCTATCATATACAAATGCCATGTTACTCACGGTAAGTAGTATATTCTCTCTCTCTCTCTCATTCAAACTTGTCAATCAACAGCCCGAGATGTAAACAATTATTCACCATATTAACTTCTCCATGACACTAGTCTATGCATTGCATCTGGAGTTACTAGAACTACCCTAATGCGCGCACCCGAGATAGCAATTGGAGCTTGGACATTTGTAATGAGCGACAGAAAAAACGGAGCATTCCCATCCAGAAGGATACCTGTCCAGATGATGTCGTTAGGCCCCGCACGCAACTTTTGCAGTCACAAGGTAACCAGAACAGATCGCTGCCGGTGTCTAGAGCCACCAAATAGGATAAACTCGGGGTCCCGACAGAAACATTGGCGTAGTGCAAACTGAAAGGCCCAGAAACAAAGTAGCACTTATCAAATTATGCGGATCCACTCGAGCAAAACTTCGAAGATCCTGCCTTCTTCGGTTGTCAATAACCAGAAGAAAGACACCGTGCAATATCAAAACAAGAATAATAATTCAGGGGAAATTCCGTTTCAAATAATTGAAAAAAAGAGAGGAGGAGAAATTCAGCTGGCACTGGGTATGGCAGAAAAGTAAATGAAACAAAAGACGAGCGACAGCTGGAAGAGGAAAGCAATCACAGATCATGCATACAAAGAAACTAATTGAGATGGTCAGCCTTATACGTAGGGATTCGATGATCGAGCTGTCACAGCTTTCTTGAATCGTACAGGTTGAAACAGTTAAAGTGGAACAAGCAAAATCCGTGCTTCTGTCATGTTTCTTCATTTCACTAGCAAACCAAGTGATCCAACCACAATATCTCCAGAAGCAATCGCACTTAACAAAAAAAAAAATGGAGAACTGGAGATCGAGCCAAAAACAGGACTAGTGGGGAGAGAACACAATACGTACTATCCAAGAGTAGGCGACAGAAACGTCTCGTTGCCGCCGGAGAAAGTCAGAACCGTCTGATTACCGGACGACGACGACGACGACACCGCGAGCCGACGGCCGTGGACGGCGCGGTCCCGCATCGCCATGACCCTGTAGTACTCCACGCTCCCCTTCTCGGGCAGCCGGTCCACCGCCAGCACTCCCTTCACGGGGTCCGAGAACCGGTGGTGCACGTCGAACCCGAACGTCGCGAACCCGCGGCAGCCCCGCGGCATCGATGCCAGGGCCACCGCCAGCGTGAGGAGCGCCGCGGCCAGGAAGTCGGCGCGGGGCGGCGGCGGCGGCGGCATCGCCATGGATCAGGAGGGGAAGAAGGGGAGAGAGGAGGGGGGGCGACGGTTGGGGAGGTCCCGGAAATGGTGGGGAAATGGCCAGGCGAACTGAATGGGGGAAGGAGAGGGGGGGGGAGCCGAGCTACGTGGGTTTGCCATGTTAGTCAAAGACACACTTATACGCAAAAGTCCATCTCAGGAAGAGATGGAGAGAGATGGGAACGCGATTGTTTGGTGGCGGGGGGGAAGGTTGAAGGTGAAGGGCCCACGGTCCCGCAATTCCATACGAATGCATGACTCGAATTTGAAAATCGCGTTTTTTTTGCACTTCGACCCTCCATCTTCACCGGTCTTCCCATTTCCGGCCCCGCCCCCCCAAAAAAGATTGCTTCCTAATTTTCCTGCACACGCACTGCGAGAGGTAGAGGTGAGCATGATTCTAGGATAGAATCTGATCGGCAGGTTCCGAGTTCCAAAGTATGCAGGGTAGGTTTGAGGTTCCAAAAATTGGGAAACTTGTTTTATTGGGTGAGGTTCGAGGTCTAATATAGGTGGAATCTCGAACCCGAAACCTTGAATAAGTCTTTTGTGTTTTTTTTTTTTGTTTATGTCTTGGCGAATTTTGCAAACCTTTGAATAATGTCTTTTTCCGTTTTTTTCTTGTTTTTTCTTTTATGACTTGTTAATGTTTCATATTCTTCACGTGTTTAAATATAAGTATAACCTGGAATGGCAATGGATGAGTCGTAGTGAATCGAATCGGATCGAGCGGAGCCGAGCCGGACGCAGCGCTCGAGCTCTCGCTTGGATCTCCCGTCGAGTCCAAGCGAAGCTCCATTTTTCAAGACTCGAGCTTGATTCGAGCCTCGATCACGCGAGCTCGTTAAAATGGAGAGTGTAATACGATGGCGATAAGGAGCCCGATGGTCCCTTTTTCGGGCTTAATTCGAAAAGTTGAAATTCAAGGATGGTGACCAAAAGTTGCAAAAATTAGAAAAAGTAAGGATTGGAAATGCAAACGGGACATCATCGTCAACGGCGGACTAGGTAGGGGGAGGGGGGCGTTGGGGGAAGTTGCTAGGCGGGCGGCCGTTGACGTTCTAGAAAACAGAAACGAGGCACCGACAAGTGGCAAGATCCTAGCCGTTCGATTTGTACCACGAGGTCGTGGACCTCCCTAAGGTACTTCCTCAAAATTTTCCGTCCCATGTTTCATCCGGTCGTCGCATAGAAGAACAGAAAGAAGAAACCTTAGTATATCGCGTGGGGGGAAGTGTACTAACTAGCTCAACTAATGCCCTCCTCTACTCAATATTTTAGTCATTGCATGTAAGCCTCCGTCATGTATCTATGCATGGCGCGGACCGTCGGGTATATATATTAGTGCAAACTCGTCCCGTTGTTTAGAGCTCTGGCCGCCGGGAACGCGTCATTAAATCGACGTGCGATTAAATATAGGTAGTTGGTAACAAGTTTGAAAAAAAGGAGCCCCCCCGTGAATTTATTGAGTTGAAAATGAGGAAAAGAAAGTCCGAACATGCGGAATCTGAAGCCGGTCCACGGTGCGCGTATCGTGGACGACTTTTGCTTCTTCTTCTTCTTCTTCTTCTTTAGAGGTGCTAATCAGGCCCCACCCCACCATCAATTTGGCCGAGACCAAATTGAAAGAAAGAACTTTTGGCTCCTTTTTTTCTTTGATGGTTTCGATTCGTCCAAGTCCAAGGGAGATAATGAAAGGGGGATTGACAAATTAGCCGATTTCGGGCCGGAAAAAATCAAACAGCGACGGAAAAAGGGCCCCGCGCTTTCGTATCGGGATAGCGGCGGCGGCCTCCCGGTATCGATAATCTCGAAAAACCCGGCGACGATTTTTGGATGGAGGGTTAACGAGGGGCGGATTTGAGAGTAGAGTGCGTTCAAGATCGGGATTTTTTTGTCCAAGGGAATTAGGCCCCCCCTTTTTTTTTTCCCGCACTTCCGGTGCTCAGAAAATCCCATTTTTTTACGAAAAGGACCACGAATCTTTGGATATTTAATTACATTTCTTGCCGTTGCAATTTCAGAGAATTGCCGAATTCATGAATCGAGGATCCTCATGCGATTGCCTAATCTTTTGGCGGAGATGGAGACGTTTAACCGAAGATGTCGGGGGTCCTTCTTTCTTCGCCCGCCGTGATTATTTGACCAATGTGAAACGGTGCCATCATCATCTTTTAGTGATATTGGTCAGCGAGGGGAGCTTCTCGCCAGATTACACGCGCCCGAAACGGAAAGTCTCCCGTCGATGACGGCGACCGCAGCGTGCGAAGTCCAAAGGTTGCGCTTGCTGGTTCTGACCTCGGCGATGACGAAACTGAGAAGAAGTGTCGTATGGACAATGTGAGGAGGTAGCCTAATGACGCGTGCGGATGCTGGTGGTCGGTCTTTGCCGCTCCCGTCACGTCCGGGGTCGTTCGGGAGGCGTCGTCTCCTCCCGTGTCTTACTTCCCGACGAGTTCATTAGGATCCTCCGTGTCGTAGCCTGCATTAAGAGTATGGAAATCAATGATGCGGTTGTGATTAGTTTGGCTCTCTAGATCGGAGAGGACTGGAATGTTTAGTGGGTCGGGGGACCGAAGAGCACGGACAGTCGAATATCTTCCGCCCCGGAACGAGTCTTTTGCGGTCGAACACGGCTCGGTTGCCCGTCATGAAATTCTCTGGAAAAAGAAAGGAGTTGCCGTAGAAAAACGGGTTCATTCCTGTAAAAATCGAATGGAGTGTGTAGATTGTATAAGCATGAATCTGGGATTTAGATACTCCCGAGTCCTGCACAAACAATTCAGCTGTTCATAAGTATTCATTAGACCTGCCAAACGATAGTGTAAAGATTGGATGGAGATCGCGTGTCTCACGGCCGATTATGTTCACTTCTTCATCCTTGACAATGGCGAGGCAGTACAAAGAGTTTCTCCTGCGAAACAGCGGGAAAGAATTGAACTGTCATGTGAGTTAGTTATGCTTCATAGAACATAAGACATCTGTGAAATCATTTGCAAAATCAAGCTCGCTAACCGAGTAGAGATGACAATTGTAGGATCAGGCACAGCAAATTGGTCGCTTCCTTTCATAGTTGAACTCATGCTTGGTACGAAGTTGGCGTTGCCTCTGGGACTGTCCATCACCACAAATTAACTAGCTTTCAGTACATGACTGTAATGATATTATACTGACATTGTCTCCAGGAATCCGAAAACATCAGCTCAAATGATAGCAACGCTAGCAAGGGATTCTCGATTCATGAAGGTGCCACTTATCTTGTACTTGTGAGTGAAACTGCAGCAGAAACGACAACATCAACCAAACACAGACACGACCTAGTCATTTAGGAAGCGATGCAGTCCTGCATCAAATAACGTAGCTTACACAACCTGGTATAAGTCTGATGGTCAAGCACGTGAAGGAGGTTCCGGAATTGAACAGAGCGGATATGTTCACATCGATGCGCGTCTCTGCTATCTAAATTTGAGCCACCGTGACATTATAGCTTGGTCTGCAAAGTAGTTTATGGACATGAGTTGCAGGATAAGTTTCTTCTTATGGAAAAAGAACTCTTTATCATGCTGATAAGTTACCACTTACTTTGACGGGTTAGGATTAAACGAGGTCTCATCCTGGTCAGGACTACCTTTATCACCAAAATTGATCCTTCCAACCCCATCATGTCCGAAGCACATCGAGAACGAGTCTGCTATATAGCCCTCCCTCGACAAATGCCAGGAACCGATATCTTCCCCATACCAAGGCCGAGTAATCCATTGGGAGCTGCAATATCCAGGCAAGAACCACTCTGCACCTGTCCACAACTGCATATACATTGCTAATTGAAACTGATATCGAGATATACCTTATGCAAATAAGGAAGGCAAATATGATTGCAAACTCCCAATAGCATAATCTGTTATAGTGATGTTGATTGAATGAATTCAGAGGCTGTGAAGATCAAAGATGTGATGCTCAAGAACCTACCCGGATGTTACGTATGCCTCAGGCTCAACGTGTTCATGGCTTTTGTCTCCTGCGATTAAATGTAGGACATCCTCTACCAAAATTCCAGAACTCGAAGTTTCAGCCGATACATAGGACACGGAATATGGGCAACTGCTGAATGCTCTGACACAATCAACACGCCATGCACAAAGACTGTTGTTGCAAGTCACCATTTTGCTTGTCGATGATACCGAAGGGTTGTGAGTGCTGAGATTATAGCCCTGGATCAAAAAATTGTAATTCATATTGAGGTTCTAATGACACAAGGGACTGATAGCTACACCAGTTAACTAAAGAATTGTATCCCCCACACTCGTGCACTTGGAGCTTTGAACATATTAGTTCTTATAACCACGGGAACATTAGTGCCATAAAGTTCCTAGATTTCCTTGATTAAGAGAAAAGAAGTTCATTCAGTCATTTGCTGACTTCCAAATCCAATCAAATTTTCTGTTGAAAGAAACGTCTTTCTGTTTTCTGTTAGATGGACCCCACGCTCAGGGAAAAGATCAGATGATCCAAAGATTAAGAGGACACAAGAATGAGACCGGCATACGGATGCATAAGCTGTGCCTTCAATAGACACACATCTATAGCAATCACATGGAACTCAGAAAAGGTCGCTGCCAGTGTCAAGCGCCACCAGGAATTTCACTCCCGGAGAACCAAGTTGCACTGTCGTGTAATGCAGACTGCAGGTAGCCGCCAAAGATACCCAGAAAACAGCATACTTAGTAAGTATGTACGGGGAAATGATCTCTATCCTCTTTCAAGAAACAGTTCAATTCAAGTACCAGAAAACAAAATCCTCTTGCACCAGCTAATACTCTAAACCAAGGGAAAATTGTCAAAAAAGTCCTAAACCTATTGTACGGCGGCCAATTCAGTCCTAAACCTTTTAAATTTGCTAATTCAGTCCTAAACCTTTTTAATTCTTGCCAATTCAGTCCTTCCGGCCAATTTTGGCCAGCCGGCGCTGACGTGGCTGCCGGCTGTCCGGCCAACGCTGACGTGGCAATTTATTATTGTTTTTTTTTCAATTTTTTAATCTTTTTTTTTTTTTTTTTTTTCTGATTTTTGCTGGTTCGGCGACCGTGACCGGGCGACCGGTGATTGGCATCGGGCGGGGCCGGAGGGGGAGGGTTGGCGAGGTCAACCTCGCCGCAGCCTGTTCGCGCGGCGGCAAGGTCGAGCCTCGCCGTCACCTGGGTCGACCTCACCGTCGCGACCTAGGCGACGGCGAGGTTGGCCTTTGCCCGCTGCTGGGCGAGGCGAGGCCCAGCAGAGGCGAGGCCGACCTCGCCGACGCCTAGGTCGCGACAGCGAGGTCGAGCCTCGCCCAGATCTGGCAAATTATGACTGAATTGGCTGTCGTACAATAGGTTTAGGACTGAATTGGCCGCCGTACAATAGGTTTAGGACTTTTTTGACAATTTTCCCTCTAAACCAATTCTTTCCAGAAGCCCAAGAGAGCATGCCTATTATAAATTATGATAGAAGTCCTTCATATGAGAAGTTGAATGTGTCAACAGTTTTGCTGATCAAATCAAAGAAAGAAATTCGATGCAGATAATATTACCTTTTGAAAAAGTTGAACAAGTTGATGGGCCAAAAACACGTGAGCAAACAAAGTCTATGAAATTATTAATTTAACATGCTAATGATGAGTTCTCTCCAAGAATCCAACTGAGGACTCAAATATGACTGAACAAATTGTCTTATTTAATGTTGGAACAAATAACCATCTTTGAGGATAACATACAATCCCAAGGAGCTGATCTTCGAAGTTGAGTTGCCAGTGGAAAATGCCAGCACCGAATCGGCACCCGATAAACTGCGCCCGTGAAGTGCCCGATCATGGTGCGCTAGTTCGGCATAGTACTCATGACTCCCTTTCCTAGGCCAACCACCTGCCGGATAAAGCTTTCCGGTTGACTGGGACCATTGCTTGACCGGCTCAGAGAATTGGTGATGCATCTTGAAGCTGAAGATGCGGCCATTACAGCCCCGGAAATCCCAGAGGAGAACAGAAGGATGATGATGATGATCATAGATGTAAATGACGAAGGTGTCATTGTTAGGAGAACCTGAGTAAATTAAGGTGGGTAAAAAGAAAGTGCTCAGTTCTTGAGAGAAGTTGAACCCAAGCATGAGTTTCTGTAGTATAATAGAAGAGAGAAAGAAGTGGCAATAGAGAGAGGAACTTCCTATTTTCCAGTTGACAGTCGGGGAAGTTAGAAAAAGGCAGGGTTTTTTCTCTTTCCCTCTTTATATGATTCTTGCCGATGGAGGAGTGCAATTGGCTAAAGCATTAAAAACTGCAAGACTTTAAGCGTGATTTAAAAAACACAAGATACAGAAGTTTAATTCCACTCAAACCGCCAGTTCTAAAAGGTGATTTTCCCCCATTTTTCTGGATCTGTTTAGCAGTCCTTGTCTGCGCTACATCAATATTTGAAGCAAAAGTTTCTGGAGTTTATGATGAAATGCCGTCGACAAAACAATCATCGTGATCGCACCTTCCAATATCAATTGATTTGATTTGTGGCATGTTCTAAGGACCTCTTAGAAACAACATTCCTTTGGCATTACTTGCATCGATGTGGCAGCCCCAATGCACTCTTAGGACCTATTGTGCCGATTTACTTGTGTACACACTTAGGAGTACCTCTCCCAGCATATCCATACAAGACACGAGTAGGCGGGTTGAAGTCCTATTGAGGACAACCAAAGATCGAATTTTGTTTGACCAACGTCTTGTCTCGGTGCTACCTTTTGCAGTTCTATAAGTGGAATGATACTATGTATCGAGTAGTGATGTGTCTGCTTCAGTGAATCTGCTAGCAACACCTTCCAGGAGGCCTCCAAATTCCGTTGCGGTGGAGACTGAGTTTGATTAAAGGTGCTGGATCAGCGCCTGCAGTCGTATACGCGCCACTCCATTGAACTTGTACAAGCTCATGTGAAGATATGACCGACTTTTGACGGCAGATTGTCAGTCACGTTATTGCGTGGCAAGAGTTGAGCAAGATTGGTCGGGGATTTTGATTCTCTGGGTTAAAGTGTTACCAGTTTCTTCCTTCGTCGTTCTTTCATAAGAGGAAAGTGTGCAAAAGCTGGATATTAATGGTGGTGGTGGATAGGGCTGATTAGAGAACTGCCTGAGCGGGGTGGCTCAACGGTCATGGGCATGGCCATGACGAGGACTAGTCTCTGCCGCTCTGGTGTTCAGTGTTCAGTACAGCAAACACTTCTAGGATTGTGGCCCCTCCATGAAATTCAGATCTTCCTGGACCATTAATTTGAAAATCCGATGATATCACATACTGTACATAAACACAGAAGGGTGCAACGGAACATCGACCTCATAAAAAAAATTCTAAAATAAATTGCAGATTTATACCGTGGATCGTCACACCTCATCTGTACAAAACCCAGTATCCGTGTGATGAACAAAAATGATCAATATTATACAAGCCAAATGGTAAAAAATATAAAACAAGAAGAACATGCTGTACAAATTTGGTTCAATTTTCCTGCAGGTTGCAACATCAAGAGCGACCTGCTTCTTCTTAAACAACCGGTGTTTCTTTTTTCGGTTCATGAGGGATTGGAGCATCAGCTGGAAAATGAAAAGATTATCCCTGCCAAAAGATTTAAGTGGCCAATAGGAAATCACACCTTGTATTTCATAGAGGGAATTATGGCGAACCTCAGACCAGAAACTCAGTCAAAACTCTGCATCGATTGAAAGCAAGGCTAACCAAAGGAAAAACTTCAAAAATATGGAGTTTCAAAAGACCAATGGCACGTTCAACGGTAGCGATAACAGAACAGTTGCGAATGTTCATGTCCAACTTCAAATTCAGTCGGAACATATACATATATATCGAACCCTACCCAAGTGGCTGTTCTAAGCAGACAAAAGAAACAAATATTTAATTTCCCAGACAAACAACAGGCACAGTATCACAAAGGACGGTCCATGCGTACGTGGATGGATGCAAGCAACACTCTTTTTTTTTTTTTTTGGTAAGGAAAGCAACACTCTTTTTGTAAAAAGACAAACAAGTAGTAAAACATAACCCAGTCGGACTTTTAACGAACCAAACCCCCAGAACATTCACATTCACCACATTGCACCTACTGATGATTTGACCCGACAAAACAACTACGAAGAAGAAGACAAATAAGCAATGTCCCCAGGCAGAGGGAACTCCTAAATGTCACAGAACATCCAATATCGCTTCACTTGAAATGGCTATTTACATGCGATTAGGATTGCTTGCTTAGGGAAGCAAGAAAGAAAAACAACACACATTCGTTTAAAGGAGTCGAAATTCGACTTTATACATCGTATCAATTTGTCCAAATACAGGGACCAACAGCACTCGAGAACGCTCACCCCTAATCCGGACCCAAAAATTACACAGCACCAGTTTGAATGGAAAGGAAAAATGCCCAAGCAAACCGGGGCACCACGCCTCCGCCTCACCCTCTCCGCCTGTATCTCTTGCGTTTGCCAGCTCCAGTAATCTGCTTGACAACTCAGGGGTGTCGCGGATGGAGATCCAGCGATCCAAGGCCTCTCTATTCCGTTGACATAATATGGCTGAGGGTTTGGTTTCATTGCTTCGATCAGGTCTTAACGATTTTTTTAGCAAATTGGGAGCACCTTCCAAGAGGAAGAAAATGGGCAAGTCTTCAGTTCATATTCACATGCTATACTTTGATGGTGGCAAAATGTGCTCCGAGGTAACTCTGGTGGTCAAACTAACACGAAACCACGGGGTTCTTTGACGGCCAAATGATCTTTTGCTCCCGCCTTCTAATTTTCATTTCACGCCGTTTAAGCCTTGCACAATGTTGCATACATACTCGATTCGTTGCTTCTTGGAAAGCCGAGCAAAACCATCTCAGAGCAGCGCCTCTGTTGCAGAGAGCTGAAAAGCTGGTTTGTTCAATACCGACGTTCCAGAAATAAATGAACAAAAGCTTATGCACCATAACTCTTGTTACACGGAGTAATTCCAACGAGCCTCTAGATTGAACATTTCAAAGTGCACGGGTAATGAATCTCAACACGCAAAGCTACATCATAAAGCAGATACTTAAAATTTCATGCACCGCCGGCTCACTATCCACCCCTTGGAGGTTCATATTTCAGTTCAAGATTTTCTCAGTTATGAGGATAGGGAGATCTTCGCATACCATGGGCATCAAAGTAGGAGATCAAAAATTCTGTACATAAGAGTCATACAAAACCATCTAATGGCCAGGGTATATAGTATGCTGACATTACCAGAGCAACTCTACAAAACTCGGACCTATGCACTGCCCCGCTTAAAAAAGGGTCAAATAAAAACAAGCACTGAAGACAAGCAGCATGGAAGATGTAGATTAGCAACTCTATTCTTGTTATAGAATTTACAAAATTAGAGATCCCTTCGGCACAATGGGCAAGAGCCGTGTCTGATGAGCCATTTATCGATGCAAGGTAGGTGAAACATGTGACGACATTGAGGCAAGCACCGAACCGTCTCTCCAAGCTGAAAGTCCTGGAATTGCACATCACAAGCAGAGTCAAGTTTGATGAGTTCCTTGTGATTTATAGCCCTTCTAATTCTATCTATTTCACGGCCAAAAGCAAAAGCCCCTACTTATAAGACTACTGAGATATACCTGAAGGCACACTGAACAAGAGACTTTCTCCCCAGAAGAATCAACATTATTATCATTAGTAATCGTAATTTTGGGTATCTTTTCAACCGAATCTCCAGGCAAACCTCTTGCCCCGTTGCTGCCGGTGTCAAAAATATTCTGAAACTCCTCAAATCTTGGTTCCACAGCACTCATCTGAATCAAATTCGTTGACATAATGAGTACGGGTTTCATTATCCTCGGGCTAGCAATTTAATTAGTTACCGCTAATTGTAAATCTCATCCGAGGTACCTGACTTTGTACGGCACTCAGCATGGCAGGGCCAATGCGCTCGCGAACAAGTCTGCCACTTAAAAGGCTTGCAATGACGTCGATCTGCGATTGGGAGGAGGCAAGGATAAATGATGGTCAGTGAAATCTGTTTGAGGACGAAACTAAATGGTATAGCCCAATCGTATCTTTAATCCGAGTATGAAGCCAAGTGACGCACCAAATAGAGAAGACACCTCACACCGGATTCATCTGATTGCCAGAGAAGAAGGGAATACTCAAAGACTTCAATAGAGAAGACAGCCCCGGAAATGGCTCCAACTGCGGCACCTCGAATGAATCCGCTCTCCGTCTCTTGGCCGATCAAAGCTCCGGTCATAGCTCCAAGTAAGGTACCCACTGCAGCAACAGGGTTTTCCATCCTCTTTAGTGTAAAAAATGGTAAAAAAAAAAACAAACAGAATCGTCATCGCGTCATGTTTCGAATTCATCCAAGCCACTCGTACTCAAATGCATCAAGCTTCGTTCAAACCCTCCAAGCACTTCTCTTTTGTGACAAACTCTTTTCTATTCCACTTATAACATGAACCAGACTCAGCCAAACTATCATGTATTAAGATCACAAATGTCCCTTATCAATCCAGCCGTCGTTGATTTACATCAGAAATACACACAAAAAGAACTTGCACAAGAAACACCTCATCCCAAAATTACAGAGAACAGACGAAATAGTCAGATAAGCTCACTGTAAGGGGTGGGGGAAGATACAGCCATTGGCCCAACAATACATGAACAAATAGCAAAAATCAAGAATGCTTCGATGGAAACAAGGGGACCATAAAAGAAGACGACACAGAACAACAAATTCAAGAGAAACGAACTCACCAACCGCGAAGAAAAACGTGAAGATCGCGGAGAAGACGTTGCCCAGAATCGCAGAAACCGCCACGCTGCACATCTCCCAGGCCCTCTCGACGAGACCCGCGGCTACGAAACCCGATGGCAGACCGAACCGAGGCGATGGGTGCTCGTAAAACTCCATCTTTCCTCGCCAAACATTGATGGGTGCGCTCGTGATCTATCAGAAGGGTCGGAGCCTTCACATGAAAGCGTCTTTATAGACACAGGGGCTAAAGACGAGATGGGCACGCTTAAAGCCCCTCAAGAGAGACAACGAAAAGAGACCGCATCCACCTACCCGCATTAACAAGACATGTCTCTCTTTCTCCTTTTCTGGTTTTGGTTCCTTTGTGGACCCTCTCTCTCTCTCCACCCGTTTTCTTCCAAGAACCGTTTCTCAAACAACTCCCACCTCTCTCTCTCTCTCTCTCCCCTCGTGATGAATCCAAGAAACACGAGGGAGAAAGAAGGGGAAGAAGAAGAAGAAGAAGAAGAAGCTTCCTAGGAAAGATCCGACGCGCACACGGATTGGAGCACGAATTGGGCACGACCGGAACGAAACAGCCGGTGGGCCTTGACTCCGTCGACGTCACTCGTTGTCTCCCAGACGGGACAAACGGAAAAAAGGAAAGCCTTTGTCGACGTGTTTTCGTCTCGTTTCGTTTGGCCCCGCCCCCCCCCCCTTCCTGTTCTCTTCTCGGTTTGGACCAAGCAAAGCGATGCTGGTTGTACCTGCTTTTCTGACGTCCGCCTACGGGCCTATCTAATATCTTCTCGCATCCGATTTCATGCGGTCCGCACAAAGTTTTGATTTTGGGTTCTTCGACCCCCGTTGGAAAGTACCTTTCCCTTGCCTTCGGCCTCGTGAATTCCCTCTTTGCTCCCCGGATTTTCGGTACTTGTTACGAATCGCGTCCCCAACCGTCTTAATGTCGGGCTCAATTAGGCCCCTAGCTTTGACTCCGGCCGTCTTTTCTTTTCGACCGGAGCTCCAGGCATGTGCTTGTCGCGTCACTGATTAGCACCCTTTACAGAGAGCAAATCCGTCCCACGATAGGATCGAATCGCGTTCTGCCTCCTGAGTTTTCGCAAATCCGTCACTGACTAGCGCCCTTTTGAAATTTCGTTGCCCGGGGGTCCCTTCTAGAATTCGAATTGGGCCAACTTTCCTAAAAGGCCTACCACATCTTTTGAAATCTTTCAAATCTTGCCCATGATTTCGACAGTAATCAATCAAATAACCAAACTTTCATCCAAACCGTCGGAGCTATAATGTGGTCAACCAAAATTTGCATATCGGTTTCAAAAAATGACCTCTAGGGCTTGCAATATAGGGTGAGACATAAAGCCAATGTTAAGAAATGCAAAGAAAAGATCCCAACTTCACAAGACATATTACAATCGGTACAATATGTTTATTAGCACAATAAAATTAACGTGTTTACTCGCCGATGCCGCTTTAATGGAAACATAATACGAGTATCAAATGCTAATTTGGCATGATGATATGCCAAGTTTTATAATCAAAAGTAGAGTTAATACCACGAAAAACCTCAAGCTAGCATATATGTGACAAATTTATCTAAAATTAATTTTTTAATCACAAAAAACTCCAAACCCAGACACCCAACGATAATTTTACCATCCGTTGGTTTCTTAAATTTTATTGTCGAATTTTTGAGTTGGATGACACGTGACAGTTGACGGGTATACTAATTTGGGATTTTACCCTTCGTTTGTCATATTTGTATCAAAAATATATTAATTTGAGATTTTTCGTGGTATTAATCCTAAAAAGTATCAAATCTCTAAAAACACTTTGCTTTGATTGAATGTTCGCCACGCGAGCATATCCATACATAGAACCTGGTGGGCATGGGCATGCGCATGCACCGATCTTGCGCTTTCGAGCTTATCCTCTTGATCATTCTTCTCGAAGACTACTGATTAAAGAAAGAAATTTGGTGAACTGTTCGCATTGATTGAACAGGATGTCGGACATAACCATCCCTTTTAATCGTCACCATCGACAATAGAATATTACGAATGGCTAAAAGAACACGTCGTCCGCGCCGGGACACATCGCCCGCCACCCTGCATATATGGATCACGACGACGGAGCAATGCATAAAAACAACCCCAATGCAGTCCCGCGATGTTCGTGCTGAATTTGCTGAACGAACACCAAGGGTGGAGCACATAGGCCACGGAAAATAAATGAATAAATTTTTTTTTCATTGCCCACAGAAATATGTAGGCATACATTGTTATCGATGGTGAAAATAATTTCCGTCGATTATTTATCTAAATGATATAAATAATTATTAAATTACTTATTTTTTTCGCGAAACGAACGAACCGTGGGATCGATTTTTGTCCTTTTTTGTCGCGAGAGCCATAACAGTCGTGACCATCCATTTAAAAGATTGCATAGCGGCAGGATTAGTTTGGTACAATCCAATAAATAAACAGACAAATAAATAGAAAGATTGCGGAGCCCAGCATGGGGGCCGAGCTCACTCATTTTAATTAATGTTATTTATGAGCAGTAAAAATTGGAGGCATTTTAGGATGAGAATATAGGACACGAGGGTGTCTTGTACGATGAGAAAGTACGACCACTGAGCAAATCCTCGCAGGAAATAGGTCTCTCTTCATTTATACAATTGATTTGTTTTTTTTTTTGTGACTTTTAACGTTGCTTAACTTCACGGAAAAGAAACAGAAAAAGATTGAAGGGAAGGTTTAAGAATTCTCGAATGGCTTAATTTTTTTTTATCTAAAAGGAATTACAAATTTTCATTATAATCCCAACTCTGCTTCCGAGTCCTGAAATCTCCATGAAGTTCTTTGAAATTATCTACATTAGGGCCACTTGAGGTTCATTATTAGAAAATACGACTTGACCCACGCGTTCTTGCTTTCGTGTGGAATTATAGCAACTTCCTGATACTAATAATTTTGAAGAAAGTAGCGGCGATTTTCGGACACGGGTCAGATTTTGCCATCCATGTGATTCCTGATTGATCCATGACCATGATGATTTGCGATCCTCAGTCACGATCCACTCGAAAATCCATTAATTATACGGAATCAAAAGAAATATTGACCAAAAAAGTCGTCGGAGTGATGAAATTTACATTTATAAAGTTTTGCCCTCTCAAACTTCTTGCAACACGACAAAATTAACAGGAGACGCTCTAATACTACAATCCATCCTATTTTCCTAGAAATTTCGTGTTTTCCACGAGGTTTTTCTCGAAGCCATTCTCAAATGGGCATAATGATATTTTTAAAATAGGATGGCCTTAATGTTTGGGCCTTAGCCATTGGTGGAAGGTATGTCTGACTTCTTTCATTTGATGGGCTGGTCATGGGATCAGATGAAATTAGTATATGTGTGTGGACTTTTCTCTAACTATAATGTCCACAGATATAATAGCCAAGTGATTTTTGGACTTCCTAAACGCCCTAACTTAAACATTGTACTAAATTAGTATATGTTTGCTTTTCTGTTTTTTTTCTATAATCACTGTTTGCTAGTTAATCAGTCATACCTGTGTTTGCAACGACTTTTACTTTTTATTTTTTTTACATCTTGCTGCTCAGTATTGTTAACTTTTATTTATCCGAAATGCCCGTAATTTTATTATATAAATGTTGACATGTAAATCCATGTGATTTTTTTTAAAATTTTGAAATTAAAATTTTCGGAGAAAATAATAGAAAAAAAGTTGCCCTTTTTTACTTCTTAAAAGCAGACAAAAGATAAAATGTAACAACTGTAAACGGGCTCTAAATATCATAATTCTCGAATATGTTTTGTGGCCATTTACGTAGTGTCTTTGCTCCACAAAACAGCCAAAAAGAAAAAAGAAAAAAACGAAAAAACGAAAAATGCTTATCGTGGAGTGTGTGTATGACTGTATGTGATTTGCATGCAGGAACAGTTTGAACTAGTATGTGAACCGACCGGTTTGCATGCAAACCGACCAAACAGTTTGAACTTCTAACAAGAACCGGGTGTTGGAATCGGTTAATACAAAAATCAATCCAAACCTATTTTAGAACCGGAGATAATGTACAAAAAAAGTAAGAAGCCTATATCATGTTACCCTACTTCACGGTTTTAAAACCGATTTCCGTTTGTATTGGAATATGTTTCACAACTATGAGTGAAGCAGTTATCTAAATATTGTGTGATTCTTGAGATATATAGACATTTTTCTAGTAAGAGCATATGCCTTACCGCTAAGTCTCTTGATTTTTCTTTCAAGATATTTCATTCGGAAATGTAAGGAATTATCTTATCATGGCGCAAAATAAAGAGCTAAACATGTTAAATAAATTCCACGAAATGTGGCTCTTAAAGATTTATGCGATTGGACTTTGTCTTGCCACATAGTGCTTTTGGATTGTTCATTTTGATGGATTGTAATTTCAATTGCTCATTTTGGGGATTGTTACTTTTGGCGGATAGTGGTTTTTGTTATTTATCTTTTATTTTAAATTGTTTCATTGCTACCTATATTATTTTGCTAGAAAAAAATGAAACGAAAAAAAGGAACCAAAAACAAAAATAGGTTCTCGGTAGACCACAAACCGGATCGGAAAAATAGGATTGGTTCCAAAATAGGGTTTAGGAAATAGGGTTGATTTCCGTTTCAAAAATTGGAAACCCGATAGCATTGGTTTCGGGGGAAATCAAGTATGGAAAATCACCTAGTTTGAACTACAGATGTTGGAAATACATGATTGCGGAGGAGATGCCAAAGAGCAGAGTAGTCCATGTTAACTGTGATTTCGTCATGGTCAGCTTCGTGTCTCGCTCAGGAAGATCCTCACGTAAGAGCTCTCAACAAGTCACTCTCGGATTTCACTGCGCTTGCAATGGACATCACTGTTGGAGTTGATGAACACTTGAGGACCCTGTTTCTTATGTCGGGCATGCCTATATGAGTTTAGGAAATCAGTATAATCGGCGACATATGACCCTGCGACGGAATCACGGGAAACAATATTGGGGGCCGGTGGCCAGCTTCGCCCGTGGCGAGTGAGGATCAAGGGCAGCACCCCGAAACAATATTGGGTTTTACCCGTACCGTTTGTTGTAGGATTAAAAAGATTCGGATAGGCTTGAACTTTGGACCCATTTTAAGTTCTATATATATTATATTCATATGAGATATCATCATAACGAATGGCTGTGGTTGTAAACCTAAATTATAATGGAATCCTTTTGCAGGACATAGCCTTATTTGGGGGTGAATCTGATAAATTCGTGCATTATTTAATTTTCTTCTATTCTCTGTGTGAGTTCTAATTTGGTTTGCGATACACGCCCCATCAATCACGACAAGAGCTCACCGCTTCATCTGAAACACAACGTTGTACACACCCAGCTCCAACCACCCACTCTCTCTGGCATACCCAGTTGGTGGATCAAATTCGATCATGGGTAATCTTTGAGAAATGTGATCCAACATGCGTTTCAACTGTTTTCTGTCGAGTTCTTGAGACGAGTTGAGCACGTCCCATCGTGTGATTAACGAGTTCTTTCTTTAATTTGTTTGATGCAGGGAGTGAGAATCCATTCAAGAAAAGCATATTGAGGACGCTTGAGAAGCCTGACGGTGGTGAGTTTGGCAAGTACTATGCTTTGCTAGCTCTCGACGACCCTCGAATAGGTTGAGTCCCACTTTTGCTTCTGATTTTATGCATGTTCTAGTTGCTGCTGCGTTGTATAGTATCGATGTTCGTATGAAGATCAAAATGACAGTCTTTCAACTTTCCTGTCATAAACAAGCAGGAGCAACAATTTTCTGTAACTTTTGTTGGGCATTATCATTATTCATCACATCGCGAGTCTAAATATTTCAATTATTAGAACAAATGATGAGGAATCGAGCTACGTGAAAGGTAGGACCAGCGGGCCAACTGGGTGCAGAGTTCGGTTATCAACACGCCTTTTCATTGTAAAAACTCTTCATCGCGTTCGTAAATGTCAATGCATATTGTATTGTGTCAAGTACAGAATTATCTGCTTAGCTCTGTTGATTTGCACACTTCAATAGATCAGAACCATGGGAAGTTCTGACTCTTGAATTCGTCTCCTTTTTGGGCTTTGTACAGTTTCGATATTTTGAAATAGTAACCTTGCGAACAAAGACCCATGTATGCTAGTTTAGGTGCTGGCGGAGAATTAGTTTTGACGATGCAGATAGGCTCCCATTGTCTATTAAGGTCCTCCTTGAATCGGCAATCAGAAACTGCGATGAGTTTCAGGTCAAACGTGAGGATGTTGAGAAAATCATTGATTGGGAGAATACTTCTTCGAAGCGGGTTGAAATTCCCTTCATGCCAGCAAGAGTATTGCTTCAGGTGAACATTGTTCACAAATTAATTGAGGCACCTTTTACCCAAGACTTTGTAGTTACCGCATTTTATGATGGCCGTTATCTTTTTCCTCAGGATTTTACAGGAGTGCCTGCTCTTGTTGATCTGGCTTCCTTACGTGATGCCGTCAAGAACCTCGGAGGAGACCCAGAAAACATCAATCCGATGGTAAGCAATGAACACGCACTAGAACAGTGTTTCTCCTCACCTTGAAACCCAAAAGCCAAAAGGGAATAAGGATCGGGCTGATTTTAATGATCGGACATGTAGAGGACAAGCTCTTCGAGTCTTCATGTAGATACTTGGACAGCAGATGCACAGTCTATGTTATGGAGGTTCCGGTAGATCTTGTAATTGACCACTCAGTTCAAGCTGACGTGGTAAGGTCCGAAAAGGCAGTGCAAGCGAATATGGAACTTGAGTTCGAACGTAACAAAGAAAGATTCGGTTTTCTCAAGTGGGGAGCCATTTCTTTCCATAGCACGCTTGTTCTTCCTCCTGGAGGCGGGATTGTCCGCCAGGTGTTACAAGATAGGGCATGCATTTTCTAGGAGTCGGAAAGAAAGAGTTTATCATGTGCTTTTTTTTTGCTAAAAAGAGTTTGTCATGTGCTATACCAACAAGCAGCGTGTACTGTGTTGAGCACACTAGTCCTTTGAGACTCAATTTAATCTACTCCTTTTCTAGCATGTACTTTGTCTAGACAAAAATTGACTTTGTTGAGTCTGATGTGTAGGTTAATTTGGAACACCTTGGCAGTTTAACACCAATGGCATTCTATACCCAGATGGTGTCATTGGTACCGATTCCCATACAACCATGATAGACGGGTTGGGAGTTGCTGGCTGGGGAGTTGGTGGAATAGAAGCCGACGCTGCAATGCTTGGACAGGCAAAGAGTCCTGCACCGCTCTCTTAGGATTGTTTTTGAAGTCCTTAGTAGATGCAATTAGTCTCACTAAGTTGATTTTTGCTGAAATGTCTACCCTCACAGTAGTAGTTAACTAGTAATTGCGACACCTACTTTTGCTTGAACCACCTCTGCCTACTGAATATGCAGCCAATGAGTATGCTTCTTCGGGGGGTGGTTGGATTTAGATTATTGGGAGAGCTGCGAGAAGGTGTGACGGCCACTGACCTGGTGTTGACAGTTACACAAATACTGTGGAAACACGGTGTTGTTGGCAAATTCGTGGTGTTCTATGATATACAATTTAGCTATCTAGTCCAATAATGTGTAATTTTTCCTTTCTGTGTATGTCTACGTTCTTCCTTTATGATAATATTAGTGCCACTCCACTGTATAGGAGAAGGCATGAGTAAACTATTGTTGGCAGATCGTACCACAATAGGCAACGTGTCTCCAGAGTACGGCGCGACCATGGGATTCTTTCCAGTGGATCATGTCACTCTACAGTACCTCAAGTTGATTGGAAGAAGCGATGAAACTGCATGTTATTTCCAAACTACCGTGTGAGAAGCCTTAGCCGTATTTCCTTATCGTAATATCTGAGCTGACTGTGTAGGTTTCCATGATAGAGTCATATCTGTGGGCTAATAACATGTTTGTGGACTATGGTGAGGTAATGAGAAAGCTTTTTATCCAATTTCATTGTGCCACACTAGTCAGTACTGGCTACTTCTGACTGGAGTTCTGTATAAACAAAGCCTCCGGCAGAGAAAGTTTTCTCCTCTTATCTAGAGCTCGATCTTAAAGATGTCGAACCCTCTTTATCAGGGCCAAAGAGGTACAATCCGATGAATTTTCATGAAATGAATAAGTGCATATTTCGTATCTGTCTTCTTCTTTTGAGAATTAGGTTGTTTCAGGCCACAGATCGAGTTCTCTGAAAGAAATGAAGGCGGACTGGCATGCATGCTTGAACAATAACGTAGGATTTACGGTGCTATTTTTCATGCTCTTATACCAATCTTTGGGTTATTACAACCGCTATACCACATAGTTAGCATGTTCAGTGGTACTAAGGCCTCTCGGATTTTCTAAGAACGTCACCATCAGGCAGCAGCAAAGTCCTCTTTGGGAAGAATTCTGTGATGTCAAATATTGATATATCAAATGTTGAAAATATGCTTTGGTCTTTCATATTTCATTTCATCTCAAGCTAAGTCGGCGAACTTCAGAGTATAGCTTCAGGGATTTGCTATACCAGTGGAATCCCAGAGCGAGGTTGCAGAGTTCACGTTCAACGGAACTCGAGAAAAGCTTAGGCATGGTGATGCTGTCATAGCAGCCATTACCAGTTGTACTAATACCTCGAATCCTAGCGTAATGCTTGGGGCTGCTTTGCTTGCTAAGAAGGCCAGTGAATTAGGATTAGAGGTTAGATGTTGTTCTTATCTAGCTTTCCCTCTTTTCTTTAAAATTTTGGAAGAGGAAATTGCCTTTCTTATTTAGAGGTCCCTGAGTGATTTTACATATAGAAGCTTACTATAATAAACCGTTTGCTCAGAGTATTAAAACAAATCAGTAGGTTTTCTAATTAGAATCTTCTGGCAGGTCAAACCATGGATTAAGACCAATCTTGCTCCTGGTTCGGCAGTAGTAACCAAATATCTGAAAAAGAGTTGCATATACTTCAATGTGCGAATCGTCTCCCAAGTTTCTCGGTTAAATGTACACTTGACTTAAGGCTCCTTGCCTCAGTGGCTTGCAGAAGTACTTGGATCAGTTGGGCTTTTACGCGGTCGGCTACGGATGCACCACATGCATTGGGAACTCGGGAGATCTCCATGAGGCTGTTGCATCTGCTATTACTGATATCGTTGATCTCTCTGCTCATTCCTTTTCCCGGTTTCATACTAATTTCTTCACCAAGTACGTCCTGGAAAATCCTTCTGAAGAGAGCCAGCTGTTGGTCTCCAACGATCAGATATTGTAGCAGCGGCTGTACTCTGTGGGAACAGGAATTTCGATGGTCGCGTGCATCCCTTTACGCGGGCTAATTATCTAGCTTCTCCCGCCCTTTTGGTGGCCTACGCTCTTGCCGGCACTGTATGTATTTGGCTGGTTCGATTCCTCTTATTTCGGCGCATGGTCTGTCGCGCTTGATAATCCAGTGGCTAACTGGCTGTTGTATCCTGAAGATGATTTTTGTTCGGCAGGCTGACATTGATCTTGAGACAGAACCCCGTGGGCACGGAAAAGACGGAAGAAGTGCATTTTTGAAGGACATTTGGCCGACAAATGAAGAAATAGCAAATGTGAGCAACCGGCCTAATTGATAAACCGTGAACGTGAAGTGTGTGACTCAAGTCTTTCCTCCGGAATTGGCAATACAAGAGCTAACTAAGTATATCGGTTCCGCTGTATTGCAGGCTGTGCAGTCGAATGTGCTTCCAGATATGTTCAGAGCCACGTATGATGCAATAACTGAAGGAAATCCTCTGTGGAATGGATTACATGTACCTTCTGGAACTCTTTACGCGGGGGACTCGGCGTCGACTTACATTCTTAAGGAACCTTTCTTTGGCGATATGACAACGACACCTCCGGGCCCCCGCAGCGTGAAGGACGCACATTGCTTGCTCTATTTTGGAGATAGCATCACGACCGACCACATATCGCCATCCGGTAGCATCCACAAAGACAGTCCTGCTGCTAAGTACCTGTTGGAACACGGGGTCGACAGGAGAGACTTCAACTCTTATGGGAGTCGCCGTGGCAATTACGAGGTGATGGCGAGCTAGGCGCACTTTCGCCAATATCCGAATTGTCAACAAGCTCCTGGAAGGAGAGGTCGGGCCTTGGGACGATCCACATCCCCAGTGGGGAAAAAGATGCACGCGTTCGATGCTGCTATGGTAACTTTTCAATTGCATAAATCTATTTAACTTCTCCAGCTTGAACTGATAAATGCTTTGATTACCTGGGACTCCGCAGGGAAATCAGCTGACTAATTGTATGAGCTATACGGGTCAAGCTGAGGGGGATTCTTGAAATGTGTCGCGAATAATAGCCAAGCGAATCTGGTAAAATAGTCAATGAAGGAAAGAAAATTGGATACTAGATTTACATGGTTCGATTTGAATATCGAAACCTAAGTCCACGGGGAGAGCAGCACGGAATTCTACTATAGAAACAAACGATATAACGGAGATTACAATCCTTCGAGCACTTAAACACACTCTTAGTGTTTCCCAGCATCCAATTATGCTTAATAGCTCACTCAGTATTTAGCCCCTCACAATTCCTAACGAAATCTCACTCAAGGAATTATATAAATTATACTCACAAGAATTTAACTGGCTAAATCACTTGGGTATAATTACAACGAACAAACCCTCACAAGAAGAACTCTTTGCCCAGCTCCTCAGTGCAGTCTCGGTGCTCAAGGACACACATTCAACATTTAGAGAACTCTTCCATTTATAACCAAAAGAAGCTACGGGTGATTAGTTCCAGGGTGGATTGGTTCTAGACCTGGAACCTGAAACCAACCATGTTATAATCGATTCATAGTTTTTGGAACCTGAAACCTACCATGTTTACCTTGGACCTATTTTGGAACCTACCCTATTTTTTCGGTCCGATTCTAGGATCTACCCGGGAACCTTTTTTTTTTTTTCCCTTTTTTGGTTTCATTTTTTTCCAGTTAGCAAATAGAAAAACTTGTAACTCAAATCAAAGGTTATAAGTTTGATTGTGCAAACAATTTTAAGTATTCGTACAAAAGCAGATTATCTTAGTCTCAATAATTTAATGGACGTGATAAAATAGCATAAGTTTCAGTTAGATAAGTAGTTTATTCGTACAAAACAAAAATTTTAAGATAAAGGAAATTACTCTCTATAATGCTTACAAGCCCTTAAGTTATACTATCCGCAGATAATAATCACCTCTCTCATTCTTCTTGATATAATGCTTTGAATTTTGGCCATATAAAATTGCAAGTGGACCTCCATATCAAACCGATTCTAAAATCGATTTGGGTGGATTTTTACTTGGAACTAAAAACCGGACAAGTTCTAATTGATTTCCAAAAAATGAAACCGGTTCTCGGACAGGTTCAAATAGGAATCGGTTCTTGAATCTATTTTTCGGGTGAATCGATCTCATTTTTAGGTAAATCCGATCCGATTGCACGCCGTAAAAGAAGTCACCCATCATTTATTGCAGCACGAGAAAGTCTTCTTCAGTGGGTTGAAAAACAATAGAAAGTAACATGGGAGCTCCACCTATTCTTTCCCTTTCGTGCGGCTGCTCTGAAGAGAGTTAATGGAAAGGGGCAAAAGAAAACCCACACCATTCATTAATTATTCAACCCACTGACTCCACAAATAAATATAATATATATATATATATATATGTGTGTGTGTGTGTGTGTGTGTGTGTGTGTGTGAGTCCCTTCTTCTCTACGAGCATTAGAATGTCTTTCTGCGGCAATAAATTCAGCATGCAAAAGAATACAGCATGCAGGATCAGTTTGACTTGGAGAAGGCAACATATTCACGCGTAATTAATTTTTCTTCACGCTTGTTGAAATCTCGGCCAACAATTTTCATACGCCAATTTTTGACTCTCCCGTGGCCGAGTTCACACATTTTTATCGATTGAATTTCATTTAATATGCTCAAATTCGAGATATATTTTAATAAAATATTCCTAAGAAAGTCTCCAAAACCTTCCTCAAGCACTAACGTGCACTATTATACATTTGAGGATGCTATTTGTCTGTTCTAAGTCAAGCCGAATCAATGTTGTTAATAAGTATAACCATATTCTGAGCTGTTAACTCTCTTTTTTTGACAGCTTTTTACTTTGTATTTTGTAACTTATTTCCCAGAGATACAAGAATGAGGGCCAGGACACTATTGTTTTGGCTGGTTCTGAGTATGGTGTAGGGAATTCCCGGGATGGAGCCGCCAAGGGTCCGATGTTACTGGCACGTGTATTTTCAGAGGACTCTTTTTTCTGATTATATGCTTTTGCTGTCACCACTCGCACCCTTGCAACAGCCAAAAATTTAGGGGGTCAAAGCGGTCATAGCAGAGCTTCGAGCAAATTCACCGCAGTAATCTAGTTGGAATGGGAATTATCCCGCTCTGTTTCAAACCTGGAGAGGACGCCGAGACTCTCGGGCTGGATGGCCATGAAATATACACTATTGACCTTCCAAACAGAGCGAGTGAATTGAAACCTGGTCAAGATGTGAAAGTTGTGACAGACAACGGCAAGTCATTCACGTGTACGGTGCGCTTCGACACTGAGGTAACTGGACATCTCAGATTATACTTCAGCCATTCATCTTTACTGAATATAAATTCTAATATGTTGAATCCACCCATGGCTTGTGCAGGTGGAGCTGGCATATTTTGATCACGGTGGTATTCTGCAATATGTCATCCGGACCTTAGTCAAGGATAAGCACAGAGAGTGATAGCCCCCATGTTACGGAAACTGGAAATTTGACATGTGTATGTATTAGACTTTTGGGAATCGAATACGATGTGTGTAAGACATGGAATAAACATCCATTGATCTTGAACAAAGCCTGAGAGTGATATTTAGCCTAAAGAGAGACGATCACAAAGGAGTTTCTTGTGCTTATTAAGGCTATTCACGATTCCATGGGAAGTGGAAGTGACCAAATTTATGTGATTTGACGGAACATCAAGTATTAAGGGCACCAAGAGAGGCACATGCAAATTGGTACATGTTTTATGGAATCAGACATGATTGAAGTTAGGACAAAATGAGTATTCTATGTACAACGTACTTTAGTTCCATGTGAATGTCCCATGCATTCGAGCAGTGCAAAGAAACTTGCAGAGTCCAGGTAAAGACAAGGTTAATACCATCAAACTGAGTAAAGTTGACACAGGTGCTTATGGATACAAAAGAAGAAAGAATACAACCTCAAATTTGGCATCTCGATCGTTCTCGTCAGCATCTCAAGCACTACAGTTCCTTCCAAAGGGAAAATTTTAATTTAACAAGAAAAAGGAAATGTAACTTATCTTCCTGTTGTGTCTTTTCTACAGCTCTATCTGAAGTTACAACAAGAAATTTACTCAGCAGTCAGCACAAAAGCAATGAACCAAGATCTACAACATGGAGGGATTTTCCGCTTGCAGAGGACTATAAGTGGATCTGAAACAAAAGGAATGATGATTCATCTTAGACTTTCCAGTATGACAACAGCATCACTTCACGAACTTCATTAGAACATACAAGTATAGGACAATGTACTGTAGCGGTCAAAGTGATCAGTTGTGCATTAAGGACCAAAAGTAGTCCCTTCTGTGGGTGAAAGGATATATAACAATAGGACACAAAAAAGTTTGCCGTCATCAGGGTATCTTTAAAATGCTAAGAAACCAGAGGAAGCAATGCGTGGAATTCAATCATCAGCTTCCCAAAATGATCAGTTTTCAGTCTTCTTCGTAGTGAAACAAAAAGGAAATCGACCCGAAGAACATTCCGTGTCAGAAACTTCTTTCATATGCCCGGCCAATACTAAGCCCAAGGGTTGAAAAGTCAAGATCGAACACTTGTCCAATCAGATAAGACAAGAATTTGCCAGAAACCCGTGAATCTCGAAATGTGAAAGACTCAGGTTCACAGAATGCAGTGAAACAAAGGCAACATCTTATGACTGCCATGTGTCAGGATACATTGGAAAAAGACTTAGATGCTTTTGCGTTTGCCAGTTTTTTTCTGCTGGACAATATGCATATGTAACAATGTTAATAAAAAGGTGCATCCATGATAAGTGGAGAACTCACCTTCCGTATAGTAATTCAGACTTTGTACTCGTGGACACGCATCCATTTGGTAGATGACCACTTATTACCCTTAATCACAGGGCAACCACCTGAAAGCAAAGGGACAAGAGCTTCGCTCATTCAGCATGCAACGGTGCCAGGTTTGAAAAATATAACTTTGGGAAAATCCCCATGCATTCCAGCTTTTAGATTTTAAATAGAGGCATGCAAAAGTACAGGAGAAGAGCCTTCTTCTAATGCTGGCATTATCGTCATGGGTGATGAAATCATTCTTACAACCTGATCAGCAAGAGTTACGACTGACCGTGCAAACTAGATTCATCCAATGTGGCATCAGGTCTCATGCTCCAGAAGAGCAAGGCATCCCCCATCTTTGGTTTAACGGATAAACCCTTCTTCCCACAATCAGATAGCTCATTCCACCAAGGAACAGAACTAAAATTCCCTTTGGCAGCAGGAAAGACTGTCTCACCTCCTTCCTCAACATCTGAACTGCACCATAGAGTAAACAGAAAAGTAAAGGATCACGAAATATTGACCTAGACAGCCAGGAAGATCTTGGGATCACAATACAGTAGATGCAAACAATCTACTTACAGGTACATAAGAAGTGTGGCCATGCGCTGACCACCATTCTTGGTATTATATTCATCAAGGAAGTAATCGAAGTGTGGCTCATACTTCTGACCAACTTCATAGTGCAGAACTTGAAGTCCTTCTCCATGCTCTGGATTTTGGAATTGTCAAATGATTAAAGCTTAAATGTAGATATAGCCCAAAAGATATTTAAGGAGGCATAGAGTGACAAAAAGGAATGTTATAGTAACATCTAGTCATCTACTTCATAACAAATATCAACAAATCTCCTTGGTAACTGTAAAACAAACAGGTTAGTAGGTTCAAACTGTTTAGTCTCAAAATTTCTCCACATGTATCTCTATGTACACAAGCAACAGCTACTCATAATATTTCACAGGTGCAAAATTCTCTGAAACTCTAAAACAATGCTCTAACAAGGCTGAGAAATAACTCTAAATTTAATCTAAACTCTTGTGCAAAACTCACATGTTCTACAAGAGTTCTATATACACAAACATACAAGTGCTACCTTAATTCTTCTTCATTTTTTTGGTCTTTTTTTTGTTTTTGTAAGAAACACCCAGTGTTGGTAATTGTCAGGAGCTAGTATGATCCTTCAATTAGATAGACAAATTCCCCTCCACATCTGTAATTCTTGGGAAAGTTGCCAAGGGGCTTTATTTTTGGCCTGTGCCTAAATTGAGGAGCTTACTGTACTAAATTACTCCTGCTTTTCCACAAAAGCATATCTTTATAAAGCTAGAACAAGGAGCAAGGAAGAAGCAACAACAGAACAGGTAAAAAAATAACACTCTGAAACTTGGTAAGGGCAGCCGAGAAAAATATTGAAAATGGATATCCACCAGTGCAAAACCTTAATTCAGCTCAGCCTCTTACCTACAGGTATGAAGGTGTAATCTGCAATTCTTTTCTCGATGTCTCTAATTATTTTATCGCGTCCTCTTGCCAGAAATGTTCCGGAACTCGTACGTACCCTATATGAGGAAGTACAAGCTTCTTATGATTAAGTATAGCTAATAATTCAAACTTGCAGCACTTGGAGATTCAAATTTCGTTCATATGCCATTGAAAATGGAAAATTTCAGGTGCATACCTGCTATCTCTACTCTTGCCAGTTTCACTATCTACCACAGTTGACTTCTCCATATGAGGCGTTGCAAGTTCAATGAGGTATTCACATTCTTCCTTAGACTGCAAACAGGCAAAGGGTGTGTGGAGTCATAATGTGCGAATGGACTTCACAGTCATAGACCTCGATAAAAATGAAAATTTACAGCCAATTAAAACACATGAAGGCAGTTTGCAGTCGAAAAAGTAGAATAAGGTATTTTAATTGATCATCAAGCACACCAAAACCCGGAGCATGAAATGGGGAAAGCACTGAATCATGGGTCGAATGACCCATGATCAAGAACTCTTAAGTTCTGTCTAAAATATTTGTCCTTAGTGTCGTTTTCCCTGGGAAAGTAGCATCCTTTTAGTATTCCACTGAACTAGTGAAAGAGAAATTTTTAAGAATCGCATAGCATTCCGTCACAATGCATCCGCAATTGATCACAGCGATCAACAGATTCAAGAAACCATATAAACGATTATGCCAATGCACATTTCACCTAAACGACATGCTACAAAAAAGAAAACTTTCAGCCGAAAAATTAATTCTACCAGAGTTACTATACATCTAGACTTCATTAAGCCATCGAAACTCTCATGTTGATGCAACCAAATCGCAATCTAGACCGCTCAAGAAGAAGAAAAGGATACATTTCCAGCAGCGACTAGATAAACAAACACTCACCAAAAAGTTGTGATATACAAAAGCTCGAGGCTCCCACGATATGACCTCCACCCACTGCTCCCCTCGACCTTCGTCCACCTCACTCCTGCACCCCCACGGAAACCAATCCGACGCCACTCAATTCACATTCCGCCGCACACCACACCACACCGCAACGCAACGCAATCGAAAATGTAAACAACAATCCCACCTGTCGACGGTGTTCCTCACGATCGAGGCCAGATCGTTCGCTTTCGGCCTGCCGCCGAGGGAGGAGGAGGAGGAGGAGCCGGGCATCGAGAGGATCCCGAGGGCGAGGAGGATCAGCACGACGAAGGAGAACATGACGAGCAGCGTGAGGATCAGGGTCGAGGACGACGCCGACGCCGACGACTTGCGAGCAGGGAATCGCGAGGTCCTCTGTTTCGCCATTGCAGCCAATTCGCGAGAATGCCAAGCTCGATTCCGGTAGGGGGGGAGAGAGAGAGAGAGAGAGATGGAGCGAGATCTGGGAATCGAAGACTTGAATGCGCGGCCTTTTATCCGAAATTTTTTATTGCGGCGATGTGCAGAGAGGTGGTGGCACCGGGCATGGCAAAGGCAGCGACTCGTCGATGCTTTGAAGCTTCTACGCGGACGAAGGTTCGTTTTTTAATGTTTCCATGTCGGTAACTACTGTTCATGGAAGAGATGGTCGCGCTGGACTCCATTTTATATTTAGAAGAATCATCAAGATGTGATTGATTTTCCCGTGAATAACTGGAGTCATTTTGTCTTTTTATCCCGAATTAAAGTTATGATCGATTCGCATAACATTATCGTGTTACGTGAGATTCGTGATTTTCTAGATTTGCGTAGAACGGCTTTTCCTTTGCAAGCGTAAACCGTCGAATCTCACGTATAAAGATCCCATTCCTCCAAACTAAATCCAATGATGGTCCATTCATAGGGAGGGGGCCTTTTCCTGATAAGCTCGTAGCAAAGAGCGTTTGGGTACAAGATTGCTATCACATCATCCCCAGTCTACTTCTACGCCTGCCTAACTCCAAAACGAGAAGAGGAAAAGGCAATAAAAAGTCAACAATGATAATTAAACTGTGTGTCGTACTTATAACAGAGGGTGACGCTTCCCCAAAGGAAAGTTCAAGAGACATTTGATTATTGACCATTTATGCAAAAATTCAAACCAAAGAAAGTTCACATGATCTAGCATTGGATTTGCTCTCCCATCTAACAGCTGGAATTCTTATCCATCCTGGTACTCTTCCCCAGTGAGCTTCATGTAATCACAAGTCTCATTAAGCAGGACAGTTACAGAGGAAGGTTTATTCGCTATCATGATATGAACAACCAAAAGCTCAAAAACACGAAACATAGTCCCCTGCTTGTTGCTCATCTGAGAATGGAGGATAACTACGCCAACTTGTTTGAGGATAGTAAGCGTACTTAAGTCTTGAAGTGCCCAACCAAACGCCAAGCGCGCACGGTACACGTTTCGTTTCTGTAGTACTTATAACGAGCCCCGGATCTTTCAGTTTCCCCCTAGTAAAGTCTACGGCCTAGCAGAGTTCTCAAAGCCAACAATTGAATCTTTTTTCTCCGGAAAGTCATTAATAATAAGACATCTGCTCGGTGCGCATTGGTAAACCTTTTTTTAACATGCCATAAGTTAATAAGGAAATCAGAAGACATTGGCGATGCAACCACAGCCCGGAGAGCAAAGAGACTTGCAGTTGCAGACGGATCTCGGAAAACTGATAGAGCTGGTTGCTTTACATCAGCCATCAGAACTTAAAAAAAAGACCACAACGCAGAAAGTGGGTTTACATATACCGATCATTTTGCCTCGATCAGCTCTCGACTATCATTCAATTTGTTGTAGCAGTCAAAAGCACTTCTCTTTTTCCCAACATCACCACCTCATCTCCTGGGACCGAAAGGCTCGTAATGACATCCATGTGTCTCAAGTTAGAGAAAAGTAACGATTGTACATCCTCAGACTTTGTTACAGTCTAAAAGGGGCCAATGAGAGATAGTGAGGAGATGAAACGGACCAAGACACAAAGACTGCTTACCGCTGTGCAAAGGCCATTCAGATAGATATGCCGCAGAAAGCATGAGAAATTTGACAGGAATTGAAGAATGAACAGTAAATTACCATTTCACAGCAGTGTCATTTGCTCAGATCAATTAGTAACAAGTACACAAGAAGTCTTGTGAATCAAACCACAGTTTCAATTGATTAAGCACACAAAAAGCTAAGATGAAAAGCAGATCTGAACATTGTAATTACTTGAATTAAATTCATCAAATCTGCTTCAGCACTCTGAGATAAACTGTATTAACTGCTCTATATCGTTCTTTTATTTTGGCCAAGACAAGCTACGTTGGGTGACTTCATTGGCCTTAATAGATCTTTGCCAAAGCAAGGAATAGGTACAGTGAAGTAAGATGATGCATCAGCATTGGGTAGTATTTGACAGTAACTTGAAAGTCAACATCACTAATGGAACAATATTGAGGTTAAGCATGGATAGCAATGCAGGAAAATACATGATCATTCAATATATTATATGGGATTGGAAAATGTAGCAACAACAGCAGCTGGCCTTAGCCAATAAGTAGGCTCAGGGACAAGGATCCTCTTTACATGTTACGCATCAACAGAAAAAAACAGGTGAAAGGAATAAGGAAAAAAGAAAACATGATTTGAAGATCCCGATTAACATGTCGTCAAGCACCTAAGCCCTCCACAGGTACTCAGGACCACATTAAACACTCCCGCTAACTTATATAGAATCAGTTCCCAATCTCCCATTACTTCACAACAGTCCCTTCTCCACAAATCAACCGTACATCCTAGAACAAGTCAAGCACGAGATGCAACAGAATACAGGGCTTGCTTTTCTTCAGTTCTATGCGATCTTATTTCTCATAGCCAATCTATGAGATGGTCCAAAGACCTCCCGCAGAAATCAAACAATATACAATCTTGTATAGAGAAATGAGGGACAAACATTAGCCCAGGCTTTTTACCAAAAAGAAAAAAAAACATCAGCCCAGGCTCCAAACTATTTTTGGCATTTCACTGGTTATAATGGTACAACAGTGCCCCAGGTAGCTCACTTTAGAATGGATTTCTATCACAAGTAGAACATATGAAATATTAGAAAGCATACATTTCACCCACCATGCTTCCCCACAGCAAGATAAGAATCTAAACCGATCCCAGGTAAAGCAAAAGTGGAAATCAGATAGCGAAACTCCACCGAATTGAAAAGCATACATTTCATCCACCAAGCCTCCTAACCGTAAGATAAGAATCTAAACCGATCCCGGGTAAAGCAAAAGCGGAAATCAGATAGCGAAACTGCACTGAATCATTAACTTAATTCATGATTTCATTGAGCAAGTCTAGAACAACAGCAACGCAGGGTACTCCGTTCAACACATTCCACTTCTCTGAGGCTATCATAATCCACATATAACACAATCAGCCAATCCACGCTATCAAACGTATACCAGAACAGCAAAAACATCGAAGCCCTAACCCTTCACCCCAAAAAAGAACACTCGGGAACTCTCTTCAAGTCTGGGAAGTCACATGCAGAGCCTTGTTCTTAAACCGATACCTCGGAGCCCTAGGGATGACCTGGCTCGGCCCCATGTGGAGCTGCCCCGGGCTGTCCGTCATCGGGGGCCCGTCGTCGTAGACGTGGCCGACGACGCGGCCGCAGGGGTTGCAGATGATCTTGGTCCGCGTCCGCTGGATGCCCCAGTAGTTGAGGGTCTCGAAGAAGGGCCTGATCTTGTCCTCCTTCTCGAACCGGAACTTGGAGGCGTCGACGGAGGAGAAGGAGAGGGAGTCCTTGTTCCCGGCCTCGAAGTAGAAGTCCGGCGGGTAGAGGTGGCCGCTGCTGAGGTTGAGGTTGGCCCCGCACTCCTTGCAGGTGTAGATCGACGCCATTGAAGACGATGAAGATGAAGATGAAGAACTGGTCACGAAGAAGAAGAAATGAAGATCCGCGTAAGCGTTTGACTACGGGGAAGGAAGAGACCGAATTGCCTTATCGTCTTCGGCGCGTAAAGTCGTTTGGGGCCGACCTGTTTATAACAGACGATTCTTATAGAAATCGTCCATCCATTAAACGACGCCGTCGCGACCATCTAGAAATTAGAATAATGTCGCACTGCAAAAAAAAGAAAAATTAATTAATTCTCTCGTGAAAATACCCATTCACTTTTTAATTGAAAAACCGATTTCGCGAGCTCTATCTTTCTATTTATAATAAAATGTAAGCTTGTCGGACGTTCCGACTGCTACTAAAATATCCGATTATCCCGATTTATAATGCGAGTTAAACTATCTCGAACTCAAATTTTGGAACGAGAGCCGACAACATATCTCAAATTAGAGGCAGTATGATTAGGGGGCCCTCAGTATCATGCGTGTGTTAATTCCGATGGTATATCAAATATTCACTTTGTTACAGTAGAAAATATATCTTTTCGGGTGATAATGAGCTCGACTTAGGTGAGTGTACCACGGATCAGGCAAGTCATGGGCAAAGGTCAGTCAAACATGTAATTCGTTTGCATTCTGAAATTTGGAGATGAGATCCTTACATGGACCAGCCCGACAAGCTTGGACAACAAACCCAGGTTCCCCAAATTCGAATGATAAAAGCTTGGCGACTCTGCTTTTGGTGGGAAAGGAAAGGAAGAACGGACATCGACAGAGCAAACTTTGAATGAGAAAAGTGAGCAAAAGGACCTTCGCTTGAGGGACGGCTTACGATATGACGGATTCCCCAAACTCCAGATTGCATATACGAAGCATTACGGCTGGCTTGTCTATACGTCCAGCGTGAGATTCTTGGCCTGTAGAATTGGATACGAACGATGTCAAAGAACAAGGAGACAGAATCTCTCCTGGTTTCACATTTGTGGTTGCTTCGAGTCTTTAGATCGCGAAACGATAGAAAAAACATTCATGCTAGTGCAGCATCGAATTCTCCAAGAGACTACGACAATCCGACTATATGACAATGGGGTTGAAACACGACCTGACACCTCGAGAGTTCCTAAAGTACGGCCATGGCAACAAGTACGGAGAAAGTAATCATCCCCGATCGTTGTCCGCTCTAGATTCAGACGACCGTCATTTGCTCTAGATTCGAATGAGTGAAGCGTGGTCCGGCAAGATTTGTTCTGTTTCGATTCTACCTCCAAGCTAAGCATGGGTTACTGAGTGATTCGGTCTCCAAGGAAGCATGCCTTCTCGCTTCATGACTAGGTTTTAACCCGGACCTGAACGAGCACGGTCTGCTTATTTCTTATCTAATTTCAGACACAATCATCATAAAGAAGGCCAGGTGAATCCTCATATACCCCACCCACAATGATTGGTGAAGACCCGTTACTCAATTCTGGCCGGCCAAAAGAAAGTTCATTTACCTGAAGGAATCATTATTCTGTCAACCACTCCAATTTTCTCCTTTTCTGCTATGCCTACTTAATGAAAAGAACAAGAATTAAGGATTCCAGAACCATAAAATTGCCTAACCAATAGTGCAAACCTGATGGAGAAGGGGAAGCCAGGGAAACTGAAAGGCATGTTGCTCTAGTTTCTGCCTAAAACGGCGCCTGCAGTTACCTTCCAGAGCCCGCCAACCAGTCCCGGAAAGGGCACTCCCGGGAAAGTGCTCTTGGTTCCTGCTGTGTCGATAATCCCGAAGGATGCTAAGAAGACTGAAGAATGGAAGCTTTGACACCCGGGAACCTGGCTCCCCAATAGTTTCGTGCATAGGACAAGTGGAGAAGAAGAGGAAAAGAACAAGGCTAAGCAGGCGCAACAGGCAGGACTTGCCTCCGACAGAAGAAACCAGACTGGAAGAAAAACGTCCCAAAGACGTAAAGAAAAATAGTCATTCATCCCCAAAATTTCAGCTCTTCAAGAAGGCAAAACACGGGCAAATAACGCCCTTGGGTCTGGAGAAGGTGCCCTCCCTGGCAAATGTGAAGAAATTTGCAAGTGGACGCGGTGCACTGACCAACTTCAACTGGAGGGATCGCGGTGCAGCAGTGGTTCCAGATTGTTTGGTTGACGAAGAGGTAGAAGGGGTGAAGAAGAAGATTATACCCCATTCTGCACCCATTGTGCTTGGCAGAAATGAAATGGTACTAGAGCCCTAGAAAGAGAAACTTGTGGAAGCGAAGAACCATGGCTCCTCCACCACCACTTCGGCTGCAAATCGATGATTCAGTGAATCTGGACTGAATGATCAATTTTTTTTTTTTTTTTTGGTAAGGAAAGGTTATATTTGTCTAGAATGATCACCAATTAACAGGATACAACAGGTGCATAACATGCTTTTTATTTAGTTATACATATTAGCCCCGTCCCAACACATGCTTTCGACGAAGAATTTTGATGTCCTCAACTCCAGTTGGGCAAATAACGGATCGAATCTAATGATATTAAACAATAAGGGTAAGGTTGATGAGATTAATCCCAGTGAGTCCAAGACGAAGTGGGTGAAGTAAAGCAAAATAGTTCGGCAGAAATTTTGTTGACCAAAGGATGAAGACCAAGAGGAAAGACTGGATCAAAAGTCAAAAGACCTCATAAATAAACGATAAAGTAAAACAGAGGAACCAACGCAAGTAATAGTTGAGCAAAATCCAAGGGCATATGCTGATGAGGACAACAGGGAGTTGGACATGATGGTGCTTGTGTCTATTTTTTGTTGGTCATATCTAAAATTCCAAAGTTTGGATAGTGATACAGGTGCGCAGAGGAAATGCAAAAAAGTCTGGAATGAGATTCTTTTGCCCATCCTTTACTGTTTTGCTTAGTTTTTGGCATGAAATTACCGATAGGAAGTTGTGAGTTCCGTAATCCTCAACCGCAAAGTCCATTAATGTGGAATAGCTTGATCTTGACCAATATGTAAAACCAGCAGACACTTTTGCCCATCTTTTACTATTTTGCCTAGTTTGGTAAGAAATTACCAAAGGAAGTTGAAGTTTTGGAATCCTCAAGAGCACAGTCAATTATTGTGCAATGGCTTGATCTTGACCCATATGCAAAACCATCAGACAGCAAGAAGGATTAAATGTTTGCCAACTAAAGATGACAAAAATAAAAGCCAAAGAAGAAGATATCGAACTAAGCCTCTAATCAAGGAACCAAGTCATGTGTTAAAATGGGTCTTCACTGTATCACGCATATGCATAGCAGCGACGGTGAAAGTGACAAACCAATCCTTTTAACCATGTATGATTGAAACAAAGACACCATGTACTCTGCTCTGTCTTTGTTCATTGAACTCGAACATGAAAAATGGGTTGAAGTGATTGTCTCTTGATCTTAGAACATCGGTAAGCCTCATCTTTCTGTCTAATTACATTCAAGCCATAACTAATTCTTCATCTTCCATTCCCTCCAAACTCTTGAGAGTTTCAAAGATCTCCTGCGCATAGGGGCGGCACTCGTCCTGAACTCCAAAAAGTGTGGTGAATAATGCTCCCGATCTCAACCAAACTACTACCAATTGGCTTCCTTATCTCCTTCTCTTTCAGCAGCTTCCTTGCTCTGGCAACCATTGGCCCCCCCGGTTTGCAAGATTGCAACCTTTCAGCGTTGGCATGATATGTCGGGTGCCTCGGCAAATTTTTTTCAACTTAAGTATGGAAGGTTGCTGGTTCAAATCTCACAAATCATATATAGATTGTTTTGGGTCGAAATTATCTTATATGTATGTTACATGTTTGTATTTAACCAGTTCGTGAGATTTTCTTTTTTTGTCGGAAAGAGCTTTTATTCGCAAACTACTGAAAATCAAAGGGGCCCATTAGAGTAAGAGGCCCTCGTTACAAAGCAGAGCCTATAAGTCAGATCACGACAATCGCTGGTAAGCGGCCTCCCTTCCCGCCGGACTTGATCTTGCTCTGGCCAAACCACTTTATTCATTGTTCTTCAGAACAGTCCGTGTTTCCCCTCCGGCAGATACTTCAGGGCTTCGTTTAGGGCTAAGGTTTCGGCGTGAAACGCAGAGGCAGCCTTCACCGTTTTCGCAAAACCGTCAACAATGCTTCCCGTGCAGTCGCGGCATATGGAAGCGATCGCTCCATCCGGAGCTCCTTCCTCGAACGATCCATCTTATGTTAACCTGCGGAGCTCCCGTTCTCGGTGGAGTCCCAGATCTGAGGTTGGTTTCAGCTACTCTGATCCGTGGGTTTGCTGTTTGTGTTTCACTTACTGAAATTGGTTCGCTCGACCTTTACTTCCCCTAGAGTGCTTCTCGGGTCTGGAGATTGTCGTCTAAAGATGAAACCATGAGACTGGTTGCCACGTGCTCAAGCGACGGTGATGTTGCTGCTGTCTCCGTGAGTTTTAGTAACCATATGTCTATACTAGTTAAACCCACCCTTGTGATTTGCAGGTTCAGCGATGGGTCTAAGCAGATTTGTCTTGCCCAGGGACAGAGTATGTTCCGATGTTACCACTTCTTGTTTGCAGAGCGAGCAAATTGGTTCAGGTATAATCTTCCTTTTCCGTATATCGCATTCTGACATAGACTCCATAGGAGTATTTGGACTGGTCTGCATATCCCATGGAAAGAAGACGAGGCTTGAAGGCGCTGGTGCCTTGACTCTGTTTCACACAATTTATTGTTTAACCACTTTTCACTGTAAATGCTCCTGAAGTTGTGCCTTTTCAAACCAATTGATCATTTGTACAAGTCATCTATACAATGAATACGATCACAAGAACTAATGATCCACCCACATCAAAGATCCCTGCTAAGTTATTTTGTGTCACTCCGTCAAGAGATTTGGAAGTGCCGCTAAACCCTCGGAGCTGGATTGGACAGCGACTGCCTTACAATATTGACCTAATATTGACCTGGGAATATATTAATACAAATACAAATACAAAGTTCACACAAGCATCACATGGCTGTTGATGCTTGTGAGTCCACTTGTTTCTCAACATTCGCAATAAGTCCTTAGACTTCACATTTACATTTTAGATTAAGCACTATAAGTTTGTCCCATCTCCCAATAAGATTAATGGCTTCTTGCCATACAATTCCTTAGTAAATTCGTTATTTGGATCATCTATCCTTACCGTCAGCAATCAGGAATAATTAACTATTGAATCTTGGTAAATAATTACAAAAATCAAATTGTAGCCCAACATATACACGAACAGGAAGTATGGCATTGTTGCAATGTGTTAACTCAACGAGAGATGATAGCAGTTAGGAACTGGGCTTAGCAAAAAGCAAATTAAAGAAAGAACTCGTTAATCACATGACGGGATGTGCTTAATTCGTCTCAAGAACTCGACAAAAAACAGTTGAAACGCATGCTGGATCACATTTTTGAAAGATTACCCATGATCGAATTCGACACGCCTACTGGGTCTGCAAGAGAGAGGGAGAGGGGTTGAAGCTGGGTGTGTTCAGCGTCGTGTTTCAGATGAAGCGGTTAGCTCTTGTCGGAATGTCCATGGCAGGCGCAGTGAAAACCGAGAGTGACTTGTTGAGAGCTCTTACGCGAAGATTTTCCTGAGCGAGACACGAAGCTGATCAAGGCAAAATCACAGTTAACAGAAAGTAGTCCGTTCTTTGGCATCACCTCTGCAATCACGTATTTCCAACATCTGCAGTTCAAACTGTTCCTGCATGCGAATCACGTACACACACTCCATGGTAAGTATCTTTCGTTTCATGTTTTTCTCTTTTTTTTTTGGCTGTTTTGCGGAGCAAAAACACTACGTAAATGGCCATAAAACATATTCGGAAATTCGGACATTTAGAGCCCGTTTGCAGTAGTTATATTATATCTTTTGTTTGCTTTTAAGATTTAGAGTAATCTTTTCTTTTTTCTCCTCAAAATCTAGAACATTATTTATATTTCAAAAAGTCAAAAAGTTTCATGCGGATTAACATGTCAACATTTATATAATTAAAATTGTGAGTATTTTTTTCTATTCTTTCCTCGTTATTTTTTATTTCAAAAAAATTTATACAAAATGCTTATTGGATTTATGCATGCGCGGAACCTATCACTTAGCTAGTGAGCATTATAGCGCGTGTAGGTACTAATGTAATATTTAAGTTACGGGGAATTAAAAGTTGAAAAATTACTTAGATTAATATCTATGGACCTTATAGTTAGTGCAAAGCCGACATATAGTAATTTCACGCGGGTCCAACAACGCATTAAATCAAAGATGTCACGCCTGCCCCAATGACTAAGGCCCAAACATTAGGGCCCTCCTATTTTGGCAACATAATTATGCCTATTTGAGAATACATGAACCTTAGTCTATTAATTTTTGCGCTAATACCATAAAAAAAATATGAAAATGATGCACTCGTGCAACGTTTACTCTGAACTAATTTTCGAGTCATAAAAAACTCAAAACGGATATACATGTACCGCATTTATTCCAAACTAAATTTCGTTTCATAGAAAATCTTAAATAGGTACATCCATGCCGCATTTACTTCAAACCGATACACCCGTGCCACGTTTACTCCAAACTTTGAGATATTTTGTGACATGAAAATCAGTTTAGGGTAAATGTGACACGAATGTACTAGTTTGAGATGTTTTGTGACACGAAAAACTAATTTGAGGTTTTTTGTGACACCTAAATTAGTTTGAGATAAATGTGGCAACGAATGAATGTACCACTTGAAGATTTTTTGTGATACTAACCTTTAGTTTTTTTTTCTTTTCCATTTTCTTGAAGTTAAGCAACCCTAAAAGTCACAAAAAAAAATTAAATACTTAAATATATAAATAAAGAGAGAGGGACCAATTTGCCAAATCCTATATCCCACGAGAATTGGCTCAGTTGTCCTAATTTCTCATTGTATAAGACGCCGTCATGTTCCATATTTCATCCTAAACTTCGATTTAGCTGCTTTGGAATAACATCAATTAAATTGAGTTAGCTCCCGAACGTCCCCATTTGGAGGCTCTACAATCATTTTATTTAATCTTATTTATTTTTTTTACTATACTAAATTAGCCGTTTTGCTATGCAATCCTTGATTAGATGGACCCCGAGTGTCATGACTCTCACATTTTGCTACGCAATGTACACACGACAAAGGTCCAAATTGACCCCTAAATGGCGTACGAGTTTTTGCCGCCTATGCTCCACCTCTCGGTGTTTGTCCAGGAAATTCAACACAAAAATCACAGGACTGCATCGGGCTTATGTTCTTACCTTGTTATAACCGGTGCTGTGGTTTAGGAAAAAATTGCAGTCGATAATCGTATTCGTAATTATTAGTATCAGAGAATTTACTTCCCGGATATCTAAAATTATACATCCTCTAATGAATCGATTCAATGCATCACTTTGTCGTCGTGATCCGTATATGTAGGATGGTGGGCGATGAGTCCCTACGTATATGGAAGATAGAGCCGCAGTGATGGATATTTGATGCTTTCATGCGTAATTATGAACACTGTCCTTAAGGTATTATTTGCTCCTATTATTGTTGCTATTAGGTTTGAAACGAATATACCTCTAGAATATACGCCAAAACCGTAGAGAAAAGAGTTCAACAATTATTTAATTTCTCTCTCGGAATTTTATCTTGAATGCGTTGTTAAAGTTATGTGTATGAAAAGAGAAGAAAAGAGAGTTTCGAAGAAGAAGTTGTTAATAATATGAACAGTTCTGGTTATGTGTGATTTGGTATCTATTCACAGATAACTAGTTACTACATCTCTTGGAAATAATACATTATACCCAACCGTCATTACCCTTATAACTTCCTTCCATAATCACTAGTAGCCTTTTTTCATAACAAGAGTCGCTTATTTTCATAACCAAGAGTTGCGTCTTTTCTTAACAAGAGTCACCTCTCTCATGATAACAAACTATTTCAAAAGAGTCTTGTTCTTAAATCTATATCTCGGAGCCATGGGGATCACCTGGCTCGGCCCCATGTGGAATTGCCCCGGACTATCTGTCATTGGAAGCCCGTCATTGTAGACGTTACCGATGACGCGGCTGCAGTGGTTGCGGATGATTTTGGTCCGCCTCCACTGGATGCCCCAGTAGTTGAGTGTCTCGAAGAAGGGCCTGATCTTTTGTCCTCCTTCTCGAACCGGAACTTGGAGGCGTCGAGGGAGGAGAAGGACAGGGGGTCCTCGTTCTCGGCCTCGAAGCAGAAGTCCGGCGGGTAGAGGTGGAGGGTGCTGAGGTGGAGGTTGGGCCCACATTCCTTGCAGGTGTAGATCGACGCCATTGAAGACGATCGATGATGATGGAGAATTGATCACAAAGAAGAAGAAGAAGAAGAAAGAAAAGAAAGAAAGAAAAGAAAGAAATGAAGAATGCGCATGCGTTGACTTCGGGGGAGATCGAATTGCCTTTCGTCTTCGGCACGTAAAGTCATTTACGACACTGTCCGGACCATCTAGAAATTGGATCAATGTCGAAATGCGAAAGAATTAATTGGCAGAGGGATATGACATACTTATTTAACCGGTCAAATGTAATTTTTCTCATGAAAACACCCATTTGCTTTTAATTTAAACTGATTTTATGAACTAGTTTTCATATTTTTAATAAAAGGTAGGGATAATGACACAAAAAGCCCCTGAACTTTAGCTCAATATGTAATTTGATTCTTAAACTTTTAATTTGTTCAATATAGTCCCTAAAGTTTAGCCTAATGTTCAATATGCTCCCCGAACTTTTAATTTGTTTATTGTGATCCCTGAACTTTTGGTACATGTTCAATTTAGTCCCTGAACAGTATGAAAATGTTCAATATAACTGCATTAAGCCAAAATTCATGGATTATTTGTGTCATTTTCCCTCCAATATAAGCTTGTCAAAATACTTTAACTATTGAAATATTCAATTGCCCTAATTCATAATACGAACTGAATCATCCCGAACTTGAATCTTGGAATGAGAGTTGACACCAAATCTCAGTTAGAGACGATACAATTAGCGGGTTCTTGATATCAAGTGTATGTTGTTATGATGGTATATAGATTAATCATTTTGTTATGGTAGGATATATAATTATACCTTGACCTCACGAAATATTTCACTCGCACCGCGGATCAGGTAAGTCATGAACTAACACCCCTGTGAGTGAGTCAAACACAATGGATTCGCTTGCAATTTGTAATTTGGGGTCGAATCCCGGCCCGGCCGGTACTACCCGGCAAGCTTGGACAACAAACCCCGGTCACCAAGCAAGGACCCAGTTTGGCACTATGCTTTTGGTGGGAAAGGAATGGACGAAACGACATTGACAGAGCAAAATTCAAATGAAAAAGTAAGCAAAAAGGCTTTTACTTGAGGGACGGCCTCCAATATGACGGATTCCGCAAACTAAAGCTTTGCATATACAGAATATTACAAAACACAGACGGCTGGCTTGTCTAAACGTCCAATGTGAGATGCTTGGCCTGTAGTATCGGATACGAATGAATGATGTCAAAGAATAAGGAAACAGAATCTCTCCTGGTTTCACATTTGGGATTGCTCTTAGATCGTGAAACAATAGAAAACATCCTATGCTAGTGCAGCGTCGAATTCTCCAAGAGACTATGACAATCCGGCTATACGATGATGGGGTTGAAATGACATACTAAGCTGGACGCAACTAATGCACGCGAAAATGACACTTTGAGAGCCCATGACCGTGGCAACAAGTGTGTAGAAAGTGATCATCCCAAATCATCATTCGCTCTAGATTCAAATGACCATCATTCGCTCTAGATTCGAATGAGTGGAGCGTGGTCCGGCGAGATTTTTTCTGTTTCGATTCTACCTCCAAGCTAAGCATGGGTAACTGAGTGATTGGTCTCCAACAAAGCATGCTTTCTCGCTTCATGACTCGGTTTTAACCGGGACCTGAACGAGCACGGTCTGCTGATTTCTTATCTAATGCAGACACAATCATCATAAAGAAGGCCAGGTCAATTCTCATGTACCCCCACCCACAATGATTGGTGAAGACCCGTTACTCAATTCTGGCCGGCCAAAGAAATGTTCATTTGCCTGAAGGAATCATTATTCTGTCAACCACTCCGAGTTTCTATTTCCTGTGTTATGCCTACTTAATGAAAAGGTCAACTGACTCGTTCTGCCACTTCCTAAGGCCTTAGCTCTCTTGTCGTCGTTACACCTCCCACCGCGTTCTATATATATGTATATATACTCTGTCTAGAACAAAAATTAAGGATTCCAGAACCGTAAAATTGCCTGACCAATAGTGCAAACCTGATGGAGAAGGGGAAGCCATCGAAACTGAAAGGCATGCTGCTCAAGTTTCTGCCAAAAAGGGCACCCGCAGTTACCTTCCAGAGCCCGCCGATCAGTCCCAGAAAGGCCACTCCCGGAAAAGCGCTCTCGGTTCCTGCTGCGTCGATAATCCCGAAGGATGCAAGAAGAAGACTGAAGAATGGAAGCTTTGACGCCCGGGAACCTGGCTCCCCAATAGTTTCGTGCATAGGACAAGTGAAGAACAAGAAGAAAAAGACGAGGTTAAGCAGGCTCAGCAGGCAGGACTTGCCTCCGACGGGCGAAACCAGGTGGGATGAAAAACGTCCCAAGGAGGTAAAGAAAAATAGTCATACATCTACAAAATTTCAGCTCTTCAAGGTGGCAAAACGGGGGCAAAAATCTGATGTTGCTGACAATAGTAAGCCTTCGGGTCTGGAGAAACTGCCCTCCCTGGCCAATGTGAAGAAATTTGCAAGTGGACGCGGTGCACTGACCAACTTCGACTGGAGGGATCACGGTGCAGCAGTGGTTCCAGATTGCTCGGATGACGAAGAAATAGAAGGGGTGAAGAAGAAGATCATACCGCATTCTGCACCCATTGTGCTTGGCAGAACTGAAATGGTACTAGAGCCCAAAAAAAGAGATAAATTTGTGGAAGAGAAGAACCACAGCTCCTCCGCCACCGCTTCGGCTGTAAATCTGTTAGATGATTCAGTGAATCTGGACTATATCACCATATGTACCCTGTTTAACATTATATTTGTATTTCGACCAAAAAAAAAACATTATATTTTTACGAGAATTTGCAAGAAAGCGCAATTAAATGTCCAGTATAATCATCTCAAGAGGTGCACATAACATGCTTTTTATTTAGTTATACATATTAGCCCTGTCCAAACATTTTTCTTTTTAAACTAGAATAGCATGAAGCGTTCGTAATTATATAGCCTAGCATTTTTCTTTTTTGCTGAAAAGTTTAGCTTCAAAGTTACCACCAAAACAATGCACCCGAAAATTAGCAGCATAAAATTTTGTTTCAGCCAAGCTTTTCACAGAGTGAAATGGAATAAAAAGTTTATTTTGGCCATGCTTTTTTACAGAGTGAAATGGCATAAAACTCAATATCAGCTGCAACCAGCATCTTGACGCATCTCTTAGGGTCTCAATCCCATTGCGAACTAAAGTGTAAAAAAATTAGTCCATGCACATAATCCAACCGTCGCAGAAATTACAAAAGCTTTCCTCTTTAATTGTCGTCAGAGCTAACTAGGATTTGATCGCAGCTTGGTTCGCCGGTGAACAAGTGATCAAGCTTCTATAGTCAAGCAAAAATTCAAGCTCAAAAAGTATATAATTGAAATCAGAAGTAAAATATCCAGAGGATGTCATGACATGTGAGTCAGACACTCTAACAAACATTGATCCAGCAATATAAAAGAAGCTTTGAATGAGTTAACTATGAATATTATATTCCACTTGGATTTCGCCTTGCGAGGTTCTTATATTCAGTATAAAAATTGGAAGTCCCATGACCATTTAAACGACAAATAAATAAGAGATTTGGTGCGATGCAATACGTTCAACGAGGGAGTGAGGAATATGTCAGAACTTGAAACTGTCTCAAAGAAATATTTTTGGCAGGGCTTCCAGCCAAGAAAGGAGTGATGAACAAAAATAACTGTTGCGGAAATACATTTCTCCAAAGTACCCAGGAGGAATGCACTATCTTCGGTGGTTGCTTTGCAAATTTCTGCCTATCATTTCTTTACCTATAAAACAATAAAAATAGAAACACGAGGGACAGACCAGAGCTTAGAAAACTGACAAAGCTCCGATAATTTCTTTAATGCGTCGTAACTGGTACAGAATGCAAGAACCTGTCAAAACATAATCTGCTGAGGTGACTCATGAACCGTTGAGGACTTCAAAATTCTTTGTCAAAAGCATGCGATTGGAAGGATAGTTATAAACAGTTCATAAGTCACCCTCAGCCAAACTGAAGTCCTCAACTTCAGTTGGGCAAATAATGGATCAAATTTACTGATGTTAAATAATATGGTAAGGTTGATGAGATCAATCGCAGTGTGTCCAAAACGAGGTGGGTGAAGTAAAGCAAATCAGTTGGGAAATTTTGTGGATCAAAGGTCTAGACGAAAGACTGGATCCAAAATATTAAGACCAAGAAGAAAGACTGGATCAAAAGTCAAAAGACCTCATAAACATACGATAACATAAAGCAGAGGAATCAACACAAGTAATATTTGAGCAAAATCCAAGGGTATGTGCTGATGAGGTCAACACGGAATTGGACATGATGGTGCTTGTGTCTTTTTTTTGTCGGTCATATCTAAAATTCCAAAGTTTGGATTGTGATACAGGTGCACAGAGGACATGCAAAGGTCTGAAATGAGATTCTACTGCCCATCCTTTACTATTTTGCTTAGTTTTTGGCATGAAATTTCCAAGAGGAAGTTGAAGTTCTGTAATCCTCAACAGTAGGTTCATTAATGTGGAATAGCTTGATCTTGACCAATATGTAAAACCAGCAGACACTTTTGCCCATCGTTTACTATTTTGCCTAGTTTGGTGAGAAATTACAAAAGGAAGTTGAAGTTTTGTAATCCTCAAGAGCACAGTCAATTATTGTGCAATGGCTTGATCTTGACCCATATTAACCATCAGACAGCAATAAGGATTAAATGTTTTCCAACTAAAGAAGACAAAGATAAAAGCTAAAGAAGAAGATATCGAACTAAACCTCTAATCAAGGAACCAAGTCATTCGTTCAAATGGGTCTCGACTGTATCACGCATATGCATAGCAACGACGGTGAAAGTGACAAACCAATCCTTTTAACCATGTATGATTGAAACAAGACATCTACTTTGTCTTTGCTCATTGAATTATTGAACATGAAAAGTGGTTCAAAGTGATTGTCTCTTGATCTTGGAACATCGGTAAGCCTCATTTTTCCGTCTAATTACATTCAAGTCCTAACTAATTTTTTGTCTTCCATTCCCTCCAAACTCTTGAGAGTTTCAAATATCTCCTGCGCATATGGGTGGGACTCATCCTGCACTCCAAAAGTGTGGTGAATGCTCTCGATCTCAACAGAACTACAACCAATTGGCTTCCTAATCTCCTTCTCTTTCAGCAGCTTCCTTGCTCTGGCAACGTCCTGCCAGCGCCCTGCATCTTCATACATCTTTGCCAGTAGTATGTACCGGCCAGCATTATCAGGATCCAGCACAAACAATTTCTCCGCGCCGCTTTTTCTGCAAGTTCTATATTATTATGCACCCTAGAAGCACCAAGCAGGGCACCATATACATGTTTCCCTGCAGGAATGGGCATAGTTTCTATGAGTCTGGCCGCTTCGTCAAGTAAGCTGGCCCGGCCCAAAAGATCAACCATGCAAGCATAGTGCTCCTCGGTTTTTTTGAATTCCATATGCTTTCATACTGTGAAAAATTTCCCACCCTTTTGAGATGAGTCCCGCATGACTACAAGTAGATAATACACACAAGAACATCAATCCATCAGGGCACAGGCCAAGCTCTATGACTTTCGAGAACATGTCGAGTGCCTCATCTGAGTGACCATGCATTCCATAGCACCTTATCATCGCATTCCATACAACAATATTCTTGTCGCAAACTTGATCAAAAACATCTCTTGCAATTTTAACATGCCCGCAATTTCCATAGATTGAAATGAGCCCACTAGCGAGAAAAGCATTTACTTCCATACCCGACTTCATGATGTAAGCATGAATCCAAAAACCTAAGTGTATTGCCGCTGCTTGAGCACATGCAGGTAGAATTCCAACAAGAGTTGCGTCATCAGGCACAAAATTGTGCTCATGCACCATTGCACGAAAAAGCTTTATTGCTTCACCAGCATACCCATTTGAACTATAACCAGAAACCATGGAATTCCAGCTGACAATGTCCTTCCTAAGGATTTCACCAAACACTACTCTAGACATTTCAATCGCCCCGCACTTGGCATAAAACGCCAAAAGAGCATTCCCAACATATAAATCCAAGTCAAACGCCAACTTCACGACGTGGGCATGAATAACTTTACCTCTCTTCGTACATTTCATGGCACCGCAAGCCTTCAGCACAAATGGAAACGTGTATCTGTTAGCAGAGACGCAGCTTAACCGCATGTGGCAGTACACGTTCAATGCTTCCTCAAAAGGACCCGAGTTCGCATAACCCCGGATCATCACATTCCACAAGAAAACATCTCTCTCCGACAATTTATCGAACACCTTACGCGCGTCGCCCATGTTCGGCGCACCGCGGCCGCCATAGGCCCCGACCAGCTTCGCTGCGAGAAATGGGTTCTGCTCAAATCCCCCGATTAAGATCTGGGCGTGTATCCTTTTGAGGCACGAGCTGCTTCGGCAACGTTCCAACATGTACGTATAGTCATACGAGTCTCTGTTCCGGATGCCTTTGCACGCCCTCCCATGGAAGTAGAATCTGATCGCTTTCCACGTCGCAGCGGAGACGAACGGGTGCGTTAGCCTTCCTCGTGGGCCCAGCAGATGCATGGGTCTCGATGGAACATCACAGGCCACTCTCTGTCAGCATTCCGCGCGTTCTTCTGGATGAACGAGGAGGCTTTGAGGCGATGTGTGCAACTCTCTCTGGTGCTGTGGCTCCATTCGCGAACGCCGAGGCCGAAAGCACCCGCCAGTCTGGCGTCCGAAAGGTGACGGAAGGGATCGCGAACGATGAATGTCCCACTCGCATGGACAAGGGGTCGGTCGGGATTTGGAAGACTCCGCGCGAGCCTTGGCTGAACGGAAAATGAGGATTCACTGTTGTTACACCCATTCCTCCGCCAAGTACGTGAATAATAGCGTACGTAATTTATTTTAATTAAAATTTTCTTATTTCGTAAATAATATTATAACGAGGAGAAAGTAAATACGGCTCCGTTCCACGAAAATGAATGGCCGGCGAGCTGGTACTAGCCTCTGGCTGGTCGCCAAAGTCCAATGATCAGCGGGACGGAGAATAAAAGAAAAGAAAAGAAAACAAATTCAAAAAAAAAAAAAAAAATAAAAATATATTAAAATTATTAAAAGTTGGTGCGCCGACAATGGCATGTAGGTCGGCCGATATCTACGTTAGCAATATTCTACCAAAATCAATCGGAACGACTGAATTGACACGATCAAAATATTTATGACTAAATTTGCACAAAAAAATGATTGTAACTAAATTGACACCAATGCAAGAAGTTTTGCATTTTTTCGATACTTTTCCCGAGCAATGCATGTGAAGAGTGAAGGAACTTAAGGTCAATGAGTTAGCAACCAAATGCATTTAGATTTGTATCATTGTTGTGCCTTTGTATTGCGGCCGAAATAAAGAGTGTTTGATGCATTTATCTTTCTTACATATATTGCTTCTATTTTGGCGGAAATTTACAGTAAAGGTATCCCACATACTATTTAGTATTTTTTATCTAGTTTAGTTATGTTCGTGTTGGTCCTGAGCAGGATCTAAAAAGGCTCAAGTAAAGACAGTAGAAGGAATTTCTCGATATGACGGAGGGATTTCCCCATAGGTTCTCTCCGTATTCCTTTTCTCTCAATAAAAAAAATATTGGGAGGGAATTTAGGAGGCCTTCAGATAGGGAAGGTATACTCCACGTTAACTTTGGTTGGTTATCGTCGTGGAGGTAGTATAGTAGCTACCTACACCTTGAGTGACTAGTGAGGAGCTTTGGCTCCTGCTGGTTGGTTTATGCTTCGCACGATATTTGGTAACCGACTTGCTAATCCGCACGCTTAGTTTATGCTTCGCACAATATTTGGCAAACATTGTGTGTTTCAATGAGAAATTGTTCGATTTGACCCATCAGCCTCGAGTTTTGTCCAAGAAAAAGAGCTTTCCGAAGAGGTAGGGGATGAGACCTAGCTCACGAATCACAACTAGCTATTAAGGTTGGGTTTTATATGGGTCTTTTCATGCGATATTATCCTTTGGCCTCAAATATTTATGATTTTTTTTTGTCAAAAAAATATTTATGATTTGAAGCGTGCTCTTATAAGGGAAGAGAAAAATGACAAAAAAATCCCTCAACTTTGGCTCAATATCAATTTGGTTTTGAACTTTTAAACTTTTATAGTCCCGAATTTAATTTGTTCATCGCGTCTTTGGACTTTTTTGTACATGTTCAATTTAGTCTATGAACTATATGACAATGCTCAATGTAATCCTTCATTGAACAAATTAAAAGTTTAGAAATCAAATTATATATTAAGTCAAAATTTAAGGACTATTTGTATCATTATCCCTAAGGGAAGGGGATGGGACCTGATTTACAAGCCTTGTACATTCTTAACTCTCAATTAATGCAGCATTTATCATTCCGTTACTAGTTTTTCTGGCTTTTTACATTTGGAAGTTGCTCGATTGTAGCCTTTCCGAGTTGGCATAACTTGCTGGGTGCTTGGGGCAAAATTTTCAATTTAAGGGTTGAAGGTCACTAATTCAAATCTTACATATTATACGTACATTATTTTGGAGCGAAATTATCTATATATATGTTATAGGCTTGTATTTGACTAGTTCGTGAGAATTGAGAGGTGTTTCATAAAATTTTCAATAGTCAAGTCTTTTGCTTTATAAAAAGAAGATTGAACTTCTGCAGTTATCGGAAAAAAAAAAAATAAATCTGAAGTTGCTACTTGCTAGACTATCAATATTTTGCTTTGCAAGTAAAAGCGCTTTGGTGCCACTCTTTTTTATAAGAAAAGTGTAAAAATTTAAGTTAAAACTTTATGAATTAAGGGTAGGCTCGAGGTGAAAAATACTCTACCCACGTTTCCCCGGTTTTTCGGGCGGAGGGGGACCGAATCCGGTCGGACCAACCGAGCCGGATCCTGTCAAATCGCGGAGCACTCGACCCGACCCAAAAAAAGTCACGCACCTATAAATACTGCTCCGTCTCCGTCGAGTCGTCTCCCTCCTTCCTTCCCACTCTGCAAACCCTAGATTTTGCATCTTCGGGAGGAAGTTTTCGCTCTTGCAGACCTTATCTCGCGCTTCGGCCTCGCTTGCTCCGGCTTCCTTGCTCGATAATGGCAACTCTCTCCCTCCCTCTCTTTCTCTCTGTGTGTTTTCTCGATCTTGTATGTGGGATCTGCGATTGACTGAGTGGCTTTTGCTCTTCTTTCCTTTGATTCTTTGCAGGCGGATTCTCCTCGCAAGAAGTAAGCCTTCGATCCTCCCGGTTTTTTTTTTCGTTCTTTGATTTGCCGACGAATTATATGCCTTGATGGCGCCGTGCGCGCTTCGCGCTCGCAAAAGCGGCGTCCAATTAGCATGATCTAGGTCAGGAATTGCGCGCTTTGGTTTTGGAATGGGCTCTGTCGAAACGTCCGGTGCTCGTTCGTGGCTTCGAACGAGGGAATGGGTAGATCATGTATTTCGTTTGTGAGCTGATGCTCCGGCGAGGGCGATTGTGGGATGCAACTTCGATGTCCGAGTCGAGAAATTAGCATGTGTGGCTTTATTGGCCTTTTAGTGTCTACTGGGATATGCAAGAAGGCATTTTTCCAGGCTAGCTGGTGTTTAAGTTGCTAGAGTTCATTGTTTGAATGATTTAATTCAGGTGTCTGGTCTTCCTATTAATGCTTCAGTCCCTAGATGACTTCAAATGTATTAAGGCAAGCCCATCTCATCAAAAGCAGGTTATATCTCTAGCAACTTGAGCATCAACTAGTCTGGAAAAAATGCGCGTGTTTGCTCTATTTAGTCTTGCTTCCATCATAATATATTAATCATGAGGAGTAAGATCATATCTGTTTTGCTACTAGGGCAATGTGCATTTGTCGTGGTTTGGGCAAATAATGATTCGATCCACAACATGGGAGCAATACATATTTGCTTGCTTTGAAATGTTGACTCCATATTCGCATGTTAATTAGGTATTCAAGATCCCCCTCGCCTTGGAGAGAGCAGTCAAGGTCTAGGTCCAGATCCAGGTCTAGGTCCCCATCCTGGTCCAAGCACCGGCCGAGGTCACAGTCCAGGAGCCGTGGCAGGTATTTGAAGGGTTTGAATTTATTAGTATATGGTGTTATGAGTTTCTGCTCACTGGTCCTTTCATAGACTGAAATCTGGTTTTCTGTTTGTGTGGTATGCCTGTATATTCTGATCCAGATCAACATCCAGAAGTCATGGCAGGTTAGTGTTAGCGCTTCATTCCGTATATTTTAATTCTCACCAGCATGTGTGATACAAGTCGACGTTGATCTTGCTTGCTTTAGTCTGTCTTTTGCTGCCACTCACTTATCCACTTTTGTGAAATTTATATTCAGGGATGAGAACAATCCTGGAAATACACTTTATGTGACCGGTTTGTCCACTAGGGTCACTGAAAGGGAGCTAGAAGACCACTTTTCGAAAGAGGGGAAGGTCAGTAGCTTCATTGGACTGTTCGCATTTCGCATGTTTGTGAACATTGTTTTCCTGTTTGGCATTAGGTGCTGAGTTGACTTTGAATTTTAGGTTGCTTCTTGCTTCCTCGTGGTGGAGCCTCGCACACGCATCTCCCGCGGTTTTGCATTTGTTACCATGGACTCTGTTGAGGATGCTAACCGTTGCGTCAAGTATCTGAATCAGTCTGTCTTAGAAGGAAGGTACATCACTGTTGAGAAGGTAATGTGATATTACAGATCTTGGCGAGTAGTGAGATTTTTTATTACCTAGCTTTCTTCTTAACTTGGAGGTTTTCTGGATACATTCAGAAGACTTTGCGTCAGCTATGTTGGCAGCAACCAAAGATGATGAGTTCATCCATGTCAACTTAAGTGAAACAGCTTGATCAATGGCCGGCTTTAACAGCTTTTCAAAAGCATCTGATCAACTAAACATAGCAACTATATTGCAACAACCATACAACCTCAGCATTCACTTTCAACTCTCAACTAATCAACGGACATTAGCAACAACTTTCTAGTCAGGATTATATGGTATCTCATATCCGGCATCCATTTGTCGGAAAACTAATCTTAAGTGTGTGGCTTTTGTTTCCTTTTATTCCTGTTAACTTCTTTCACACAATTTGAGGTTTTTTTTTTAATTCTTGTCCTTTGGATAGACTATCTAGAAGGATGTACTTTCTTAATGTTTGTGTGGTGATTGAAATTGGCAACAGAGCTTGTAACAGAAGTGATTTGGATGGCCAACCTTTTGAATGATGGCTTTATTTTCTTTAGTTGGGTGCTTTCCATTGGTAATGCATTGTTTATTTCAGTCACGGAGGAAGCGACCGCGGACTCCAACTCCTGGGCAATATCTTGGATTGAAGAGCACCAGGGACCACGGTGAGGATTTTGCTTCCCATTTTTCTGACAATGGCAATAGGTATCTTTTGAAGGTTCTGAGACAAATTTGTACTCTTGCATTGCAAACAGGCTATCGTGGTGACCGTGGTGGTGACCGGAGTGGTGATCGTGGTGGTGACCGGGGTGGTGATCGCGGTGGTGACCGTGGTAGGTATCGCGGTGGCCGGGATGATTATGGGTACCGTAGATCCCCAAGGCGCTCACCATTTCGAGGTGGTCGTGATTATTCTCCCAGGCGCTCACCTTACGGTGGAAGGTCAAGGAGGGACAGATCAAGGTCACCTATCTATTCTCCTCGTGGTTCTAGGTGATTGTTCTTAGGAAAAAGTGTGACCAATTGGCGAGGGATATTTTGGTTGGACTAGGTGTGACTTGTTACTGGGGTGTCTTCTAAAGGTGTACGAAACAGTTGCTCTTCATGTCTCTTTGTTAAGCTCATGCGTCGTACTTTAGAACTTGTTGATCGATGATCTGTAATATGAAGTTGTATTTTGCTTTATGAAGTGTGGCATGATGTTTTGCAATAATATAATATGGTGTTTCCAGATTCTTTTTGTTGAAGCACGAGAGCATATTTTGCATGCCAGTTACCACAGCTGTTGAAGACGGGCCATATCATCATGTCTTGGTGTCAATAGCAGGATTGTGGTGTTTTCTAATGCTTATTAATTGGATATGAGCTATGTTTGGGATTGTCTACCCGAGTATTGGAAGGCTCTTCCTTTTTAGCAATCGAAACTAAAAGGGTCCTTAAATGATCCTTTTGTGGTCTATGCCTCTGAGGCAATACCCTATGGTTATGATTGGTTGTCTAGATTACAGGTCTGGGTTAATAGGATGTGAAATATAAGGATTTTGATATATTTTGTTGATTGGTGAATTGCAGTAATAGAGTTGGATATTTACCTATGCTGTTAATTTGGTAGGAATTGCGATATCAATATAAATATACAAACGGAAATGATAAGAATCTTTTATGATTAATCTAAATCTCAAACAACAGAGGAGCTCATTAATAGCAGTCTTGGGCTATAGAATTAACTAACAAGAAATGTCAATGGGGCATGGCGAAATTGACAAGACAGATCAGCGAAAGAATATCAAATTCAGTAAGTGAGAATAAGCATCATCATTTAACGTTGAGATGAGATTTTGAAAATTATAGCTCGTTAGTGGAGAGTTAAGGAGGGACTTCGATTCCCTTGTTGCTTTCATGAAGCTTTTGCGTGAATCAGAGAATTACGGAGGGAGTTTGTGGTAGGGTAAGAAAATAGCTTTTATACTATCCATAGAAGAAACTTTATTCACTCTTATCTCAACTTCACCCGGGATAATTTTTATTCCGTTATATTTCTTTTATGTCCGGTTTTATTCTATCTAAACATAGTCTATGTCATTATGACTTTCATCCCAATTACCAAATGTAGTCTACGTAGGTGGTTTGTTTCACCTTGTATTCTAGAGGTATAATCACATTTTCTTGCTTTGGTTCTCAAGTGGTGGGGAAGACGCTTAATGTATCACCAGGTGTGCCAAGAAAGCACATCAATTGTCACGATCCTGCTTATCATCCAATATTTGTATCGTTCTCTTGTTTTTCAGAAAGTGAAGAAAGACAGAAGTACACGAATAGATCAGGGCGAGAGATGCAAGGCACGGCTAAGCTTGAGACTGAAATGGAGGGGTTGGCCAGGCCCGTAGAGTAGTGCGATGCATGGGCGACAAGCAAGAGGCAAGAGGCCCCAGCAGCAAGCTGCCGTTATGAGCCCCTCCCCCCTGGAAAAATTGATTTAATATCATGTGAACCGATGGCCCACGTATCAGATATTAAACTGATAAGAACAGATACTACACTTGACCTTAGCCAAAAGGCCGAGAAAGGTATGCCTCTTCCCCTGTTTCGAACTCCCCTTTTTGCCCTCGTACGCTAGATCCCATCTTCGCCCACCTGAACCATGTGGGACTCGTGCTATTTGTGGGGGCGTTTTCGTGGGTTTCTACTATATTTTGCTAAAAGCTATGCTTGAGTTTGGGCAGTAGTGCTGTATGTAGTTGAGACTCTTTGAGACCCATAGGTGATTTGGTCGTGGTTCGTTGCTCTCGCTCAATGCTTCTGCGCAAGGCATCGAAGCAAAGATTTCTCAAAGGGTTTTGCAGTGCTTTTCCTGAGGTTTTGCTGGCCAAAACTCTTGTTATGTAGTTCCCAATACACACTTCGTAGACGATTTCCCCATTTATCTTGAGCTTAGGGGATCGTCGGTCACGACTGGATAATTGATGCTTCGTTGACATCTTGAGCTAAACATTTTGCCGTTCAAATCATATATTATCTAGTAAAAATAAAAGACCCAATGGACTATATTTACAATGTATGCCATTCTCTACGATGATGTAAATAAGAAATGAAGAATGGACTCTTATGAGTGATTAAACACTTGATTTCAATACGATAAGTTAACTTCAAATGATGACGGCTCTCGTCTAGAGGTACTTTAATTGCGATTTTTGATATTCTATGAATAAATCTTATCCAATACACGTAGATAGGACAAAAGTTGGATTCAAGAACGATGAATTACAAATGTCATGTCAATTGTCACTAGTTGGCTGTGACAAGGTCAAATAAGTGCACACCTCATGGATTGTTAATGTGTGACAATATTTTATTACGTTAAAGCTCCATTGATTTCTCAAAAAATAAATAATTTTAAAAATATTTTTCTAAAGATAATTATTTTTTACAAAAGTAAATTGACAAAAAACATTTTTATCATCTATACGCAAATGAAAATATTTTTTGTCGAACAAAGCCAGCCTAAATAACGTGCGGTTCGCATGGAAACACAATTCTACCAAATTGTGAACGCTAACATCGCGAATTCCTAGTCCCAGAAGCACAATAGACTCAGCCTTTGCCATGCACTACAAATATGCGATGTGGAACGAGAGTAACAAGGCGGGAGAGTGAGCATCGGAGGATTTACCTTCGATGTGGAGACCACCATAAAGGACGCCGAAGATTAACATCGATGGATCACATCTCCCGAGGTTGATTGATTGAAGGAGCTGCGCAATCAATCTGAGTGTCATCCGCCCTTCACTTTGAAACCCTTGCTTGTCTCCACGCTCTTCCGACACTTTGCTGGCCGATTTGGATAGAAATTTGTGCTGGAAACTGATAGCTTCACCTTGATAAGCTTCCTACAAGATTCCTCTCTGCTCGTGAGACGTTGAGCCTCTTATCACATAATGTTTAGGCTTCATGACCCTTTTTGAGAGTTTTGAGTTAGCATACTCCCCTCGAGATTTAAATAGATTAGCAGATTGGGTTGTCAAGGTTTTAAGAGTGTAGGCCCTTCCATGTTATTGGGTTTCTTACCCACCACCCATTTACTGGAGATTCTATATTTTGATACCCCTTACTCTAGAGAGTTAATTGTTAAATGAAATAATAAGTCTATGTTATGTCTAAAAAAACAACAACAAAAAAACATCGCGAATCATGAAACGATGGCCAAAGAAGACCATTCCGCAAATTCGTAGAAAAATTTGTCAGGTCGGACCGTGGATCCAAAGTCGGACCGGTACTCGAACCGAACCGACCGGATTAGACTCCCGCGGTTCGGTTCGGCAGCCGTGTTTGTGAGTCGAACCGGAATCATCACAGCCAAAGGTTCTGGTAAACCGAAACTGAGCAACAGCAGAAGCCGCAGAAGGGAGGGAGGGAGGAAACAAACGCCAGCCAATGGCGCGTCTGCTCAACGCGCCACTGTCTGCTCCGTTCCTCTCCAACCTCGCGGCCTCCCTTCGCCTGATTCGTCCTCCCTCCGCTCGCCGGTCGCTTCAATTCAAGGTGAGAAGCGGGGACGACGACCTTCGCCTCCACGTATTCTCGCCAGTTTCAATTGCTGTTCTCTTTTTTAGGTTGGAGCTCAGAGCTGTTCGTGGTTCAGGTGAAGTGCTCGTCGTCCGGAGAGAGCCAGGAGCCGCAACCGGAGGCCGGAGCGTCGTCGCTGCCGTCTTCTGCTACTGCCGATGCCGATGCCGATGCAGATGCTGGTGCTGCTTCATCGTCGTCGAGCGGCTTGACTTACAAGCTGTGCGCGGGGATTGGGGGCGCAGGGTTCTGCGAGACTGCGTACTTGACGTATCTGAAGCTCACGAACTCAGACGCGTTTTGCCCCATCGGCGGCGGCAGCTGCGGCGACGTGCTCAACAGTGATTATGCTTCGGTTTTTGGTATTCTGCTCAGTCTCCACTTTTCGATCTGTGTAGTAACGTTCTACTGCTGAATATATCAATAGCCTATGTTTTTTTCCTTAATTTTCTTGCGATGAAGTACGGTAGATTTCCAGAAACTTATGTGACTTTAGTGTCCAAAGTGTGAACCATAGAGAAAACCCTTTTCCCAATTGCTTTGCTTTGCTTGCTTGTCGATTTTAGCGGAAAATTTGAGAGAAGGGAGCACTAGATGAATCTATTCACTGTTTAGCATATGTTTTTGCTGTTTAGGCTTCATGATCATTTTGCAATGTGAAGTTGAAGCAATCTTACATTTATCACTTCTTCGACTTGATATATAGTGGCTTTTGGCATGTGGGAACGGGATTTAACTTTCGCATTGATGCCCCCGACTAGGTTTGCTGGTGCTATGATTTAGTTATTGAATTAGATAAAATCTGGCTGCATCCGTTCTAGTGCATTCAGACAAATAAATCTGCATACCAGGAATGCATCTAAATCTTCTCGTGGAATTGTATGGGAAGCAGATTGTGATCATGATATATTCGCCTTGACAGGCATTCCTCTTCCATTGATTGGAATGATCGCATATGGAACCATTGCTGCTCTTGGTTTGAGGTTGAACGGAAAAGATTTGCCTTTTGGACTTGGGGAATCTAATGGCCGTTTGGTTTTACTTGGGATCACAACATCCATGGCAACTGCTAGTGCATACTTCTTGTACCTTTTAAGCACAAAATTCTCCGGAGCATCGTGCTCTTACTGTCTATTGTTGGCTTTCTTGTCATTCAGTCTAGTCTTCATCACCATAAAGGTGTGCTCGCTGTATTTCCTATTTTCTTTCATATACCACCGATTAAGTTGGTGGTTCATGGAATAAGACCAAATGATTCTGTCAATCGCCTACTCAGGATTTTGGGTTTGAGGAGATACAAAAGACGATGGTACTCCTTACCAAAAAATTAATTACCTTACCAAAAAAAAAAAAAAAAAGACGATGGTACTACAGCTGTGCATGGCGAGCTTGGTGGTAATTACGCTGAGCACTGCATATAGCACTTCTCAATCAATCCCTTCAAGGTAACCACACATCGTCCATTAGTCTCCAGTCCATCTGCTTCATAGATACGATTTTTTTTGCTAAATTGAATGGAGCATTATTTACTCCATTGATTGTCGAGATATGTTATGCTTCTTGGAAGGTGTTAAGCTTCGCTTGTGAATTTCTTCTGGAATAACCACCACATATTTTTTGAAATTAGAAGTCGCATTTACCAAATTGGTACTGGAAGGGATGCGTGCGCCTGATGCTACTTTTTCTTCTTTTCTCTATTTGAGCAGCCTTGCGGGGACGGAAATACCATTTTTTGCAACCGAGGTTACAACACCATTGAGCACTTTTGCTGTTTCTCTTGCAAGGCATTTGCACTCTATAGGTGCAAAAATGTACGGTTCTTTTTGGTGCTCTCACTGTTTGGAACAAAAGCAGGTAATTGGTCCTCTTCAGTATCCATTCAATCTGTCTTATCCTATGGTACTGTGGTGTGGTCATTAGAGAAACTTGAGTGCACATCTTCTTTGAATTGATCTCACTCAGAATGTGTGAAGTTTGGAATCTAGGTAAGAACTATACTTTTTGCAATTTATAGAAGAGGATTTACTTTACAGAAATATGTTCTGTCTAATTGTCGGTGATTAGAGCATAGAGAAGTAGAAGAGAGGAGCTTCTTCTTGTTTGTTAGTGACATGTGGTTGACCAACTATGAATTTAGTCATAGCCGACATAATGTTAATGAAATTTTCAGTGAAGCAAGCTTACTCATTAACAATTTGCATTCAGATGTTTGGACGTGAGGCAGCAAAGATATTGGACTATGTGGAATGCTTTCCTGATGGATACAAGAAAGGAACTAAAATAGCCAAGCAATGTGCTGATGTTGGAATAGAAGGCTTCCCTACATGGCTGATAAATGGTGAGGTATGGGGATTTTGTCATTTCAGGTTTTCTGGCTTGTCCTAGAGAGAGAATGGCTTTTTTCCTAGTCAAAAACTGTTTCCAGTCTGCTTTAACTCAATTACAAAATGCTGAAAGGGGCCAAGATTGCTGTCTTTTATCTTGCTGCAAAGCAATTGGAGTCGATGCTTCTCGTCTGGGGAAAAAAATGAGTTCTCACCGAAGCGCATTCATTGCAGGTTTTGAGTGGAGAGCAAGAATTGTCAGAGCTTGCCCGGGCGTCTGGATTTGAATCTAACGAGCTTAGTGGACTTAGTTAGATGCTCCATCGCTGTGATCTGCATAACTTCCATTTTCCAAGCCGTTCAAGTATGACACTGGCACACATTACACAGTCTGAAATGGGACTTACTCTTTTACTCGTTGCTTTACAAATCATTGGGCACCAGAAAAGCCCTTTTCTTTTTTCTTTTTCTTTTTCGGATTGGGGATAGGGTTATGGGGAAATTGTAACGATTATCTCGAAGTATCTATTGTCACTTTAGATTACTAATGTATCTATCTTTTTCTGTACATATTGGTGCGATGTCTCATGAGAGAATTGTATATTGTTCGGTCCATTGATATGTTTTGATGCAACATACCGCGTGGATAAATAATTATATATTTGGACAATAAGATAGCAATCCTACAAACCAAGGTCCCAGAATTACAATTCTAATATGTAAGAACATCCTATGTCAAAGCTACAATTGACAATATTATCACTTCATATTGCACATAAATCTGAAATTTGACAAACTTATTATCTTATACCAATTTTTCTAAAACAAAAGGCGGGCTCAAAAACTATTAATCTTGGAACTAGAAATTGTAGGGCTTTACCCCATGGGGAGCCCTTCCAGAAATTCTCGATGGCCTGAGCTCAAACTCGGGCCAAGGAGAGGGTTTGGAAATAGTTTTCAACCAGCAATAGATGCGCCTCAGTTAGTACCTCACTAGCTGCGTCATTGCCCCAAGCGCAAAGATGCTTAATTCAATGAGAAAGTCACTGCTTCTGTATCTTTGCTTGTTCCTACTAGTCAACGTGGGAGGCTCCCTCTTAGCTTCTTGTTAGCGCTAAGGCTCACGCACCAAGTCATCACGACTCTCTATACTCCTCTCTTCAGACATTTTTCTCCTACTAACTCGACAACACTGGCAAATCTTCATATATCGTTGTGTTGGCACACGATTGAAAACAATCACAGCTATGCAAAAGATGAAAGTCAAGGTGAGACATAAACTTTTAAAAATTCAATGTCCACGATGCTCGAAAGTATATGCACATGATGAAGAAGATTTTCGACATAGTCCACTGCGCCATAACTAGAAAATCTATTCTGCTTCCACATATGTACTCGGAATTGACTAGGTTGAGGTTGAAAAGGCTGATAACGAGACATGGCATGGCCGGAGCATGGAGTAAGTGGGCAAACTACTACATTTGACAAAAGAAAGAGAACTTTCAGCAGATCTAATTATTAAGGACTCGTATTGTATCATGGTTGCATGAGAACCCTCTCTTAGAGAAGTGTAAAGGATAGGATCTAAACATGATTATATACTCATACAAAACAAATTAACATGCGTAGTGATGCATGGAGTAGCGAATATATTTCACGAAATAGTGAACTGTTAACGGATCACAAAGGAGCAATGGTAGCCCCAAAATAGACAAGGGCCTTCTTTGATGTCCATACACTTCATGCAACTACAGTCCATCTTTGCACATCTAAACGATGTGGCTGTGTTTAGTTGAGGCTTAAGACCAGATGTGATTTATTGTGCTAGGCACTGGAGGAAAGATTTCTCGACAGGCCTGGCCAAAACAACACATCTGTAGAGGATTATCCCTCCTATCCCGGTTCTTGGGATAACGGGATTTGGGGTTTGAGGGGGTTCCTGGCCTTAGGAATTTCTTCCCAATCAACCTTACTCTCAACACATACAAGAATTCTCTAGAGAGAGAAACAGAGATAAAGAAGCTCTGAACTTGGGATTGTATTTCTAAGAGGATAATTGTTCAAAAAGTCATAAACTTATTGTACGCGATCAATTCAGTCTTCAATCTTTCGATTGTGTCAATTTAGTCATAAATCTATTGTACGGTAGCCAATTTATTCTTAGACCTTTTGAATGTGCCATTGGCAAATTATTAAAAGATTTAGGACTAAATTGGAAAATCGTCACAAGCTTTAAGACTACATTGACAAATTAGGACTAAATTGGCATAATTGAAAAATTTAGGACTGAACTGGCCACCGTATAATATGTTTAGGACTTTTTGGATAATTTTTCCTATATCACATGCACGATTTTTTGGCTAAATTGAATGGAGCATTAATTTAATGTCAATTCAGTCCACTGATTGTTGAGATACATTATGTTTCTTGGAAGGAATTGCAATAGAAAAGCTTCGCTTGTATATTTCTTCTGTAATAACCAACATCAATCCCTTTCCAATTTTAGGACACATTTACCTAAATTGTAATTTAGGACACTTTTGCTGTCTCTCTTGCATGGCATTTGCACTCTATAGATGCAAAATTGAATGCTGCTTTCGGTGCTCACAGTTTGGAACAGACGAGGGTCCAAGAATTGCAATTCTGATCTGTATAAATATCACATATAAATATCAGCCCAAGATCAACCAAGATCAAGCTTTGAACTAAAATTTGTAGGGCTTTACCCCATAGGGAGCCCTTCCAGAAATTCTCGATGGCCTGGGCTCAAGCTCAGGCCAAAGAGGGGGTTTGGAAATAGTTTTCAACCAGCAATAGACGCGCCTCGGTTAGTACCTCACTAGCTGCGTCATTGCCCCAAGCGCAAAGATACCTTGCTGTGTAGAAAAACCTTGCTCTTGTACAACTGATTAGACATTTCCTTGTTCCTGCGTGTCTGATGTGGGACAATTTACATGCCACTTCCTACCCAGACTTCTCATTGGCTGCTGAGGCTGACCACCAAGTCATCACCCACTTCCCTGCACTCCTTTCTTCAGACATTTTCCTGCTACTAACTTGACAACACGGCTAAATCTTCACACGGTTTTGTTGGCACCATCAGGACCAAAAAAACAATCGAAGCTATGGAAAAGATGAAAGTCAAACGTGAGGCACTGCCTCTAGAAAATCCAATGTCCACTATGCTCGAAAGCATATGCACGAGATGAAGAAGATTTTCGACATAGTCCGCTATGCCATAACCAGAAAATCTCCGCTATGCAGTTCCCCCTTGCATCGTCCAAATCCTTTCACTGACACCGAGAAGCAACTGTGATCGCCTAGAAAGAGAGCAACATCACCGAGATTCCTTATCTCATCCCATTTTCCCCATTCTGGATTCAGCCGATAAACCTTAAAACCAGCAGCCTCCCTCACAGCGCCTGCCCGAATCCTACTGAATGTACTAAACTCATTGCAATATCGATCCACCATGTAGAGATCTCCGCCCAACTCCACCAGATGCTTCCAGTCCCCGCCATTGCCGTTACTGCAAACAGGAGGTGAGAACTGCACCATCTTAAAAGAAGGATTGATCCATGACATGGTGCCGAACCTATCAACAACATAAAACTGCCCTTTGTAAGCAATGAGATCGCCGTATGGGCTATTCGGATTGTCCATCGCATTCCAATCCTCGTCCCCATGTTTCCAACACTTCAATCTCCCTCTCCCGAAAATCCCGACGACTGAAGTCTCCTCTAGAACAGCCCATGGAGAATCCGGAAGCATGATCACCTTCCTTGCGGCCCCAGGATAACATGCTCCTTTCTCGCCTATGAGATAACGTTCTACAAAAATCTCAGTGACCCTATAATCCATAGTACACAAAACCTCAGGAAAGGTCCCACCTTTGAACAAGATGGGTCGGCTCGAGAGCAGATTGGAGAGCTGAACCCGGCCTCGACCACTTAGGTCCTTATCTTCTGTGATCTTGATCAACCAACCCTCACGAGACGGAGGACACTGCGAGTCCTTTGAAGATGTTGGTGGCAGCTCGAGAAGATAGACCATGCACTGATTGATCAAGGTCCCTCCAATTCTGAGCTTGGAATCTGAGACTGGAGGTATGGAGGAACGCCACAGTGAGCAGATGCTGCGAAATTGGTCGATGTCCACGCGGGTGTCGAGCTTTCTCCCAATCATCGACCACAACTCCGTTGGGAGTTCCGACCACGGGACTGATCTCTCCATCTCCAGACGCTTTGGTGATCGCATTGAGACGCGGGGGCAAATGAGTTTGAGATTTTGATTGCAAGACGGCAACCCGTTTGCCACCCCAATTAAATAGGTCTGTGCTATTCAATTGTAACGACATTTTCCCTGCAAATTTTCAGACAAAGTAGCTAGATAGCAATGTTGTTTTTTTTCCTCTGCATTTCGTTATTCATGTGATTTGACCACGTAACTTTTTTTTCATTCGCAATCGGAGTCCTGTCAGCCACCTATTTGAATTCAAAGTGGTGATGCCACTCCACACTCTTTGGAACCTTTAGTGTATTTGACCGAGAGCAAAACGCAATATAAGGATGGAAAATTAAGCGAAAATATAGCCTCGCCACCGCAATATGTATATAACACAATAGTATCCTTAATGAAGAAATCCAATTGAGAAAACCAAATGATCTTTCACATATACTCGACGAACAAAGATGGAAAAAGATCATAGCTAACCTTATCATTAGTGAGAAGTTGATGACGAGAACACCTAATCTAGTTTTCTGCATCCAAAGAGCAAAATCAACATTAAGTAATCTGTAATTTCGGCTTAAGGCAGAGCTTCCCATCTATGGCATATCCAAATCCTACGGTACCGATTGGACAAGACAGACCTTATCATTTATAGCATATCTAAATCCCGATTGGACATCCCCATTTAATAGGAGATGTTAAAATGCACCTGTAATAAAATTGGTGTGGTATAGAGTAGTTTATTTATGCTAAGTTAGAGCACTGGTTCAGGAACATCTTTTGGAATCGGAAATGTTCGGGCAAAAGCACATACGATTAGCAGCATCTTCGTGGACACATCATCAACTCAAATGTCAAATTGCTGTCTTCATGTTTGTCCAACATGTAATTTAAGAACATGTCAATGGACCGAACAATGTGTAATTCTCTCGTGGAGACATTGCAATAAATCTGTACAGAAAATGATAGGGACATTAATAATCTAAAATGACAATTGATACTCAAACGGTTTTGGAAAATGGAAGTTATGCAGATCACTGTGATGAAGCATCTCAACTAAGTCCATTAAGCTTGTTAGATTCGAATCCAGATGCTTGGGTAAGCTCTGACAATTCTTGCTCTCCGCTCAAAACTTGCCGAATGCGCTTATGTGAGAAATCTTTTTTTACCCAGAAGAGAAGCATCAACTCCCAATGCTTTGCAGCAAATTAAAAGAAGGTAATTTTGGCCCCTTTCGGCATTTTATCATTGATGGATCATGCCATCATCAACTATAACAGAAACAAAAGCAATGCCCAGAAATGCTGGTGAGCATCTGAATTAAAGCAGACTAAGAACAAAGCCACCTGAAATGAGGAAATCCCCATACCTCACCAATTATCAGCCATGTAGGGAAGCCTTCCGTGCCAACATCAGCACATTGCTAGGCTATTTTGGCTCCTTTCTTGTATCAATCAGGAAAGCATTCCACATAGTCCAATATCTTCACTGCCTCACCCCAAACACGTTAACGCGAATCTGTTAATGAGTAATCTTTGCTTTACCGACAATTTCATTAGCATTGTGTCGGCTAAGACTAAGTTCATAGCTGGTCACAACAACATGTTCACTAACAAAAAAAGAGAAGCTCCTCTATTCTACTTCTCCATGATCCACTCAAAAGCCAAACCGACAATTAGATAGACGGTATGCGTTTCTGTAAAGTATATGCTCTGCTACAATTTGCAAAGACTATTAGTTCTAACCTATATTCTAAACTTCAGACATTCTATGTCAGATCAATTTGAAGAAGATGCGCACTCGAGTTTCTCTAACGACCACGCCACGGTTCCATAGACACTGAAGAGGACCTGTCACCTGCTTTTGTTCCAAACAGTGAGAGCACCAAAAAGCACCATACATTTTTGCAGCTATAGGGTGCAAATGCCTTTGCAAGAGAAGCAGCAAATGTGCTCGATGGCATTATAATCTCGGTTTTGAAAAATGGTAGTTCCGTTTCAGCAAAGCTGCTCACATAAAAAACAGAAGAGAAAGTAGCATCAGGCAAATGCATGGCCCCCAACACAAATTCGGTATAATTTGTCCTAAAATTCAAAAGAGATTTATGGTGGTTATTACAGAAGAAATTTACGAGCGAAGCTTTTCTATTGCAATTCCTTCCAAGAAACACAATGTATCTCAACAATCAATGGAGTGAATTGACATTAAATAATGCTCCATTCAGCTTAGCCAAAAAAATCGCATGTACGACATACTATGCAGATGAAATTGAGACTAATGGACGATTACCTTCAAGGGCCTGATTGAAAAACTACCACCAAGCTTGCCATGCAAATGTAACGGTCCAAAAGTTTTAAGGTTAAATGTTACCCAACACAACCGATTGAGCCTTGACATCTTCCAAGAATCTTTCTTGAGTGCTCCAGAACCTTGTTGAGGGTAATATAGGGAATGTACACAAGGGCATTCTAGAGTATTCATCGGAGGTAAAATGGAAAATATATTTGTATTCTAGACACTTGTGATCAATCTACATGGTTAAATTGGGTTTGAAATCAACGGTTGTAATCAGAGGGATTCTTATATAAATGTGGATGTCCTCTCTCTATACTCACTCTGAAATAAAATTAAAAGTTTAGATCGATTTAGGAAGAATCTCCTAAGTTAATAATATGGTATTTGTTACTGTTTATCTAGACAGTTAATTTACACTAATAACAACAAAGAGTAATACACCAGATAGAAGAAGTACACAATCCAACGAATCAGAAAATTTTTGCAAATTCATGACAAGAACCACTAGAAAATATAAGATACTCACACCCCAATTTTTAGGCCTTGAAGGAGTATCGAGTTTTATCACTTTCTGCTTCCAAAGCCTTCTTAGCTTTGTAGTAATTCTTCATGACAGCACGATCATTCCATCCACGGACAGGATCTGTAGAAATTAAAGCCTGCAATAAAGCAGAAGTTATGTTAATTGGATTTCTTCATAAGGAAATAGATAATTGGACTTAAGAACTAGGAATAACTTAAGCAAATCAAACAGAACAAGAACCTTGTATTGCCACCATATTTTCTCTTTGACTTCATCATCATATTCAAATGGACCAGCAATATGAGGGCAGCTAATCAACCAGAAAGTGGCAATACCCGGGTATTTCACGTTTTGGATTATGTGTTGCAGAGAAGGAGGTGAGATGGTATAAGGGAACTCACAACAAAACATAAGCATTTTCCTATTTAAACCCAGTCTTACTCCAAGAAAAATGTCTCTTATTAGAAACAATGTGAGTGCATAAATTCACAACACAGAAAATCTTGTGCAATGAGGATGAAAGGGGAAGAAGATACCAGCCTCATAAAGGTGGTCCATTTTCCATGGAGGCTCCATAATCTACAAAAACAAAAGCTTGTGAACATAGACACGACATAACAACTTCCTCAATTTGCGCTAGAGTGATAAATTTGAAACAAACTCACGTCATTTGCAGAAGCTCTGACTTTGCATTCTAGACAGGCTATGACTCCCTGCAACATGTGGATACAAAGAAATAATGCAGCTAAGTACATCTAGATAAAGGAGACAGTGATCTTTGCTTTTTAACCATAAGTAGTAAGTAAATGACACCTACCATTCCATCGCAAGTTGGGCAATCTTTAGATGGCAAGGTGAATCATGATCAGCTGATGAAGGAAGGTGAATGGACTCAGCACGATATTTAACAATTGCTTTCTCCCCACTGCATGATAGTTCATGTTTATAGTTATAAGGGGAGGGAAAAGAGATATTGTGATGCAAGCGCGAAACACGTTGTAAGAAATCTCAAATTTTATAACAATATTGTCGCAAACATGAATAAACACATTTTAGGAAATCTCAAATTTTAATTTATAAAATTCTGTCGTCTCAAACATGAATAAACACATTTTATATGAGGTGTTAACCCTAACCCTATTAGGACTCTAGCAAATCCAAAATTACAAAATTGCCACTAGTAGCAAAAAAATAAAGCCCAAAAAGAAAATACTAAAAAATTGAAAAATTCATCTAAACAACCCCGCATCGCCAAAATTCATCATTAGTCATGGCCAAAGGCGTGAGAATTGATCAGGAGGCCGTTTTGCTTCAACCGATCGAATTTGAGTTCCAAACTCGTTGACCTTAGAGTCCGCCGGTCCTAAGAGCATCTTCCTCCCTTCCACTTCCGTTGGGATTTCAGTCTGTCAAGTCGGCCCAAAAACGCACTGCTAATACTCTCCACATCATTCTCCTCCACTTGAGAAAAACTCGTCCTCGAGTTATAATTAGAATCTGGATACAAAAGCTGAAGGGATTCATGAAACGGTAACAAATAAGCAACATTGAAAGTGCTGGAAATGCTCATGCTATGTGGAAGGTCTATAACATAAGCATTATCGTTGATCTTCCTGCCGACAGTGTAAGGTCTATACTTCTTTGGCAACTTGTTGTAAGAACCAATGGGAAACTGCTCTTTACTGAAGAAACACCATGACTTGATCGCCTACTACAAACACCAGCTTTCGCCTGTGTTTATCTGTTGTAGCCTTATACTTCTGATTAGCCTCTTCCAACTTCTATTTGACTTCATGATGCACCTCTACAATCTGCTTAGCCATATGATCCGCTGCTACACTCTTATTTGCTTGCTTGGGCAACTGAATCAAATCCAGGTTATGCAGAGGTGCCTTTGTATAAATGATTGAAAAGGGTGACTTACCAGTAGAACGGTGAACTGCATTGTTGTAAGCAAACTCTGCCCTGCGATAAAGCAATATCCCACTGCTTTGGTTTGTCACCACAAATACTTTGAATTAAATTACCCAGAGTTCTATTGACCATCTCTGTCTAGCCCATCAGTCTGCGGGTGAGCTGTGCTACTAAAGTTCAAAGATGAATCAAATAGCTTCCACAAGGTCCGCCAAAAATGCCCTAGAAATTTGTTGTCCTTATCCGAGGTAATAGACTTAGGGACGCCATGCAAACGAACCATTTCCTTAAAGAATAATCTGGCCACACTTACCGCATCAAAAGTCTTCTTGCAAGGAATGAAGTGCGCCATCTTGGAAAATCTATCAATTACAACAAAAACAGAATCCACACCTCTTTGGGTTCGTGGCAAATCAAGTACAAAATCCACGGACAGATCTTCCCATATATTTTCAGGAACGGGTAAAGACATATATAGACCCGTATTTTTAGACTTCCCTTTTGTAGTTTGGCAGACATAACACTTCTGCACATACCTGCTGACATCTCTACACAATTGGGGCTAGTAAAACCGTTCTCGGATTGCAACGGCAGTTTTGTCACATCTCAGATGTGCAGCTAATCCACCATAATGTAAATCACGAATTATCTTCTCTCGTAATGATGTCTAAGGAAGGCAAAGCTGATTGCCACGCATCGATAACCATCCAGAATATAGAACTCCTGCATAAGTTGACCGGGAGCACACGTCTCCCAAATCTGCCCAAAATCATCATTGCCTGCATAACAATCTTTCAGATGCTCGAAACCCATAATATCCTGGCTTAACGTAATCAACAAGCCAGCTCTCCTGCTCAACGCATCTGCTACAACATTATGCACACCTAATTTGTGCTATAACCTGAAAGGAAATTTCTATAAGAACTGACACCAACGCACATGCATATCCTTATTGATCCTCTTCTAACTATTCAAATATTTCAAAGCTTCATGGTCAGAATAAAGCACGAATTCTTTACCAATCAAATAGTGCTTCTACGTCTTCAAAGCTCTTACAACAGAATAAAATTCTTTGTCATAAGTGCTCCACTTCTGTCTCGCCTCGCTAAGCTTCTCACTGAAATAGCAAATTGGTTTGCGCTCTTGAGACAAAACAGCTCCTATACCTACTCCACTGGCATTGTAATCTACCTCAAACAGCTTATCAAAATTAGGTAAAGTAAGAACAGGCGAGGTACACAACTTTTCCTTCAGAATAGCAAAACTATTTTCGGCTTTCTCTCCCCACAAAAATTTGCCTTTCTTCATACATTTTGCAATTGGGGCTGCTATAGTGCTAAAATCCTTAATGAATCGCCTGTAAAAAGTAGCCAACTCATGAAAACTCCTAACTTCAAAAACCGTTTTAGGTGTAGGTCACTCCCTGGTTGCTTTCACCTTCGCCTTATCCACCTCTATTCCCTCAGCAGTGATAATAAATCCCAAGAAAAGCAACTTGTTAGTTAAAAAACTACACTTCTTAAGATTTATATACAGCTTATTAGCCTGCAATGCTATCAACACCTCCCTCAAGTGCTTCAAATGATCCTCCTCGGTCTTACTATAAATCAGGATATCATCAAAATAAAGTACAACGAATTTGCCAATAAAAATTTCAAAACCTGATTCATAAGCCTCAGGAAAATACTTGGAGCATTACAAAGTCCGAAAGGCATCATCAATCATTCGTATAATTCTTCCTTTGTTTTGAAAACTGTTTTCCACTCATCTCTGGGCTGAATCCGAATTTGATGGTACCCATTCTTTAAATCCAGCTTCGAAAATCACTTAGCACTGTGCAACCTATCCAGCATGTCATCCAATCTTGGAATTGAAAACTTGTAGCCCATGGTTATTTGTTGATAGCTCTGCTGTCTACACACATCTTCCAACTTCCATCTTTCTTAGTAGTCAACAAAGCAGGAACAGTACATGGGCTCATACTATTCTAAATATGCCTCTTTTGCAGCAACTCCTATACTTTCTCTTTTAGAATCTCGCTCTCCTTAGAGCTCATCCTGTAATGCGGTAAATTAGGCAGACTAGCACCAGGGATTAAGTCTATATGGTGCTGAAAATCGCGTATAGGCGGCAACCCGTCTGAAATCTCCACGGGCATTAACTCACTAAACTCCTTCAATAAAGGTTTAACTAATTCGGGCTACTTCTCCACTTATATTTCATCCTCTGTCTCAAATGCCTGTTTCACTATTAGCGTGTGAATCTATCGGATCTCCTTAATCTCAGCTTCATATTTCCTTATGAGGGTAAGGAAATTATTTTCGGTAGTTTGTTTTCCTTTGTTCTTCAGTGGCAGCAACGTATACTTCACTTCACCCCTCACCAAACTATACTGATTGCTTCTCCCGAATGCTATGCATCTACATCATATTGCCACGACCTTCCATACAACACGTGGCATACATCCATGTCTACCACATCACAATACAACTCATCATGATACTTACCGATAGAGAATGAAATTTTGTATTGTTCGATCACCTGAATGCTTTCCGCTCCATATTTAATCCATCCTAACGTATATGGGTTAGGATGTTTCTCCATAGGTATCCCTAGCTTTTTATTGCCTCCTTCCCGATAATATTCTCCATACTACCACTATCAATGACCACCACAAAGATCTTATGCAGAATGGTGTACCTGGTTTGGAATAATTGATGGCGCTACGAATCATCTTCTTGTTTTGGGGCTAACATCATCCTGTGCACTATGCAACTCATCTCCCCCTCTTTCTCATCTTCGAAATCTTCTTCCGCACTATTTGGTTCACAGCAATATTCATCTTCCTCCTCTTCTCTCACCGCCATGTTTATTGTCTTCCTTTGAGGGCATTCATTGGATCGATGTCCTGACTAATTACACCTGTAACATTTTATCGCCGCCGATTTAGCATAAGGATTCGGGTTTGCAGTTTTCTATGCTTGCATCCCCTTGTCTTTCGTTTCATTCATAGGATGCTTTCCTATTGCCTTATCTTCTTGATTTTGCCCTGCATTAAAGCAATTGTTGAAATTACTCTTTTCTATTAAACTGCATGAATTGCTACCTCTATAATTTCCATAGCCTCTTTTATCCCTTTCTTGTTGCATCAATTCTGCCTTCATCGCCATATTCTTTGCTTCAGATAGATTCCGCAGAACTTGCACTCTGATTTTATCTCGAATGAAGGGCCTCAATCCATCGAGATATCTAGCCACCTGCTGTCCCTCCGTCTCCGATAGATTATTTCGCTTTGCCAATCTCATAAATTCTGCCATATACTCATGTATAGTTCGATTACCCAAACCGGTAACATTGATATTGCTGGAACATAATCTGCTCATAATCAAGTAAAAGGAACTCCTACTTCAGCAGCCTATTCATTTTGTGCCAAGTTCGAACTCTCTCTTTCTTCATGATCCCTCCTATTCTACAATCTCTCACACCATGCGGACGCACCCCCCTTCAATCTACAGGCCACTAATTGCATTCGTTTCTCACTAGGGGTCTCCATATAATCAAGAATTTATCAATATCAGCAATCCAATCCAGAAAATCTTCTATTTCCATACCTCCATTAAATTAAGGTATATCGACTTTTAATTTAAAGTTGTTACATTCACGATAATCATAACGTCATCTACCATTATATCCCCTCCTCCCATAGAGATGTCTACCTCCATGGCCAACAAGCTCTTCGTCAGCAGACTCGTTTTCCTCTTCTTCCAAACTCTCTGAAAATAAAGGATTATATTGCCTCGGATAGGAACAAGTCTATCGACAGGATCGCCACGAGCAACATCTGCACTCGGTCTTCTGCCATGCTGCTTATTCCAGATCACATCAACACCGAGAGCTTCGAATCGATATGCTATTTCATCAAATCGTTCTTCGATACGATTAAGTCTGTGATCAATTCGTTGATCTAGGCGTTCCATCAAACACTGCTCCAAATGTTGTAGAGTATCATCCCCAAGGATTGAGGCTCCCGTCTCCTGAACATTGTCACGAAGACCACCACTTCCTCCGCTAGTCGCCATTGACTTTGATACCACCTGACGCAGCGCAAAAAGCATATAAGGAACGATAACACGCAAAGCGTATAGGAAATCTCAAATTTTAATTTATAAAATTCTATCGTCTCAAACATGAATAGACACATTTTATATGAGGTGTTAACCCTAACCCTGCTAGGACTCTAGCAAATCCAAAATTACAAAATTGCCACTAATAGCAAAAAAATAAGGCCCAAATAGAAAAAACTAAAAAAATTGAAAAATTCATCTAAATGACCCCGCATCGCCAAAATTCATCATTAGTCACGGCCAAAGGTGTGAGAATTGATCAGGACGCCGTTTTGCTTTAACCGATCGAATTTGAGTTCCAAACTCGTCGACCTCTGAGTCCGCCGGTCCTAGGAGCATCTTTGAAAAGTTCAAGGAATTTCACAATGAAGTACAGAATCAACTTGGCAAAAGTATCAAGGCTCCTTGATCTGATCGAGGAGGAGAAATATTTAAGCCAAGAGTTCAATAACCATTTCAAAAAGTGTGGAATTGTTTCACAATTCTCTCCCCCTGGAATACCACAGTGGAATGGTGTCTCTAAGAGGAGAAATTGAACTTTGTTAGACATGATTCGATTAATGATAAGTCATTCAGATTTTTCATTATCTTTATGGGGATATGCACTCGAGACAGCTACGTTTACACTAAATAAAAGTCCATCAAAAGCTATAGAAAAGACACCATATGAGATGTGGACCGAAAAAGTTCCTAGTATGTCTTTTCTAAAGATTTGGGGTTGTGAAGCTTATGTAAAATGTTTACTTTTTGATAAGCTTGGACCCAAATATGATAAATGCTTTTTTGTGGGATATCCTAAAGAAACGAAAGGATATTACTTTTACAATCCATTAAAGAACAAAGTGTTTGTTGCTCGAAATGGTGTCTTTTTAGAGAAAGAGTTTCTTACTAAAGGAACCAGTGGGAGTAAGGTAAACCTCAAAGAAGTTATTGTGCCACAAGAGGGTGTTCCAGTTCATGAGAAACCTCAATTAGTTCTACAAAGAGTTGTAGAGTCTACTCCAATGGCACCTATAGTTCGTAGGTCTGAAAGAACAAATCGTGAGCTTATGAGATATGGTTTTCACGTTACAAAACATCCACATCTATTGTTAATAGAAAATGACGAACCTACGACCTATACAGAAGCTATGATGGGCCCAAACTCCGATAAATGGCTTCAGGCCATGAAATCCGAAATGGACTCAATTTAACAAAACAAAGTTTGGACTTTGATTGATCTACCCGAAGGTGTCAAACCTATAGGGTGCAAGTGGGATTTCAAGAAGAAAACTGATATAGATGGAAATGTTCACATCTATAAAGCACGGCTAGTAGCTAAAGGTTTCAAACAAATTCATGGTATTGACTATGACGAGACCTTTTTGCCAGTGGCCATGCTTAAGTCCATTCGGATTATCCTAGCATTTGCTACATATTATGACTATGAGATATGGCAAATTGATGTAAAGACAGCTTTCCTTAACGGAAAACTAAAGGAGGATGTGTATATGACATAACCTGAAGATTTTACATCACCAGATAACACTGAAAAGATATGTAAGCTTCAACATTTTATTTATGGATTGAAGCATGCATCACGAAGTTGGGATGTTCGTTTCGATGAAACTGTCAAAGAGTTTGGCTTCATAAAAAACAAAGAAGAAGCTTGTATATACAAGAAGTCTAGTGGGAGTGCAATTGTGTTTCTAGTGTTGTATGTGGATGACATACTACTCATTGGAAACGACATTCCTATGCTTCAGTAATTAAGACATCGCTAGGAAAATTTTTCTCCATGAAGAACATGGGAGAAGCAAACTATATCTTAGGGATCAAGATCTATAGAGATAGATCTAAAAACTTATTGGACTGAGTCAAAGTACATATGTTAACAAAGTCATCAATAGGTTTAATATGTAAGACTCCAAGAAAGGTTTTCTCCCGATGACACATGGCATAAGTCTTAGCAAAACTCAGTGTCCTTCAACACAAGATGAGCGAGATCGCATGAGTAAGATTCCTTATGCATCAGCTGTGGGATCCATCATATATGCTATGTTATGCACTTGTCGTGACGTTGCTTATGCATTGAGCATGATAAGTAAATACCAGTCAGATCCGGATTGCTATAAAAAATATCCTTAAGTACTTGAGAGAAGAACTAGGGATTTATTCTCAGTCTATGGAGGTGAGGAACATACCACTGTAAGTGGTTACACTGATGCTAGTTTCTAAACTGACAAAGATGACCTTCAATCGCAGTTAGGTCTTGTCTTTTGCGTGAATGGTGGAGCGATGTGCCGGAAAAGTTCCAAGCAGGATACTCTTGCAGATTCTACGACAGAAGCTGAGTATATTGCTGCTTCAGAAGCATCAAAGGAAGCTGTATGGATTCTAAAGTTCATAGAAGAACTGGGAATCAGTCCCGCTAGTTCGATTCCAGTGGAACTCTATTGTGACAGCAATGGGGCCAAAACTTTGGGTAAAGAGCCTAGGTCTCACCAGAAGACCAAACATATACTCAGGAAGTATCATCTCATTCAAGAATTCATTGAAAGAGGTGATGTCAAGATGTGCAAAGTTACAACGGAGTTGAATACAACTAATCCGTTGATGAAGGCTCTTCCACAACCTAAGCATGAGCGTCATTATAACGCTTAGGCCTTAGACACATTAGTGTTTGGTCTTGATGTGAGTGGGAGTATATGTGGTATACATTTTCATTGTTCATTAATAAAATATATATTATATTTGATTTCGATTTAATTTGAGTATATAATTGAATGCAAAATCTTTATCCCCTGAATATTGAATATTCTTAATAGATAATCAAATACGTGATTTGATCGTGAAACTCTATTAATAGAATGGATATTAATATTCTAAATGTCCCTAGTCAATTGCCATTGTACATGGGACGCCAATGGTGTTTGAAACTAGCATGTGAGTCAACTAATGACCAAGTTTCACGGGTCATGCATATAGAGATATAAAGTTGATCACATGAAATACATGTTGGAGAATATTGTACAGGACAGACCTACTATGAGAATACTGTAAGATTGTTATATAATATCATCAGTATTTCTCATTACAACTATAGAGTATAATCCTTTGACCTAAATCTGCCATGGTTTCCTAGACGTGGATTGGCATGCTTTAACATTGCCAAACGTCAGCTGTAACAGGTGATTATAAAGGTAATGGCTGGGCATGTAATGAATCGTGCTAAGTGATGTGAGTAGATAAGATGAGATTTGTCCATCTCATATAACGAGGGTATGATTTCCTAGCCTTCCGTAGAGTTGAGACTGTGAAATGCATGGCCATGCTCAAGTGAGTTGAAGAGTCAACTACTTGTTTTGACAGTCTAACTACGTTATCAGGAAAATGAGTTTAAGCTATATAAGGATGACACTTGTCCTGTCTTATGCTTAACTCGAAAATCAAATGACAAAGGGACTTAGTTTATATGATTGGTTCTAGTGCAGTTCTAGTGCAAGTGGGAGATTGTTAGTGGTCTGCACTAGAAATCAATCAAGGTTGATACTCTAATATTAGTTGTGGATTAGGTTGTGTTGGAAAATCGACCTTCACTATACTTAGGTAATCATAATGTCTTGTTAGAGACTGCTCATAACTTGTGGGCCAAAAAGAATTTTAAGCATATTGCTAATATAGGGTTCGACGTAAGGTTCTATAGTTGTTAAAACGTAGCGGAATATATTTATAAATCAAAACCCTAGAACCCTATATAAGATCCATGTGTATATTGAATCGAGACAGAAGTTCGATACATACCTTTTGCAAATCGAACGTAAATTGATAATTGATTGTGTCTGGATTAGCGCCCCAAGTGTTGCGCCCTACCGGTATCCACACACGCGAACAGAAGTCTCCAACGATCCAAATGCTAGCTAAAGATCTTGAAGTTCCTTTTCTTCAACGTCTTTTGATTTTCGATACTCTATCAAAAAAACCCTAGACAGAGAACGATTCTCTATCAATTTATACAGCCTCATTATCCAGCGAAATTAAAAGAAGTGGGCCAGGCGATTTGGGTCCGCCAAACTGTCCACCTTCAATCACACATTTAATCATTATCTCATAACGCGCATAACTACGTAGATAAGTTGAATAGGAGAATAAATTAAAATCTACTTCTTATTTTAAGTAGATCCTGGCGCACAGAAAATATTAACTCAATTCACTTTTGTGTGCGACCATGTAGGTTCACTAAACATTAGCAGTGTGTTCAAAATCATTTTTGGTCCACAAGTCATAAGCGGTCTCTAGCAAGATATTATGACTACCTAAGTATAATGACGGTTGATTTTCTGACATAACCTAATCCACAACTAATATTAGAGTATCAACCTTGATTGATTCCTAGGGCAGACCACTAACACTTCCTCCCTTTGACTTCCGTTGGGATTTCTGCCTGTCCAATCGGCCCAAAAACGCACTACTAGTACTCCCCACATCATATTGAACGTGCGAGATCAATAATTATGACCACCCAATGTTCAAAAAAGGAGTTTTTATCATGACCAACATGCTCATACAGTTGGCACACAGAGAAACGAGAAAAGATGCACTTACAGAAGTATCTTTTTTAACAGGAAATTGAAATCATACAACTCTGTGCTAGTAATAACCAGACAAGCAAAAAAGGTCATGCAAGTTGAATCAGAAAACATCTGATCACATAAAAGAGACATCCTCAGCACACAAATTTTCTTGATATTAAAGGAACAGTGAAATTATTTTTTTTATTTTCTTCATGGTATGCGATCCCTACCAAACTTCATTATATTGTAGAGCGGTACTACCATCTTCTAAGCACATATTTGCAAGTTCTACGCCTGACTAATAGATCCAAGGGAAGTTAGATGCAACATATTTCTGGAGATAACTAAATACTCTCTCCATATATTTCAGGTTTCAGAAGATAGGTCGTTTCTCAAAATGGTCCTCATTTGAAGCATAAAAAAATATATTAAGTGCACACTCTAACGTGATACAGGAACTCGTTATCATAATACCCACATCAGGTAGGCAAAATATCATACAAAATACCACTACAAGACTCTCAGTAATAAACTTTAATGCAAAAGAAAAATGGGCAAGAATACGATTCCTCAAAAAATTGTTGGAGAACAAACAATAAAAAGGGTAACGCGTGGTCATGGTCATGAGAGGTTAGTATTTTCCAGTCAATTTGACAACCTTTTAACCAGCAATAACAGCATCATCACTTCACGTGATGAAAGAAATGCAGTCAATTGTCAACAGACATAAGAGTCGCTACTTATAGAGTGACATTAAGCCCATACATACCTCGTCAAGCTATAGTGATTCACTTGATAGTGCACTTTTTCTGATCCGTTGCACATAGTACACCTCAGTGCCTGCCATCCATTTTACAGGTTTTGCAATTCCTACATGTATCAGAAATCTAGTCCAGGACAAGCAATTGCAGTTAGCTACCAAAGAAGACAACAATATAGGAAGTATCCAATATAATAATTTAAGATATGAAGAGAAGAAGCCACTTCATATAGCAGATTAGTTGATCAGCATCTATATGGAAAGTACTGAGAGAGTAAGAAAAAATTCGTCTATGTTTACAGCTCATAAGAAATAAGGGTTCATATCACATGCTTTCCATGCCAAACATCTCTTCATCCTCAAACAATGTTTAATTCCTAGACAGAGCAAAGGTGGAGTTTAGTCTGCTTTTTCAAAACTTGGATAGGAACATCTTAGAGGCAAGCCACCATCGGGAAAAGTTTTGATTTAGTTTTAACTAATATTAACTCAGGGAGTAAATGACAATCCCCAAAACCCAGTATGATATGAAAACAAGAAAGAACGTAAAACAAGAAAGGGCACCGCAAGAAATCATAAAGCACTTTTGACATATTACTTTCTTTCCAAGCTCCACCGCAATATCATGCGTCACAAGATTGGCAACAGCCTGCTCATGTTCAACAACAGCATTGATATGTAACGTTCAAATGGCACATGTTAAAGTCCTATGCAAGCAAGCAAGCAATTGATTGCATTGCTAACTCGTTCAATTACTAAGAAGGAATTGCGTCCAACATATATGATTGTACCGTATAGCATGCAAAACCAAAAAAGCAGACATAATTGTGCAAAGCCCCATTTCCAAACACCCAATGGAAAATAATAACCAGCCCCCACCAAGTTGAGAATCATTACATAGCACGAAGCAAAAAGAGAACTGATGAACAAACGTTAGAAAAACCCATTAAACAACAAATAATTCAGGCAGCAAACTCCAATCCACTCCTGTTCTATCGGTAAATGTCAACGCACATGCTGATACATTGCCAACCTACTTCACAAGTGATTAACCTTTGCAGAAATCCAATACGAGTTCAGCAGGAGAGAAAACACACAAAAATATGTGGACAGGAGGACCAACTAGGTCTGTAAGTTAATGGCCTCCATTCATTGTTTCCTTGTCTTTTTTTTCAAGCAAAGTTTTAATGTTTGGGGAGAGGATCCTATGGGTACTGTTCGTTTAACAGTACTTTAGGGACTGGTCGGTGGGTTCGGTCTGATTTTTCCGCTCTGCTGGCCCAAATGATAAAGGAAAGGAACATAATATATTAAAAGAGGGTGTCTGCTTAGAATAAAATAATGAAAAAAATTCCAATTAAAGAGCCAAAGTGGGCTTCTTTTCTTAAAAAAGAACCTCAAGTGGATGATGTTTCAATTACGGACCCAAAGTGCCAAACTAGTCTCAAATAAGGACCTCAAACTAGAAAGGCCGGCTAAATGTTCGCTAAAATAGCCAAGCTCTATTTTGTCTTTTCATTTCCAAAGATTTCAAAATAGTTTCAATTTTGTCTTTTTCTTTTCTTTTCCTTTCTTTTTTCCTTTTATCTTTTTCTCTCTTCCCTTTTGGAAAAAATTCTAGCAAGGAAAAGAAAAAGAAAAGAAAAATTGAATGCCCCCACCAAGCTGAGAATCATTACATGAACATTTGGCAAAAGGAGAACCTCATTTGAGATTGAACAACAAATAATCGTTCCATGATGGCCACAAGAGGGATAAAAAAAAAAAATAATTATAGCTAAAAAAGTTTAGGAAAATACCACCAAAAATCCCAAACTGAATTTGTGACAAATTTATCCCAAATTATTTTTTTTTTTTTCCTAAACTGGTCGGAATATAAGTTAATGGCCAATTTTCCTTGTCTATTTTTGACTATAAAAACCCCCACATGTATATCTATGATAATTTTTTTACCCGACTAATTTTTTTTTTTACCTACACCTGAAAATTTTTCCCTCCGTTAGTTTTTAAAGAGGGTGTCATTAAAATTTTATTATCAAAAATTCCAAGTTTAATGACAAGTGATAATTGAGATGTATAATTTGAGGTTTTAAATGTTTATGTTTGTCATAAGTTTACCAATTTGTGATTTTTTTTTCTTTCTGATATTAATATAATTTAAACGAACATTAACAGAGACACCATCTACTTGGGGTTTTTAGTGGTCCTTTTTTTGAGGTGAAAAGAGATCCACTTTTTAAAAGTCCTTAATTGTCAAATTTTTCCTAAAAAAAAATTATGGCTAATAATAGCTAGAATGGTATTAATATTGAGTTTAAAGGCCTCCAAGGAAAAGAATCAAAGGATAAGTTTGACCCTTTAAAGGAGGACACGTGGACTATGGACCACAGTACCACCGCCCATTACAGGCCATCGTGTCGATTTTGCATTTAGTTTTATGATCTGCCGGAATGATTATAATCGGCACTTAAGAAGCGAAATATACGCAAGGGACAGAGATGGCAATGAGGGAAATACTCGCATGGACCAGTTCCAAACAAAGGGATCCCCCTTTTAAGAGGTTCCTAACTTGTCCCCATCGTGACAATCAACCTAGTTTCAAATGAATTGAATTTCACGCGTCCTAAAACTTCACCGAGAACCCTACATATAACAAACAAGAACTGCGATATTAATTATAAAAAGGCGTGACAAAATTTTAGATGGACTTCAGGACAATCTGAAACTTATTTGAATCCTCCACATGATTTTCCTCACTCCTTTAAAAAAAGTCGAGACGTTTGACCTCGGAGTTCGGGTAAAAAAAAAAAGAAATGGCAACTTGTCTTTCGGAAACATCAAAGAAAGATTGGACCACGATTAACAATGAAAGGGTCTCGCTATAATCCTACTGTTTTGATAATTGGAGTCTCTTGATTCTAGTCTAAATTAAAATTTCACTTCATCATTACAATTCTATCAAGTATCAAATGCTCAAACAAATTGATCATTGTCTCGAGGTCATCATCATTGCATCCGCTAGGCTTGCTTCGATGTGTACGGTTTGTTTGACTGACAAAAGAACGTGAGGAAACTGGGAGCTCTCGCATGATTCCCATGACCATCTCTCCATGAATACTAATTATATAGACCCTAAATCTTCCATTTATGAGTCCAATAAATTCAAATGGATTACTCATTGCTGATATCAATGAGCTGGATTTAATAATTAATGCTCAAAGTTTGAGGTTGTTCCTGAGTAAACATCATAGTAACGATATCTCTCGCTCGTTAATCAGGAAACATATCCTCCTCTTTTCCTTATCAAAGGTTAAGCCACAGCAAGAGCAAGCAAACTAGTGTGCGAAAGGACCCGAGTTCGCATAACCCCGGGTCATCACATTCCACAAGAAAACATCTCTGTCCGACAATTTATCGAACACCTTATGGGGAGTCACCCATGTTTGGCGCACTGCGGTCGCCATAAGCCCCGACCAACTTTGCTGTGAGAAATGGGTTCTGCTCAAATCCCCTGATTACGATCTAGGCGTGTATCCTTTTGAGGCACGAGCTGCTTCTGCAACGTTCCAACAAGTACATATAGTCATACGAGTCTCTGTTCCGAATGCCTTTGTACGCCCTCCCATTAAAGTAGAATTTGATCGCTTTCCATATATGTTTCTACCAATTTATGATTCATTTAGTGAATATAACTAACTCATTTATGACTTATTTACTGATATATGAGTTAAGAAATGAGTTTATGAGTTATGACTCGTTTTGACAGGTTCAATTTTCATATAGTTTTGAAATTATATTGAATATGTACCAAAAGTTTATGGACCATATCGAATAAATTAAAGTTTAAGGACCATAAGGTTGAAGTTCAGAGACTATATTGAACAAATTAAAAATTAAGGAACCAAATTGCATATTAGGTCAAAATTCAATGACCATTTGTATCATTATCTCTAAGGGAAGGGCATGAAACCCTGTTTACAAGTCACTAACATTCTTGGCTCTCAATTAATGCAACTTTTATCATTCCATTAATGCTAGCTTTTTTGGCTTTTTTACATTTGGAAGTTGCTCAATCGTAACCTTTTCGAGTTGCCATAATTTGTTGGGCGTGGGCAAAATTTTCAATTTAAGGATCGAAGGTCACTAATTCAAATCTTACATATCATATGTAAATTATTGTGGAGTGAAATTATCTACATATATATATATATATATGTTATAGACTTGTATTTGACCAGTTTGTGAGAATTAAGAGGTGTTTCATAAAACTTTCGATAGCCAGGTCTCTAAGGTTGTGCTGCAGTTATTGAAAAAAAGAAAAGAAAGGAAGTTGCTAGACTATCAATATGATCCTATTGCTTTGCAAGTAAAAATGCTTTGATGTTATTTTTTGATAAGAAAAGTGTAAAAATTTAGGGTTAATACCACCAAAAATTCCAAACTGGTATCCGTGTAACAATTTTACCCCGAAACTTTTTTTTACCATAAAAAACTCCAAACTAGTACACTTGTGACAATTTTACCCATCCGGCCACTTTTGGCCGGCCGGCAATGACGTGGATGCTAGCCAGCTGACGTGACAATAGTTTAATATTTTTTTTTTCGATTTTTTTCTCTTTCTTTTTTTGTTTTTCCTATCTTCTTCTCTGGTCGTCGGATCAGTGATCGGCTAGAGGCTCATGGCCAGCGAGACCTCGCCGGCCATGGGCAAGGCTGGCCCTCATCGTCGCCAAGCGAGGGTGAGCCTCGCCCGACCATAGCGAGGCTCGACCTCGTCCACCGACAACGCGGTCAAGCCTCGACCTCGCTTGGCCATGGGAGAGACTAGTGGCGAGCCTCACGGTTGCTTGGCGAGCTCAACCTCGCCCATGGCCGGGTTGCTGTCCCCAACCTATCGGACGGCTCTAGCGGGTACTCGAGAGCCCGCTTCGCCTCCGACAGGTACTCATCGATCAAAGTCCTGTCGGCATTGTTTAGCTTGGAGGAGGGCGAGCAGGAGCTCAACAGTAGGAACGACTTGAGGGACAACTGGGGGCTGTTCAAGAACCTGTTGGCCAGCTTCTTATCGTCCAGAGGTGGCTTCAATATGAACCGCTTCGGGGGCACCTTCTTCTTTGGTGAGGTTGTGCGCTTGCGCTTCGCGAGCTCCTTGAGGAGCCTCTAGGGGCTGTGTCAAGTCCCGAACCACTCACGGTCGATGCTTGTTGGTCGACCATGACCAAAATGAGCCCGTGAAGCATAGACAATTGTTAGAACGTTCCGTTGATTTTAAAATGAAATGCAAGCGGAAGCAGAATAAACGAGACAAATCCAAGCAATTAAAGAAAACGGTGCACGTTGTATTTACGTGATGGACTCGTGTTTATTTTACATGCCTTATATAGAGGTAAGCAAGCCTCACACTAGATTTTTCACATGCCTATTTCAAAGGCATCTCCGAGTACAAGCCATATAAACAACAAAATTTAGCTTGGGTCCCTAGCTTTACAACTACTAGCTTCTCGCTCTCGCTCGTTCCTCCCCGCCCTCATCTGCACGGCCGTCCTCACGCCTCGCCCATGGCCGATCCCGGAGCTGACCCGCCCGTGCCATCAAAGGGATCGCTAAACCCACGAAGGGGTCCGACTTAGTTCCCGTTAGCTAGGCGATACCAAGCCACATACGGGTGCAGGACAAGGTCTTCTTAGCCTTCATCAACCATAACGTAGGTCGTAATCCTGCGGTAGGCACGGTTCTCACGGGCATCGATCACAGTTAGGAGCTCAGCTCTCATCTCAATGGGATTGCCAAATCGGGTCGGGGGTGACGCCATTCTATGGACCTGAAAAAGAGGAAACAACGGGGAGTGAGTCGAGGAGACTCAGCAAGTGAAGACTCTAATAACAAGCGAGGACATATCGATCGCCGTTACACGAACCATTTCTTACTGCATTGGCCTTAGTAGCCAATCAAACAATAACGTGCATACCAAGCATAACACAAGGACTTCAAGCATGGCTAGTTCATGGTTTACCTCATTTGTCACGCCTTGATTTTTATTTCGGTATTAAATAACATGCAAAACCATGAAACAAGGCAAACTCGTTATAGAAAACGCAACATTGAAATACCAAGAACCGAGAAACGGTGGAACGCTCATGATACAACGTATCTCAATGTCATTTCTCAGTATTAGGGAATTCACTTACTACTAAATGAAACAAGAACTAGAGAGTGGAGAATGGACAGTGGGGGACGGTGGGGACAAAGGGCATTGGGGTCCCCCGGGCGACTTAAGGTGGGCAACTCTTTCTCTCTCTCTCTCTCTCTCTCGGCTTGTTCTCTGTCCCTCTCAGCTCTCTCTCTCTTTTCTCTCTCTTGGGCTTGAGTGGCTAGCTATGTATGTGAAAAGTGTGGCAATTCTCTCATAATGTCCTCTATTTATAGGGCAATGGCTTGGGGTTTATTAATGTAAGCGCATATGTCGTTGGGGGTATGAGGTAAGCCATGACCTCATTAGTTTTTTTTTTTTGATAAAGTAAGTAGACATGACCTCATTAGTTCATTAAGAGCATAAGCCAAAATTCATGATTATGAGCAATAACTCTCTCTCTCTTTCCTTCGGTTCTCTCCTTGGCCGAAACTCTCTCACTTTGGGCAAATAATTGGTGCCTTGGTGACTCAAGGGCTTCATAAATGGTCTCATAAACGCTGGTTAGAAAATTAAATGCAAAGGGGACACTTATGTCAAGCATTAAATGAAGGTAATAATGAAGATGATAAGTTTGGACTTGGTCTAAGACTTCTAGGCTCTTCCTTGATGCCAACGTGAGCTCACAATCAAAACTTCTAAGGGCTGGTTTCTGTCCCAAATCACTCGGATCAAAAGGCTCTCGCAAAAACATGCAAATAACGCCTAAAACAAACCCCGCATCATACTTAGATTAATCATTTTCTGAGGTTTCTCTATAAAATAAAATACTTAATAAACTCAAATGAACCAAGGTTGGATGTATAAAACCATTTAAAAATGACCAAATAAGGTTAAAGAAGTGTTTAGACCAAAATTGGGCAAAATTGTGCTTTTCGGGTGGCCTGGCGCATGGCCTGACTAGCCGGGCCTGACCGGGCAATTTGCCTGTGTGTGGCCGGGCCCGTTGCCAAGCGCCTAGCCGGCTTGCACGGGTCCTATGCCTGGGTGCACGAGCAATGTGCCAGGCTGCACGAGCGGCGCACCGGGCACAAAACTGGACGAAGCACTCCCAAGGTTGGTTCATGGTTCAAGTGTAACTATTAGTTCATGCATAGGCACAACACATGACTCACGGGCAATTTTCATGGGCACGGGACTAGGTCGGGGCTGAATCTCATGGGTACAAGGGTCGGGCATGGTGCCAATGACACTGTTGAGCGCGTGGCCCTTCCACGGTTTGACACATGGGCCGCGGTGGCCGATCATGACTTGATATAAACCCTGACCACCTGGCCAATGCAGCAGGCACAATGGCCGGCCCGTAGCCACGCCATTAGGCCTGTGACCTGGTACATGGCTCGTTCATATCTTACTCATCATAACTTGACAATAAATTTTATAATCGATCCTCACCCGAGTACTAGCGGTCTAAGGTTGACCCTCGATTATTCCTATGCCCAAATTCGGGATGTCAGAGGCTGTTCCTGGGCAGTTCTTGTTTTAGGTTGACAAGTATGGCAAGGTCGGCGAGGTGGAACTCGCTGGCCTCAGCCTCGGCTACCGGAGAAGAAGATAGAAAAGCAAAAAAAGAAAGAGAGAAAAAATAAAAAAAAATTGAAAAAAAAATTAAAATATTGCCACGTCAATTACGCCCGGCCACACGCATCATTCCAAATGACCAAAAAGTGACCAAATGGGTAAAATTGTCATAAATGTATCAGTTTAGAATTTTTTGTGATAAAAAAAATTTCAGAGTAAAATTATCACATGCGTATCAGTTTGAAATTTTTGGTGGTATTAACCCAAAAATTGAAGTTAAAACATTATGTATTAAGGGTCGGCTCGAGCTGAAAAACACTTTACCCACGTTTCCCCGGTTTTTCGGGCCGAGGGTGAACGAGCTGAAAAACACTTCATCTCGCCCTTCGGCCTCGCTTGCTCCGGCTTCCTTGCTCGATAATGGCAACTCTCTCTCTCTCCCTCTCCCTCTCTTTCTCTCTGTGTGTTTTCTCGATCTTGTATGTGGGATCTGCGAGTGACTGAGTGGCTTTTGCTTTTCTTTTTTTTGATTCTTTGCAGGCGGATTCTCCTTGCAAGAAGTAAGCCTTCGATCCTTCCGATTTTTGTTTTCGTTCTTTGATTTGCCGACGAATTATATGCCTTGATGGCGCCGTGCGCGCTTCGTGCTCGCAAAAGCGGCGTCCAATTAGCATGATCTAGGTCAGGAATTGCGCGAACGAGGGAATGGGTAGATTATGTATTTCGTTTGTGAACTGATGCTCGGGCGAGGGCGGTTGTGGGATGCGACTTCGTGTCGATGTCCGCGTCGAGAAATTAGCATGCGTGGCTTTATTGGCCTTTTCGTGTTTACACGGTGTTTAAGTTGCTAGAGTTCATTGTTTGAATGATAAAATTCAGGTGTTTGGTCTTGCTGTTAATGCTTCAGTCCCTAGATGACTTGAAATGTATTAAGGAAAGCCCATCTCATCAAAAGCAGGTTATATCTCTAGCGATTTAAACACCAACTAGTCTGGAAAAAAGCGCGTGTTTGCTCTATTTAGTCTTGCTTCCATCATATATTAATAACGAGGAGTAGGACCTTATAATGGGAATATCCTTTTTGCTACTAGGGCAATGTGCATTTGTTGTGGTTTGGGCAAATAATGATTCGATCCACAACATGGGAGCAATACATATTTGCTTGCTTTGAAATGTTGACTCCATATTCGCATGTTAATTAGTCACCTTGGAGAGAGCAGTCAAGGTCTAGGTCCAGATCCAGGTCTAGGTCCCCGTCCTGGTCCAAGCACCGGCCGAGGTCTCGGTCCAGGAGCCGTGGCAGGTATTTGAAGGGTTTGAATTTATTAGTTGATGGTGTTATGAGTTTCTGCTCACTGGTCCATTAATAGACTGAAATCTGGTTTTCTGTTTGTGTGGTATGCCGGTACATTCTGATCCAGATCAAGATCCAGAAGTCATGGCAGGTTAGCATTAGCACTTCATTCCGTATATTCTTTTGACGATGATCTTGCTTGCTTTAGTCTGTCTTTTGCTGCCACTTTCACTTATCCACTTTTGTGAAATTTATATTCATGGACGATAACAATCCTGGAAATACACTTTATGTGACCAGTTTGTCCACTAGGGTCACCGAAAGGGAGATAGAAGACCACTTTTCGAAAGAGGGGAAGCTCAGTAGCTTCATTGGACTGTTCGTATTTCGCATGTTTGTGAACATTGTTTTCCTGTTTGGCATTAGGTGCTGAGTTGACTTTGAATTTTAGGTTGCTTCTTGCTTCCTCGTGGTGGAGCCTCGCACACGCATCTCCCGCGGATTTGCATTTGTTATCATGGACTCTGTTGAGGATGCTAACCGTTGAGAAGGTAATGTGATATTACAGATCTTGGCAAGTAGTGAGATTTTTTATAACCTAGCTTTCTTCTTAACTTGGAGGTTTTCTGGATACATTCAGAAGACTTTGCATCAGCTATGTTGGCAGCAACCAAAGATGATGAGTTCATCCATGTCAACTTAAGTGAAACAGCTTGATCAATGGCCGGCTTTAACAGCTTTTCAAAAGCATCTGATCAACTAAACATAGCAACTATATTGCAACAACCATACAACCTCAGCATTCACTTTCAACTCTCAACTAATCAACGGACATTAGCAACAACTTTCTAGTCAGGATTATATGGTATCTCATATCCAGCATCCATTTGTCGGAAAACTAATCTTAAGTGTGTGGTTTTTGTTTCCTTTTATTCCTGTTAACTTCTTTCACGCAATTTGAGATTTTTTTTTAGAAAAAATTCTTGTCCTTTGGATAGACTATCTAGAAGGATGTACTTTCTTCATGTTTGTGTGGTGATTGAAATTGGCAACGGAGCTTGTAGCAGAAGTGATTTGGATGGTCAACCTTTTGAATGATGGCTTTATTTTCTTTAGTTGGGTACTTTCCATTGGTAATGCTTTGTTTATTTCAGTCACGGAGGAAGCGACTGCGGACTCCAACTCCTGGGCAATATCTTGGATTGAAGAGCACTAGGGACCACGGTGAGGATTTTGCTTCCCATTTTTCTGACAATGGCGAGACAAATTTGTACTCTTGCATGTCAAACAGGCTATTGTGATGACCGTGGTGGTGACCGGGGTGGTGACCGTGGTAGGGTATCGTGGCGGCCGGGATGATTATGGGTACCGTAGATCCCCAAGGCGCTCACCATTTTGAGGTGGTCGTGATTATTCTCCCAGGTGCTCACCTTATGGTGGAAGGTCAAGGAGGGACAGATCAAGGTCACCTATCTATTCTCCTCGTGGTTCTAGGTGATTGTTCTTCTTAGGAAAAGGTGTGACCAATTGGCAAGTGATATTTTGGTTGGACTAGGTGTGACTTGTTACTGGGGTGTCTTCTAGAGGTGTACGAAACAGTTTCTCTTTATATCTCTCTGTTATGCTCATGCATCGTACTTTAGAACTTGTTGATCGATGATCTGTAATATGAAGTTGTATTTTGCTTTATGAAGTGTGTGGAATGATGTTTTGCGATAATATGGTGTTTCCAGATTCTTTTTGTTGAAGCACGAGAGCCTATTTTGCGTGCCAGTTACCACAGCTTTTGAAGACGGCCCATATCATCATGTCTTGGTGTCAATAGCAGGATTATGGTGTTTTCTAATGCTTATTAATTGGATATGAGCTGTGTTTGGGATTGTCTACCCGAGTATTGGAAGGCTCTTCCTTTTTAGCAATCGAAACTAAAAAGGTCCTTAAATGATCCCTTTGTGGTCTATGCCTCTGAGGCAGTACGCTATGGTTATGATTGGTTGTCTAGATTATAAGTCTAGGTTAATAGGACGTGAAATATAAGGATTTTGATATATTCTATTGATTGGTGAATTGCAGTAACAGAGTTGGATATTTACCTATCCTGTTAATATGGTAGAAACTGCGATATCAATATAAATATACAAATGGAAATGATAAGAATTTTTTATGATTAATCTAAATCTCAAACAACAGAGGAGCTCATTAATGGCATTCTTGGGCTATAGAATTGACTGACAAGAACTATAACTGGGCCACAAGAAATGTAAATGGGCCCCAGCGAAATTGACAAGATAAATCAGCGAAAGAATATCAGATTCAGTAAGTGAGAATAAGCATGATCATTTAACATTGAGATGAGATTTTGAAAATTATAGCGTGTCGACTCTTTTGCTGCCTTTGTGAAATTTTGACGTGAAGTGGAGAGTTACGGGGGGACTCCGATTCCCTTGTTGCTTTTGTGAAGCTTTTGCATGAATCAGAGAATTACGGAGGGAGTTTGTGGTAGGGTAAGAAAACAGCTTTTGTGTTATCCATAGAAGAAACTTTATTCACTCTTATCTCACCTCCACTCGGGATAATTTTTATTCCATTATGTTTCTTTTATAACTGGTTTTATTCTATCTAAACATAGTCTATATTATTATGACTTTCATCCCAATTACCAAATGTAGTCTACGTAGGTGGTTTGTTTCACCTTGTTTTCCGGAGGCATAATCACATTTTCTTGCTTTGGTTCTTAAGTGGTGGGGAAGATGCTTAATGTATCGCCAGGTGTGCCAAGAAAGCACATCAATTGTCACGATGCTGCTTATCATCCAATATTTGTATCATTCTCTTGTTTTTCAGAAAGTGAAGAAAGACAGAAGTACACGAATAGATCAGGGCGAGAGATGCAAGGCATGGATAAGCTTGAGACTGAAATGGAGGGGTTCACCAGGCCCATGCAGCAGTGCGACGAGCAAGAGGCCCCAGCAGCAAGCTGCCGTGATGAGCCTCTCCCCCTGGAAAAATTAGTTTAATATTATGTGAATCAATGGCCCAAACAGATACTATACTTGATCTTAGCCAAAAGGCCGAGAAAGGTATGCCTCTTTCCCTGTTTCGAACTCCCTTTCCCTCTCGTACGCTAGATCCCATCTTCGCCCACCTGAACTATGTGGGACTCGTGCTATTTGCCAGGGCGTTTTCGTGGGTTTCCACTATATGTTCCTAAAGCTATGCTTGAGGTTGGGCGGTAGTGCTGTATGTAGTTGAGACTTTTTGAGACCCATAGGCGATTAGTTGCGGTTCGTAGCTTTCACTCAATGGTTCTGCGCAAGGCATCAAAGCAAAGATTTCTCAAAGGGGTTTACAGTGCTTTTCCTGAGGTTTTGCTGGCCAAAACTCTTTGTTATGTAGTTCCCAAAACACACTTCGTAGACGATTTCCCCATTTATCTTGAGTTTAGGGGGATCGTCGGTCACGACTGGGCAATTGATGCTTCGTTGGCATCTTGAGCTAAACATTTTACCATTCAAATTATATATTATCTAGTAAAAATAAAAGACCCAGTGGATTGTATTTACAATGGATGCCATTCTTTAAGATGACGCAAATAAGAAAGGAAGAATGGACTCTTATGAGTTATTAAACACTTGATTTGAATGCGACAAATCAACTTCAAATGATGACGCCTCTCATCAAGAGGTACCTTAATTGCTTTGCTGTTATTCTATGAATAAATCTTATCCAATACACGTAAATAGGACCAAAGTTAGCTGCAAAAACTATAGGGAGAATTCCAATTAAGGAGTCCAAGTGGGGTCAAATTCTCAAAAAAGGGTTTAAAGTTAATATTGTGTCAAATAAGGATATGAAGTGTCTAATCAGTTTTAAATAAAGACCCAAAGTGCTTAAAAAGTCTCAAATAAGAACACAGGTTCCCAATAGGTCAAAATATCCGGCTTGGCGGCGAGAAAATTATTATTCCGAACACGAAATAGTAACTTTTTAATTTTTTATTTTCTTTATGTTTTTTTTTCTTCTCTTCCTCTGCCGGTCATAGCCGGTCGTAAGTGGAGATCGCCGACCTTAGGCAAGGCTCGCCATCGCTGGGCTAGGCGAGGTTGAGCCTCGCCAGATCTGGCGAGGGCTCAGCCCCACCAAAAGAAATGGCGAGGCTTGACCTCACGGCCAAGCAGGGCTTCACAGAGGGGGCCCTCGTGTGAGGCCGGCCTCGCGCTGATCGGGCGAGGCCGCCGCCTGGCCGGGCGAGGGTCGGCCTCCAGGGCGAGGTCGAGCCCGCGATCCGGCAAGGCCTGCAACCTCACAGACAATTGATGAGGTCGATCTACCACCAAAGTAGGGGGCCTCACTGAGGTTTGGACCTCTCACCGCCTTGGCTATGGCCGGAGAGGAAGAGAAGAAAATAAAAAAGAAAAGGAAAAGGAAAAGAAAAAAAAACAAAAGGAAAAACAGAAGAAAATAAAATTAAAAAGCTATCGTCTATGTCAAACAAGAATTTTCTACTACGTAAGTGCATTTTGACCGCCGTGACCCGTGTTCTTATTTGAAACTTTTGGGCAAGACTTCGTATCCTTATTTGACATCGATTGAGCACTTCGCACTTTATTTGACACAATATTCACTTTGGACTCTTTTTTAAGAATTTGACCCCACTTGGGGTCCTTAATTAGAATTTTCCCAAAACTATATATTACAAATGTCATGCCAATTGTCACTAGTTGGCTGTGACAAGGTCAAATAAGTGTATATCCCGTGGATGGTTAATGTGTGACAATATTTTATTACGTTAAAGTTTCGTTCATTTCACGAAAAATAAATAATTTATAAAATATTTTTTTAAAAATAATTATTTATATCGCTTATAAAAATGAACGGACAAAAAATATTTTTATCGTCTATACGCTAATGAAAACATTTTTCGTCGAACAAAGCCATCCTCCTGAATAATGTGCGGTTCGCATGGAAACACAATACTACCAAATTGTCAGCGCTAACATCGCGAATCATAAAACGATGGCCAAAGAAGACCATTTCGCAAATTCGTATAAAAATTTGTCAGGTTGGACCGTGGATCCAAAGTCGGACCATTACTCGAACCGAACCGACCGGATTAGACTCCTCCCACGGTTCGATTCGGCAGCAACCGTGTTTGTGAGTCGAACCGGAATCACAGCCGAAGGGTCTGGTAAACCGAAACCGAGCGGCAAAAGCAGGAGCCGCGGAAGGAGGAGGAGGGAGGGAGCGAACACCAGCCAATGGCGCGTCTCCTCAACGCGCCACCGTCTTCTCCGTTCCTCTCCAACCTCGCGGCCTCCCTTCGCCTGATTCCTCCTCCCTCCGCTCGCCGTTCGCTTCAATTCAAGGTGAGAAGCGGGACGACGACTTCTTCGCCAGTTCAAATTCCTGTTTTTTTTCATTTTTTTTCCTACTCTTTCCCGTTCCTCGCGAATTGCTGAGAATCGCGCTGTGGAGGGGTTGGAGCTCAGAGCTGTTCGTGGTTCAGGTGAAGTGCTCGTCGTCCGGAGAGAGCCAGGAGCCAGAACCGGAGGCCGGAGCGTCGTCGCCGCCGTCTCCCGCTACTGCCGATGCAGATGCGGATGCAGATGCAGGTGCTACTTCGTCGTCGTCGAGCGGCTTGACTTACAGGCTGTGCGCGGGGATTGGGGGCGCAGGGTTCTGCGAGACTGCGTACTTGACGTATCTGAAGCTCACGAACTCGGACGCGTTTTGCCCCATCGGCGGCGGCAGCTGCGGCGACGTGCTCAACAGTGATTATGCTTCGGTTTTTGGTATTCTGCTCAGTCTCCACTTTTTGATCCGTGTAGTAACGTTCTACTGCTCAATTTATCAATAGCCTTGTTTTTTTCCTTAATTTTCTTGCAATGAAGTGCGGTGGATTTCCAGAAACTTGTGTGACTTTAGTGTCCAAAGTGTGAACCATAGAGAAAACCCTTTTCCCAATTGCTTTGCTTTGTTTGCTTGTTGATTTTGGCGGAAAATTTGAGAGAAGGGAGCACTAGATGAATCTCTTCGCTGTTTAGCATATGCTTTTGCTGCTTAGGCATCATGATCATTTTGCAATGTGAAGTTGAAGCAATCTTACATCTGTCACTTCTTCGACTTGATATATGCTGGCTTTTGGCATGTGGGTATGGGATTTAACTTTCGCATGGATGCCCCTGACTGGGTTTGCTGGCGCTATGATTTAGTTATTGAATTGAATAATATCTGGACTGCATCCGTTCTCGTGCATTCAGACAAATAAATCTGCATACCAGGAATGCATCTAAATCTTCTCGTGGAATTGTATGGGAAGCAGATTGTGATCATGATATATTCGCCTTGACAGGCATTCCTCTTCCGTTGATTGGAATGATCGCATATGGAACTGTCGCTGCTCTTGGTTTGAGGTTGAGCAGAAAAGATTTGCCTTTTGGACTTGGGGAATCTAATGGCCGTTTGGTTTTACTGGGGATCACAACATCCATGGCAACTGCTAGTGCATACTTCTTGTACCTTTTAAGCACAAAATTCTCTGGAGCATCGTGCTCTTACTGTCTACTGTCGGCTTTATTGTCATTCAGTCTAGTCTTCATCACCATAAAGGTGTGCTCGCTGTATTTCCTATTTTCTTTCATGTACCGCCGATTAACTTGGTGGTTCATGGAATAAGACCAAATGATTCTGTCAATCGCCTACTCAGGATTTTGGGTTTGAGGAGATGCAAAAGACGATGGTACTACAGCTGTGCATGGTGAGCTTGGTGGTAATTACGCTGAGCACTGCATATAGCACTTCTCAATCAATCCCTTCAAGGTAACCACACATCGTCCATTAGTCTCCAGTCCAGCTGCTTCATAGATACGATTTTTTTGGCTAAATTGAATGGAGCATTATTTACTCGATTGATTGTTGAGATATATTGTGCTTCTTGGAAGGAGTTAGGCTTCGCTTTTGAATTTCTTCTGGAATAACCACCACATATTTTTTGAAATTAGAAGTAACATTTACCAAATTGGTACTGGAAGGCATGCGTGCGCCTGATGCTACTTTTTCTTCTTTTCTCTATTTGAGCAGCCTTGCGGGAATGGAAATGCCATTTTTCGCAACTGAGATTACAACACAATCGAGCACTTTTGCTGTTTCTCTTGCAAGGCATTTGCACTCTATAGGTGCAAAAATGTACGGTGCCTTTTGGTGCTCTCACTGTTTGGAACAAAAGCAGGTAATTGGTCCTCTTCAGTATCCATTCAATCTGTCTTATCCTATGGTACCATGGTGTGGTCATTAGAGAAACTCGAGTGCACATCTTCTTTAAATTGATGTCACTCAGAATGTCTGAAGTTTGGAATCTAGGTTAGAACTATACTTTTTGCAATTTATAGAAGAGGATTTACTTTACAGAAATACGTTCTGTCTAATTGTCAGCGAGTGGAGCAAAGAGAAGTAGAAGAGAGGAGCTTCTCTTTGTTTGTTAGTGAACGTGCGGTTGTGACCAGCTATGAACTTAGTCATAGCCGACATAATGCTAATGAAATTTTCAGTGAGGCAAGCTTACTCATTAATAATTTGCATTCAGATGTTTGGACGTGAGGCAGCAAAGATATTGGACTATGTGGAATGCTTTCCTGATGGATACAAGAAAGGAACTAAAATAGCCAAGCAATGTGCTGATGTTGGAATAGAAGGCTTCCCTACATGGCTCATAAATGGCGAGGTATGGGGATTTCGTCATTTCAGGTTTTCCGGCTTGTCCTAGAGAGAGAATGGCTTTGTTCCTAGTCAAAAACTATTTCCAGTCTGCTTTTACTCAATTACAAAATGATGAAAGGGGCCAAGATTGCTTTCTTTTATCTTGCTGCAAAGCATTTGGAGTTGATGCTTCTCGTCTGGGGAAAAAATGAGTTCTCACCGAAGCGCATTCATTGCAGGTTTTGAGTGGAGAGCAAGAATTGTCAGAGCTTGCCCGGGCGTCTGGATTTGACTCTAACGAGCTAAGTGGACTTAGTTAGATGCTCTTCATTGCTGTGATCTGCATAACTTCTATTTTCCAAGATGATCAAGTATTACACTGGCACACATTACACATAGTCTGAAATGGGACTTACTCTTTTACTCGTTGCTTTACAAATCACTGGGCACCAGAAAAGCCCTTTTCTTTTTTCTTTTTTGGATTGGGGATAGGGTTATGGGGAAATTGTAACAATTATCTCGAAATATCTATTGTCACTTTAGATTACTAATGTATCTATCTTTTTCTGTACATATTGGTGCAATGTCTCATGAGAGAATTGTATATTGTTCGGTTCATTGATATGTTTTGATGCAACATACCGCGTGGATAAATAAATATATATTTGGACAATAAGATAGCAATCCTACAAACCAAGGTCCCAGAATTGCAATTCTAATATGTAGGAACATCCTATGTCAAACTACAATTGACAATATTATCACCTCATATTGCAAATAAATCTGAAATTTGACAAATTTATTATCCCATACCAATTTTACTAAAACAAAAAGCGGGCTCAAAAATCTTGGAACTATAAATTGTAGGGCCTTACCCCATGGGGAGGCCTTCCGGAAATTCTCGATGGCCTGAGTTTGAGCTCAGGCCGAAGAGGGGGTTTGGAAATAGTTTTCAACCACAGTTAGTACCTCACTAGCTGCGTCATTGCCCCAAGCACAAAGATGCTTAATCAATGAGAAAGTCACTGCTTCTGTATCTTTGCTTGTTCCTACTAGTCAATGTGGGAGGTTCCTTCTTAGCTTCTCGTTAGCGCTAATGCTCACGCACCAAGTTTTCTCCTACTAACATTTTTCTCCTAGACAACACTGGCAAATCCATAGTTGTGTTGGCACAAGATCGAAAACAATCAAAGCTGTGCAAAAGATGAAAGTCAAGGTGACGCATAACCTTTTAAATATTCAATGTCCACGATGCTTGAAAGTATATGCACATGATGAAGAAGATTTTCGATACGGTCCACTCTACCATAACTAGAAAATCTATTCTGCTTCCACATATGTACTCGGAATTGACTAGGTTGAGGTTGAAAGGCTGATAACGAGACAAGGCGCGGCAGGAGCATGGAGTAAGCGGGCAAACTACTACATTTGACAAAAGAAAGAGAACTTTCAGCATATCAAATTATTATGGACTCGTATTGTATCATGGTTGCATGAGAACCATCCCTTAGAGAAGTGTAAAGGATAGGTTCTGAACATGATTATCCACTCATACAAAACAAACATGCCTAGTGGTGCATGGATTAGCGAGGATATTGCCCGAACTAGTGGACTGTTAATGGTCCGCAAAGGAGCAATGGTAGCCCCAAAATAGACGAGGGCCTTCTTTGATTTCCATACACTAAAGGTCATATTTGCCCATCTAAACGATGTGGCTGTGTTTAGTTGAGGCTTAAGACCAGATGTGATTTATTGTGCCAGGCATTGGAGGAAAGATTTCTCGATAGGGCTGGCCAAAACAATACATCTGTAGAGGGTTGTCCCTCCTATCCCGGTTCTTGGGATAACGGGATTTGGGGTTTGAGGGTGTTCCTGGCCTCAGGTATTTCTTCCCAATCAACCTTACTCTCAACACATTCAAGAATTCTCTAGAGAGAGAAACCGAGAGAAGGAAGCTCTGAACTTGGGATTGTATTTTTAAGGGGGATAATTGTCTAAAAAGTCATAGACCTATTGTACGGTGGCCAATTCAGTTTTCAACCTTTCGATTATGCCAATTTAGTCCTAAATTTATTGTACGGCAGCCAATTTATTCTTAGACCTTTCAAATGTGCCATTGGCAAATCACTAAAAGATTTAGGGCTATATTGGAAAATCGTCAAAGGACTACATTGACAAATTAGGACTAAATTGGCACAATTAAAAATTTTAGGATTGACTTGACCGCCGTACAATAGGTTTATGACTTTTTGGACAATTTTTTCTATGTCACATGCACAATTTTTTGGCTAAATTGAATGGAGAATTAATTTAATGTCAATTCACTCCACTGATTGTTAAGATACATTGTGTTTCTTGGAAGGAATTGCAGTAGAAAAGCTTTGCTTCTATATTTCTTATGTAATAACCACCATCAATCTCTGTTCAATTTTAGGACACATTTACCTAATTTGCATTTTAGGACACATTTACCTAATTTGCATTTTAGGACACTTTTGCTTTCTCTCTTGCATGGCATTTGCACTGTATAGATGCAAAATTGAATGCTGCTTTCGGTGCTCTCACAGTTTGGAACAGACGAGGGTCCAAGAATTGCAATTCTGATCTATAAGAACCTCTACAAACCTTCTGATATCACATAAATATCTGCCCAAGATCAAGCTTTGAACTAAAATTTGTAGGGCTTTAACCCATAGGGAGCCCTTCCAGAAATTCTCAATGGCCTGAGTTTGCTCAGGCCAAAGAGGGGGTTTGGAAATAGTTTTCAACCAGCAATAGACGCGCCTCGGTTAGTACCTCACTAGCTGCGTCATTGCCCCAAGCGCAAAGATACTTTGACGAAGAGAAAAACCTTGCTCTTGTACAACTGATTAGACATTTCCTTGTTCCTACGTGTCTGATGTGGGACAATTTACATGCCACTTCCTACCCAGGCTTCTCATTGGCTGCTGAGGCTAGTCATCACCCACTCCCTGCACTCCTCTCTTCAGACATTTTCCTGCTACTAACTTGACAACACCGCTAAATCTTCACACGGTTGTGTCGGCACCATCAGGACCGAAAAAACAATCGAAGCTATGGAAAAGATGAAAGTCAAACGTGAGGCACTGCCTCCAGAAAATCCAATGTCCACGATGCTCGAAAGCATATGCACGAGATGAAGAAGATTTTCGACATGGTCCACTATGCCATAACCAGAAAATCTCCGCCCGATTCTGCTGTCACGTGTGTGCCCGGAACTGACCAGGATGAGGTCGACAAAGACGATAACGAGACATGGCATGGCGGGAGCAGAGAGTAGTTGGTCAAACTCAGGCAGACTACATTGTCCCTTCAAAACTCAGATTAAATGACAAAAGAAAGAGAACCCATCTGACGATAATGGACACGCAGTATTGGATCATGGTTGCATGAGAACTCTCCTGTAGAGAAGTGCAAAAGATACGAGGCAACAACTATCACTTGAGCATATAACCTGCAACAGGTTCTATCGACGAGCATCGCCATTAAACATGATTATCCATCAACTCATGCCTCAACTCAGTCATCAAGATAACACGGCATTCTATCAGAAGGCAAAACAAACATGCAAGCACGCGCAAACACACACATTAACACTAAGCAGTGATCCATGCGCAATGGCACAGGCTCATGCGCTCACGAGCACACAAGTATGTGATCATCAAGGTTGTATGCAGATGCAAGTCTGAAAAGAATAAAACTCTTTCGTCTCCCTCTCTTTAACTAAGCAATCACAGTGTACCTCATCCAAATCACGAAGCTCTCCCCTGAATTAACTAGAATAGCAGCTCCTCAAGCGAGGAAGGACTTAGGTCGAACCCATTTGGGGCGATCCAAGCTGGGGGCGGCCACAGAATCCTCAAGTGATCAGGCGAATATGATGCCCTCTTGATGCTGCCATCCTCCATATTGAAGACTTGAACTTTTCCCCCTTGAGTCGCGTTAATCTCAGTGAAATATATGCAGTTCCCCTTGCATCGTCCGAATCCTTTCACCGACACCGAGAAGCAACTGTGATAGCCCAGAAAGAGAGCAACATCACCGAGATTCCTTATCTCATCCCATTTTCCCCATTCTTGATTCAGCCGATAAACCTTAAAACCAGCAGCCTCCCTCACAGCGCCTGCCCGAATCCTACCGAATGTACGAAACTCATTGCAATATCGATCCACCACGTAGAGATCTCCGCCCGACTCCACCAGATGCTTCCAGTCCCCGCCATTGCCGTTACCGCAAACAGGAGGTGAGAACTGCACCATCTTAAAAGAAGGATTGATCCATGACACGGTGCCGAACCTATCAACAACATAAAACTGCCCTTTGTAAGCAATGAGATCGTCGTATGGGCTATTCGGATTGTCCATCGCATTCCAATCCTCGTCCCCATGTTTCCAACACTTCAATCTCCCTCTCCCGAAAATCCCGACGACCGAAGTCTCCTCTAGAGCAGCCCATGGAGAATCCGGAAGCATGATCACCTTCCTTGCGGCCCCAGGATAACATGCTCCTTTCTCGCCTATGAGATAACGTTCTACAAAAATCTCAGTGACCCTATAATCCATAGTACACAAAACCTCAGGAAAGGTCCCACCTTCGAACAAGATGGGTCGGCTCGAGAGCAGATTGGAGAGCTGAACCCGGCCTCGACCACTGAGGTCCTTATCTTCTGTGATCTTGATCAACCAACCCTCACGAGACGGAGGACACTGCGAGTCCTTCGGAGATGTTGGTGGCAGCTCGAGAAGATAGACCATGCACTGATTGATCAAGGTCCCTCCAATCCTGAGCTTGGACTCTGAGACTGGAGGTATGGAGGAACGCCACAGCGAGCAGACGCTGCGAAATTGGTCGATGTCCACGCGGGTGTCGAGCTTTCTCCCAATCATCGACCACAACTCCGTTGGGAGTTCCGACCACGGGACTGATCTCTCCATCTCCAGACGCTTTGGTGATCGCATTGAGACGCGAGGGCAAATGAGTTTGAGATTTTGATTGCAAGACGGCAACCCGTTTGTCACCCCAATTAAATAGGTCCATGCTTTTCAATTGTAACGACATTTTCCCCGCAAATTTTCAGACAAAGTAGCTAGACAGCAATGTTGTTTTTTTTCCTCTGCATTTCGTTATTCATGTGATTTGACCACGTAACTTTTTTTTTTCATTCGCAATCGGAGTCCTGTCAGCCACCTATTTGAATTCAGAGTGGTGATGCCACTCCACACTCTTTGGAACCTTTAATGTATTTGACCGAGAGCAAAACGTAATAGAAGGATGGAAAATTAAGCGAAAATATAGCCTCGCCACCGCAATATGTATATAACACAAGAATATCCTTAACGAAGAAATCCAATTGAGATACCAAATGATCTTTCACATATAATCAACGAACAAAGATGGAAAAAGATCATAGCTAACCTTATTGTTAGTGAGAAGTTGATGACGAGAATACCTAATCTAGCTTTCTGCGTCCAAAGAGCAAAATCAACATTAAGTAATCTGCAATTTCGGCTTGAGGCAGAGCTTACCATCTATGGCATATCCAAATCCTACGGTGCTGATTGGACATGGCAGACCTTATCATATATAGCATATCTAAATCCCGAATGGACATCCCCATTTGATAGGAGATGTTAAAATGCACGTGTAAGTAAAATTGGTGTGGTATAGAGTAGTTTATATATGCTAAGTTAGATCACTGGTTCGGGAACATCTTTTGGAATCGGAAACGTTCGGGCAAAAGCATATACGATTAGCACACATCTTCGTGGACACATCACCAACCGGAACAAAAAGTCAAATGTGAAATTGCAGGAAAAGTGCCAAAAAAATCCTAAACCTTTTGCATTAATATCAATTTTGTCCTAAATCTTTTTTTAATGCCGCTGCCCTCACCAGTGGCCGGCGAGGTCGAGCTCGCTGGCCAAGGGAAAGAGGGGGGACCCAAAAAAAAGTGGAAAAAAAAATTAAAAAAAAGGAAAAAAAATAATAATTCAAAAAAATATTAAAATATTATTAAAGTTGTCCACATCAGTGCCACGTCAGCGCCAATGACCGGCCGCCGGCCAACAGGGTTCCATGTCGGCAAATTCCGATCAAAATTGATTGGAATGATTAAATTGGCACAAAAACAAAAGGTTTAGGACTGAATTGGCACCAATTTAAAAGGTTTGGACTTAATTGGCACAAATGCAAAAGGTTTAGGACTAAATTGATATCAAAAAAAGGTTTAGGACTAAATTGACACTAATGCAAAAGGTTTAGGACTTTTTTTGGCACTTTTCCCGTGAAATTGTTGTCTTCATGTTTGTCCAACATGTAATTTGAGAACATATCAATGAACCGAACAATGTGCAATTCTCTCGTGGAGACATTGCGTTAAATCTGTACAGAAAAATATAGGAACATTAATAATCTAAAATGACAATTGATACTCGAACAGTTTTGGAAAGTGGTAGTTATGCAGATCACTGTGATGAAGCATCGCAACTAAGTCCACTAAGCTTGTTAGATTCGAATCCAGACGCCCGGGCGAGCTCTGACAATTCTTGCTCTCCGCTCAAAACTTGCCAAATGCGCTTTGGCGAGAAATCTTTTTTAACCCCGAAGAGCAGCATCAACTCCCAATGCTTTGAAACAAATTAAAAGAAGGTAATTTTGGCCCTTTCGGCATTTTATCATTGATGGATCCTGCCATCATTAACTATAACAGAAACAAAAGCAATGCCCAGAAATGCTGGTGAGTATCTGAATTAAAGCAGACTAAGAACAAAGCCATTCTCTCTCTAGGACGAGCCAAAACACCTGAAATGAGGAAATCCCCATACCTCACCATTTATCAGCCTTGTAGGGAAGCCTTCTATACCAACATCAGCACATTGCTTGGCTATTTTAGTTCCTTTCTTGTATCAATCAGGAAAGCATTCCACATAGTCCAATGTCTTTGCTGCCTCACACCCAAACATGTTAACACGAATCTGTTAATGAGTAATCTTTGCTTTGCCGACAATTTCATTAGCATTGTGTCGGCTATGACTAAGTTCATAGCTGGTCATTAGGGGTGTGCAAAACAGACCACCCGGTTTGATCTGATTACCCGGTAGTGTTGGTCTAGTTCCCGATTTCTAAAAGTGGAATCGATGTCCGGGCAGTCCGGTTTTCGGTTTCAAGGGAAAACCGGAACCGGACTGGACCAACCAGACCGAATTGATTACATATACTTTTTTTATATTTTATTTCTTCAAAAAAATTAGTAAAATATGAACTAAATCCACGTACAAGGCTTTCCCATTATCGTCGCACCACAATGAATCTTCACTCATCGTCGTTTCCGTCACTATACTGAGATTTGTCACTCTCTCTCGTTGTGATGGGAAAAAAATAAAAAAGTGACTGGTTCCATTAGACCGGACCGGACCAGACCGGTGGTGTAGTCCGGTCCTTGGTCCTAAGACCAACTGGTCCTGTCCTTGATTCCAAAAATTGGGAATCAGTCTTCCCAGTTTGATTCTCAGTTCCACCTTGGAATCGGATCGGACCAGATTGGACCGGACCCGGGAAGTGATCACCCCTACCGGTCACAACGGTATGTTCACTAACAAACAAAGAGAAGCTCCTTTCTTCTACTTCTCTATGTTCCAATCAAAAGTCAAACCAATAATGAGGCAGTACGTGTTTCTGTAAAGTTTATCCTCTTCTATAATTTGTAAAGACTATTAGTTCTAACCTATATTCTAAACTTCACAGATTCTATGTCAGATCAACTTGAAGAAGATGCGCACTCAGTTTCCATGGTTCCATAGGATAAGACAGATTCAATAGACACTGAAGAGGACCGATTACCTGCTTTTGTTCCAAACAGTGAGAGCACCAAAAAGCCACCATACATCTTTGCGCCCATAGGGTGCAAATGCCTTTGCAAGAGAAACAGCAAAAGTGCTCGATGGCATTGTAATCTCGGTTTTGAAAAATGGTAGTTCCGTTTCGGCAAAGCTGCTCAAATAAAGAACAGAAGAGAAAGTAGCATCAGGCAAATGCATGCCCTCCAATATGAATTCGGTATAATTTGTCCTAAAATTCAAAAGAGATTGATGGTGGTTATTACAGAAGAAATGTAAAATCGAAGCTTTTCTATTGCAATTCCTTCCAAGAAACACAATGTATCTCAACAATCAATGGAGTGAATTGACACTAAATAATGCTCCATTCAGCTTAGCCAAAAAATCGCATGTACGACATACTATGCAGATGGAATGGAGACTGATGGACGATGCACGGTTACCTTCAAGGGCCTGATTGAAAAACTACCACCAAGCTTGTCATGCATATGTAACGGTCCAAAAGTTTTAAGGTTAAATGTTACCTAAGACAATCGATTGAGCCTTGAAATCTTCCACAAATCTTTCTCGAGTGCTCCAGAACCTTGTTGAGGGTAAGATAGGGAATGTACACAAGGGCATTCTAGAGTATTTATCGGAGGTAAAATGGAAAATATATTTGTATTCTAGACACTTGTCATCAATTTATACCATTAAATTAGGTTGGAGATCAACGATTGTAATCAGAGGGGTTCTTATATAAATAAGGATCTCCTCTCCTTGTGTGGTTAAAAATATGGGTAGGTTAAAAAGATGGGGAATAATTTTCCTTGTGATGGTGCATCATGCCAGGAAATCGGAAAACCACTTCCAAATGTGGTTCATAATCATGGCTTTTACCTATTTCAAGGAATTCGGATTTGTTGTTCAGGAATATATGATTGAAGCACTTTGAGCTTCTTCAGATTTCATTACTTCGCTGATGATGCACCGTCAGTTGCAGTTCAATAGAGGAAACAATCATCTTTAAGGATTAGGATGCGAGATGTTCAGTCGTGTACTGCTGATGATGATCCCTCACGTTTGTTGCTAACCTGATAGATGTAATTTTTATGTTTTGACGTCCCAGAAAGCTGCAAAGGAAGACCCACTGTAATACTTGCTTTCAAAATTCAGTAAAGATGTTTTAGAAGCAAAATGGAACTTCCCAACGCTGTTGTGACCAAAAGAAAAATGTCGTTTCAAAAAAAGTTTATAAATTCGGTTTTCAGTTTCAGATATTTTCACATGTCATTTCTTTGATTTTTCGCAAACTGTATTGGCCATGATGGGTGAGATTGACGTGTCATACGAATGCAAAGTAAGAGATACCGCAGCGTACTAATTAGGAAAGAACTTTCGTATGTTTTTAATTGCTACTGCCGGAGGCCGGCAACGGCGAGGAAAGAAGGAAAGGAAAGAAAGAAAGACCACAAACAAAGGAAACCATCACACTGACTTTAAGAAATCAAAGCAAGATGTCCAAAGCCAAATAAAAGAGTACAACACAGAAGCGATCTAATAGTGACATCGTATTGAAATCCTCGGATAGATTTGTAACCAAGAATGAATAGTTCATGCCTCGTTGAAATACATGTCAATTGGGTTTGCGCATAAGATCAAATTGGTGGCAATAATTCATCGGGTCCTAAAAACCTCAAAATTGGTTGCTCACTAAGCATCAAATATCATATGCGCCACGCTATTGGATATGGGAATTAGTAAATGCCTTCATGCACATAAATCTTCCTTGGGAAATCCTGCCGTACAATCCCCTGCGAAAAATTCGATCTTCTACTCTCGTTTTAAATTTTTTATTTACCTTTGCTTCAGTAGATATAGTTTGATAGTTTGGATGACAAATTGAGAAAGTTCTCTTAGCTAAAGAGACAGTCGGACAAGAAAAGAAACGAGATGATCTCTACTATCTCTATGGATGTTCCGTAATTCGAGGTTTTGCCAGACAATCTCGTATTTGCGCGATATCGGGTGCATTGGAGGTAGGGTTTTTTTGTGATTGTTTTGGAGGATCATGGCATTTTTTAGGTTGTTTTCTTTCCCGGAGTTCTTAAAGTTCAAGCTGGCGCTAGACATGCTGATGCCCTGCATGAGCACCAATAAGTATTAACTGTGATTTTAGGTAAGTTTTGAACATGGTTTTGTGAAAATATAAGAGATTGCCTCGGAATTCCTTGAGCTCCCGAGCGCGTCTCTTTGCATTAAAAGTAAAATGAAGATAGTACTCCCCATTTGTCATCCAAATTTATCAAAGAACATGATATCTACTGAAGCAAATGTAAATCAAAGATCCTAAAACGAGAGGAGAAGAAGGGAATTTTTCAGTAGGCAATTTGTTTACTCTGAGAAGGGAGCGCTCCTGGCTAGATCTAGAGATGCAAAGAGATAATTTCACGAGCTCGGTTTGGATGAAAAAAAATGTGGTTAACATTCAATGCTCCGTTTCAATTACGCGAAATTTCAATAATATAAGTTCGCTAGGGATGACTTGCTGGGGCGAACTCCGGGTCCATTATGGACCTATTGATCCCAATGGTTTGATCTAGAGCCCACACATCGGATGGTCAAGATCACTTGACTCATGGCGGGCCCAATTTAGACAAAATTCCCCGCTTCCTCAAGGGGAGGCTCAAGGAGCGGATTCAGACGTTGCAACCTCCCTGGCCTTGAATCTTCGCCTCGGACCAGCAAGTTGAAGCCACCTCCGCCTCCAATGGTGACATCATCGCCTCCTCCATGCTGTGTGATGTTTAGAGAGAGAGAGAGAGAGGGAGAGAAAGCGCCTACACTAGTTGGACAAGCTCTTAAAACAGAGTTATTTTCACGGAAACTTCGTTCACTCTCGACATCTTATAAAATCTTTCATCTGTTTATAATTGGAAGAGATATCTAATACAAATTTTGATCCATGATACTTGCAATGAATATTGTGCGTGGAATAGAGATTACACGACTCGAAAATGTTCCATGATATAGGCTAGTTAATTTCTCGATGGACAAATGTCTCAAATACAATTCTAAATTTAAGAGGAAAAAAAAGGATTATTGTCAGGATTAATATAAAACAATATCTCGAGTATTAAAATGTGTCGAATCTTTAGCAACAAAAAAAAATCTCGGGTTAGAATTTTGAATCAGTGTGATGTACTAGCAAACCCTTCTCTCCATCTCTGCTTTCCTTCTCAACTTCAATCAGTCCTAAAACTACCAACCTTATAATGATAAAATTGCACAAGTCCTTGATTATCCCCTCAATTATTTTATAAATATCTATATGTATGTAATATGTATGTATGTATATAATCGTTCGTTCGTTCGTTCACGTGGACGCATCTTTCGTGCAGAAGGGGTGCAGGGTATGGACGAGGATGCGCCCCCACCTGACTCGGCCAATGACGATCAACAAGATCGCGCCGCGGAACACGACGGCAGATCCCACCAACAGCGACCGGATCGCACTAGCCCCCAGGAACGGAAGATGCTTTCGCATATTCCTGTCTCGTCCGACATCTCCTCTCCCTCCCTCTCTCCATAATCACGTCCCTCGCACTTGTCGTCTCGCGTATGAATGCACCAGGCCGTTTCACTTACCGTTCGCCTTTGCACTGAGCTCCACTTCGCGGACGAGAGAGCACACAGTTCGAGCAAAGAGAAGAAGCAAAGATGTGCATGGTCCTGTCTCGGGCCGAGCAAGAACAGCTGATCGAGAAGCTCCAGGTCTTCAAGATCAAGGGCCGGGACAAGCGTGGCCGCAAGATCCTCCGCATCATCGGAAAGTTCTTCCCAGGTAAAAAGATCCCCCCGTCGTCTAGTTCGGGCGCTTGACGAAGTCCGAGAATGTGATTGTTTTTCGTCGAACATAACGCTGGAAAACTTTTATTCATGGCATGCATCTTGGGTTGTCGCTAGACTGTTCACATCTAGATAGGAAATTGGATCTTTGCAACGACGGAAGGTCATGGTTAATTCATTCGCAAGAACTAAGGGCTACCGGAAGCTTACTGATTACGATCGGTTTCTGCGAGGCGCGAGCGAGAGATTTAACTGGTGTAATGTTGGTTGGTGTTGAACATCAGCTCGATTCCTGAGCGCCGAGGTATTGAACGAGTACCTGGAGGATAAGATCTATCCGAGGCTGAGCAAGAAACCGTTCAGCGTGGTGTACGTGCACAGCGAAGTCCAGAGGAGCGACAACTTCCCCGGGTTCTCGGCCCTCCGGTCCATCTACGACTCGATCCCCGCCCAGATCAAGGACAACCTCGAGACCGTCCACTTCGTCCACCCCGGCCTCCAGGCCCGCCTCTTCTTCGCCACCTTTGGCCGCCTTCTCTTCACCGGCGGGTGAGTTAACGAACCAGAATGCATTCCGGTCGCGTCCGGTCGACGTCGAATCGGTTTCGAATCCGATCTGCGTTGCGTTTTCGAATGAAACACGAGCAATTTGACTGCTAAGCGAAAGACGGAAAGACAAGGGACACAGCAGCTCCTAACACGGGTTGGTTACTGTTTGTCCCGTGGCAGGTTGTACGGGAAGCTGAACTACGTGAGCCGGCTCGACCTGCTGTGGGAGCACGTGAGGAGGGGCGAGATCGAGATCCCGGAGTTCGCGCAGGAGCACGACGAGGATCTGCAGTGCCGTCCGATGATGGACTACGGCTTGGAGAGTGACCACCCTCGGGTCCACGGCGCGCCCGCCACGGATTCGACCGTGTCCATGTACTCCATGCGGTGTATCTCGTGATCGTAATCGTGTCGCGCCATAATAAACAATGGTAGATTTCCATAAGTAATAATAACAATAGTTCAGCCGATCCCGATCCCAATCCCGATCCCGATCCTGTTTCCTAAGGTTATAGGAGGAGACCAGGTCTTCCACATTTACCCCTCATCCTTATCTCCAATGCCCCTAATTATATTATATTCTATGTGATCGTTACATCGCACAACAGTGATAATGGGGTTTAATCGAGCAACCACTATTCCCCGCGTGTCATGAATTTCATTTTAATTAGCAGCTCGGTTATCTTACGGTTATATTATTGTCACGTGATGTAACCGTCACGTAAATTATTTCCTCTAATAATTAAAATCGGGACTCGTATTCATTGGACGCTACCCCTCTCATTCTCCACAGCCCAGCAGGACGTGAGTGCCTTGATCCGGGCTTATCCGAGGCAGATTATCTATGGCCGTGTTGGTCAAGCGCACGTCCACGTAAGATGACATTTCAATAGCGTCCACTCATGCTAGAATAGATAATAACATTTTTTACCCAAATTTCTTGGGATTAATACGTAAAAAATCTTAAATTGGTACATAAAATTATTAATTTGTGATTTTTTGTGATATTAATTCAATTTAACAGAGGGTAAATTTGTCGCAAGTGTACCGATTTGAAGTTTTTGTTGGTCAAAAAATTAGTGTGGAGTAAATTTATTACAGATGTACTAATCTGAAATTTTTTGTGATTAAAAAATTAGTTTGGGAAAAATTTATTATATATGTACCAGTTTGGAATTTTTCGTTATATTAACTCAATTTTTGATAATGATATATCCAAATTAGGAGCTGATGGTGCCTCCATGATCGCAAGACTCAATGCATGTGAGGCGCCATCGAGATCGGCATAGGGAAAAAAATACCTAGAAAAGTCTGTTGACAAGCGATGGTGGCCCGGTTGAACGGTGCTGCGCCAATATTGCCGGCGGGGACGACGGGAGACGGGAGACGGGAGACGGGAGAGGAGGGGTGGTGGTCGGTCCGGCGCGTGGCGGCAAGGGGGGGTCAAGAGGAGAAAGGTGGAGAAGAGGAGCTTCCGTGCTAGGGTTTAGTGGGAGTTGGATTGGGTGTGGTTAGATCAATAATTGGTTGAACATGAGTCACGATTGCATGGACGAGACAATCAATGGGTCACGATGGGGACAGCCTGTCGGCATCCAAAGCTAGTGTCCCAGTCAGATAAAACCTAAATTATTCGATGGAGTGATAAAAAAGTCAAATTTATGACCTTAGCAATTGGCCTTTCTTTGCTTTACGGGTGGGTAATTTACAAAATTCCAAAGAAGTCGAGACAAAAGAGAAGAAGGAAAAGATTCATCAATTATCATGTGCATGCACATGACCGCATGGCCTTCCTTAACTTAACCTCTCTTTAATGATATCTTGTCATCACCGCATTCTTCACCTCATCAAGACTTCGAAAGAAATCGAGAGACAAGTACTAAGAAAAGTACTAAAAATGTCCTTGATGCTAAGCTTCTCTAGGATTTGAGCAGAAAAATCATAGACTTATTATATTTATATCAAATCAGCTCTAAATATTTCAATTATGTTAATTCAGTTCTAAATTTTTTTTGAATTTTATCAATTAAGTCTATACTGTCAATTTAATTTAGAAATTGCTAGAGTAGATATCGAGCATCCTATGTAACATAATCGGCGTCGACGTAGACATTTTTTTAATAGTTTTTTGGTCTTTTCTTTACCTTTTTTTTGGACTGAGGTCTGGCTAGGGTTGCCAGCTGACCCTTGTTGGCCGCAAGCGAGGGGTGAGATGCCTTTGACGGCATTGGGCAAGGGCTTTGTGGCCCTTGCTAGATTTAAGTCAGGGATAGCGTGCCCTCACTTTGGTCAACGAAGGCATCCGGGCCCTCACCCGCCACAGCAAGCGTTGCGACCCTTGCCAAATTTGGGGGAGGGCCACGACGCCGCCCTCGTTGGCCCTTAATCCAAACACAAAAAAAAAAAAAAAGAGTAAAGGAAAGAAAAGAGAAAAAAGAAAAAATTTCAAAAAAATATTAAAAATTTATAAGAAAAATATCAATGTGAGTGCCCGTCAAGCCAAGTAGGATAGCTAACGTCCATGTTAGCGATTTCCGACTTAAACTAGCCGGATGAATTCAATTGGTAAAATGTGAAAAAGTTAAAGACTAAATCGACATAATTAAAATATTTGGGACTAAATTGCAATAGGTTTTCCACCTTCTTGGTACTTTTCCGAAAATTAAGCTACACTTGTTTTGCATGCACAAACTCGAACGAGGAGCTGATCACCCTCATATGGGGGAAGGCAGGACGCTCAAAGGGCTGAAAATGGAGAGGGCGTTATCAGTTGCCGATTCACCAATTTTGTGGATCAACGTAAAGTTGCCCGAGCGTTCGCCTTGTGCATGCTTCCCTTGCGATCGTGGCCTCTGGGGCGACGGTGCAATTTCCCTCCCAATTCTCGGACCAGACAAGACATCTGGTTCCTGATAGAAGCAAACTGATCCGTGAAGTCCAAGGTGGGACACGTTCTGGCTCGTCGAGTTCTCATTGCTTTGGGACGCAAAAGTCCGAGGAAACTTCCCACCAAAATTCGTGAGACTTGGGGATCAAGTTGGGATGATAATGAGCTTCACGCTCGTGGGTACCAAAGTGAAGTCCTTTCGAGGTAAAAAGCAGAAAGGAGCGATGGCCCAATTACCAAAGAATCCGAAGAGGTTAAAGTTCAACCACCTTGTGGATAACATAGTGCGGTTACTTGGAAGCATTCCGAATGTTCCAGGAATAGTTCAAATTTAAAATAACAACCGCTGCGATGGTTAGCTATTGGCTCTGATTATAAATAGCCGAGAAAGTTTTAATCCACAATCAACCAATCAAACAACACACGTGTGTTATTCATACTGCCTTTGTTTGTTTCGCCTTTTACCTTTTCATTCGCACTCGTCATTTCTTTTATCCGTAGTTTGCTAGTTAGCACCGACCCTTTCCTTTCCGAGCTGTCATAGTACCCAATACACACAAAAAAACTGAAGAGCGAATTTTCGATAAAAGGTATCTCGTGCATTTTTGGCGAAACAAGGAAAAACTTCTTTGGCGGTGGACGTGCAATTTGCTTAGTCATGTAACCTATGTCCAAGTGTCCACTAGTCAAATCATGCCAAGCTGGAGGATCGGGCTAGCTCAAACACTCACCAAGCAAGTGCTGAAGTGAAGCTGAACGACAAAGAAGCTTTTGTGGATATCTCATCAGAGAGGATTGGTCTCTCTTGTCAGAGAGGATTGGTTTGGGCGAGGGCTAGGGACCCTCCTCCAAAACCAGGAGATGGCGACGACCATTTTCCAAATCTAGCCGAGGGCTAGCCCTCGCTAAACCCTCACCTCTGATCAGCGAGGGTCGCCGGCCTTCGTTGATGCCCCACCGATGATTAGAGGTGAGCAAGACGGATCGATCGAACCAGGAACCGCTTAGACTAAACCAAATCGGCTGGTTCGATTTGGTTCTCGGAGATGCCTATCTGACTCGGGAACCGGACCGATTGTTTATTTTTATTTTTTACAGATAAACCTAATAATTTAAAATTTCACGCTCGCCTCCTCTCCTCTTTCAAAGAAGATGTAAATTAACCCCTCAAAATGAGAAGATGTATTTGCTCACATTTCATGATTGGCACCAAGCTGAGAGAGTCTAGAATATTTAAGCAACACTTGCATAAGGGAAACACTTTACAAAGACTATATACCGAGGGGAAAATTACTAAAACAGTCATAAACTTATTGCAATTGTGTCAATTTAATCTTAAACATTTTGCATTTGTGTCAATTCAATTCATCCGGCCAATTTTGGCGGTGCTGACATGGACGCTGGCCATTTGGCCAACAATGACGTGGCAATTTTTAAATTTTAATTTTAATTTTTGATTTTTTTTTATTAATTTTTTGATTTTATAATTTCTTTTACCTTTCCTTTTCTTTTTCCTTTTTTTTTTTTTCCTTCATCTTCATCTTCAACCTCTAGCCATTTGTCGGTCCGGTGATTGGCCAGACGCGAGGTCGACAGGGGTCGGCCTATCGATTGCTAGCGAGGCTCGACCTCTCTATCGTTGAGCGAGGTCGGCCTCACCCACCCCTGGCATCCTTGCTAACAACTAGCGAGGTTGGCCTCGCTTGCTCCTGGCAAGGGCTCGACCTCGCCTTTGCTAGCGAGATCAGCCTCACCTTCGCTGGTGCGAGATCGTCCTCGCCCGCCCTAGAGAGGCTCGACCTTGCCAATTGCCAGCAAGTCCGAACCCTGCCTAGTGATGGCTCATCCTCATCGGCACCCGCCTCTGGCCTGTCGTCAGGATCAGCGACAGGCCAGAGGTTGAAGATAAAGGGAAAAAAAAAAGAAAGGGAAAAAAAAAAGAAAGGAAAAGAGAAAGAAAAAAGGGGAAAAAAAAAATAAAAATTTGAAAAAAAATATTTAAAAATTGCCATGTCAACGTCAATTGGCCGGCATCCATGTCAATGCCGGCCGACCAAAATTGGCCAAATGGACTGAATTGTTACAAATATAAAAGGTTTAAAAATGAATTGGCACAAAAAAAAAGTTTAAGATTGAATTGATACAATTACCATAGGTTTAAGGCTAATTTGGTAATTTTCCCTATATTGAGAATATCATGCTAATGGATGAGACAATAAATCTTTCGACTCTGGTGATATAGCATGTAAGGATGCTATTTACATCAACAATAGAATTTTAAGTCTTCAAAAAGATTATGCTAAAGCATCTTTTGGAAATTGCATGAGCCTGCAACTGTCCCAAAAACTATATAAACATCTTCCATATCATTTTTATTATATGCCTCTCACAAGAATGACGGAAAATAAGCCATAAGAGGACCCAGAACTACCAAGAAACAGGACACATAAATGTCCCCAAGAATGCCTAATTTCGACAAATACACACTTTGTCATTGTTATATTTGTCAAATCCATACATGGAACATGATTACGAAGAAGATGATACATCGAGACCAAGTTGAGCCCGTCCTTATTATGCAAGGCAGGAGTAACAGAAACGAGGAGGTGCGGGAGAGAAGTAATATTACAGCCCACTCCTTCATGAGTAGTGATCACTAGCTTTGGTTGAGACCTTATTTGAGTCGTATTCTCCCTGGTCCGGTATGTGCCATTTTTGGGGGAAAGATTTACCTTCACAATGCTGAAATTCAGAGGTGGAATTGCCAAGTGATCGGTTGGTCCGGTTCCCAGTCCCAGGACCATCTGGTCCAATTCCCGCTCCTAGAAACTGGGAACTAGTCCTCCCGATCCGGTTCCCGATTCTTGGGTGAGACTGAATTGGATCGGGAACTAATCACCCCTACCGGTGATGGGGCAGCAACCACAGAGGAGAGCCTGGATTTTTTCTTTTTTTGTGTATTTTTTTTAAGTTTTAGCCTTTTTTTTCCTTTTTTGAGTTTATCTTTTTTATGGAAAGAAAAAAAAGACAAAAAGGAAAGAAAATCAAAAAAATAAGGCCGAATACCCAAAAAAATCCCAAACTTTAGATTTTGTCCCAATTATATCCTAAACTTTTTTTTGTCTCATAAAAAATCTCAAACTTTTACTTTTATCCCAAATCTATCACCGTTAACTTTCCTTCCAATATGGCCGTTACTAATCCTACATGAAATTTCCACATCATCATTTTTTTTTTTTTTTTCTCTTTTTTATTTTTCTTTCCTTCCTCCCCTGGCCAGATCGGCCAGGGGAGGCTTGCCCAACTCCGGCGAGGGCGGAGCTCGCCCAACCATGGCGAGCGGTCCTCGCCGCCGCTAGGCTCGCCTCCCCAGTGGTTGGCGAGGTCACCTCGCCGGCTCGCGTCCCCCTAGCTAGTCCTCGCCAAGAGAAAGAAGGAAAGAAAAAAATAAATAAAGAACAACCATCTTGGGGTGGCTTGGCATGGGCGGGCGGGTCGACCTCATTGGGTGGGCAAGCCTTGCCCGGCTGACGGGGTGACTCGCCCAACCATGCCGAGCCGCCCTTGCCGCCGCTGGGCAAGCTCGACCTCACCTAGATCTAACGAGGTCAAGCTTGCCCTCGCCATGGTTTTTTTTTTTTCTTTTCTTTTCCTTCTTCCCCCTTGCCGGGATTGGCAGGGGGAGGCTCACCGGCGAGGTGACCTCGCCAACCACTGGGGAGGCTCGCCCAACAGCGATAAGGACAACTCGCCATGGCTAGGTGAGCTCCGCCCTCGCCGGAGCTGGGCAAGCCTCCCCTGGCTGGTCCGACTAAGGGGAGGAAGGAAAGAAAAAAAAAAAAAATTTTAAAAAATGATGACGTGAAAATTCCATATAGAATCAGTAACGGCCATATTGGACCGAAAGTTAACAGAGGTAAATTTGTGACAAAAGTAAAAGTTTGGGATTTTTTATTAGACAAAAAAAAGTTTATGATATAATTGGGACAAAGTCTAAAGTTTGATCCTCCCAGTCCGATTCTCGATTCTTGGGTGAGACTAAACCGGACTGGAAACTGATCACCCTTATCAGTGATGGGGCGGTGACTACAATGGAGAGCCTGGATTTTTTCTTTTTTGTGTATTTTTTTTAAGTTTTAGCCTTTTTTTCTTTTTTTGAAAAAAAAGACAAAAAGGAAAGAAAATCAAAAAAATAAAGGACAAAAATTCCCTTCATCTGGTGAGGTCAAGCCATTAAGTTTATTTTAGGCCCTTATTTAAAAAAATAAAGACACTTTGGATTCTTATTTGAAACAATTTATACTTCGGGCTCTTATTTGAAATTTTTCCCATATCGGCCCAAGCATGTGCCCAGGCCTTTTTTTTAACTCAAAAAAATAAAATTTTAATTGAGAAAAATACAAAAAAAAACTAATTGATAAAATGTGATTTTTTAAAAATTGCACGAAATTGAAATTTTTTTTTTGCAATACGAAGAACAATACATTACACATTCAAAATATGAGGTAACAGTTACTAAAAAGTAAATGAAATTTGATACTATGAACAATTCATTCCATATTCAAACAGGTAACTAAGCTCGTCCGACTTTAATCCTCGTGATCAAGACAGTGATCACAAAACAAACAACAGATGGAATAAACAAAATGTTTGAGGAACTTTTGCAGCATGGCCACCACCAATTGAATTCAGGAAGGAATCCCGTGAGAAGTTGGCCAAAGGAGTCAAAGCGCATCTCTTCCAAAGTACTCCTGAAAGCGTTCCTCTTCTTTGCAAAACTCGGACACCACTCCATATGTCTCTATCAAGAGTCTCGGATATCGTTTAGTGAAGCAAATGTCATGACCATCGGGACCCGGTCCAGGGAAATCCTGCCAAAACCATCGAACCCAATAACAGATTCGGTATGAGCCACAAGTTCACACAATCTGACATATGAGAAGATACCGAAGAAGCCTTGCATGCACTGTGCAGCTGCATAATGATCAACAATTTGAGACAGAGAGTACCTCAACTTTTTCTGAAACTTCTTTGTAGAGCTCCCAGTTATTTCGCACGGATTGCAACAAGTCTCTCACTCGGCTAAAGTCATTTCCATCCAAAACCAGTGGTGCGGTATTCTCCATTGCTCCCAGGAGATCTGAATTGGGTGCGGTATCAGCTTCCAGTATTATTCTATCGCTGGTGTCAACAAGAAAGGAAATTCTCTTCTCTAAGCTCCAAAAAAATGGATGGTGAAGCACCTCCGATGCCTTTGGCCTACTCATGAAATTTGAATGATACAGGAAAATGGAAATTAAAAATGGTGACAAAATTCATCAAACAGAGTGATGCAAATTAAAGATTACACTCTCACCTCAATTTAGGAAGCGGGTTTAGCAAATGCAAAATTAAATCATGAGCTTCTGGCATGAATTCCAACGAGGACAGATCCATTTTGTTATTCCGAATATTGATGTCACGTTCTTCATCTTCACCAAATGGATGTCTTCCGCCGGTAAGACAAAAAAACAACACAGAGCCTAAGCTGAACAAATCCATCGCTGATGTTTGACGGTCATTAAGAAGCTGCTCAGGTGATCGCCATCCTGATGTTCCACAACCTGACATAAGAGATCACAAGATAAATATGATGGTTTCACCGGTCAATAAAGAGAGACAGTGGCATTAAATCTCCACAAACTTTACCACAATATAAAAGCAACACAGAGAAACCATAATCTATAAAAATAGATATTGGTCTAAGCACTTACAGGTGGCATTATATCCCAAGGAAAATTTATCCCATTTACTAATGCCCATATCAGAAAGCTTAGCAACTAACGGTTTCCCAGTGATCAAGATATTTTGAGGCTTTAAGTCCCGATGGATTATTTCCAAGTAGTGCAAATGATTGAGTCCCGATACCACTTCCCTGCATCATAGTATAAAGTAGATATTATGACATAAACGATATAGAATCCGCCGTCGTATCGATCACAACACCATGTGCATAAGATGATTCAGCAGAAGAAGTGACATTCCTATGGATCTAGAATACATTAGGCTAACCAGAGTCAAAGTGGCCTATTAATTTGCCGTATCAAGCATACCCACATGAATGTAGCGTCAGCATATGCACTACAAATACAAATCAGCACATCCACTACAAATACAAATCTGTGGCAGTCAGTGTCAGCATAAGCACTCCAAATACAAATCAATAAGCAGAGCAAGATAGTGAAGTTATCTTTTTATTCAAATTCAAATCATAACAATTACCTTATCAGTTTCAGCAACAAAGGTGAGGGATGCCCATCAGTCCACAAGTTAACATCCTCCATCGTCTCTCTAACAGATTCCAAATTGTTTTTATACTTAATCAACGATGGTGGATAAGAGGCAGACAAATCTGAGTCTGAAAGTGCTACGACTAAATCATACAAACTGCAGGTACATCGCTCCAGCGCCAGATACACGAAATCCAGATCAAAATTCGCTCCGTAATACTCCACAATATTTGGATGAAGTGGGTAATGTGCCATCAAAAGGCAAATCACGTCGAACGAAAGATTAAGATGACCCCGGATTAATCGCTTCACCGCAACAGGTAGCCCACCATAAAGGCCCTCGAAAACGGTGGTACCATTACTTCCCTTCCCCATCTCTTTCCTTGACATGCAGAGTTCACCACTCCTGCGCTTATTGATGATTACCATACCAAATTGAATTGTAGTCCGTTCCTCTGCCGTCGGTAGTTCGTCCATTCTCGTCCATGGAACAGCGCTTGCAATCTCCGAGTCATCCTCCTCCGTGAGGTTGATACTGGGGCCAGAAGTAGAGGTGGAGAAGACGAGAGGGCGAGAGGTAGAGGAGGAGAGGTCGTCCGCCCCCGTTTCCGGCGTCGATACTACGTCGTCGTCGTCGGCGTCGACTCCCTTCCTTTCGTCAGCCCTCCCTTCCCCGGGATCTGACTCGAGCGATGCAGCCAATCCCTCGGCCACATTATGCGGAGGGGGGCGCACAATGGAGTGGCCCTGGCCCTGGCCCGCCGGGTCGTCGCCAAGGGGGAGGAGGGGGGGAGAGGGCGAGAGGGGAAGAGGGCGAGAGGGAGAGGGCCAGGGGGAGGACCTCGCTTCCGCCGTCGATACGTCGTCGACTCTCCTCCTTTGGTCACGCTTGCCTTCACTGGGATCTGATTCAGGCGACGCTGATCTCTCGGCCATGGAGGTCGCTCACAAGCAGGTCGTCGCAAGGGGCGAGAGGGGGAGAAAGAGAGGGCCGAGGGCGAGCTTTACGTTAGGGTTTCGTTTTCGATTTTGTTTTCCTTTGGAACAACGAGAGAAACGGTCCCTAAATTTTAATTTAATATATAACTTAATTCTTAAATTTTTAATTTATTCAATATAATTCTTGAACTTTAAAATAATATTTAATTTGATCCTTAAATTTTTAATTTATTCAATATGATTCCTGAACTTTTAATATGTATTCAATTTAATTTCTAAACTATATAAAAATGTTCAATATAGTCCCTTCACTTGAATTAATGAAAGGACTATATTGAATATTTTTAAATAGTTCAGGGACTAAATTGGACACGTATTAAAAGTTCAGAAATCACATTGAACAAATCAAAAGTTCAGAGATCAAACTAAACATTAAGTTAAAATTTTGGAACTACATTGAACAAATTAAAAATTTAAAAACTAAATTGCACATTAATTCAAAGTTCAGAGGCTATTTGTGTTATTTTCCCTTTTCCTTTTATGTGGATCTCCTAACATAAAATAGAACGGCGTTCGACGACGGCGGATGGATGGTAGGAGGATCTAGAAAAATTTCACCCGCTCCTTTCTCTTAGAGTGATTTCCTTTCCTTTCTTTTTTCTTTTTTCTTTTTTTTATCCTCCCTCCCTATGAGAACGTCGATCGATTTCTTCTAGAATCTTTAGATATATATTTCACACAATCAATTTCCATTTGATGATGATTCAATGGTCATGATGCTTGCTTGAGAGGGGCATCTGGACATGCGACATGGCACGATCATTTGGTAATTACAGAAAAGATTATTTGGTAATTATGGAGACAGCAATTTTGTGATGGCCAGCTTTATAGGAAAACAAGCGGAGCTTGGCTTTATGGTTGAGTTTTCGTGTACATCACCACCTCTTTGAAGTACTTATCTTTTCAATTCCTGATTCCTACAAATTGACTCTTACAAAGAACTAAAAAGACAAAGAAAAACCCAAAAACAAAAAATAACCACCTCAAATATAAAAAGAAAAATGATCAAAATCACATATATAAAAAATGGAAATTTCTTTGAAAGAAAAGTAAAGAAATTTTTACTTTTTCCAAAGTGAAATTTTTTTCTATCAATATGGTGGACAGGCGGAGGCCCGCCCGATTGTTTTTAAATTATTTGGGCCGAGCCCACCTACCGGCCTTGATCAGGTGTAGTCGACTTGCACGCGCTCGTCACGTGATAGACACTCCGTCTTCTTGCTCGATTGATTATTATGTCAATTCTCCAAAAGCATGCGGAGGTTTTGTGAGTTGATGATGGTCTTGTATATTGTCTCATCGGTGCAACATAGGGACCCGTTTATTTAGAAATAGAATGTTGGGGATGCTTGTGCATGTCAAATAGCTATCTGAAGAATTCCTATGCTTGAGTTGTTGTTGGGAAAAAGTGACAAAAAAGTCCTAAACCTTTGTTATTGGTGTCAATTTAGTCCTAAACTTTTTTTTATGTCAATTCAGTCATAAACCGTTTGCATTTGTGCCAATTCGATCATAAACATTTTGTCTTTATACCAATTTAATACTTCCGGTCAATTTTGGCGGATTTTGTTGACGTTGGACGTCCATTCTCGACACCGACGTGGATAACTTTTAATAATATTGTAATATTTTTTGAATTTTTATTTATTTTCTTCTTTTTTTTTCCTCTCCTCGCCCTTCCTCCACCCAATTGCTAGCGAGGGCTCGACCTCACCACCCGATGATCTAGCCTCGCCCAGCCATGGCGAGGCTTGCCCTCGCGGCCATCCGGCGAGGGCAAGCCTCGCCATGGCTGGGCGAGGCCCGATCTCTCCGGATCCGGCGAGTTCATGCCTCACCCAACCGTCGGCAAGGCTCGACCTCGCCAGATCCGGCGAGCTCTGACAATTCTTGCTCTCCGCTCAAAACTTGCCGAATGCGCTTCGGCAAGAAATCTTCTTTTACCCAGAAGAGAAGCATCAACTCCCAATGCTTTGCAGCAAATTAAAAGAAGGTAATTTTGGCCCCTTCCGGCATTTTATCATTGACGGATCATGCCATCATCAACTATAACAGAAACAAAAGCAATGCCCAGAAATGCTGGTGAGTATCTGAATTAAGGCAGACTAGGAACAAAGCCATTCTCTCTCTAGGACAAGCCAAAACACCTGAAAATGAGGAAATCCCCATACCTCACCATTTATCAGCCATGTAGGGAAGCCTTCTATACCAACATCAGCACATTGCTTGGCTACTTTAGTTGCTTTCTTGTATCAATCAGGAAAGCATTCCACATAGTCCAATGTCTTCACTGCCTCACACCAAACATGTTAACGCGAATCTGTTAATGAGTAATCTTTGCTTTACCGACAATTTCATTAGCATTGTGTCGGCTATGACTAAGTTCATAGCTGGTCACAACAGCATGTTCACTAACAAAAAAGGAGAAGCTCCTCTATTCTACGATCCACTCAAAAGCCAAACCAACAATTAGATAGACGGTTTGCGTTTCTGTAAAGTATATGCTCCGCTACAATCTGCAAAGATTATTAGTTCTAACCTATATTCTAATCGCAAGAACTAAGAGCTACTGGAAGCTTACTGATTACGTACGATCGGTTTCTGCGACGCGCGAGCGAGAGAATTAACTGGTGTAATGTTGGTTGGTGTTGATCATCAGCTCGATTCCTGAGCGCTGAGGTACTGAACGAGTACCTGGAGGACAAGATCTATCCGAGGCTGAGCAAGAAGCGGTTCAGCGTGGTGTACGTGCACAGCGAAGTGAAGAGGAGCGACAACTTCCCCGGCTTCTCGGCCCTCCGATCCATCTACGACTCGATCCCCGCCCAGATCAAGGACAACCTCGAGACCGTCCACTTCGTCCACCCCGGCCTCCAGGCCCGCCTCTTCTTCGCCACCTTTGGCCGCCTTCTCTTCACCGGCGGGTGAGTAACGAACCGGAATACATTCCGGTCGTGTCCAGTTGACGTCGAATCGGTTTTGAATCGAATCTCCATTGCATTTTCGAATGAAACACGAACAATTTTGACTGCTAAGTGAAAGACGAAAGACAAAGGACACAGCAGCTCCTAACACGGGTTGGTTACTGTTGTCCCGCGGCAGGTTGCACGGGAAGCTGAACTATGTGAGCCGGCTCGTCCTGCTGTGGGAGCACGTGAGCAGGGGCGAGATCAAGATCCCGGAGTTCGCGCAGGAGCATGACGAGGGTATGCCGTGCCGTCCGATGATGGACTACGGCTTGGAGAGTGACCACCCTCGGGTCCACGGCGCGCCCGCCACGGATTCGACCGTGTCCATGTACTCCATGCGGTGTATCTCGTGATCATAATCGTGTTGCGCCATAGTAAACAATGGTAGATTTCCATAAGTAATAATAACAACAATTCACCCAATCCCAATTCCGATCCTATGTCCTAAGGCTATAGGAGGAGACCAGGTCTTCTTCATTTACCCCTCATCCTCATCTCCAATGTCCCAAATTATATTCTGTCGTATCATGTAACGGTAACAATGGAGTGTAATCGAGCAACCACTATTCTCCGCGTGCCATGAATTTCATTTTAATTAGCGCCACGGTTATATTATTGTCAACCGTCGCGCAAAATAATTCCCTCTGATAATTTAAATCACGACTCCTATTCATTGAATACTCTACTAAAAAGAGAACCCACGCCCCCCTCATTCTCCACGGCCCTGCACGAGCGCCTTGATTTGGGCTTATCCAGCTCATATTCTTCTATGGCCGTGTTGGTCAAGCACACGTCAATGTAAGGTAGGGGTATTTTGAAATTTTGAAAATTTTCTTGTTGTGTAATTTTTAGATGATGACATTCTATTCATGTCTACTCGTGCTGGAATAAATAATAATATTATTTATCCAAGTTTCTTATAACGATATATCCAGATTAGGAGCCGATACTGCCTCCATGGCTGCGAGACTCGACGCACGTGAGTCGCCATCGAGACCGGCATCTGGTTTAAGAGAGGCGGATTGGGGAAAGGACTGTGAGAAGACTGCCGACAAGCGACGGTGTCCAGGTTGAACGGTGCGGCGCTATGCTGCCGGAGGGGACAGCGGGAGAGGAGGCGTGGCGGTCGGTCCGGCGCGAGGCGGCAAAGGGGGTGTCAAGAGGAGAAAGGTAGAGAAGAGGAAGAAGCTTGCGTGCTAGGGTTTGGTGGGACTTGGATTAGGTGTGGCTTGATCAATAATTGGTTGAACATGAGTCACGATTGCATGGACGAGACAAATCAATGGCTCGCGGTGGGGACAGCCTGTCCGCATCCAAAGCTAGTGTCCCGGTCAGATAAAACCCTAAATTATTCGATGGAGTGATAAAAAAGTCAAATTTATAACCTTATCAATTGGCCTTTCTTCCGACCAAAAAAAAAAAAATTGGCCTTTCTTTATGTCCAAAAAAAATAAATTTGGCCTTTCTTTCCTTTACGCGTTGGTCATTTACAAAATTCCAAACAAGTCAAGATAAAAGAGAAAAAGGAAAAGATTCATCAATTATCATGCGCATGCGCATGCACATGACCGTATGGCCTTCCTTAACTTTCTCTTTTAAGGATGACCGCATACTTCCCCTCATCAAGTCTTCGAAAGAAATCGAGAGACAGGTACTAAAAGAAGTAACAAAAAAAGTCCTTGTTGCTTAAGCTTCTCTTGGATTTGAGGAGAAAATTAATTTAAAAATATTTTAAATTTATTACACTTATGTCAATTCAATCATAAATATTTTAATTATATCAATTCAATCATAAATATTTTGTTACGTTTAGCCAATTGAACCTATCTAGTCAATTTAATCTAGAAATTATTGACGTGAACACTGATCGTCTTACGTGACATAGCCGATGTATACATTTTTTAAAAAGAATTTTTGGTTCTTCTTTACCTTTGTTTACCCTTTTTTTTTATTGAAAGCCCACTCTCGCCGACTACAAGCGAGGGCCAGGATGCCTTTGTTAGCAATGGGTGAGGGCATCGTCGCCCTCACCAAATCTGGGCAAGGGATAGCGTGCCCTCACTTTGGCCGACAAAGGCATCCAGGCCCTCACCTAGGTCCTTATTGGCCACAGTGAGAGCATTGCAAAAAAAAAAGTAAGAAAAAAAGAAAAATTTCCAAAAATATTTTATAAAAAAAAATGTCAATATTAGTACGATCGTGTAAAAAATAAAGATTTCTTTGGATCTATGTTAGCGATTTTCAGCTTAAATTCACCAGATGAATCTAATTGGCAAAATGTGAAAAGGTTTCGAATCAAATCGACACGATTAAAAGATTTGGGACTAAAATTGATATAAATATAATAAGTTTAGAATCCTTGCGGTACTTTTCCCAAGATTGAGCTAGCCGGCTTTGCATTCACAAACTCGAACAAGGAGCTGATCACGCTCGCATGGGGGGAAGGCGGTGCGCTCAAAAGGGCTGAAAATGGAGAGGACGTTGCCCGAGCGTTCGCCTTGTGCATGCTTCTTGTTCCTGATCGAAGGAAATCGGTCCGTGAAGACCCAAGGTGGGACACGATCTGGCTTGTCTCGTAGCTTTGGGACGCAAAAGTCCGACGAAACTTCCCACCAAAATAAGAGAAACTTGGGGATCAAGCTGGGCTGGCGATGATCGCTTCACGCTCGTGGGTACCAAAGTGAAAAGTCCTTTCGAGGAAAACCAGGAGAAAGGAGCGACGGCATCACCTTTGACCATTTCTTCTTGTTGATGACCAAAAGATAATTTTAGTTTCGTTTCGTTGAAGACAAAGCTCTAATTGCTGGGTGTCGTCCTCGGTTGGAGGGGAGGTGCTGGGTTGCCCTGACGACACGGTGGCGCTCGGACGGAGGTGGGGCTGCGCAGGCCGCGTGTGCCGATGGGTCCTGTGGTCGCGGCGATGGGCGATGGCAAGGTGATCGAGCCCGGTCAAAGTCAACTCATTTTTATCACATAAAGCAACAAAGTCCCTTATTCCTTATTATATAATAATATAACGGAAAGCAAAACAAAGTAGTAAGCCACCAGTCACGCCTGCTCCATCTCCTACGCCGCCCCTGTTCCTAGTCCTTTGTCTGTACCTGCAAGATGGAGAACACAGTCCCATGGTCCGATCTCCCCAAGGAGCTCTGGTGGATGATCGCGAAGCGGCTCGACACCCCCACCGACGTCCGCCGGTTCCGCAGCGTCTGCTCTTCCTGGCGCTCCCTGATCCCTCCGCTCCCCCACCACAACAACCCTCCTCTGTTCCCCCTGAAGCTCCCTCTCCGGCCGAGCCAAAAGCACGCCTTCGTCAATAAGTCCACGGTCTACCGCCTCCAGCCGCCGGAGGAATCCGGCCCGGCCTTTGGCTGGCTGGTCAAGCTCGAAGAATCCGGGGAGGCGGACCGTCCGCTCCGCCTCCTGAGTCCGCTCTCGAAGCAGCCCATCAAGTACAAGCCCGGTTCCTTTCCTAACGTGTTGAACACTTTGGACTTCAGGGTCACTGAGGTTGCTAAAGAGTACGCCGTCGAGGTCGATGACGGGGTCAATTTGCGCCGTGTGGCGAAGGTAGCTTTGTTCCCTGATTCGGCGTGGGCCGATGCAGGGGAGTGTACGGTAGTTGGGATTCTTGAAGGAGGGAAATTGGGGTATTGGAGATATGGGTATGAGGATTGGAGTGTGATTGAAGGCCAAGGTTGCCATTTTGATGATGTCATGATCTACAAAGGGCAGTTCTATGCTGTGGATGGGCTTGGGACCGTGTCGTGGATCGACCCGTCTTTTCGGGTCGTGCAGTTCTCGCCACCCATGTGTGGCGGTGGCGACAGGAAGCACCTGGTGGAGTCGGGTGGCGACCTCTACGTGGTGGACCGGTACCTTGAGGGGAGCGGTGTGACGAGGTACCGGAATAACCGGGAGGTCGGCAAGGAGACGGTTAGGTTTAGAGTGTATAGGTTGGATCAAGAATGGGGCAAATGGGATGAAGTGAGGAGGCTCGGTGATGTGGCCCTGTTTCTGGGTGATCACAGTTGCTTCACAGTGTCTGTGCAAGAGTTTGGTGGGTGCATTGGGAACTGCATTTACTTCACTGAGTTGAATGATCTATACGGTGCTAAAGTTCATGTCTTTTGCATGGAGGACCATAGCATCAAGAGGGCGGTGTTCTCGCCGGATTACTTGAGGATCCTGTGGCCGCCTCCGGCTTGGATCAGCCCCAGCCCATGCCCCCTGGATCAGAAAAGTATTTGGCCAGTTTTCTAGCTCGATCTGGAACGGTTTCGATTTCGAGCCGAATTGGGTTTGTAATTCGATTTCGAGTATGAATGAAAAGTGAAGTTGTAATAGCTTTGTGAGATATTGAGAATCCATGTTCTGTTGACTTGCTGAATTTCCTTATGCCTTGGTATGCTCTGCACGTTAGTACCTTATTTATTCCAAATTGACTGAAAAATTGGGGGTTATCACTTATCAGACAGAAAACTCTTCACGAGCAGAGAATGCTTAATGCAGACAGTTGCTCGCTACTGGAAAGATATAGCGGAGATGGGTCGGGGGGAAATATCATGTAGTTATCCTGAATTTTCTACCATGATCAACACTATAAGCAGATGCGGATGGAGTGATGGTTTGGAGTATCACACATGAGCACGCAAGGCGAAGGAAAAATCATGGAAGAAGTCTAGAGAACATCACACGGGCGACTCGGTCGCCATCTGAGCCGCCCGTGCCTCCTGGACCGGAAACATATGAAGCCGGTTTTCTAGTGAGTTTCGGGACAGAGTCAATTCCGAGAAGATTTCGTCTTATAATTAGGTCTGAGGGAATTTGTAACTGGTTTGTGAAAGAAAAGGAATCATAACATGTAGTCTGCCAGTTGTGACTTGTGAGATAATGGGAAAATTCTATCCTGGTAGCTTCCTCAATTTCATCACGCGTCTGTTCCAAACTCGGCAACTGGATCCAAACCGACTGATAACACTGAAAAGTTGCACAACTTGAAAGCCGGACCGTATCGCGGTCACGGAGAAGTGTTGGGTAATAACGTGTAATTTTCCTCATTTTCATTTCATACCATGATCAATGTAATAAGCAGTTACAAATTGGGGTTGGACGCGTCTCAGCTCCGGAATTTTTGACTTCTTATTCATAGAAGCTTGAGCTCGACTTGATCCTTCTGCTTTTCTTAAATACCTCTCTTTCTTTTCCTTTTACCGTAATTAGGTGTGTTTAATGATTGATTATGTGTTTCTGTCAAGTTGTGGTCACTAGAAAACTCAATGAATTATTGTTAAAGAACGATCGAGATCGCAATGCAAAGTTGAGGTTAGTGACCTTGTAAATCTTAGTGGCCTTATGTATTGAGTAAGTTGGAGACCACTTTCAGCTGTTAATTCGGTTTCATCCATGAGAATCTAATTTCTTCTGCCACTCTACCCCTTTTAGACCCACACGCATCTCATCTCATCCGTGGCCATAATGACCACCTTTGGCATCTCAATTTGGGTAAGCTCGAGATTCTGAAACTCTTATCTCTAGTGGTTGATTCACAAACGCTGTTTTGATGCACACAATACTCTAAATGCATAATTGAATCACAAAATTAATAATTTCCGCGATTCAAAAGTCAAATTCACTTTTAAGAATAGTGCCATCACTCTTAATAAAATGAGTACAACTTAGGTTCTCTTTAATTTAACTCAAATTTAGGGATAAAGCTTAGTCTCTATCGATCGATGGCCAATTAAGATATCAAATTAGACTTCAAATCAAACATAAGCAGATTCTAATATACCTTGAAATCTCAAATTTTTTTTTCTAAAATTCGAATTACTGAGACGATGCACGAGCAAAATTGGAAAACTGAAATTGCAGTGGCGGAGATATTTTGTTCGAGAATTTGAAGTACGAAGGGGGAGTAGAAATCTTACAACACTCAACTTAAAAGCTTTTACACTCAAAGACGTATACCGTACTTAGGGAATATAATCTGAGCCGATTTGAAATTCAAAACCTACGTGAAGATCTAATACGAATTATCTTCTTCGAAACCAGACGAATTCCTTGATGCATGTTGTACGGTTATTGTTCAGAGCGTTTGAATTGTCTACGGAGATTTGTCTATGTGTTCTAGATGATGTTGAGCTTCCTCTGCCTCTACCGACCTTTGACTCCCCTTCGACTTCCTTTCATGTCTAGAGTCAATCGATGCTCGCCACGTGTTATAATTTATAATTAAACTCTGCCCATAGAAAAATTGACAATCGACAAGAGCTTCAGACATCCCATCAGTGATTTCGTGGGTGGGTGACCTTTATGATTGCCGTGCTTACATGAGAATTTTATCGACTTAGGTCTTATAGTTTGAGCGCATTGTTGTGATCTGATTTGGACCGTTTGCTTTTTTTACATTGGACTCGAATTTTTGTGCCCGATATTAGACAATTTCAAAATCTCAACTAGGATAATGGTGTAGGGAAGATCTCATGTGAATCATAATGCGCTTGAGATCATGAAAATTATCAAAATAATCCTAAATTTATTATAATTGTGCTAATTCTGTCGTAAATCTATTTTTTTTGTGCTAATTCAGTCATAAACATTTTACATTTGTGCCAATTCAGTCCATTCTATCAATTTTAGCCGACCGACACTGACGTGGACGCCTGTCGAGCGGCCAACATTGACGTGGCAAGTTTTCAATATCTTTTATAATTTATTTTCTTTTCTTTTTCCCTTTTTTTTTTCTTTCCTTTCATCTTCAACCTTTAGCCAGTCACCGATAAAGATCAACCAGAGACGGACGTCAACAAGGTCACTCCTCCCGAGGCTCGACCTCTCGAGCAATGGCTGGGCATGCACCATGCACAGTAACAAATTTTTCGAGTGCAATCCAAATAACGTGGACTATTATCGTTACCTTTCGATTTGGCACTTACTAACACGGGACATTTGTGGCGGCACAAAGAGCGTAAATCCCATCGAGAGGGTCGTGCGTGTAGGCCTACCGCGAAGTTTAGCGGCGTTTAATTACCTGCCGGGCCACGGCCCAGCGGCCGCCGGCCACCGCTACGGCGTAGTTTTAAATTTAGATGAAAATTGACTGGCGTTTGACTTTCGAATTTTCGTTACTTGGCTAATATCGTCATTTCATCTTCTCCTCTTCCCTTCTCGCGAGCGGGGCTCACCGGCGACTCGCATGGATCCGAACGGATGGCGTCCATGGTCCGACCTTCCGCCGGAGATCCTCTCCACCATCGGCCGGCGGCTCGACACCCGCATGGACGTCCTCCGATTCCGCGGCGTCTGCTCCTCGTTCCGCTCCTCGATCCCTCCGCCCCGCCGCGAGGCCGCGCTGTTCCCTCTCCGGATCCCTCGCCCGCCGAGCCCCGCCCCCCTCTCCCTCCGCGCGAGCACGGTCTGCGCCCTCGAGGCGCCGGATGGAGCCGCCCCCTCCGGCCGCGCGCGGTGGCTGCTGAAGCTCGAGGAGCCGGAGCTCGGGCACATGCAAATCCTCAGCCTCTTCTCGCAGCGGGCGATCGCGCACTTGCCCCGCAGGTTCCCGAAGGTACTCGATTCCCTCCAATTCCGAATTGTCGAGATCTGTAGACAATACACGCTCGATCACGGCCGCAGAACCGGAGGCCTCGTTCAAGGTATACAGAAGGCAGTGATGCATCCGGACAGTGTATGGTCTGATTTAGATCAGTGCTCGGTTTACTTCATTGATGGACAAGGGCAATTAGGTTATTGGAAGTACGGGGACGAGAATTGCAGCCACGTAGTTGATCCACAAGGCTGTGCTTATGATGACATTGTAGTCTACGGAGGCAAAGTCTGCGTCGTCGATGGGTTGGGGTCGGTTTCGCAGATCGATTCGTCTTTCAGGCTCCGAAGTTTCTCGCTGCCAATCTACGGGGCCGACCGCCGCCGCCGTCTCCGCAGCGGCGGAAATTGGACGCATTTGGTGGTGTCGAGCGGTGATCTTTATGCCGTGGACAGATACATCAGGCATGGTGCAAATGCGAGTGACCCAATGTACACTGAGAATATGCGAGTCTACAGATTGGATCAGCAATGTGGGAGATGGGAGGAGGTGAGAAGCTTGGGCAACTCGGCCTTCTTCCTCTGCAAGCTCTGCTCGTTCGCGGTCCCGGCGCGCGAGCTCGGCGGGTGCGACGGGAACTGCATCTACTACGCCGAGAAGGCCTATTCCTACTTCTCGAGGGAAGACGTCAAGGTGTTCAGCTTGGCGGATCGTAGCATCAGGTGGCTGGACTTTTCCGACTCCCTACTGGGCACGACGACTCGCCATTGACGAGCGCCTCCCGGCTCGCGTAAAAGCTTGACGCCGGCGATCGCCTCGCAGACCCCGAAATGTACAATCCGCAAGCAGGTTAGGTCATGGTAGTCTCTGATCTCCTTTCCTCACAAGTGAATACACGACTTCTGTGATGTCTGCTGTGGATCAGGATCTGATTTAAGCTTCTGATTTACTCTCTCAAAAGCTCCTGATTGGGAGGTTCAGTGTTCATAATGGAGTTTGACTGGTATTGTCATTTGTCAGCTTCTGAAACGAACTCCGATCTGTCGGTCAAGACGTAAGTATACACAAGTAAAATGAGTGGTCAGTGTATATATGGACTACACTAGCAGCACAAGTTACCCACATCTGTTATCGCCGACAAAATTTAAAAAAGAAAAGTGGATGAAAAAAATATGTTATTTAGGTTCCTCGACGCAGTTTGTACCTGGAAAATAACATTAATAGTTCTTAAATTATGGCCCAATGCGCAATATCATTTTTTGAAATTTTAATTCGATTAATGTAGCCATTGAACTATTCTTAAATTTTCAATGTAGTCTTTTTATGTGACCAAACTTGAGCAAAAGTTACCGTAAGTCCCTAATTGTTGCGAATTGGGTAATACCTAAACTTTCGATTCGATCAATTTAGTCCATCGCTTTTCATAACAAAGTTAGATCGGCTTTCTGGAATTATTCATAAGTTTTCGTGACTATACAGTTGCCTAGATTTTAGAATATATTTTCATTTAAATCTATTTTCTAAATTAACAAAAAAAATGTAGAAATAGTTGTTTACGAGCATGATTAGGTTTTGCGAGAATTATTTCCAGTTGAACGTGCCCAACACGAAGAAGACGACATCGTTCGAATCATTATGAGGGATATCGCTCAAAAGACACTCAGATATTTTCTTGAGTGTAATTCGATTTTAATTGTTTTTAGGACCTATCAGTGTAATGTTTTTTTTTTCAAATTTGAAGATGTTCTTGTATTTTGTTCGTGATTGATTGAACACAATTCATAAACCTCTCGTAAATCGACCATTGCAAGTTCAGAAACCGTTCCACTCTTCACAAATGGGTGATTTGAACGTCATTGCACCTTAATTGGGTAATCGACCGAGAGGACAAGGCACGGTCGGTAGAAAAGTTCGAGATTAAAGAACCCCGAATCGTAACTATTGTGCATGGTGTGTAAATAGCGTCAATAAGACAAGACATGTTTAGTGACACAGAATATGAGTGTGCAAAGAAACTGGGAACTACCCAAATCAGTCTAGAACCTGTGGTTCCTAAAGAAATCGGTCCGGTTCCCAATTTCATGTGTGGACTTGCTCATTCATATCGGAATGGTAATATTTTTAATTTTTAATCTTAAAAAAAATTGAAAACTCCTAAAACCTAAATCCCTCGGTATATGGTCTCTATTTTCCGTCACTCATTCTCATCTTGGTCTGACTCTCTACTTCCTCTTGTCTCCGACACACTGTCACCTCAATCTCTCCATCTCCGTGTCTCGACAGTCGACTCACAATGAATACGAGGCTAGAGTTGTGTCCAATGGGTGTCAACCTCGTTATTAGGAATTTCATTATGCATTTTGTAGCTAATTGTAATTAATTGACCCCAATAGCCATTAGGATTTTCGGAAGTGCATTTCAAATCGTATGACTTCTGCATCGTAACATTTTAGATGGAAGGCTTACTAGTCACTTGGACAAGAAGGAAAGGGTGAAATCAAATGGCAGAGAACAGTTCTGTACACTGAAGATACATCATATTCGTGTATTAAGGTCAAAGTCGAAATAGCATATGGTAAACACAACCCATTAAGATTTTTTCTTCTATAAGACACGGGTACTAGATTGACCCATTTTCTAATTTGTCCAAAAAAGTTAGGTGGGACCGGTTTCATGGATCCATTCGGAATCCGAACCCGATCCGAAACGAGAGAGAGAGAGGGGGCCTTGAATGGGAGATTTGCAAGCCACGTAGGTTTGGCCTCACTAGGACCTCTTCGGCTGCGAGCAAAGGCGGCCTTGGCCTTGCTAGCCGTGGGTCAGGACAACTTCGCTCGCGGCCCTCGCCTGGCCTCGCCAGGGCGAGAGGGTCACGGCTCTCGCCTGGTGGCTGGCGATTGTGGAGAAAAAAAAGAGAAAAAGAAGAAAGAAAAGAAAAAAAAATAATAAATAATTCGAAAAAATATATATAAAAATTATCACGTCAGCGTCGCCAGGCATCCACGTTATTGCCGATCGATCAATATTGGTCGAATAGATTGAATTAGTATAAATATAAAAAATTTAAGATTTAATTGATATAAAAAATAATTTATGACTGAATTACTATAATTGCAGCATGTTTAGGATTTTTTTGATAATTTTTTCAAAAGTCCACTGATAATTGATTCTCTTTGAATTCTTGGACAAAAATCGCTACTTCTCCTCCTCCTCCTCCTCCTCCTCCCCTTCACCGCGCGAGCGGGACGACGACCGGCGACTCCGATGGATCCAACCGGAAGACGTCCATGGTCCGATCTTCCGCCGGAGATCCTCTCCATGATCGGCAAGCGGCTCGACGCTCGCATGGACGTCCTTCGGTTCCGCAGCGCCTGCTCTTCCTTCCGCTTCTCCATCCCTCCGCCTCACCGCGACGTCTCGCGGTTCCCTTTCCAGATCCCTCACTCGCAGAGCGCGATATCCTCCGTCATCCTCTTCGAAAGCGCCGTCTGCGTCCTCGAGACGCCGGACGGAGCCTCCGATTCGGGCGCCCCGAGCCCTCCTCGATCCCGGTGGCTGGTGAAGCTCCAGGAGTCGAGCCTCGGCGACTTGCAGCTCCGCAGCCTCTTCTCGCAGCGGCGAATCGCTTACTTGCCCCGCGATTTCCCCAAGGTAATCGACTCTCTCGAATACAGGATCGTTGAAATCTGTAGAGAGTACAGGCTCGAGTACAGTACATCGGGCATCGTTCCCGGTATAAGGAAAGTAGTGGTGTCCCCAGATTGTGTATGGACTGATTTAGATGAACTCGGGGTTTATTCAATTGTTGAGGATGGGCGATTAGCTTGCTGGAAGTATGGGGATGAGAATTGGACCTATTTGGATGATCAACATGGCTGTTCTTATGATGACATTATAGTGTACGAAGGCAAAGTCTGTGTCGTCGATTGTTCCGGGGCGGTTTGGCTGATCGACTCGTCATTCAGGACTCAAAAGTTCTCGCCATCAATCTGCAGCGATGGCGGCGGCGGCAGCAGCAGCGGCAATTGCAAACATTTGGTGGTATTGGGTGGTGATCTGTATGTTGTGGATAGATACTTTAGCGACAATCAAGGCAGATACGAGATTAATGCTTTAATGGATGAATTTCCATACCACCCTGGTTTTAACGAGACATTTGATTTCAGAGTCTATAGATTGGATCGACGACGTGGGAAATGGGCAGAGGTAAGAAGCTTGGGCAACATGGCTTTCTTTCTCAGTAAGCACTGTTCATACGCAATCTCTACGCACGAGCTTGGTGGATGCAATGGGAATTGCATCTACTTCACGGAGAACACCGATTCCGAAGTTAATGTGTTTAGCTTGGAGGATTGTAGCATCAAGCGGCTAGTCTTTCCCGACTTCCTTAGGAGCACAAGGGGCACATCTGACTTGACTCGACCAAAATCGATGCCTTCCAGGTCCGAAGGGTACGTGGATTAGACCATGTTAGTCCTGAGTATAAGATTCAAAATGGATGAAGGTGTAATTTATCTGTATGTGAGCATGTCTCTGCTCCGGCATCTTGGGGTTTAGCTTTTCCTTTCCCTAGTTTTGTAATGGCAGTGCTTGAATGATGTATCTACTCTCCTTCATACTTGTATAATAGAACAAAATATCAATACAAAATAATTTGGGTTGCCTTTGTGAATGATCTTCTGATTTCACTCCTGAGCTCCATTTTCTTGATGACCATAGTGAAATTCAGGCATTCTCAGCAGCTCGATCAATTTTCATATGCAGTCGTTGAGATACCTTGCGTTTGGATTTTGGTGGCAACTTGCTTACATTTGAAGCAGGGAATAACGCTTTGAGGAAGCAAATTCTATTAGTATGGGCATTCGAGTGCGTGTTTCGTCTTAATCAATTTGCTATGTGAAAAAAATGCTCTTGGCTGGCTGTGCTGAGCAGTGGCAAAGACTGAGTCTGAGTTCCTGAGAAATGGATCGGCATCAAGGCCTACGCTTTCAATTGTACACTTGGGCAAAAGGGGAAATGAGAGAAGATTGAAGACGTGGGAATGTGCAGGGGACATTTGCCTGCTTTGCTTGTTGAGCTTGCACCTTAGCAGAAGCATGCTGCTTTCAATATATGGCCGCTCGGCTTACTTCATCGGCGGTCAGATTATCGGCTTTCTCAGTTTCCCAGCCGACCCCGCGGAAATGAGTCCGTGGAATTGCTAGTTTTGCAAGTTTGTCCAGCGAACAGGCCACAGGGCAGTGTTTCCTGGTTGCCGTTGGGACTCTGAACTAAAACTAGATGAAATAGTTGGCAATGATTTCGCAAAATGTCACATGGTATTAAAATATCCCGGGGTATTTGATGCATCCTCTCACGCACATGTTAGACGTGATAAATATTGAATCCATTTATTTGAGCAGAAATATTTTTCATCGGAGACGATATTTTATTAGAGTTCAAAGCACAGTAGATAATACATGCTGTTCACACCTGAATGTAAAATCTCCCAAAGGTGGGGCTATGATGCCCAATCGAGACTCAAATATTTGTCATGTTTTGCTTGCGCAATCCAATCTGCCATTCTCTTGAAACATGAACCCGGGATTGCAGATTCTCAACGCGACTCAAACATGAAATTAAACGCATTTTAATTCTACACAAAAGAGTTTCAATATCTCTTACAATTTGACTTGCTTAATTCGTTTAAGACACCATTCCGTGCATTCTGTAAATGCGTTAACAAGTTAATTTGTTTTACATGTTACGATCAAACTCATTTTAAAATGGACTTTATAGACTTTTTTATCCCTAAAAATTCATCTAATGAGACCCATATTAAGCAGAATAAAACGTAAAAATAGAGATGTATCGAGGGTACAAAAGTAATAAGGGCATTCAAAAAAGGCCCAATTCCCCTAAAAATTCTTAAACTTTCCCCAAAAAAACTTTTTTTATCTCAAAAAATCTTAAACTTTTACTTTTGTCCCAAATCTAATTTTATCCTTTAATATTTTTTTTAATATTTTTTATTTTTTTGCTTTCCTTTTCTTTTTTTTTAAAAACCTCTGGGTAGGTCGGCCTCAAACTTTTTGGGCGAGGCTTTTGTCCCAAATCTGAGGCTCGGCCCGCCGTTAACTAAGGTCGGCCTTTCAGATTTAGCCTCAACCGACCTCGCCATTTTAGGTGAGGCCGACTCACCGATTCTTGGGGCAAGGCTAAGCCCTCGCCAGACCCCCCTCGCCAGAATGGGCGGGCTTGGCCCCATCACGGCTATTGTTGAGGTCGGCTTTGCCCAACGCCGAGGTCGAGTCTCGCCAAAGAAACTAGCGGGGTCAACCTCGTCGGGCCCCTCCTCCGTCGATTGTCGGATCGGCGGCCGAAAGGTCAAAGGTGAAACAAAAAAAGAAAAAGAAAAGGAAAGCAAAAAGAAAAGAAAAAAAAAAAAAAAAATTCGAAAAAAAAATATTAAAAAAATTGGACGAAAAGTTAATTGGGGTAGATTTGGGACAAAAGTAAAGTTTAGGATTTTTATGAGATAAAAAAAAATTTAGAATATAATTAGGACAAAGATTAAAGTTGAGGATTTTTTTTGGGCATTCGGCCATTGAGAAAACCCTAAGTTAAGCAAAACTCAAACAGTTAAAACGGTTGCTGCCACTCATGGTCTTTTCGGTCCCAATTCCCACGACTCACGCGGTCTGTCTCCCTCCCTCCGTCTCTTTCGCTCGCGGCGCTCGCCCCATATTCGTGCCTTGCTCGGCTAAGCTTCGTCTCGGCTCGTGCTTGCCTCGGCGGCGCTGCCCGCTCGGCTCGCGGTGTCTCGGGCTAAAGAAAAGTTGCCCCAAGGAGAACTTCAAGAATCTCCCGAGTGAATACCCATCATGGCCTGCCGGCTTTTCTCCTGTCCGTGATTCGTACATCTTGAGATTTGTGGTTTCTGGGTGTTCGAAATTTGGGCCCCCGACCTTTCGGCCATGTTTTCAAATTTTGTTTTTTTTTCATCTTGAACACAGTTATAAATAAATTTGTTCTTTTCTTGATTGGCGAAACTTTTCTAACAGTACCTTACGATCTCCGATTATCCAAGACACTGCAGTTGAAAGTCTCGTGCGATGCGAATAATTTATATTAGCTAATAAAAGGCAACGCCCACAATTTGGGAATGCTCGGGAGTCCCGGATTGAATCTCCGATCTCTTGGCCACGTTTTCAAATTTTTTTTTTTCACCTCTTGCAATGAACAGCACGTGCATTTATTTGTTGAACGATGTTACAGACTCGTGCTTTTCTTGATCGACAAAGGGTATCGACCGGTGGCTTTTACGATCTCTCGCGCCGACCCCCTTTATTTGTAATCATTCGATAAAATATTTTCCGATCAGTCTCCACATTTGTTCCTTCTACCTCGTCAAAAAAGAAACGCTTGAAATTCGAGTGCGAAATCCCCTCTCACTCTCTGTGGAATCCAGCGCACAAGACCGACAGAATCAAAATGCAAAGCGAGTTTACCTAAAACACAAACACGTCTTTCAGACAGAAAAACCATGAAACCGCGAAGTGCGAGAACTCACCGAGGCCCGCTGTGTCTGAGAAAACGACAATGCGATCCAAGATGTTATCATCGCTTCCCCAGTTCCGCTTGCTTGTAAGAAATTCAGTGGGCTGTAGCCAAAACCAGGAAAGCTTTGGGAGTTCCGTGCCTGCCCCGGCCTCCTCGTCTACCACGTACCGGGATATACAGTACAAGTGCTCCCATTTTCTGTTTTTTCCAATGAGTGAATGAATGCATGGTAAGCATTAAATAGCTGCCTGGCCAGTGGCCACGGCCCAGTGACCGCGTTTGACTGATGTCGTCGTTCCATCTTCTCCTCCTCCTCTCTCTTGCCTTTTGCGAGCGGGGCTCACCGGCGGCACGCATGGATCCGACCGAGAGACGTCCATGGCCCGACCTTCCAGCGGACATCCTCTCCATGATCGTCCGGCGGCTCGACACCCGCATGGACGACGTCCTCCTCCGATTACGCGGCGTCTGCTCTTCGTTCCGCTCCGCCGCGAGACCGCGCTGTTACGTCGTCTCCGGATCCCTCTCCCGCAGCTGCTGAGGCCCACCGTCTTCCTCCGCGCGAGCACGGTCTGCGCCGTCCTCGAGACGCCGGAGGGAGGAGCCGCCTCCGGTCGCGCGCGGTGGCTGCTGAATCTCGAGGAGCCGGAGCCCAGGCGCATGCGGATCCTCAGCCTCTGCTCGTGGCGGGGGATCGCGTACTTGCCGCGTAAGTTCCCGAAGGTACTCGATTCTCTCCGATTCCGAATTGTTGAGATCTTTAGAAAATGCACGCTCGATGATGGCCGCGGAACTGGAGGCCTCTTTCGAGATGTACAGAAAGTAGTGATGCATCCGGATAGTGCATGGTCTGATTTAGGTCAGTGTTCGGTTTACTTCATTGATGGAGACGGGCAATTAGGTTATTGGAAGTACGGGGGTGAGGATTGGAGCCATGTAGTTGCCCGGGGTTGGGGTTGTCATGACATTGTAGTCTACCAAGGCAAAGTCTGCGTCGTCGATGAGTAGGGTCCGGTTTGGCAGATCGATTCGTCTTTCAGATGAGTAATGGGGTCAATTTGGCAGATCGATTCGTTTTCATCATTCGGTTTCTCTCGCCTCCTTTCGGCAATAGTAAATGCACAGCTTTCGTGATGTCTGCTGTGGATCAGGATCTGGTTTAGATTCGTTACCTCCGCTGAAAATTACTCTCCCAAATGTATCCTTGAACAGAGGTTCAGTGTTTGGATCGACGGACTGGTACTGGGATTTGGTCAGCTTCTGAAATGAACTTCAATTGAGTCAAGACAGAAGTATGCACAAGTGAAAATGGGTGGTCAGTGGATACATGTTCTATGCTAAGGGAAGAAGTTACCCACATTTCAGCTTGTTATCGCCGACGAAAAAAAAATGTCATATAGGTTCCTCGACTGAGTTTCTCAAATCTTATCTTGATCCAACGTGCAATATTATTTTTGAAATTTTAATTCGATTAAAATGGTAATTGAACTATTTTTAAATGTTCAATATAATCCTTTTATTTGATCAGACTTGAGCAAAAGTTACCGTAAGTCTATAACGATCTAATTATTGCGAAATGTGTAGTCTAATATCTGAACTTTCGATTCGTTCAATCTAGTCCATCCCTTTCCATAGCAAAGTCAAATCGGCTGGTCAGACTTATTAGCAAGTTTTCATGATTATATACTTGCCTAGATTGTAGAATATATTTTCGTTTCAACCTATTTTCTAAATTAACAAAAAAATGTAGAAGCAGTTGTTTGCGAGCTTGATTAGGATTTGTAAGAATCATTTCGAGCCAAATGTGCCCAATGCGAAGAAGACTGTGACAGTGTATCATTCGAAATCATTTTGAGGGATATCGCGCAAAAGACATTTAGATATTTTCTTGGCTGTAATTTATTTTCAACTACCTATAAGTGTAATGTTTTTTTTTTCAAATTTAAAGATGTTTATTCGTGTTTGAGTTTCTTTAGTCAATATTTGTGATTGATTGAATAATTGTTTTTCACAATTTTTTCTCAATTAATTTTTTGATTATTTTTAATTTTAAAAATAAGAAATATAACCATTGACCAACAACTACATTATATAGATTTACTGACGGCTCCAACAAAAAGGATGAACGTGTCTAGTCAACTTATAAATGGGGCATCAATTCTGTACGAGGAGAACATAATTCATAAATCTCTAGTAAATCGACAATTGCAAGTTCGGAAACTCTTACGCTCTTTACAAATGGCCGATTTCAACATCGCTGCTCCTTAATTGGGTAATTGAGCGATAGGGCGAGGCAGCGTTGATAGGAATTGTTCGAGATTAAGGAAATCCCGGATCGGCAACCATTGTGCACGACGTGTAAAGAGCACCGGCAGATTTATGCGGGCAGCACAACGACGAGACGGGATATATTTAGTGGCACAGAGAGCGTAAAGCCCATCAAAGGGGCCGCGTGGTTAGGCCGGAGAAAAAATAGAATGGAAACTAACGAAGGCTAAATTTATCACAAGTATAGTAATTTTGGATTTTTAGTTGTATTAATCCAAAATATTATTATATTTATATTTCTTGCAATTTTGATTGAATATGGCGATCTACGAAGTGAAATTTTTCTGAATTTTTTACGAACATCAGTTACTCTCCTCCTCCTCCTTCATGGCACAAGCGGGCCGCGACCGCCGGCGACTCCAATGGATCAAACCGAAAGACATCCATGGTCCAATCTTCAACCGGAGATCCTCTCCATGATCGGCAAGCGGCTCGACGCTCGCATGGACGTCCTCCGGTTCTCTCCGATTCCGAATTGTTGAGATCTTTAGCCAATGCACGTTCGATGATGGCCGCGGAACTGGAGGCCTCTTTCGAGATGTACAGAAAGTAGTGATGCATCCGGATAGTGTATGGTCTGATTTAGGTCAGTGTTCGGTTTACTTCATTGATGGAGACGGGCAATTAGGTTATTGGAAGTACGGGGGTGAGGATTGGAGCCATGTAGTTGGCCGGGGTTGGGGTTGTCATGACATTGTAGTCTACCAAGGCAAAGTCTGCGTCGTCGATGAGTAGGGGTCGGTTTGGCAGATCATTCGCCTTGCAGACCCGAAATGTACAATCCGCAAGATAGGTTGTTAGATCATGGTAGTCTCTCCCTCGTCTCCTTTCTCAATAGTAAATGCACAGCTTTCGTGATGTCTGCTGTGGATCAGGATCTGATTTAGCTTCTGACCTCCGAGAATTTTACTCTCTCAAAACATGCTCCTTGATAGAGGGTTCAGTGTTCGTATGGAGGGACTGGTACTGTCATTTGTCAGCTTCTGAAATGAACTTCAATTGAGTCAAGACAGAAGTATGCACAAGTGAAAATGGGTGGTCAGTGGATACATGTTCTATGCTAGCAAAAGAAGTTACCCACATTTGTTATCGCCGACGAAAAAAAAACGTCATATAGGTTCCTCGACTGAGTTTCTCAAATCTTATCTTGATCCAACGTGCAATATTATTTTTGAAATTTTAATTCGATTAAAATGGTAATTGAACTATTTTTAAATGTTCAATATAATCCTTTTATTTGATCAGACTTGAGCAAAAGTTACCGTAAGTCTATAACGATCTAATTATTGCGAAATGTGTAGTCTAATATCTGAACTTTCGATTCGTTCAATCTAGTCCATCCCTTTCCATAGCAAAGTCAAATCGGCTGGTCAGACTTATTAGCAAGTTTTCATGATTATATACTTGCCTAGATTGTAGAATATATTTTCGTTTCAACCTATTTTCTAAATTAACAAAAAAATGTAGAAGCAGTTGTTTGCGAGCTTGATTAGGATTTGTAAGAATCATTTCGAGCCAAATGTGCCCAATGCGAAGAAGACTGTGACAGTGTATCATTCGAAATCATTTTGAGGGATATCGCGCAAAAGACATTTAGATATTTTCTTGGCTGTAATTTATTTTCAACTACCTATAAGTGTAATGTTTTTTTTTTTTTTCAAATTTAAAGATGTTTATTCGTGTTTGAGTTTCTTTAGTCAATATTTGTGATTGATTGAATAATTGTTTTTCACAATTTTTTCTCAATTAATTTTTTGATTATTTTTAATTTTAAAAATAAGAAATATAACCATTGACCAACAACTACATTATATAGATTTACTGACGGCTCCAACAAAAAGGATGAACGTGTCTAGTCAACTTATAAATGGGGCATCAATTCTGTACGAGGAGAACATAATTCATAAATCTCTAGTAAATCGACAATTGCAAGTTCGGAAACTCTTACGCTCTTTACAAATGGCCGATTTCAACATCGCTGCTCCTTAATTGGGTAATTGAGCGATAGGGCGAGGCAGCGTTGATAGGAATTGTTCGAGATTAAGGAAATCCCGGATCGGCAACCATTGTGCACGAAATGTAAAGAGCACCGCGGCAGATTTATACTTCGCAGCACAACGCATTTAAACGGGATATATTTAGTGGCACAGAGAGCGTAAAGCCCATCAAAGGGGCCGCGTGGTTAGGCCGGAGAAAAAATAGAATGGAAACTAACGAAGGCTAAATTTATCACAAGTATAGTAATTTTGGATTTTTAGTTGTATTAATCCAAAATATTATTATATTTATATTTCTTGCAATTTTGATTGAATATGGCGATCTACGAAGTGAAATTTTTCTGAATTTTTTACGAACATCAGTTACTCTCCTCCTCCTCCTTCATGGCACAAGCGGGCCGCGACCGCCGGCGACTCCAATGGATCAAACCGAAAGACATCCATGGTCCAATCTTCAACCGGAGATCCTCTCCATGATCGGCAAGCGGCTCGATGCTCGCATGGACGTCCTCCGGTTCTGCAGCGTCTGCTCTTCGTTCTGCTCCTCGATCCCTCCACCTTGCTGTTCCCTCTCCGAATCCCTCACTCGCAGGGCTCCTCCGCCTTCCTTCGCGAGAGCACGGTCTGCGTCCTCGAGATGCCAGACAAAGCTTCCGATTCGGGCGCCTCGAGTCGTCTTTGTCATCTTCGGTGGCTAGTGAAGCTCCAAGAGTCGAGCCTCGGTGGCGACGTGCAGCTTCTCAGCCTCTTCTCGTAGCGGTGAATCGCTTACTTGGCCCGCAATTTCCCCAAGGTAATCGACTCTCTCGAATCCAGGATCGTTGAAATCTGTAGAGAGTATAGGCTTGAGTACGGTACATCGGGCATCGTTCCCGGTATAAGGAAAGTAGTGGTGTCCCCAGATTGAGTATGGACTGATCTAGATGAACTCGAGGTTTATTCAATTGTAGAGCATGGGCGATTAGGTTACTGTTAAGTATGGGGATGAAGGATTGGACCTATTTGGATGATCAACATGGCTGTTCTTATGACGACATTATAGTGTATGAAGGCAAAGTCTGTGTCGTCCATTGGTCTGGGACGGTTTCGCTGATCGACTCATCATTCGGGACTCAAATGTTCTCGCCATCAATCTGCAGCGACGGCGGCAATTGCAAACATTTGATGGTATCGAGTGGTGATCTGTATGTTGTGGATAGGGTTGAAATATAACGTGGAAACGATATAATCTTGTAAATTAAATTAATGTGAAAATATCAAAAGAAAAAAGCGAAGAGCGATAAACGACATCGAGATTTATGTGATTTAATCGGAATATCGTACTTATATTCATGAAAAAGTTATAAATAAATAATTCATTATTATCGAAAAATCAGATATACAGTTCACTCAAATTCTTGAGTATGTGGCAGAGTCCTCCTTTTCTACGTCTATATTAGTAGTCCATGTCCGATTCTGCAAGAGACAAAAGCAAAAAAAACCTTGCTTTCTTTCTTGCTCAGACAATGGCTGTTTTACACTCACAAGAGAAATAGATATAATAAAATAAAGCGTGCCCCTACCTATTTTTTTTTTTTTTTTTTTTTATTTTTTTTTTCTACCTCTCTTGCCGAGAGCCCCTCATCCGAAATCAGCTAAATAAAAACGCGAGTTCAAACTCGAGACATAAATCCAATAATATTTTAACAGATACGAGATTGATGCTCATATGGATGATTTTCTAAACCCAACTTTTGATGCGACATTTGCTTTCAGAGCCTATATATTGGATCGACGATGTGGGAAATGGGCAAAGGTGAGAAGCTTGGGCAACACGGCTTTCTTTCTTAGTAAGCACCGATTCATTCTGTATGCACGAGTTCGGCAGATGCCATTGGAATCGCATCTATGTTTTGGTGCGACGCAATGCGTTCTTCTTTTTCGGCGTTCGCACCGAGTGTTATTTCACAATTCTTTTCTGGGCTGTTGATTTCGCACTGCTTAGATGTTTGCAAAGTGTTCTGAGCAAGAAAGAGATCCCCCCCGTTTTCCTCCCGTAGAGAATTGAGAAGCGGGCGGAGACGGCTTCGATTCTAAATGTATCCGCCGCGAAAAAGTATCTGCATGCGTAAAAAAGAAATCTCTTGAAATCGATCGCTTTCGATTCTTTCGAAGGAAGGACGAAGATAGTGAATACAAAATTCAGATGCCTCTGAAGACTCTCCTTTACTTCCTCCTTTTTTTGGCCAAAATGGATGTACCGCAATTCGGCTTAAAAGAAGAATGCTCACTCGTATCTTCCTTCTAGAAACTCTCTCTCTCTCTCTCTCTCTGTCTCTCTCTCTCTTTGTTTTCTTCTTGTGTTTTTGCTCTTATGGTCCCATCGCCATTGCTTTCTTATGGGAGCCATCTTCGCACCAAACGAAGAGACCTCTCGAAATCAATCGAGCTTTAAGCAACGACGATAGCTAGCGAACATACGACATTCGAGGTGCCTCTAAAGACCACCTTTCTTCCTTTCTTTCTTTTGGGGCGAACAATCGCGGGTACCGTGATCCGGCTCGAAAAAGGGAGGATGTTCGCGACCGTCATCACGGGTTCATGTCGAATTCCGCCCGCTCTTTCCGTTACCCATCCACGTTCGATGCGACCGGCGTCGAGCGGGGCGATCTTACACGAGCAACTTCAATACAAAAAAGATTCATCAATGTCGGGTCGCATTCCGATGTTGAGAAACAAAATCGTGTCCAAAGTGTTCATGCAATCGTGCCTAGTCTCCCTCTCTCTCTGGTCCCATCGGGGAATCTCTTAGCTGTAAAAGGGCGCCTGAAAGAGGGGTGGAAATGACAAAAGGGCCCCCGGCGAGTAAGGTTGGAATCACCTTCTAGAAGCTCTTTGTCGTTTCGTTCCCGTAATTTCGCCGTCGCCATTCTTAGCTTCTAGAAGCTTTTTGCGCGCTTCGGGACAAAGCCCTGATATATATATACATATACATATATAAATCGAATAAATGATTATTAAATACGTAAATAAATACGTAAAAAAACAATTACGGATACGTCCAAAACGCAATTGGCCCCACCGCGTTTCGTGATGGGCTGGGTCCACGCCTAAGCACTACCGCGGGGTGAGATTTTTTTATTTATCCTACCTCTTTTTTCAAGTCAATGCGAAAATACGAGAGAAATAAACGAAAAACAATAAACGACATCAGAGATTTACGTGATTTGATCGGAATATCAGTACTTATATTTACGAGAAAAGTTAGTAATAAATAATTTATTATTATTGAAAAATCAGATATACAGTTCACTCGTATGCTTGAGTGTGTGGCAGAGTCCTTCCTTTTCTACGTCTCTATTAGAAGGAGTCCATGTACGGTTCTACAGGAGATAAAAGCAAAGGAACCCTTACTTTCTTTCTACCTTAGATAATGACTGTTTTATCCTCATAATAGAAATAGATATAATAAAATAAAGTGTACCCCTCCCTATTTTTTTTTTTTTTTTTTTTTGAATCTGGCTTTTTTTATTTTTCTATTTGTGCTGTCGAGAGCCCCAAATTCGAAATTAGCGAAATAGGAACGCGAATTCAAACTCAAGACATAAATTTAATAATGCTTTAACATATACGAGATTGTTGCTCATATGGATGGTTTTTCAAACCCAAGTTTTGAGGAGACATTTGCTTTCGGAGCCTATAGATTGGATCGACGATGTGGGAAATGGGCGGAGCTGAGAAGCTTGGGCAACACGGCTTTCTTTCTTAGTAAGCACCGATTCATACGCAATCTCGATGCACGAGTTCGGCAGATGCCATTGGAATCGCATCTACTTCACGGAGAACACCAATTGCCCCCCTCTCGAGAGACAAAGTTAAATGTGTTCAGCTTGGAGGATCGCAGCATGAACTGGCTAGTCTTTTTTGACTTCCTAATGAGCGCATGGGGCCCCTTCGATTTGACTCGACCGAGAGAGTACTTCAATTTGACCATGCTAGTCCTGAATATAATAAGATCTGAAATAGGAAAAGGTGCAATCTATCTGCATGTGAGCATGTCTCTGCTCCGGCATCTTGGGGTTTAGCTTTTCCTTTCCCTATTTTTGTAATGGCACATGTGCGTGCTCGAACATATCTTTCTTTTCCATACCAGTAGAACCGAGTATCAATAAAAAATGATCTGTGGTCACCGCTACTCTGAACCTTTCAAATGAAAAGTTGATGGGAAAATTATAAAAATAATCTTAAATTTATTGTAATTGTGTCAATTTAGTCCTCAACTTTTTTTGTGTCATTTAGTTTATCCGATTTTAATTTTAATTAATCGCATCTAGTAGAACACCACTGTCTAGCCAACACTAATATGGTTATCTTTTAATTTTAATTTTTACTTTTCTTTCTTCTTTTCTCTTTTTTTCCCTATAGGTTGGTGAGAGAAGGCTGCGATGCCCTTATCGACTGCTAGCAAGGGTTGTGGCCCTTGCCATGGGCTCGTTGGTTGCGACCGAAGTCAGCCTCGCTTGGAGCCGGCAAGGCCATGGTGAGGCTTCCCTCGCCCAGATCTTAGCGAGGCGGCCTCGCCCGAAGTCGTGCCTCGAGATGGAAGGCGAAGCCGCGTTCGAACCTGGCGTCTCCTTGATCCTTCGAATTTCTCGATGAAATGCGTGACCCATACTACACAAACAAAAAGAGGGAGAGAGAGGGGGGCCTTAAACGGGAGATTTACAAGCCACATAGGTTCGCAGTGGATCGCCGCCTTGCTAGGGCCTCATCAACCACAAGTAAGGCCAACTTCAGCTGCGGCCCCAGGCCTTGCGTAATGGTCGGCAAGCTTCTCCATGAGGAAAAAAAATAAGAAAGAAAATAAAAAAGAAAAAGAAAAGTAACAAAATTCGAAAAAAAAAATAATATTTAAAAATTATAGCATCATTGTTAGCATCAGCTTACGTCCATGTCATTCTCAGTTGGTCAATAATGATCAGATAGACTGAATTGATATAAATATAAAAGATTTAAAACTGAATTGATATAAAATAAATATTTAACATTAAAGTAAATTTATAATAAATTTTAAATTTTTTTTATGTAATTTTCCCAAAAATTGACTGATGATTGACTCATTTCTTTGGACCGTCATACTCGCGCAAACATCGCTACTCCTTCTCGTCCTCCTCCTCCCTTCGCCGCGCGAGCGGGACGACGACCGGCGACTCCGATGGATCGAACCGGAAGACGTCCATGGTCAGATCTCCCGCCGGAGATCCTCTCCATGATCGGCAAGCGGCTCGACGCTCGCATGGACGTCCTCCGGTTCCGCAGCGTCTGCTCTTCCTTCCGCTCCTCCATCCCTCCGCCTCGCCGCGACGCCTCGCGGTTCCCTTTCCCGATCCCTCACTTGCAGAGCGCGAGCTCCTCCGTCATCCTCTGCAAAAGCTCCGTCTGCGTCCTCGAGACCCCGGGCGGAGCCTCCGATTCGGGCGCCCCGAGCCCTCCTCGAACCCGGTGGCTGGTGAAGCTCCAGGAGTCGAGCCTCGGCGGCGACGTGCAGCTCCTCAGCCTCTTCTCGCAGCGGCGAATCACTTACTTGCCCCGCAATTTCCCCAAGGTAATCGACTCTCTCGAATCCAGGGTCGTTGAAATCTGTAGAGAGTACAGGCTCGAGTACAGTACATCGGGCATCGTTCCCGGTGTAAGGAAAGTAGTGGTGTCCCCAGATTGTGTATGGACCGATTTAGATGAACCCGGGGTTTATTCAATTGTTGAGGATGGGCGATTAGCTTGCTGGAAGTATGGGGATGAGAATTGGACCTATTTGGATGATCAACATGGCTGTTCTTATGATGACATTATAGTGTATGAAGGCAAAGTCTGTGTCGTCGATTGGTCCGGGGCGGTTTTGCTGATCGACTCGTCATTCAGGACTCAAAAGTTCTCGCCATCAATCTGCAGCGACGGTGGCGGCGGCAGCTGCGGCGATTGCAAACATTTGGTGGTATCGGGTGGTGATCTGTATGTTGTGGATAGATACTTTGGCGGCAATCTAGGCAGATTTGATATTGATGCTTTTATGGATGATTTTCCATACCCTAGTTTTAATGAGACATTTAATTTCAGAGTGTATAGATTGGATCGACAATGTGGGGAATGGGCGGAGGTAAAAAGCTTGGGCAACATGGCTTTCTTTCTCAGCAAGAACTGTTCATACGCAATCTCTATGCACGAACTTGGTGGATGCAATGGGAATTGCATCTACTTCACGGAGAACACCGATTCTGATGTTAATGTGTTTAGCTTGGAGGATCGTAGCATCAAGTGGCTAATCTTTTCCGACTTCCTAATGAGCACACGGGGCACATCCGACTTGACTCGACCAAAACAGATGCCTTCCAGGTCCGAAGAGTACAGCGATTAGACCTTGTTAGTCCTGAATATAAGATTCAAAATGGATGAAGGTGTAATTTATCTGTATGTGAGCATGTCTCTTCTCCGGCATCTTGGGGTTTATCTTTTCCTTTCCCTAGTTTTGTAATGGCAGTGCTTGAATGTATCTACTCTCCTTCATACTTGTATAATAGAACAGAATATCAATACAAAATAATTTGGGTTGCCTTTGTGAATGATCTTCTGATTTCACTCCTGACCTCCATTTTCTTGATGACCATAGTGAAATTCAGGCATTCTCCGCAGCTCGATCAATTTTCATACGCAGTTGTTGAGCTACCCTGCATTTGGATTTTGGTGGCAACTTGCTTAGATTTGAAGTAGGGAATAATGCTTCGACGAAGCAAATTCTATTAGTATGTGCATCTGAGTGCGTGTTTCGTCTTAATCAATTTGCTATGTCAAAAACTGCTGTTGGCTAGCTGTGCTGAGCAATGGCAAAGAGTGAGTCTGAGAAATGGATCGGCATCAAGGCCTATGCTTTCAATTGTACACTCGGGCAAAAGGGGAAATGAGAGAAGATTGAAGATGTGGGAATGTGCAGGGGACATTTGCCTGCTTTGCTTGTTGAGCTTGCACCTTAGCAGAAGCATGCTGCTTTCAATATATGGCCGCTCAGCTTACTTCATCGGCGGTCAGATTATCGGCTTTCTCAGTTTCCCAGCCGACCACGTGGAAATGAGTCCACGGAATTGCTAGTTTTGCAAGTTTGTCCAGCGAACGGGCGTCAGTGTGGTGTTTCATGGTTGCCGTTGGGACTTTGAAGTTTGAACTTAAACCACATGAAATAGTTGGCAGTGATTTCGCAAAATGTCACGTGGTATTAGAAGGTCTTAGGATATTTGATGCATCGGCCCTCACACCTGTGTTAGGCGCGATAAATATTGAATCCATTAATTTGAGCGGAAATATATTTCATCCGAGACGATATTTTATTAGAGTTCAAATCACAGTAGATGAATACATGTCATTCATATCCAAATGTAAAATCTCCCAAAAGTGAGGCTATGATGCCCAATTGAGACTCAAACATTTGTCATGTTTTGCTCGTGCAATCCAAATCTTCCATTCTCTTGAAACATGAACCCGGGATTGCAGATTCTCAATGCGACTCAGATATGAAATTAAACGGATTTTAATTCTATAGAAATGAGTTTCGAAATCTCTTACAATTTGACATGCTTAATTCGTTTTAGGCACCATTCGATGCATTTTGTAAATACGTTAGCAAGTCAATTTGTTTTACATGTTTATACGAATAGACGCGATTTAAAATGGACTTTATAGACTTTTTTATCCCTAAAAATTCATCAAATGAGACCCATATTACGCAGAATAAAACGTAAAAATAGAGATGTATTGAGGGTACAAAAGTAATAAGGGCATTCAGAAAACCCTAAGTTAACCAAAACGCAAAGACCAGACTCAACAGTTAAAACGGTTGCTGCCTCTCACGGTATTTTCGGTCCCAATTCCCACGACTCACACGGTCTGTCTCCCTCCCTCTGTCTCTTGCGCTAGCGGCGCTCGCCCCATATTCTTGCCTTGCTCGGCTAAGCTTCGTCTCGGCTCGTGCTTGCCTCGGCGGCGCCGCCCTCTCGGCACGTGGTGTCTCGGACTAGGGAAAAGTTGCCCCAAGGAGAACTTAAAGAAGCTCCTGAGCGAATTCCTTTCATGGCCTGCCGGCTTTTCTCTCGTCCGTGATTCGTACATCTTGAGATTTATGGCTTCTGGGTGTTCGAAATTTGGGTCCTTTTGGTGTAATGACAAGTTGGTGTTAGAAAAACGCGACTAGAATCTCGCTTCGGTTCAACCGCAGGATCGGAACAAGGTATGGATCTCTCACTAATGGTCTTTGCCTCTTCCAAGCATATCTTTTAGGGGACGATTCAATAATTTGAGAAATTGTTCGAACCTCACGGGGTAAGGTCGAGTTTTGATGAGGGGTTTGGCTTCATCTGTGCTCTGGTACATGCTGACTTAGTTCTCTGAAGTTTTTAGTGTTTACATTGAAGGAAAATGTTGCTGATATCAAGGGAAGCAGTAGCTAATAGCCGTAGAGCATGATGTAATTGATTATCTAGAAAGAAGTGGAGATGCATGAGTTTAATTGTCGGGAGATTGGAGAAAAATCCACTGAACTAGTGGAGTGTGTCGCAAGCTTGCAACCTGCAATGCGAGGTTAAATTCTCACATCGAGGAAGAAATTTATGGCTAAAACCGAGTCTTTGGCCCAGTGGAATTTGCCCCAAGATCGTAAAGATTGATGCTTTGGCATAGCTCACTGGGCTCATTACCCGCCATTCTCTCAGTGGTGGGAACATTTGTCTTGAAAATGTCTTGTGAGAATCGCTGTGCATCAATAATATCTATTGATATTTCCTTATCTTGTGCCTCAAAGTTGACTATGAGTTTGAGGGGTTTTGGTTAAGACTTCTCTGTAGAGATTTGCTGAGTTTGCTGAGTTTGTAGAAATACCAAAAACCAGGTGGGTTTAGTGCCGTGCTTCTGGACTTTGCTCGTGTGTCTAATCTATAGAGTCAATAACAACAGTGCTCTGAAGTTCTTCACTCGAGAACATTGTTTTTACACTTGTGGTCGTGAATCTGGTGGGCTCTCACTAAAACTTGGAGCAATATTGGCATGGACTGTCACAACACCAAGTACCTGCAGTAGATGAATCATTCCCACTTGAAAGGAAGAAAAAGCTGGAGTTTTCTTTAATGACCACTATGTCAGGCTTAGCTGTGAATTTCTGATTACATGTGGAATCATCCATTTCGAAGGCACATAAAGCACTAAGATCAGCAATCTTGTGCGATCCAACTGATATTGCCATAACTCCTAAGATTATTTGCTGCTTGATTAAGCATCACCTAGGAATCAACATTTAGGGCATCGATTTTATATCAAATCATTTTACTTCAGTCATTATCAAAATTTTCGGTTTGATGATATTCTTTCTTATTTAAGTTTGCTTCGGTGTGATGAGCTGAAATTAATTGGTTTGGATTTCTTCTTAGTTATTATTGCATAAGAGATTTTTTTCTTAGATATTGGTGTTAGTAGCTCATACTTTTGTACACTAATCCTTGATTTACTAACCTTCGCTAATCTTCCACCTTTACCCCCCATCCCACTGGGACTTTGGGGTAGTCTTTGTCAATGGGGCCTAGATGGAAAGGAAAGGGTGCAGAGGTCAGAGCACAAGCCGATCCAATGTCCGAGATCGTATCGCGGCTCAAGTCATCTTTGATTGAGTCAAATGCTCATGGGTCGCTGTCAGGTTGCTCTGTTCTTCTTGCAGTAGAGGCAGATCAAAGTGATCTTCTAAATCAGGCATGTTTTGGCCGACCAGTAGTCACAGCTGAGAAGGACAAGCAGTGGTTTCAATTGAGCATGGAGGAAGCCTTCTACCTTTGCTATACCCTCAAATGCCTCGACATTCATGGTGGAAGTAATTGTCGAAAAACCTATGAAGAGTTATGGAAATACATGACGGATAAGAAAACTACATTCCCCCCAAATTTTCAAAGCTTATTCTCATCTTCGGACAAAAAATTGGGTGGTCAGGTCAGGATTGCAGTATGGCGTAGAATTTGTTGCGTACCGGGCACCATCCGTCTCTTGTCCATTCTGAATATGCTGTGCTCGTTTTGACAGAAGGGGATAGTGGCGAGAATGGGCGATTGAGGGTATGGTCGGATGTTCATTGTACGGTCCGTCTTTGCGGGAGTGTAGCGAAGGCAGTCTTGGTGCTTTACATCAACAAGCACGGTCATGGCAATGCATCTCCTTCATGTGTGACTCTGTACTCTGTGGAAGAGCGAGTCATAGCAAGATGGAGCCCAAAAGATTGCCGTGAAGATCATTCCATCGCAGTTAATGGCAATTGACCGAGCAGAGAATTTCATTTTTATTCCTTTTTGTTTCTTGTTTTTTTGGGATATAAAGACAATGGCGAAGACCATGCGAACCATTTTGTGATTATTAAGGAAGACTGAAATTGTAAATATTGGATTTTGTACATGAAAGGAATCAGAAACTAGTAAATTTCTTTTGCAGGGTCATTTGCGATAGAATACTAACTATGATAGTTCCTATGAAAGCAGTTTATTCACTTGAGAGTGAATTATATCATGACATTATGCAACTCCTGTGGCTTAAAGCACTATAGATGTTTTCAGTCAGAATCACATATGCACCAGTTTGTCACCCAAATTGGTGGACTGTGGTGTGGCAAATTGGCTGACTTTTCCCTTTTTTTAATGTGTTCAATTAGTAATTTTTGCAATGCTAAGAGTCCTAAAAATCAGTTTTTAACTTAACCTGTGACCATATAAGATTAACTCATGAAACCTCTAAATTGCAGTTGCAACTCTCTTTGTTCTTTGCTTTTCCTTGATTGAAAATAAGAAGATTTTGCTCCTTTTCAGTTTTCACAGCTTCGATTCGTTCAGTTGCTCCTCACACTCCACAGTTCAGACTTCAATCTTCTCAACTTTGCTTCGGAAACTCTTGGACGGCTGCCTCCAAAGGTAAGTGCAATAACCTATTAGATGGAAGTGATTTCTCGTATTGTCCTTTTTGCTTTTATTAAGCTGAAAATGCATTTTTTTTCCATCTTCCAATTTGGTGTATCGAGTGTTGTTTCACTGCCTGTTTGAATGAAAGAACCAATGGACATGCAAGGCATAACTTTACGATACTATTGAACTTTCTGGCTCACATGTGGAAAATCAAGCCATGTTGTGATTAGCAATCCTTGGTATTTTGTTAGTCAACTATTAAAAATTTATGCTTTGTGAGAGACATGTCACATGTCCTTAAATTGAAATTTTTCTGGCATTCCTTTTAGTTGTTTTGTTGAATTGGCCGACACAACTGGTGGGATTAAGGCTTGGTTTGTTGTTTGTTTCGTTGTTAGCTCGAACTGAGTCGCATGATTCTGATAGGTGTTTGAAATGAATTGTTCCTGTACTCTAAAATGTGTGTAGGTCGTTGGGAATGGTTTTCTTGTTCTGGTCTTGACCTTCTGCAGAACAACAGAAGCAATGCATTAACAAGTAAGATTAACTCTGATTCTGATTTTTTCCTGTCTATTGTGCTTTTAAAAATCCGGTGCCTATGTTTTCTCACAGGAGTGGAAACTAAATTAACCTGTGTTGATTCACTCATTTATGATAGCGTGTAATGTATGGATGCCCAGGTCTGGTCCTTTCAACTATGATGCTAAGTATAAAGGGGCTACGGCGAAGGCTGTGTCGATCCTCAAGGAGGATGATGAACTCTACAAGGATGGGTTCTTACTCAACCATGCTCGTGTTTTAGTTGGTTCTGGTCGTGATTCCTATGAAAAGGGCAAGAATGCTCTTCAGAGTTGGAGGTCTGTTCATATGTTCCATGTAGGTGAAGCCTCGTACAAGTTTACATTCCTGTCCTGAGACTCGATTGCATTTGTAGGCATTTTGGGTTGAACTGGGCATTTGTTGATTCCAAGACTCAAGTTCAGAAGGGGGTGAAGTTTTGTGTTTGTGTCAAGGAGTTTCTGCCATGGCTTGTGATGCCTCTTGAAGTGGTCTTTGTAAATGAAAGCCAGAAGTCTAAGAAGGGCGTGGCTTCCTTTCGTTTTGGCAGCGGTACACTTAAAGGTCACCTGCTGGTTGGTAACATCCCTTGACCTATAGTACAACATGGGTACTTATATGAATAAGTGTGGCTCAAATGTCAATAAATGTCATCTTGTGGCTTCCTGGTTATAATGATTTTTTGCAGCGATGCTTATGATGAATACTAGCTTTTACACTTCTTAGTTCTTATACCTTCTCTTTTCATGACCTATAAAATTTCCTGAACCTCTGCATAAGCTTAGATGTGTGTGTCAATGTTAGCTTGGAATAGTGTTGAGTGTCTTTTGGGCAACCTACACTATGTTATTCGTCAAGCTATTTTGCATCTCATGGATAACCCTTGAGTTGATTTTGTATGATTTGAGGAGTTCCATGTGACTATCGTTGGTCACTGTTCCTGTCATCTACAAGCATGTCTTGAGTTTTTGTTTTGGTTCTTCATTCTTCTTTGTGGTATGTTTTGCTGCTGTTACCTTAATTTTCAAGTTGTAGTGTGGATTTCGGTAGCTTTCTTCTCTAAAGTTTTGGACATACTATTTGCTTTGAGAGACATGGGGATCTGAGGAGTTGTTGGCAAAAACAGGACAGTGGACTGTATCACTAGTATATATCCTAATTAAGGAGTTGACTTCTCTGCTACCTTCTTAGCCTTACAAGCAGAAAGCTAGTTATTTTATTGTCAAAATAAAGCATAAGCAAACATAAACCTTGGCGGCAGACTAATTTAGATCCATATCTTTTCTAATCAGTTGCTCTACTAACGAATTTGCTAATTGGGTGCATGCATACGTGTCCTTCCTCGCCCCATTGTAACCAAACTATTTCAATATCTTCAATTTTTCTGATAGTCTCGTATAGAAGTCGTTACTGCTTCAGTCTAGTTGGCCGCTCCTTTCCGGCCACAGATTTTAGGTCTTATCATCTGAAAGTCATAGCAAATACAATAATGCTAGCACTCATTAGACCTGTTGCGTGGAAATTGAGTTCATCTTGACACAGCTCTTAGGCTGATGATGACAATGGGCTTATCTATTGGGTCTTCGAGATTTCGTAATGCCTCACCCTTTTATTATTGTTAAGCTGTCTTGATCTTGTGACAAGTCTAGAGATAGACAACCTTTTCATGTTCCATTTATCATGTCATTTCATCATCTTCGAATCTTGATAAGAACCCCTACCACATATTACTCAACATTGTTACATAGTCTGTTTCCATTACCTGACGTGGCATTTAATGCCAGGCTCACCTCTCAGTTTCTCCTACTCGAAAATGTTTTTTTTGGGCATAGGACCAAGTTTTATTCATAGAACATCAAGGCTTCTTAATAATGTGGCATTCCATTTTGCTGCAGGCTGGGGAAGAGAGCTTTTCGATTGAGCTGGGTGAGAACAATCAAGTGTGGTATGAAATACTCTCCTTCTCAAAGCCTGCACACTTTCTATCTTTCATTGGTTACCCACATGTACAACTCAGGCAGAAGCACTTTGCTCATCAATCTAGTAATGCTGTCCGGAAACATTTAAAAGCTTCTTAGCTACCTATACTTTAATGTTGGCAACTTATGTACAAGTGGGACATGATTATATCCTCATGACAACTTTTTGCTAAATCAATGTCAGCCATAGATGCAAAATGGGATGCAATATGTTCTCATGATATCGGTTTGATACCAGTGTACATCTTCTGTGCAAACACAATATGTACACTGAGTGAATGACATGAGCTGGTATGCCAACTGCAAGTTCCCATACATGAGGTTCGGAAATTGTGTAATGTCTATCACACTTGAAGAGGGACACCAATCTAGATTCTGAAGTAATTGTAGCTTCCATAAGTCTGCACTTTCATGCATAAGCTAAGTCTAATGCCCGTTTTGTTTCCATTACATTTGAACTCTAATGCTGAATGGCATTTTAGAGACAATCACTCTAGCCAACAGTGGTCCATTGAGTAGTTTTTTTTGGGTTCGCTTGCTTGTTTGCTGCCTTAACCAAAGAACTCCGCTTTGATGACAATCGAACTGCTAGAAACTGGAAGAATTTGATTTTGAATGGGGGTTCCCAGAGGCAGGGCTGGAGAAAGTCTGAATATCATTCCAACAACTTTTAGTTCCAAATGAGACTACTCAGACGCAAGACCCATCCTTGCTTATCCGAGCTTCTCAACTGGATTTCATTTATCATGTCTCGATTCATCCACGGTCCATGCAAGGTGCTGAACACCGGATTTGATAAGCCACGGAGCAACCCAGCTTAACTATGTAGACTGGTTTACGCCGCCCAGAAAAGGTATAGTTATGATTAAACTAAACTGGTGTTAGGTTGGCATAGTGGCTAGATGCTTAGACCTTTCGCCCCATCACGGTGTCCCCTCTCGCCAAGTATTGAAGGGCACAAAAGCTTTGGTGCATAAAAATCCCCAAGTTAACCCAATAAAGCCCCTCAATTCTCTAAGTCCACGCCAGGAGTCTACGGCTCTGGAGGCTTGCAGCCTCTCATGGTCTCTCAGTCGCGGTTCCCGACTCACGGTCTCCCTCTGTCTCCTACACTCGGGACGCCTGCCACTCTTCTTTCACCTCGCTTTCTCTCGTGCTCGCTCGCCCCAGATTCTACTCGTTTTCATGAGACTTTCAAGTGAATACAATTTTACCCTCAATTCTTATTTGTCAATACATTTTCTATCGAGTGGGTCTTATGAGTTAACTGTATTATTGTGATCTGTTTGAGCCATTAGTTTCTTTCTATTGGACTTGGATTTTGGGCCCGGTATCAAACAATGTCAACATCTCGTATGGGACAATGGTGCAGGGAAGATCTCATGCGAGTTATAATGTGCTTGAGATCACAATGTCTGTCATAACCATCTTGACCAGAACAGCATACAGAGTAACCCCACTTGTCTACTACATAAATTGGTCATTACATCATGGAAGAGAATGGATTTGTACTGGACTTATAATCTATTTCCCAAGTTTTATCATCTTGAAATAGAAATTCACCCGTTAATGTCACGAATGTAATTATTACAATGGAAAAAAAATGGATGACAAAATTGCCTTTTCTACTGCTTTAAGAAATGAATTCAAAATATTGTCAGATGAAATAATTTGGTATGAATTGAATGTGAAATTTACCCTAGATATTCATGGAACATGATAAAGGCTTACCTCGGCACTTGAACGAGAAAAGATTCAATTTTTCAAGATTCATCATAATTTAAAGAAAAAATCTAAAACATATTCGAATGAAATTTCCCTTTAATATATTTTTTTTTTGGGGTCGGAAAAGATAACCGAACTTCGTCACTTCAAGTAGTTGCTTCGTTACAAAAAAAAAATACGGGGCCTTGGAAACAACGAGGTCCCATAAAGTACCAGGAGGCCTTGGCAACCCGGCCCGCAACTTTTGATTTGCTTCGCTCGAACGGTGGGCTGGACCGAAGATTTTCGAAATGGGCCGCCATCTCCAATTTGCAGGGCCCACGAAGCCTTGATTGGCCGGTCACCGCCACTATCAGCTTCAAAAGCTATACATAATATTCCAAAACTAGTAAGTTCAGGGAGAAGGCACAAACCCTCTTTCTTCCTCCTCCTATTCTTCTTTCTTCCTTATCGAACACTTCCGGTTTGCTCTTTCCTTCCTCGGCAGTCAGTGACCATGTCTCCTCCTCCTCCTTCTCCTCCTTCCCGCGACATCCGCGATCGCTCGCGCAGAAAACGCGGGGAGCTGCTCGCATGGAGGGAACCCGGAAACCCCCATGGTCCGACCTCCCGCCGGAGATCCTCTCCATGATCGGCGATCGGCTCCGCACCCGCATGGACGCCCTCCGGTTCCGCAGCGTCTGCTCTTCGTTCCGCTCCTCCATCCCCCCGCCTCCCCGCGTCGCCCCCCCGCGGTTCCCTCTCCGGACACCTCGCCCGTTCCCTCCCTGGATACCTGGCTCGACGAGTTCCGCCCTCGTCCTCCGCGAGAGCACGGTCTACGGCCTCGGGGCGGCGGGCGGAGGAGCCGCGCGGTGGCTGCTGAAGCTCCAGGAGTCGGAGGAGCTCGGGCGCATGCGGATGATCAGCCTCTTCTCGGGGCGGCGGATCACGTCCTTGCCCCCCGAGTTCCCGGAGGCAGTGGATCCTCTGCAGTCCCGAATCGTCGAAATCTGTAGAGAATACACGATCGATTACGGGCTCGATTGGTTAGCCGGCGGTCGACACAAGGTGAAAGCAGTGATGCAACCGGATTGTGTAGGGTCTGATCTAGATCAGTGCTCGTTCTATTTCGTCGACGTGATAGGGCGATTGAGTTATTGGAAGTACGGGGATGAGAATCCAATCCGTTCAGGTGATGAGCCACCGCCGGGCAGTATATATCTGGACATTGCGGTCTACCAAGGCAAAGTCTGCGTGGTCGACCAGCTGGGGTCGGTTTGGCAGTTCGATTCGTCCTTCCGGCTTCGAAGGCTCGCGCGGCGGACCCCCGGCGTCTCCGCCACCCATTTTCATAAGCACTTGGTGGTGTCAGGCGAAGATCTTTATGTAGTGGACATACGGTGGAGAGTGTCGGGTACCACGGTGCCGACGGCGATTAGGGCCTATAGATTGGATCAGCAACGCGGGAGATGGGAGGAGGTGTGGAGCCTGGGCGGTTCGGCTTTCTTCATCTGCAGCCACTGCACGTTCGTGGTCGCGGCGCACGAGCTCGACGGGTGCGAGGGGGATTGCATCTACTACAAGGATGAGCAGGGGCCCCTTTGACTGTTTCCAGCGGGAAGGGTTTGAGGCGTTTCAGCTTGCCGGACCGTAGCCACAAGCGGCCCGGCGACTTCACAGTGCTCTATTCTCCTTTCAGAAGGGGGCAATTTATAGGTGATTGGGATGACGAGGATGAAAGTTTGTGGTGATTACACTTTATTTTTAAGAAAAATAAAAAAAAAAACATATTGAGGATGTTGTTGAGGTTACCCTCTCGAATGAATTCGAAAATAAACACAATTTATATATGGGGAAGTGTCTCTCACGGTCCCTAAATTTTGTCATATGTGCAAGTTATCTCTTTCAAAAGTTTAATTCATTCGATGTGGTGATTGAGCTGTTTCTTAATGTTCGGTGTGGTTATTTTATCCGATCAAACAAGTGAAAGAGTCTCCGCAAAAGTATCCAAGCTGTTGCGAAATGTGCAATCTGGCTCCTAATCTCTCAACTTTCAATAACAAAGTCGAATAAGTTAGTTGGTATTATTCACAAATTTTCATAATCGCATTAGCTTGTGATCTCCATTTCTCCTAGTGTAGGAATCCCAAAGTAAATTATGCTTATATGGAACTATGATAATATGTCAAAAGATGATAAGAAGATAGCATATGTTTTTTTTTTTTTTTTTAAATTTAGGAAATAGATTGAAAACCGATAAATTTTGGTTGAATCTTGTACATAATCTTTTACACCGATAAAATTTTCAAGCTTTGACGTTTCGACTAAATTTTCATTTGGGAAAGGTTTGAGGCTTCATTAAATTTGAGTTAAATCTGTTTTACCCTTTAATTGCTTAATCCGTTGAAACGTCATTTGACACGTTTAAGTAATTGAATGACATGTATTTAACACGTTCATTGTCAATTTTGCAAGGTCATTTGCAGTGGAATACTAACTTTGATTGGTCACACGAAAACATTTTGTTCACTTGAGAGTTTAATTAAATCATGAAACATTATGGCTTCAATTTTTTTTATATAGATTTAAAAAGTTTGGAACGATAGTTAGATTGAAATTAGTAAGAATACTTACAAGTATTTTTTGTACCGTTAAGAAATTAGAGGTAGACGCGGCAATAACAAAAGTACAAGATGCGATGCAAAACTAGAAGGAGAGAATTAGGGCTTTTAGGTCCATTTGGAAATGGGGAATCAAGTCAAAATTGGCCGGATAAGGTTGGTTCGGCCCAGTTTCAAGGCTTGCCTTGGACTGGTGCTTGCTCTGGACTGGTGTTCGCTCTTACTTAAAATATAACTTTAAATAGAGTTCTACTTTTATTATCGCTATCTCCCGAATTACACACCAGCGGAGCCGGGACATTTTGCTGAGTGTGTGCGGAGAAATTAAGGAGAAGAGAGAGAGAGGAGAGAGAGAGTGTGTGTGTGAAATGTGTGAAAATTGTGTGGAAATTGAAGATATTTTTGAAATTGTTGGAAATTTCGTTGGAAATTTAAAATAATTTCCAACGAATTTTTCCAACTTATTAAAAATAATTATCCGTTGAAATTTTATTAAATTTCCAACAAATTTTCCAACGAATATAAAAATACCAAATAGTACGGATTTTTTTCGAAATTCGTTGGAAAATTTTGGTAATTACCAACGAATTTTTCCCGAATTTTCCAACGAAAATTATACATATTAAAATAATTATCCGGAAAATTGAAATTGATGGCTTGGAAATTTCAACAAATTTTCCAAAATATAAAAAATACCAAATAGTACCGGATTTTTTCGAAATTCGTTGGAAAATTCGTTGGTAATTACCAACGAATTTTTTTCGTTGGAAATTTCCAACGAATTTTCCAACGAAAATTATACATATTAAAATAATTATCCGGAAAATTGAAATTCGTTGGAAATTTCGTTGGAAATTTCCAACGAATTTTCCAACGAATATAAAAAATACCAAATAGTACCGGGTTTTTTCGAAATTCGTTGGAAAATTCCTTGGTAATTACCAACGAATTTTTTTTCGTTGAAATTTCCAACGAATTTTCCAACGAAAATTATACATATTAAAATAATTATCCGGAAAATTGAAATTCGTTGGAAATTTCCAACGAATATAAAAAATACCAAATAGTACCGGGTTTTTTCGAATTAAAATTCGTTGGAATTACCAACGAATTTTTTAGTTGAAATTTCCAACGAATTTTCCAACGAAAATTATACATATTAAAATAATTATCCGGAAAATTGAAATTCGTTGGAAAATTCGTTTTGGAAATTTCCAAATCGAAAATTGTACTAGCTAAAATAATTGCCCAAAAATTGAAATTCGCAAAATTTTGAAAATTTCCAACGAATTTTTTTTGAGGAAAATTCGTTGAAATTTCCACTACGAATTTTTATTCGCTGGAAAATTCCAACGAATTTTCCGATCATTTTTTAGTTGGAAAATTCAACGAATTTTCCAACAAAAAAAAAATGTTGCACTTTTCCCAGTCGAAAATTCAACAATTTCATTTTTTTCGGCTGGAAAATTTGTCGCTTCTCCAAAATTTTCGCAAAAATCCAGTTTTTTTGTAGTGCTTAATGTCCCAGCGGCTGAACCCCCTCAAAACCTTCCATGTTCCCCCCATATGTTTATCTTCCTTGGGAGGAGGGATTTGAGAATACTCTTCTGTGCTTTACATCTCCGGTTCGGATGAACCTTTGAAGGACTTACTCAAGTCCTGGAATACTTAACTACGATAGATCACATGGAAGCAATTTATTCACTTGAGAGTGAATTATATCACGACATCATGCAACTCTTGTGGCTTAAAGCACTATAGATGTTTTCTATCAGAATCCTATGTGCGCCAGGCGATCACCCAAATTGGTGGACCGTCGCGTGGCAACAAATTGGCTAACTTTTTCCTTTTTGAATGTATTCAATTAGGGGTTAATACCATAAAAAACCCCAAATTTGTACATTTATAACAATTTTACTCCAAACTATTTTTTTTACCACAAAAAACTCCAAACTAGTACAACTGTGATAAATTTATCCAAAACTAATATTTTGACTACTAAAAACCCCAAACCGATATATTTGTCATAAATTTATCCTCCGTTAGTTTCTATTAAATTGAATTAATACAAAAAAAATCACAAATTATTACACTTGTGACAAATGGAGGATAAAACATAAAACTGGTATATCAGTCAACTGTCGTGTGTCATTTAACAAAACAATTTTACAGTAAAATTTAATGGAAAAAAACTAAGGGTAAATTTATCATAAGTGTACCGGTTTGAATTTTTTCGTGGCATTAATCGTTCAATTAGTTGTGTTTTTCAGTGCTAAGAATCCTAAAAATCGATTTTTTTAACTTAACCCATGACCATGAGACAGCAAACCTCTGAGCTGCGGTGACACCGTTGGGCCGTTGGGCTTATTCCTGTATTGGGTCTGAGCCTGAGCTCATTCCGAATTCCGATGGCCACGACAATTCATCCATTCTCTCTCTGTTCTTTGCTTTTCCTTGATTGAAAATACGAAGATTTTGCCTGCCCCTTTTCAGTTTTCACCGTTTCAATTCGTTCGGTTGCTCCTCGCGCTCCACAGTTCACAAGTCAATCTTCTCAACTTTGCTCCGGGAACTCTGGGGCGGTCGCCTCTAAAGGTAAGTGCAATAACCCATTTGATGGTAGTGATTTCTCGTACAGTCCTTTTGCTTTCAATAGGCTGAAAAATGCATTCTTTTTCGTCCTCCAATTTGGTGAATCGAGTGTTGTTTCACTGCTTGTTTGAATGAAAGAACTGATGGACATGCGAGACATAACTTTACGATGCTATTGAACTCTCTGGCTCACATGTGGAATTTCAAGCCATGTTGTGATTAGCAATCCTGGGTGTTTTGTTAGTCAAGTATTGGAAATTTATGCTTTGCGGGAGACATGTCACATGTCCTCAAATTGAAATTTTTCTGGCATTCCTTTTAGTTTTTGGATTGAATTGGCCGACGCACGTGGTGGGATAAGGCTCGGTTTGTTGTTTGTTTCGTTGTTAGCTCGAACTGAGTCACGTGATTCTGATAGGTGTTTGAAATGAATTGTTCCTGTACTCTAAAATGTGTGTAGGCCGTTGGGAATGGTTTTCTTGTTCTGGTCTCGACCTTCTGCAGAACAACAGAAGCAATGCATTAACAAGTAAGATTAACTCTGATTCTGATTTTTTCCTGTCTATTGTGCTTTTAAAAGATCCGGTGCCTATGTTTTTTTGGCAGAAGTGGAAACTAAATTAACCTGTGTCGATTCACTCATTTATGATAGCTCGTAATGTATGGATCACCCAGGTCTGGTCCTTTCAACTACGATGCTAAATACAGAGGGGCTACGGCGAAGGCCGTGTCGATCCTCAAGGAGGATGGTGAACTCTGCAGGGATGGGTTCTTACTCAACCATGCTCGTGTTTTAGTTGGTTCTGGTCGTGATACCTATGAAAAAGGCAAGAATGCTCTTCAGAGTTGGAGGTCTGTTCATATGTTCGTGTAGGTGAAGCCTCGTACAAGTTTACATTCCTGTCCTGAGACTCAATTGCATTTGTAGGCATTTTGGGTTGAGCTGGGCATTTGTTGATTCCAAGACTCAAGTTCAAAATGGGGTGAAGTTTTGTGCTTGTGTCAAGGAGTTTCTGCCTTGGCTTGTGATGCCTCTTGAAGTGGTCTTTGTAAATGAAAGCCAGAAGTCTAAGAAGGGTGTGGCTTCCTTTCGTTTCGGCGGCGGTACACTTAAAGGTCACCTGCTGGTTGGTAACTTCCATTGACCTCACGTACAACACGGGCACTTATTTGAATAAGTGTGGCTCAAATGTCAATAAATGTCATCTTGTGGCTTCCTGGTTATAATGGTTTTTTGGAGTGATGCTTATGATGAATACTAGCTTTTACACTTCTTATGCCTTCTGCTTTCATGACCTATAAAATTTTTCCGAACTCATGCATAAGCTCAGATGCACGTGTCAATGCTAGCTTGGATATTGTTGAATGTCTTTTAGGCAACCTACACTATGTTATTCATCAAGCTATTTTGCATCTCATGGATAACCCTTGAGTTGATTTTGTATGATTTGCGGAGTTCCATGTGACTATCCTTGGTCACTGTTCCTGTCATCTACAAGCATGTCTTGAGTTTTCATTTTGGTTCTTCGTTCTTCTTTATGGTATGTTTTACTGCTGTTACCTTAATTTGCAAGTTGTAGTGTGGATTTGAGTACTATGAGCTTTCTTCTCTAAAGTTTTCAATATACTGTTTGCTTAGGGGGACACGGGGATCTTGGGAGTTGTTGGCAATAACAGGACAGTGAACTGTATCCCTAGTATATATCCTAATTAAGCAGTTGACTTCTCTGCTGCCTTCTTATCCTTACAAGTTGAAAGCTCGTTATCTAATTGTCAAAAACCATGGCGGCAGACTAATTAGGACCCATATCGTTTCTAATCAGTTGCTCTATTATTGAATATGCGAATTGGGTGCATGCATATGTGTCCTTCCTCGCCCCCCCCCTCGTCCCCTTCTAAGCAAACTATTTCAGGTATCTTTAATTTTTCCGATATTGTTTCGTATGGAAGTTGTTATTGCTTCGGTCTAGTCGGCAGCACCTTTCCGACCACAGATTATCATCTGAAAGTTGTAGCAAATACGATATTGCTAGCTCTCATTAGACCTCTAGGAACACAAAGTAGCGTGGAAATTAAGTTCATCTCGTCACAGCTCTTAGGGTGATGACGACAATGGGCTTATCAGTTGGGTCTTCATGATTTCGTAATGCCTCAACCTTCGATGATTGTTAAGCTGTCTTGGCCTCCTGACAAGACTAGAGATTGATAACCTTTAAATTCCATTTGTCATGTCTTTTCATCATCTTTAAATCTTGATTAGAACCCTTGTCACATATAACTTGGCAGTGTTTGCATAGTCTGTTTCAATCATCTAACGTGGCGAACCAGGCTTACCTCTCAGTTTCTCCCACTCGAAAATGTTTTCTTTGGGCGCATGACCAAGTTTTATTCATAGAACATCAAGACTTCTTAAATAATAATGTGGCATTCCATTTTGCTGCAGGCTGGGGAAGAGAGCTTTTCGATTGAGCTGGACAAGAACAATCAAGTGTGGTATGAAATACTCTCCTTCTCAAAGCCTGCCCACTTTCTATCTTTCATTGGTTACCCATATGTACAACTCAGGCAGAAGCACTTTGCTCATCAATCTAGTAATGCTGTCCTGAAACATTTAAAAGCTTCTTAGCTACCTGTACTTTAATGTTGGCAGCTTATGTACAAGTGTAACATGATTATATCCTCATGACAACTTCTTGCTAAATCAACGTCATCGATAGATGCAAAATGAGATGCAATATGTTCTCATGATATCGGTTTTTGATACCAGTGTACATCTTCTGTGCAAACACAATATGTACACTGAGTGAATGACATGAGCTGGAATGCCAACTATCTGCTGGTTTAAATTCGCTTTTACAACTGCAAGTTTCTATACATGAGGTTCGGAAATTGTGTAATATCTATCACACTTGAAGAGGGACACCAATCTAGATTCTGAAGTAATTGTAGCTTCCAGAAGTCTGCACTTTCATGCATAAGCTAAGTCTATTCTGTCGGCATACAGCATACCGTGCTAACATTGTTATCAACTTAATTTTGAATTAAGTATAGTTGGGATATAAGTTAAGATGAGGAAAATGCTATGCATTAAAGGCACTTTAGTTGGTCAACTTATCACTCAGTTTGACTTTGATCGCTCAACTCTAATGCTGACTTTGTTTCCATTACATTTGAACTCTAATGCTGAACAGGATTTTAGAGACGATGACTATTGCCAATAGCCGTCCATTGTGGTAGTTTTCTTGGGCTACATGGGCTCTTATTAATGCTTGCTTGCTGACTATTTCATTTCAAAAACAATCTATCATCAACCCGCTGGCCAACTTTTCGACTCATCGTGGTCGACTTGCTGAAATTTTGCAAACAACCTCGTCAATCTCAGCCGTGTCATTGGATCTGCAGTAAATTCTTACGTTGCTTTCACTCTATTGCTGTCTTCCTTACCCTTTTGCTTCCTTATCAACAGTGCTTCACCTTCAGTGCCTTTTAAATTTGGTATGCTAGGAGTAACTTAGCCGAAATCTCTGCTTTGATGACAATGGCACTGCTAGAAACTGGATTTTGAATTGGGGGTTCCCAGAGGCAGTGCTGGAGAAAGTCTGAAGATCATTCCAACAACTTTTAGTTTCAAATGAGACTACACAGACTTAAGACCTATTATTGCTCATTTGAGCTTCTCGACTGGATTTAATTTATCCTGTCTCGATTCATCCTTGGTCCATGCCAGGTGCTGAACATGGATGTGATAACCCGCAAAGCAATCAAGCTTAACCTCGTCGCCAGTGTACATTGCCTCGAAAAAGTATAGCCGCGATCCGACTAAACTGGTGTTGGATTGGTGCTGTGGCTGGATGCTTAGACATCTCGCCCCGTCAAGGTGCCTGCTCTCACCAAATTTTTGGAGCAGCCCCCATGAATCATTCGATTACCCTTTATGGGTTTGGGATTGAAAGATGGTGGACAATCGGTTAGCACGGGGCATTTCGACGTATAAAAGCACAAGGTTCAAAGTGGAAGAGGTCGCATGCTCTTGCTCCAATTCATTAGTCAATTGTCGCGTGTTTAAATGGGGTTCCCTTTTCGGATTTTTCAAATGCCGTTTTTGTCACGGCTGAGCCAACACGGGGACAACATTTTTGGAGATTCTGAAGACTGTCGATGATGATGGAGGACATGATCCTTTTGAGTATTGGTGAAGAAGGGAGGAAACTAAATGGAATCCTCTCATAGTGTATAAATTAACCGGTGAAGTGAAATGGTTAAGCCGCCGGGAGCCCCCTCCGCTCCCTCCTCCACCGTCAAGCCCATGGACCAGTCCGCCGTCTCCGGCGACGACTTGACTCCCGCTGCCTCCTCAGGGAGCCCAAGGTCCTCTACCTCCTTACCCCTAACCCAAATTTCCTCCGCCTACGATGGCTCCTCCATCCTACCCATTGTCCTCGACCTATGCAACTCCCCCGACCTCGCTAGCCCCCTCCGGGAGCTCTACGCCGCCGCTCTTCCGATTGTTGTTAGCGATCGCGAAGAACCCGCTCAGGAAGATTCCGTGCAACCAGGGATTTCAAGAAGGAAGTAAAGAAAAGAAAGCGAGAACAAGGCATTTGAAATGTCGTGAAAAATTCACGATTTCAAGAAGATCACAAACAAATAACGAAAAGTGGGCTCCACTTGGACACGCGGCAATCAGCTAAATCAACTAATGAATTGAAATATCAACTATGTGACACAACTAGAGCATGCAAAATTTTCTCGTATGGATCAACAATACGATCATATTGTCAATGGACTGGTCATTTTAATACTCTAAGCGTTGCCAATTTATCGCTGAAAGCTAATTGCTTTGAGATGTTTAAGTTAATGAATTGACGCGCTATTTTTTTTTTAAATATGATACGGTGAAACACTTTTAACACGTTTAATATTAGTTTTGAAGACTTTTTTTTAATCCCTATAAATTTTGCAAGTAAGACCCATATGAAGAAGAATAGAAAGGCGAAATAGAGAAAATATCCAGCGTCCAAGAAGCTTTAGGGCCTGAAAATCCCCAACTTAACCCAAACTCTCAAAACTCTTCGACACTTGACAGCCCCCCAGATTCTAACTCCTTTTCACGGGACTATAATGCATCAGTAACATGATCGGAATAGCGAATGGACCGGTCGTCTCAATGCTCTGCTGAACGTCGCCGATCCGTCGCTCGAAACTAAATGCTTCACCCACTCCCCATAACCCCTCCCCAGGAACCGACCCTGCAGCGCTCGCGTCCGAGCCCTTCCTCACTGCCCTCTGCACCACGGCCCTCGCACGACCTCTTCAACCGTCACCGCACCTTCGAGCTCGACTACAGAAACGTCTGCGACCTCCTCCTGTCCGTAACCCGCTCCAGATCGCTCCCGAAGGGCCTCCAACTCCACGCCCACATCGTCAAATCAGGCATCCAGACCATACCTCTCGTGTCGCACAACCTCATCAACTTCTACTCCAAATCCCGGCTGCCCTTCTGTTCCCGCCAAGTATTCGATGAGGCCCCGAGGAAATCGGCCACGACTTGGAGCTCGATCATCTCGGCATTTGCCCAGAACGAGTTTCCTTGGCAGGCCGTCGAGTACTTTCGTCGAATGGTTAGTAGGTGCGTTTTGCCTGATGATCACATATTCCCGAGTGCCACCAAGGCTTGTGCGATTCTGGGCCGGTGCGACGTCGGGAGGTCCGTGCATTCCTTGGCGGTTAAGACCGGGTTTGATGTCGACGTGTTTGTGGGGAGCTCGCTGGTCGATATGTACGCCAAGTGTGGTGAAGTGAGGGACGCGCGGCAGATGTTTGATAAAATGCCCGAGCGGAATGTGGTGTCTTGGAGCGGGATGATTTATGGGTATGCTCAAATGGGAGAGGATGAGGAAGCGTTGGTTTTGTTTAAGCAAGCTCTGCTGGGGGATTTGGACGTTAATGATTTTACTTTCTCGAGTGTTCTTCGTGTATGCAGTAATTCTACACTGCTCGAATTGGGGAAGCAGATTCATGGCCTATGTTTCAAGACCAACTTTGATTCGTCGAGCTTTGTTGGCAGTTCTCTAATCTCATTATATTCTAAATGTGGAGTCATTGAAGGAGCTTATCAAGTTTTCAGCGAGATACCTGTGAAGAACCTTGGCATGTGGAATGCGATGATGATTGCCTGCGCTCAGCATGCGCACACGGAGAAGGCATTCGAGCTGTTTAAGCAGATGGAGAGTTGTGGGATGAAGCCGAATTTCATTACTTTTCTGAGCATCCTCTATGCTTGCAGTCATGCGGGGCTTGTTGGAGAAGGTGAATACTATTTTGAGCTAATGAAGAAGTATGGCATTGAACCGGGGGATCAACATTATAGTTCAATGGTGGATTTGCTTGGCCGAGCTGGAAAACTGGACGACGCTCTGTCTCTAGTCGACAAGATGCCTATTCAGCCTACGCAATCTGTGTGGGGTGCTTTCTTGACAGGTTGTCGTATTCATAATAAAACCGAACTTGCAGCCTTGGCTGCTGATAGGGTCTTGGAACTCGGCTCCGTGAGCTCAGGCCTGCAAGTGCTGTTGTCCAATGCTTATGCTGCTGCTGGAAGATACGAAGAAGCAGCCAAAGCTAGAAAAATGCTCAGAGACAGAGGGGTGAAGAAGGAAACGGGTTTAAGTTGGGTTGAGGAAGGCAACAGAGTCCACACATTCACTTCCGGGGACCAATCTCACGCGAAAGCCAAAGAGATCTATGGGAAACTGGACGAGCTGGGGGAGGAAATGGAGAGGGCCGGTTACGTTGCGGACACGAGCTTTGTGTTGCAAGAGGTTGATCGAGAAGAGAAGAACCGGACAATCCGGTACCACAGCGAGAGGCTCGCCATCGCCTTCTGTCTGATCACGTTCCCATCGGATAGGCCGATAAGAGTCATGAAAAACTTGAGGGTGTGCGGGGATTGCCACTCGGCGATCAAGCTCATGTCGAAGTGCACGGGAAGAGCGATCATAGTGCGGGACAATAACCGGTTCCATCGGTTCGAGGACGGCAAATGCTCGTGCGGCGACTACTGGTGATTTAGGCCGTAACGATTAAGTTACAAAAAGAGAAGAAAAGAAAGAAAAGGGCATCCTTTTTTTTTTTTTGGGTAGCCATCGTCTTAGACACAAATTTCCCAATGAAATCTACCGTTTTTTTCTGTGGAGTTTTGAGTTTTCGGGTGACATGAGCAGGAGGGATGGCGGGTTTGGTCGGGATTTGTTAGTTGAGCGGGTAGACTTTGGATTCTGACCAGGTGGAAGCTTCGTTAAAAGGGTAGATGCTGTCGGATCGATGCTTGGACCGGTCGGTATAGGACCGGTGTTTGTTGTCACTTGTCCTCCTTGTACTGTCCGGTCATTGCAATTTCTGGTCCGCGTGACAGCAGCGAAAGATCTATGGGTCAGATTTGTTTTTTTGGTCGAAATCTTTGGGTCCATTCAATTGGAGTAAAATGCGTCTTATTTTTAACAAAAAAACAAAAAAAGAGTAAGAAGAAAGAGACATCCGAATTATAAATTTTTTTGAATTGCTGATGAATATCATTTCACATACGGTAATATTTCGTTAAACCTTTAAGGTTCCTCTTACATTACACATATCGAGGGGATCCCTTGCTCGCGCGGTGAGCAGTCAAATCGCGTTCGTTTACATTTTTAGCATGTTCTTTTTTAGAATTAAATAGAATGATAATTAAGCCAGGTAAAAATATCGAGTCAGTTTCAACTATCTCCATTAGTCCTTACACGACCATATTCAAACAAAAGAAGAAGAAGATGAAATCTGTTCTTTTTTTTTTGTGGGGTCTTTTATGCATCGGAACTCAATAAATCCAACTTTAATTTGAGTGACGGAAAAGGAAAAAGGGCAGAAAATGGTTTAAAGTCTTTTTTTTTGGGCAATTTATTTAAATTAATTCATAGATTATCTCCTGGTAAATCTCACTAAATAGTAAATGCTCGTGTTTAACATGTGCATTTGAAGCGCCTAATCAATCATTTGTCTTTACTTTTAAAAAAGGAATATATATTTATAAATATCCAAAAAAGAGAGAAAAGCCAAAAAAAAGAAGAAGAAAGGGCTCCACCCTTTCTTGCTGCGAAGGTTGGGCGCCCATCTTCGTCTACAGACGCCCAGACCGACTTCCCCGAATATCTCCGGCGTCCTTCGCCATCTCTATGCGGCGATCTTCTTCCGGTAGCTCCGGCGAGAAGCGCGCTTTCCGGGAGGATTCGTCCGGCGAGCTCGATCGCACCGCGCAAGCCCCGGCCTCTGGATGAAATCCGAGGGTCCCCGCCGATCGCGATGGTGGATTTGTGCTGCCCCCCTCCGAGGCGCGTGCGACCAAGCGTGCGAGCGGTGCTATCGCTGGTTCCCCTGCCTCGCCGATCCCGGTATTAGCCGATCCCTGCCTCGCGATGCTCGCATTTGCTTTGGCGAGCTTGAACACGACGTCGGCTTTCGGTTTTCTCTTCTTCGTGTGTTATGTGCGGAAGTAGTTGTTCTGATTTCTCGCGGAAAGCCGCGGGGATGTGAGTCCGAGTATTCTTAGTATCCTTTCTTGCTGAAACTGACTCTGGCGAGGTGATGACATTTTCAGCTCGGAGGTCGTCGTTGTTGTTGAAAGTGGCGCTGGTGGTGCTGCATCTTGTCTACGCGGGCGTTCTCTTTCTGTTTGATGGGGATTTGATAGAGAAAGCGCAGGAGGAGCCCTGGTACGTCAATTTTGCTCTTGGATTAGCCAAGGAACTAGCTTTTGTCCGTGTAATGTCGTGGTGGAAGCAGTAGAACTTATTAGTTAATTTGGTCGCAGTTAAAATCATCCAGGTTTTCCCCCTGTGTCACCTGAGTTCTTTGGGATTTTCAAGTGATGACCTTTTTATGCCGATGTCTATATAGCGCCCTCTTCAAATACAACTTAGGTGTGAACCCTTTTGAGTATCTAGCGGATGGGATTGCATATCTAGCTTCAATGAAAGAACTAAGAAAGGACACTGAAGCTTATTACTAGTGTTATGCACCACTATCGAGTATCTAGCGAAAAATTGAATTGAAAAGGAAAATCTTCTTTTCTTGAGAGTCAGTATGCACTTCACCGTGATGGGCTATATAGAGCACGGAATTCAGTTACCTGATCATCTTTGATAGTGGGGTTAGTCGACTTCAAGCTTTTTAGTAGTTTTGTAACCTTTTCTTCTCACCTTATCTTATATGCTCATGTGTTCTCCAGGTACATTGCTTTATATCTACTGCTCTTTGTGGCAACTTTGATACAGTACTTCGTGACAGCTTGTTCTTCTCCTGGGTAATCAATTAATGCAATAGTGACTATCCAGTTTTCTTCTGATAGATATGCTTGATTCTTTCAATAGTTTTATGCTTCTAGATATGTCCTTGATGTGATGAGAGCTGTCAATGAAGCAAATGCCATGTTCACGAATCGTTTCAAAGTGAGTATTAATCCATTGTTTCTTTCCTTGATGATCACAATTGTGACTTCATGTTTAATATTTTTTCCTTTGTACTTTCACGTAAATGTTTAAGCAAAGACAAACTGCTTCCAGCAAAAATGGGGGCTTTGTAGTTTCGTCGGATGGTAATCAGTCAGCGAGAAATTTGTTAGGAAGTAATTCCACATCTTGGTCAAAGATGGTGATGGACTTATATACTCCCGGAACGTCTATAAGGTAGGTTATCATCAATTGCAGCTTCTTCGATTCTTTTGATGAAAGTGTAATCATCCACAAGATGCTCGTTTCTGTGTTTAAAATTGGTATCCATTATGTTTTCTATGGGTTATTTCAATCCTTGTATGCATGTGGTAGTCTCTTAGTTTTTACTTTTTGTCTCTGGGATTAAGTTTTATCCACATTCATACTTTAGCATTGCCATTTCTTACTCTGTATAAACACTGTAGCTGGGGCATTAAAGATTAAGAGAAGAAATGATTGAGTTGTAGGAGGCCCTTATCATCCCTATTCCCTCCAAGTTATAGCAAGTTGTATATCTGTTTTACTTGATATCAGATATAAGTTGACTCTATTCTTTCATTGGTTGCTTGAGTTACAACAGTTGCATATAAAGTAATCGATGTTTCCTGTCTGTCTAGTCATGAGAGACTTGACCAAATTTGCTTTAAAAGATAACAAGGGAAAATTTTCTTGCCACATTAGTGGAGAGATTTATCAAATGATATCTTCAGTATTGTGTTGCATTTCATGGGTGTATGTGCAGAAAAAAAATGAACTTCAATGTTGGTAATTTTTTTTGGCAAGAACAAGCTTAACTCATCATTTCTTTGTCTTGCAGAAGTTTTACTTGTTCCTACTGTAATGTTGAGCAGGTAAGTCATTTGTCAAAAGCTTATCCTTCCAGATGCGTGAGATTTAAAGAATGTTGAGTATGTTAGTGAAACTAAGGGGCTTTTCTGTACTCTGGATGCTTTTTGTCAGCATACACCTTCTGGAGAGGATATAGATTTTTTTTACTGATGTTGAGTTCATTGAACTTCCAATAACTATGAGCATCACATGCATACCATTTCTGCTTTAAAGTAATAGCACATACGAACAGATGTACTTGTATGTTGTCATGCTGCATGCAAGTTAACCTAGTAATGCCATAGTTTGTTAGATGGGATAATTATGCAGATGAATGGTAAATCTTTGTCAATTCACCTTTTTTGCAAGGCTGATCCCCTGATTATTCTAATTGGATGTGCCATACTTTATGTTAAACCCAAAGATACTGGGTGGAATGAGAATAACAATGCTTTTGCCTAATAAACTTGGAGAAAGCTTTCTTTTCAACTTTGCTTTTCCATATACTTTCTATGAGATGAGAACCACCTTATGGGAAAGTCCCGACCATTCCTACCTCAGAGGTTTACTGAATATGTCCTTTAGAATACTTCGTTTGGGGCGTGTTTGTATGGCTACTATTATTTGGGTTTAACTGTGGCTCATGACTTTTGATTGTGCACTTCTACATTTTGTACTTGATGTAACTAAATTTTTGTTCTATATCAATTCTGGTTGAAAGCCAAAACCTCTACCTAAAACCTTTTGGTTTTTGATTTCTTTTTGGGTGGGGGGGACCATGTACTGGTGCAGAAATTATTTTGGGAGGAAACTATGTGGTGGAGCTGGAATGATGGTTGTCTCCTTTTATTGACATTATTGGTTGATGAAGTAATACTAGTTCCACTTGTTGTTGTCAATTAATGTTTTTGCAGCCACCACGAACAAAGCATTGTCATGATTGTGATAGGTGTGTTCTTCAGTTTGATCACCATTGTGTCTGGCTGGGAACCTGCATCGGGCAGGGAAATCATTGTCGATTTTGGTAAGTTAAAATTCCATCTACCCTGTGTGTGATGTGCAGTGTATATCTTCCTGCTTTATGAGATATGTGCTTTAACATAGCATACCCATATAGGTTTGGACGGTCATTCTTTAGATACTACTAAATATGGATTCTCCTCTTTGAATGCAAAGATCACATGTTTTGGCTTGTGCCAGTTTTGGATGTTTAGTTTAAATGGAATAATTGTTTGCGATTATGTTTATATGACTGATAGTCTCTTCTAGCTATTTGCTCAAGTATTCTGTGTGTTTTATTATGGAGAAAATGCATTTCAAAACTTTTGTTTCCAGTTCTATGTCCGAATGTTTTTTCCCGTGGTCTTGTATCTTTATAAATCACGTAAAGTATGAACTAAGAAAAGAGCAGATACTGGGTTGGAGGACATGTCTCCAGCAAACTTTAACATCTCAAAAGATGTTTTAATTATGAACAAATGGTTCCCAAAATGTTTATTAGGGAATGAAAATGATTATCCTAGTTACTTTATAATGTATTGCCACTATTTGTATGATTTGTCCCTCATACTTATGCTATCAAGAGATCCAATCTATTTGGTTGACCATGCATCTCCCACATTCGCATGTAGCAGTATTTCTTGATTTAATTTCCTGTTAAGTAATGTCACTTCTACTATGTTGTTAAAATTTCTTATATCAGGTGGTATATCTGTGAAGAGACTGCATTATGCCTTTGGACTGGGATCTTGTACATTACATACTTGACAGCTGACATATCAAGGGCTTGGTAAGTTATCAGATTGTTCATTCTGTCAAGGAAGTTGTAGTAGATATTAGCTAGGTGAAAATATATTTTGATCCCTTCGAATAATGCTTTTCTCAGAAAAGAAGAGATGTTTAGTTTGTTTATAGAAATCAAAATGCTTCTCATGATGCAATTTCGATTGCAATTTCATCCTTTTTTATTTTGGGAACTCAGCTAATTTCTAACTTTGATGTTATTGTCAGGTGGAAGGATGCATTCATGATATTGCTGTTGATTTTTCTATCAATTTCCTTGATTTTCTTGTTCCTCCTGTTGCTCTTCCATAGGTATGACTTGTCATTTGTCTCAACATTGCCTGAATTTTTTCTACTGTGATCTTATACATTTCCCAGAATGGGCTGTCTGCTTTTTCATGCATCCAATCTTGTGAGGTCATACATGCTACATTCCTAATGTCACTGCTCTACTTGGTTGTTTAGGTCATCGCTGCCTTCTGTGTGTGCTTATTGGGTTTGAACTCGGCTGCCTTCTGTGTGTGCTAATTGGGTCTTCGCTTTGACCATATTCAATAATTCAGTTAACCTTCTTTGAGCGTGTGTCCAGCTTTTGGAGTGTCATTTGACACTTTCAGTCTGTTTGGCTATTTGTCGGTTTTAATTGGAATTTGAGAGCTCTCTCTGGTGTCAAGTGCTACATCTAAGTTCCAGTGTGAAAGGCAAAGAGGGCTGCCTTTTTTCTGCTATCTTGGCTAGCAGGCCAGTTATCTCCCATATGAGATTGCTCTTCCCAACAGCAGTGGGATTGAACACCTGCTCCCCTGGACTCTATTTACTCTACAAAAGAACACAAATATATAGCGACAAAAAATTTCTAGAAGAGGACATCCTAGGGGAAGGGATTTTCAGTTTTAATCTTGTAGCTTACTCGGTGAATCTAGGTAGACCCAGGCTCCAGTACACTACAGTTTGGTTGGCTTTGGTCTGGGCTCTGTGTGTGTGTGTGTGTGTGTGTGTGTGAGAGAGAGAGAGAGAGAGAGATGACAATGTCATTGCTTTGAGTTTCTTTAGATATGACTGTCTGGGTTATGTGATTTTAACAGGTTTTGATCTTAATGTTTATGCTCTTTCATATGTTAAAGCATTGACTCTTATATCATTTTCTCTGCAGCTACCTTGTTCTAACGAATCAGACCACCTATGAGCTTGTAAGGCGCCGACGTATACCATATCTTAGGTAGGTACACTAAAATGTATTGCCGTTGCATCTGTTGTCTGCATGTACATAGATTTACCTTTAAATAAAAAATCAGAAGCACTAGAACAACTATTTGGACACGATAGAGGATTTTCTGTGGTTTCTTTGGGGGGAGAGGTGGACATCTACTGTTTGATGCTGCTGCTGCAGCTTTGTTCTTTAACGCACTGTCATTCCAAAGATAACCTGCAAGTGAAATGGCAGTTCAAGCCTGCTTCAAGGGCATGACTGCACCTTCCCCATGAGTGTTCCATCGGACATTTGTTATAGGTCTACAGCAAGACCAACTTATGATTGATAAGATGCAAAACGTACTCATAATCATATAATATAGCATGATCCTTTCTATGACTCGCTATCCATGCGAATGGGCTTGGTTGAACACGCAAGTCCAAAATACTGAATACTACATTTGACCCAAGCTTAGCTAGATAGGTAGAGGAGAGTTTCTTCATGTCAATGTTCTAGCCATTTCTTCTTTGGCCACCAATATACCAGCTTCTTCATGCAATTTTCATGCAATCTGCAGGGGTATTCCTGAAAGAGTTTATCCTTTCAGCAAAGGTGCTTGCCGAAATTTGTACCGCTTTTGTTGTGCCAGAAGCAGTATATATGATCTAGAACGGCTGCCCACAGCACAGGAACTGGAAGAGAAGTCAAAACCATTTACCTGTTTGGATGCTTTTACCTGTCGCTGCTGCTGCTGAAATTAGAGATTTTATCGCTGTTTTCTCAATTTTTTGCCCTTAAGGTATATAATGAGTTTTTCTCGGGATATATTGGCATTAATTCTATTTGTCAGGAGATGCAACGGCATAGAAATGGGAGTTTCATTTGTTTCTCGAGTTTTGCTTGTCAAGATCAAATTCTGTCAGATTTTAGGCCTTGTTATTCTGGTGGACGTATCAAGAATTATTAATCAATTTACCCAGATTTTGAAGCTCACATCCGAACTTATTATATTCTTTATTGTTTGTGATTTTGGTTGACTGCTTTATCTCTCATCCAAACCGAAAGTTGGAATGAGCAATTTTTTTAACTTGCCCTAATTTCCTTTGGTATACTGCTTGGACGAATGTTGAAACCAGAATCCTTTACCATGAATGTGATCCCTTTATGTACCATGCATCTGATCGCCTCGTTTCTTTCGTCGGAAAAGTGGCTTGATTTCATTGATAAATTGAAAGTATACCACAGGAGGGTTCAAAATCATAACATAACAAAGACCAGAGAGGATGGGAGGATCGGAAATCCAATTCCGGCTTAGAGAATCATTTCAGTAGGCCTTCGCAACCCAGTCTGTGGGCTGATTAGCTTCCCTGAAACAAAAGGCTAGAGACACTCCCCACATTTGGGCCATAATCTGCTGACAATCCTCAATGATGGACCGGACTACCCATGGGCTTTCTACTTATGTGATCGCCTTATTTCAATTGGTGAAATTTATGCAGTAGGAGTTTCTGGTACCAATACGTGAGCTGAAGAAGATAAATGGAGCATGCAAGGCAGATCTTTTTCTCCTCTTACTGTCATTGTTGAGAAGGCGGGAGGGTTATCAGTTTGTTGCTTCTCGAAGAATGGGTAAAAAAACTTTTCGCGATCAATTTTGTTGAGCTTCTCAAGAATGCGATCTCCACGGAATCGCTGTTGACTGGTTCGGGTGGAGATTCTGTGTAGCTGCTAATTGCCATTTGCGCTGTACTTGAAGTCCTACAAAGCGTTTGTACTTTGCACTCGGCTTTTGGTCCGCCGCAGGGTTGGCTTCAGGGTCCGCCGACATCGTTATGAGCAGACCCGTTTAACTCACAACTTGCTTCGCATGGACTTCCCTCAAGTGTTGACCAAGAATTCGTTCTGTAGATCTTTATCAATTCGTTGGCTTTAATTTAATCTAGTAACTCAACCAGAAAAACGAGGAGGAGAATCCTCGAGATAGGAGTAGCCTTTGCGTGACGCCCCCCTCCCATATGATCTAAAGTTTGTATTCCTATGATTTTCATCTAATGTTCGTGAATGCTCGTAGAGGTGGATTGTCGGTCCGCTAAACCGCCTGTGCGAGAGCTGCATTCATTAGCTGGCAAGAATGCTTGCCGACGCAATACCGTTTGCTGTTTATTACATGGTTCGGCTCAAATAATTCGCCAACATCATATTTTGATTCCTGTCCTCACTAAGTGAAATTTGACTTTGAAGCCTTATAGGTCTCTAGTTTCCTGGTAAGTTCACGGTATGCACAGAGATTGTGATTCTAGTTGCCCATGCTGCACAACTTCTGCAAGTTTCATTGAGATAATAGAATTAGGAGTGAGCATGGTTTCAGGGTAGAACCTGAAATCTGAGAACCTGACCGGTGAAAATATGTAGGTTTCAGGTTCCAAAGTATACATGATAGGTTCTAGGTTTCAAAAATTGAGGAACTTGTTTTGACGGGTAGGTTCCAGGTAGTGGAACCTAGAACCTAGAACTTATAACCTGAAACCTAAATAAGTTTGTTATGTTTTTTCTTGGTCTATGTCTTTACGTGATCCTGCGGTGTTTTATGGCGTTGGATGATGAGTGTATTATCTGGAACCACTAGTCTGAGCTTTTATTTTATGACTTGTTAATGTTTTATATTTTTCTTGTGTCTAAATATAAGTTATAGTCAGTGAATAATAGCAGCAAGTTGTGGTAATTAAAGATGATGATTCACTGCAATTGTTCAATTAATAATACAGATAGAATTTGGATAGACCCTAGAACCTATGATAGAGTAAGTTCTAAGTTCCAAAACATGATGAACATATTCTCATGGGTAAGTTCCAAGTGGATTGTACGGAATATAGAACTGCTCACCCCTAATATTGATTCACCTAATGGCTTCTCAGTTTAATTGTATTTATTGAATCATAATGCCAGGAAAACAAGTCTTTTGTATTCTCTTTGGTGAATGACAAGCTTGTTCAATATTGTTGCGTTCATTTTCGTTTTGTTTAACTAAAAATGAAATAAAATAAAAAGAACTTGTTAGACCCTACAACGTACCCTAGAACCTGTGACAGAGTAGGTTCTAGGTTTCAAGTTTCGACGAGTAGGTTCTAAGTTCCAAAATAAGGAACCTGTACCCAAAGGTAGGTTCCAGGTTCCAGGTGAAATTTGCAAGCTGTAAGGAACCTGGAACCGCTCACCCCTAAATAGAACGATCAATATCCTTTATTTAGTCCTTCATGTGTGGATAAACACCTAGCAGTCGCAGCTTAATATGCAGGACGAGTACATCTCAGCTTATTGATCACCACTACGTGAGCAGTGACTTCGATCTAGTAATAGAACTAGGCAAATGGCCTTTGGTTGTAGCAGTCGAGATTGTTGCCGTATCCCACCTTCAGCAAGTCGCAGTATCTCTTGTAGAACCCGATCCAGTCCTCCACCTGTGGGTTCGAGCCCTTCCCACACTCGATCCCGTCGTTGATGATGTTGGTGATGACCCCATAGCCCGGGACCCGCCCTGCCGCGCTGTTCGCAGCGGACGGCTGCCACTGGCCAGTGACCACGGCATGGTGCGAGGGCTTCAGCGACTGTGGTGTCATCCAGAACCAGAGGGCCGTCTTGAATGAGATGATCGGGTTGTTCGCGACCGCGTCCGGGTTGCTCAGGAGGTCATAGTTGATGGCTTTCCCCGCTAGGCCGTAGTTGTAGTTGCTGGGAAAAATCGTGATCAATATATGAGAAAAGTGATCTATCTTAAATCTGAACCTATACTGACCAGATTCGCGCCCATACAGTAATATACAACAAGCGAAAATCATTTTACAGACTCAGTCTGGGTAAATACCGTGATGATGAATTTGGAGACTACTATGCATAATGAAATCAAAGGTTGATTTTATTTAACTTACTAAGAGATTTGGATAGGACCACGCCCATAATATTTCTTGCCAGGAGCACAAGGCCATTGTTGGTTGGCAACGCAATAGTCTCCAGGATTGCCTTGCTCTTGCAAGTAGCAATATCCCCATGCAAATGGACCGTCCGGTGCAGTTGCCCATCCACCTATAAAATACTTGGTAAAACATATGTTGGAACCATGCATCATACAATGGAAAACCCTCTCTGTTTTTGCCAATGAAATAGTCTTCAATAACGCAAAACAACTACCAAGTAGTGACTCGAAACTAAAGTCATTCAACCTGTGGTTTTGTGCGATGTCTGAGCCAAAAATGCCGCGATCTCTCGCTTCCTCGTGTCTGTGTCGCCCGTCGTCCCAAACCCGCCGAATGAATTTGCAGCCGTGATGAACGCGTCGTAGGTGTAGAATCCTTTGCCGGGGCAATTTTTGTCGTTCCGATGCTTCAGCATCTCGTTGAACAGGTCTTGACTGATCAAGCTACCAATGTCCCCGCTGCTGCCGGAGGCAATCGGCGTCGGTGTGGAAGGCAGTGAGCCATAAAGAGGACAATTGCTCTGGCAGCCTTCGCCGCAGTAGTCAAGGGTGAAGCCGCAGTAGCCGTTCTGGCTGCAGCACAGCCTTCCGGGGCATATGGCCCCGCCGGCTTGGATCCCGCACTGCGCGGCGGGCGGTGGGGGGAGGCGGTGAGGCAGAAGGAAAACAATTGCTCTGGCAGCCTTCGCCGCAGTAGTCAGGGGTGATGCCGCAGTAGCCGTACTGGCTGCAGCACAGCCTTCCGGGGCATATCGCCCCGCCAGCTTGGGATCCCGCATTGCTGGGCGGTGGCTACGAATGCCAAGGCCAGGAAGAGCAACGGTATTAACAAGCCGAACCTCATTTTCTGCGAAATCACGTGTTGTGTTTAAGGAAGTTTTGTGCTTGTGGATGGAGTCGGAGGTTGGTGTTGGTGGGTATTTTATAGGAAGAGAAGAATTTTTATTTATTTTTTTTCCTTTTCTTCTTCCCCGCGCCGGTTGGGGAAGAAGAAAAGGAAAAAGAAATTCGAAAAAAATGTTAAAAAATTGCAACGTTAGCGTTGACTGGAGGGCTGGCGCTGGCCGGCGTCCAAAATTAAATTATGTGAATTAAGACAAATACAAAATGTTTAAGATTGAATTGGCTAAAACAAAAGGTTTATGACTAAAATGGCACAATTGCAATAGGTTTAAGACTGCTTTGATAATTTTCCCGCTTTGCAATATAAACTCTTATTTGACTAGGTTACTAACGTTTCAAAATTATTGACTTTCCTCATCTTTGATAGATAGAAATTCTTATATCTTTTATCAATTTTGTTTACCTTCTTACCGGCGCCCTAAATTTGCGATTAATTACATGAGGTTACCAAAATTTATCATGTCCGAGCCTTTTAAAGTACTCGCTTTGATCCTTTTGAGATCGATGTATATCCTTCTCATCCCATTGAAACTGGATAATTATCAAGATGCATGGAAGGTCCCTGACGTTGCCGCAAGAAAGTTTGCCTTTATTGAGACCTGAATCCATGACTACACACTTCACACAGCGTCGTTAGTTTAGTGGGTGAGGCGCCTTATACCATGTTTCTATACCATGCAAAACATTTATCATTATCATCATCATTAAGATATGCATGTGTTCGCCAACTAAAAAGTCTTCGCCTCAGAAGACATCGGTTCTAGGTTAAATCTCGTTGCCTGCACCGCAAAATCAAATAAGATTAGGCATATGTGAAAGGATGAAATCTATACAATCAAATTGCAGAAAAAAGACTAGTCATAAATGCAAGATGTTCGTGCAAATGTACGGACGTAAATCAAAGTCACGTGGACAATTTGCATGTTGAGAAGGCAACAAGGTACCCAGTCATGTGGACCACTTGAAGCACGAATATTGGTGCCCCCAAATTCATCAACCATTCAACCCCACTTTGGAGAAGGACAAAACAGGAGCATCCTTGTCTTTTGGTAAATGCGAACAAAAAGGGACACCAAATGACAGAGGAAAAGGGCAACACGCACATGCGAACACAGCTTAATAAGCTGAGTGGAAGCTCCACCCATATTTGTATCACTGAAGATGAACCATGAAGTGACAGAAAATGTGGGCCGAAACATAACTATTGGAATGAGGCTGAATGAATCATCCGATTTTGCATTTGAAAAGGATTGTTTAGCTAAATCTTTCCGTACCGGTAGTCAATATGGATGTCCTCACACTTTTGAATATTGTATTTGGGTTAACAACGTTCAACTCTTTGTAGACCATGCACTTAAGTTAGAAAATTTTTCAACTTTTGCAATTTCATAATTTTTCTACACCATTATTCCGAAAAAAAAAGGCGCACAAGTGTAAGGAATTAAACATCGGCTACATGTAATTCAAGCAAAAGCCTATTTATCATAAAAAGTTCAACTTCCATTTTACAGGATTAGAAACTTTGTAGTGTATCTTAAACGAGAGTCGCATTATGACCATTAATGCAGTGTACACCTCCAATGAAATGTTGCAAAATTCTTCCACGAAGCTGTTGATTTCATGAGGGGACAAATTCAAAGTGAAAATAAATTACGAAAGCTTTTTCATACCAATTTAGAAATAAAATTTAGCATCTATCGAATATTTAATTTTGTATATTATTAAATAGACATACACCAAAGATAATACGTCGAACTTTGGAACGTGGAACTTATCTTATATTAGTAAACGAGATAATTACCAAGGCATAAGGAAGGTCTTGACCTGGCCCCAAGAAAGTTGATAAATAAATGAATTATTAGATGCAATTTTACTCTTTTTTGTCTGTCTCCAAAAGATATTAGTAAAAATAATAGATCACCGATATGAAGATGCGTCCGATGATGCTTTTGATATATATACACACACACACATATATATACACAGACAAGAACAACACAATAGATCTACCACAAACGTCATTGTTTCACTATTCTATCTGTGCTAAGTAAAACAAGCATCATTATCACCATCTTGAAAATATTTATGTGCTCCTCAATTAGAAGTCTTCAGGTCGCAAAATCATATAAGACTATGCAGACCTTAAATGACGAAATCTATGCAATTTAATCGCTGAAAAATGACTAATTATAAATGCATGGTGAACATGCACACGCAAAAACAAAGTCATGTGGACAATTTGCATGTTGAAAAGGCATCAAGGTACCTAGTCATGTGGACCACAACTATCCCATTTGAGGGCAGTCCACGAATCATCATAAGCCACCGGTAGAGGATGCCCCGGTGACCTCCTGTAATCGACGGAGGCAGCAATGACGTTAGCCTCCGCGACGAGGGTATTGAGATAGTTGTGGTAAGTTGGTGACCAAAACGAGTAGTTTATGAAACGGCCTCAGGCGAGAACCCACCGCGGCTTGCGGGATGTAAAGTCTCGCCAACACGGCAGTCTTTCGATTGGACGAGAATAATAATTTATATTGTCATCAATAATGAAAATAATAAAATTCATTATTTACGAAATAATAATGAAAATAATAAAATTCATTATTTTTTCATAAAAATAATAATTTATATTGCTTACAAAAAATAAATCAATAAATAAAATTCATTATTTACGAAAATGTTTATAGATAAATTGTCATCAATAATGAAAATATTTTTCATTAACTAATTATTTCAAACAATATAAATTATCATTTTTAAGAAAATATTTTTAAAATTATTTGTATACTACCAAACAAACCGAGCATGAGCTTAATCATTTAACTACTATGCTTTGTAGGAACCTTCGTGATCACCTTCCGAGAGGACGAGAGTTTCCGAAGTCCTTGCTCTTTACCCTTCTACTTTCTCTCTCTTTTCTAGGTAAAAGTCACTTTTCATTCTCAGAAACGAAGAATGGAAGCAATAAGTTTGATTGAATTTCTTGAGTCACTGAACATTAGAAAAATTTGTGGTGTCTTGGGTCAGGATTCACGGTGGTGATATCGAAGCAGCCCAGGTGGATTCAAAAGGCAAGCGCCTCGGACTCAAATTCTATTCGGATGAAGGAGAAGAAAACAAAGAAAAATTTAAATGAAATTGTAAAAATCATCCACGTTAGCTTTTGGTTGTTCGACTGTTCCATATGATACGGCCGGCACTAATTGGACTGCCACGTTAACGACTTCTAACAAAATTGGTAGGACGGACTATACTTGAAAATCGTCATAATATTTAGGACTAAATTTGTCAAATTAAAAAGTTTAGAACTACATTAACTGCTGTGTAATGTGTTTATGACTTTTTGAATAATTTTCCTATCTATCAACAAGGCTTGGATCCATTAATGCAATACTTGAAGCCTTTAAGATGAAATTGCCTTTCCAAGAAGAACGGTAGCTCGCTCTGCAAGTACATTAATTTCACTCTACACTCAAGGCACTTTGTACAATAATTACATCAACACTCTAATTACGAGTAGAATCATAATATATTATTTTTTCAAAGAATAAGCAAAGAAGTAAAAACAAAAATTTTGAAAGCATTTAGATCAACTCTGCCAACCTTCAACAACCACTTTGATGCAATATATAGCCCTCCAAACTAGATCAACACGTTGAAGTATTCATATAGGTCATGTAGCGCCTTGCCCAACGTTCATGAGCTCCGAGGTTTTGCTCGGCAGGAGGAGCAGCTCCGTAATTGGAAAAGGGTTTTGGAAGTTTTGGGCCATCTCTAGGGTTTCAATTAAAGAAGGAGAACCAATCAATTTAAGAAAACTAGGTTGATTGGAAACTAGGTGCACATGTTAAAGCATTGATCATTTGCGAGAAAACGAAAGACACTTGCAGGGAGGGGGTTCATGTATGTGTGGGGAGGGGTCAGACTCCCCCACAAGACTTTCTCGATACCATATTTTCCAATTACGTCCTTTAAGTACAATTCTCAAATAATTCCTCACATTATTGAAGCGACTTATGATTTTTCTGAATGACACAAATATTAATTGATTGGCTTCATTTTGTGATCACCTAGTAGCCGACCAGCTTTTGTCTCAATGGGAAATCGATAGCCTTATTCAAGCTTATCGATAGCCAAAGGATGGAGACACCTGAGACAGCTCTACTGACAAGACTGAAAAAGGATTCCACAATAAACTAGGCATGTGATATATTTGTGAGAGTGTCAATGTTTCTACTAGGCATGTGTATGTTTGTGAGAGTGTCGGTGTTTTCACTTTAAAGATGCTTGTACTACTAGAGTGTCAGCGTTTCTACTTTAAAGATGCTTGTACTACTTATTATGTAAGAGGAATCCAATGCCTCTGTAACCACACCACGGTATGCCTATAGAATAAGGGTGAACAAGATGAACTGTCCAAACGGGAACTGAACCGAGCCGACCAATTTGGGTCCCGCTCTCAAGAATATCTATCCTGTTCCCATTTCCTAAAAATAAAATCAGTATCTAGACAATCCGATTCTTGATTCTAGGGTGGGAATTGAACCGGATCAATAAATATATATTTTTAATTTTTTTATTATATATAATATTTTACATATATATGAAAAATATTTAATATAGATCCCATTAGAACCGATTGTTCAATTTTTTCATATATTATATATTTTTCCAAATTTTTCCATGTTCTTATGAGATCAAATCAGAACTACAAAAGAAAAAAATGAAACAATCCGTTCTCGATTCACAAATAATATTTAATATTGATCCCATTGGAATCGGACCGGACCGGACCAAATCGGTCCAATCCATAGTCCCAAGACTAGCTGGTCCGGTCTACAATCCTAAAAACTGGGAACTAGTCCTCCCGATCCGATTCTTGATTTTTGGGTTGGACCGGATCAGATTGGGAATCGCTCACTATTACTATACAAGGCAATGCATTGTGCTAAGAAGGGGCAGGACTTAGCCTCGAAAATAAAATCGCGTTATGTTCAAAATCACGGCTTCCTAAGCTCTATCTTTTCTTCTCCTTGAATGATCTCTTCTAATTATGATCTTGCTATTAATTCAATATGGTGATATGATTAAAGTATGCTCTCCACTTGCCACAATGTGGTATTTGTGAATCAAAAAAATCTGGAAGTTAAACGATTGTTTTTGAGAAGCAAGTAAGAGATTATAATGCAGTTCCCTTGGAATGGCTAGGGGTACGTTTAGTAACCATTCTGTTCTCGAAAATAATTTTTGCGCAGAAATAATTTTTTTATTCCATTCTCGAAAATAATTTTTAAGCCTTCGAAAACGTTTGGTAATTGTCCAAAATTTCTATTATTGAAATAGAAAAAGAATAGAAATGAGCTTGGTAACTGCACAAAATTTCTTTTTATTAATGACATTTTGAATTTTTTAATATTTCTTTATTTTTATTTTTCCTTTTATTTCTTTACTTTTTTTCTTTTTTCCACTTCCTTGGCCCATGGCCAGGTCACTGGTGAGGGCTAGACCCTTGTAGCCGCCCTCGCCTTTGCCCTCACCCTCACCGACGAGGGCCGCAATGCCCTCGTCGGCCATAGGCCAAGAAGAAAACAAAGAAGAAAACCAAGAAGAAGAAGAAAATTTTCTTTTTCATTTCTGATTCTTGTTCTCAGAATCAAGAAGTAACTTTTTTTGTTTTTGATTCTGTTTCAAAATTAATTCTGAAAATAATTTGTGCAAATTTGTGCCCGAAAATAAAAAATTTGCCAAACGGATTTCTGCTCTTTTTTTTATTGTTCGGAATATAAGAATTGAATCAGTTATTATTTAACTAGTTACCAAACTCATCTTAGATATGCCCATTGGTTTTGGGGATAGCATACCTATCTCGCTCGTTTCTTTCAACTCGGCCATTTTGGTAAGAAGAAAACCCTTCTGAATCGAACCTTCAAGAGGAAATTTCCTATCTCCTGTGTGCAGCCCTCAGAGCTCTCTATCACATTAAGAGCTCTTCCTGTTCGCATTTAAAAAGGAAATTCAGCCGAAGAAAATAAAGAAGAAGAAAGGAAACACGAAAAGACACATCATTGCAACTTTCTTCGTCTTTTTGCCCTTTTGGCCCAGCAATGGCCATCGTTAATCTCCCTTCCCCTTTCTTCAGCTGAGCAAAGTTCATCTCTTATGGTCAAGACCATCATGGTCTCTCTTTCTTTCTTTCCGCGCTCAGAGCAACACCATGATGGGATGGCATAATGGCCATGGACAGGCCGTCACTGCATTTCCTCCCACCACTCTTGAAGAGAGGTCGAGTCGTCCATGATTCTGGTCCATTCAAATTTGAGATATATTTTAATATTTATATAATTTGAATTGGTTTAACTTTCAAACCCAATCAACTACACCATGCTCACATTCTAATAATTGTCCATAAGAACATAAGTGTTGTCAAAGATTTGCACAACCATTTGCTTTTTAATATAGAGGCATATTTATGTTAATGGTAATTAATGATGATAAAATGTAAGTCTTTAAGGCGAAAAGATCAAATCAAATATTTTAAAGTGAGCAGTAAGTATATGCTTAGGCAGTGCTTAGGTGAAGCATTTGTTGTAGTGAATGCAACAAATCCAATTAATGTGGTATGAAGGAATTTTTTTTAATTATCTAGAGTCCCATGTGTCATAATAAGAAGCGATTTTTTAGGAATATTTTGTCGTTATGCATTTATATTAATAAGTTGTGATTTTATCTATATAAATATGTTTAAACATAGGTATAGCTATAATATAATCATAAATGATTTAAACGTTTGAGAATCAGATTTTTTTAATCCGAAAGCTCAAAAGCACAAAGGGAAAAGCACCGAGAAGAAACTCAACAGAAATTGGGCCTGTGAAAAGGTACACCTGCATAATTGTCCTCCGCCTTACTTTTTATAAAGCCATCAACTTTATTGACTACAAATTGAAAGCTGGACCAGCTGCAAAGTTGCTTGTCCGTAACTTTCAATTAAATATCGTGAGTCATGCAATAAAAACGTCCAATATTTGTGTCTATATGAATGTAAATAAATATATAGTGTACATTAGAATATATAATTTTTATTTTCTTAAGATATGGACCAATATTTACAAGCCGATAAAATTAGAGTTATCTAAGAGAATCGGAACCTCTAAAAAAAATTTAATGTCGACAACATATTCAATATTTCAAAACATGAAACGTTATCTAGGAGCACTTATTGACGACTCCTGAATTTACTCTTAAGTTTGTGTCTATTTGTATGTAAATAAATATATAGTGCATGTTAAAATATTTAACTAATAAATTGCACGTTCATTTAATAGCTTAGCTTTTTTCTGAAGCCATCGACTTTATTGACTAGATAAATTGAAAGTTGCAACTACTGCGAAGTTGCCTATCTGTAATTTTCAATTAAATCTTGTGAGTCACGCAATACAAACGTCCAAAATGATGTCTCTCACTGACAAAAGTGGCGTCGGGCATTCAACGATTCCGCAAAAACATAAGCATGTGGTATCATGAGAGTGTCGGTGTTTCTACTTTAAAGATGCTTGTACTACTTTTATAAGAGGAATCCAATGCCTCTGTAACCACACCAAGGTATAAAGGTATGCCTATACAAGGCAATGTATTGTGCTAAGAAGGGGTAGGACTTAGCCTAAACTATAAAATCGTGTTGCGTTCAAAATCATGGCTCCCTAGGCTCTCTCCTTTCTTCTCCTAGAATGATCTCTTCTAATTAAGATCTTGCTATATGATTAAAGTATGCTCTTCAATTGTCACGATGTGAAACCTGTGAATCAAAAAATATGGAGCTTAAATGATTGTTTTTGAGAAGCAAGTTGGAGACTAAAGCAATCCCCTTGGAATGGCTTGGCGTGTTGGTTGGTTTTGGAGATAGCATACCTATCTCACTTGTTTCTTTCAAATCGGCCATTTTGGTAAGAAGAAAATCTTTCTGAATCAAACCATTAAGAGGAAATTTACAATCTCCTTCGTGCGGTCCTCATAGCTCTCTATGACACTAAGAGGCTAAGAGCTCTTCCCGTTCGTATTTAAAGAGGAAATTCAGCAGAAGAAAAAAACGAAGAAGAAAGGAAACACGAAAAGACACCACCATTGCAACTTTCTTCCTCTTTTTCGCCTTTTGGCCCAGCAATGGCCATCATTAATGTCCTTTTCCCATCCCTTTCTTCAGCCGAGCAAAGTTTGTCTCTTTCTTTCTGTCCACACCTCAAAGCAACACCATGATGGGATGGCATACTGGCCATGGACAGGCCATCATTGCATTTCCTGTCACCACTCCTGAGCAGAGGTTCGAGCATCCATAATTCTCATCCGGTTTGATGTGATTTAATTTGCTCAAGTTTAAGATATATTTTATTATTTATATAATTTAATTTGGTTTGATTTTCAGACTCCATCAACTGCACCATGCTCATATTCTAATGGTTGTCCATAAGAAAGTAAGTGTCGTCAAAGATTTGCGCAACCGTTTGCTTTTTAATATAAAGGCACATTTATGTTAATGGTAATTAATTATGATAAAAGGTAAGTCTTTAAGGCAAAAAGATCATATCAAATATTTCAAAGTGAGCAGTAAGTATATACTTGGGTAGTGCTTAGGTGAAGTATTTGTTGTAATGAATGCAACAAATCCAATTAATGTGGTATGAAGGAAATTTTTTTAATTATCCAGAGTCCCATGTGTCATAATGAGAGATAATATTTTAGGAATATTTTTTTATTATGCATTTATATTAATAAATGGTGATTTTATCTATATAAATGTGTTTAACCATAGATGTAGCTATACTATAATCATAAACGATTTAAACGTTTGAGAATCAGATTTTTTTAATCGAAAAGTTCAAATGCACAGAGAAAAGCACCAAGAAAAACGCAAAAGAAGTTGAGCGTGTGAAAAGGTACACCTCCATAATTGTCCTCCACCTTATGTTTTATAAAGCCATCAATTTTATTGACTATAAATTGAAAGCTGTACCTGCTGCGAAGTTGCTTGTCCTCAAATTTCAATTAAATCCCGTGATAAATGTCCTATATTTGTGTCTATATGTATGTAAATAAATATATAGTGTATGTTAGAATATTTAATTTTTTTTTCTTAAGATATTGACCAATATTTACAAGCTGATAAAATTAGAGTTATCTAAGAGAATCAGAAGCTCTAAAAAAAATTTAATGTCAACAACATATTCAATATTTCAAAACATGAAACGTTATCCAAAAACACTTATTGATAACTCCCGGATTTACTCTTAAGTCTGTGTCTATTTGTATATAAATAAAAATATAGTGCATGTTAGAATATTTAAATAATGAATCGCACATTTATCTAATAGTTTAAATTTTTAAAATAGTTGATAATAATTTTATAAAATCTCACCGTATATGTACGTGCCGAGTATGAATTTTTTAATAACCTAGCCAGTCCACGTATGGTACCCAAAAATTCACATGTTCCCTGACCAATAAGAAGGAATCTCTCTCTTTTGAGTGAAGAAGGGGGACGTCACCTTCACATGCATTGTGCCTCCACCCAAAATAAGAGAATATTAAAAATTTATAGATGTGCCCTTCTAAATTACGTTATTGATCAGCATGTTTAGCAACTGTAAGACTAATTAGATGGATTAATTCTTAATTATCGTCCGATAACCTCTATTTCCACATGCCTAAAACCTTTTAGATTTACTAAAGTTGTGTCAGACACCTGTGATTAATTAAAAGGTAAAAACGGGATTTAATTGAATGGTGTTTTGGCATCTCTTAGGGATCTTGTAACATGGTATGGCATGATCTTCCAATTTACTAAAAAGTAAGCATGTGCGTTTTTTATGTATTCCAATCGTTTGAGGCAATGGCTTGAAAGCATAGGATCGTAACGTTTCCATAAGGTATTGCTAAGTTGTATAAAGTAGCGTATTGAAGATGACCTGACATACGATTGCCATGTCTTTGGAAGGATTGTTGTTTTGTACACAATTTGTGCAAATTTGGGTTCGTATAAACCGTCATGAATGCATTATGTGTATTTTGAATGCGATTCTTGAAACAACATTTTGTTCAGATTTGATCATGGTGTCTACCCTAGAGTGTCTCGCTAGCCATCCAGTGAATAGAACTAACCTAACGCACATGATGGAGCGATTTGCCTATATAAATCAATGCTAATTGAGTCGAATGATTGGAATACTTAGTGTTGTGAATGAGATAAAAAAAAATGCGGACAAGTCATCCTTTCGAAGACTTCATACACCGCACCAATCTAGTCAACAAGTGAAAGGAGCGAATAACGACACGAAAAACATATGTAAATAAAACATGCCAAAATGAAGAAGACAACGTCACTGTAACTTTCTTCGTCTTTTTCTCTTTTGGCCGACATCGGCAATGGCCGTCATTATTCTGCTTTCCCCCCTTCTTCAGCTGAGCAAAGTCATCTCTTATGGTCAAGACCATCATGGTTTCTCTTTCTTTTACTTCCGCGCTCAAAGCAACACCACGATGGAGTGGCATCATGGCATTGACAGGCCAGCATTGCATTTCCTCACCTATAGAAGAGTCCATTTGCGTAAAAGTAAAAGATTTGCACAATAATATGCTTTTTAATATAAAGTCACATTTTATGATGATGTTTGAGTGGTTAAAATTAATTATAATAAAAAGTAAGTCTTTAAGGCGAAAAGATAAACATAAACATTTCCTAATGCATAGAAACCATATGCTTCGATAGTGCTTAAGTGGAGCACTTTTTGCGGTGAATGCAGCAAATCCACTTCTCTGTAATATGAAGGAGATTTTTCTAATTATGCAGGGTTCCATGTGTCATAATAAATGGCTATTCTTTAGGAATATTTTGTTATTATTCATTTATATAGATAATTGTGAATTTACAATACTGAATTGATATTTTAAATATGTCCAGCTATAGATATATTTACAAAATAATCATAAATGATTTTAATGTTTCAGAATCAAAATTTTTTAAATTCAAAAGTTCAAAAGGACTGAGTGAAAAGCACCAAGAAGAAACTAGAAAGAAATCGGGCATGTTAAAAAGGTACACCTCCATTATTGTCCTCCATCTTATTAACTTTATTGACTATAAATTGGAAGCTCCACCGAAGTTGCCTGTATGCGTTGAACTTTCAATTAAATCCCGTGACTCACGCATTACACGATTCCCTATAATAAACATCCTTTTTCTCCTTTTTTTAATGTAACGCCGTGCTTCTCCTTCGTAAATTCCTGTGGGACGCTTTTCACATTCGAGTTCCGCAATGCTTTGTGCGAATTTGCTAGTATAAAGTATTTCAACAGTGTCTATTGGAGACACAGAGAGAGGGCTGACCCTGCTAAGTGCGAAGTGAGCTCCTATGGCGAGCTCAGAGACCGGAACGAGCACAAGCAATACAGATGGAAGCCAGTATCAGGTGTTCCTGAGTTTTAGAGGGCTCGATACTCGTCGTGGATTCACTAATTGCCTCGACGTTGCGTTGAAAGATGCCGGGATTCGTGCTTTCATAGATGACGAGGAACTTCGACCGGGTGAAAGAATTAGTGACAACCTTCTGCGAGCGATCGACGATTCCAAGGTTTACATACCCATCTTCTCCAAAAACTATGCTTCAAGTCACTAGTGCCTTCGGGAGCTTGCGAAGATGGTGGAGAACACCTCTAAATCTAAAGAAGATGGCAATAAGGTCATATTGCCCATTTTCTACGACGTGAAACCTGATGACGTGAAGTTGAAAACCACGTTGTACAATGAGGCCATATTGAATTTGGAGCAAAAGATGGAGGATCAGAAGAAGAAGTTCAGCTCTGATGATGTAGAGACGTGGCGGCAGGCTCTCAAAAAAGTTGGTGGCATCAAGGGATGGGAGCCCCAGAATTATTCAGGGTAACATTCTAACCATGATTGTGGAAATAATTTTGTAAAATCTGACCATAGTTCTTATAAAAATCCATTAATTATATTCAAACTCTAATTTCCCTCTTTTCAAATTCTTGTTTTATTTTTTTTTGAATCACGAGACTTCCAAATGTTTTTCTGATCCAATAGGGTTATTATAATTTCATTTTTCACCTATTTTCCATCATATAAAAAATTTGGCTTTATTCATCTTTTTCGTACTAATTTGATCCATGTATGTATTAAGATTCCTATTGTATGGAAGAGAACTTGATTAAGGAACTGTTGCCTTTGGAAAGTTCTTTTCCATGTCGAAAGAAATAAGTAAATCTTCTATTACTGTAATTCATTAGATGTTTATATTTTGATTCTTCTACCCTTTTTTTCCAGAAATTCTGATTCTTCTGCTTGATATAAAGATGAAACATTTCTCGTCCTCTATTCCTCTAACTTAAATTTGTAATGGATGTTCAAGTTTGTAATTCATCATGTTCCCAAAGCTTTGGGGGTAACGTTGAATTTTGACATATCCTAAACTTGATCGCATTCCCACCTGGTTGCTTTAGTAGATGGTTGGTCAACATGCAAATTTGTCACCTTTTCTCAATTGAAACTGTTCAACTTTGTGGCAGCGATGGGGAACTTATCCAGGCGATTGTTGAAGCGATTGTGGTCAGGCTCGAGACAAGAAAAAGACGAGTGACTGAAGATTTAGTTGGAATAGAGGATCGAATAGTAGCCATAAAGAACTTATTAGACATCAATTCAGGTGGTGTGCGGATAATTGTAATCTATGGGATGGGTGGCATCCGTAAAACAACACTCGCCAAGACTATCTTCAACCAACTATGGCCTCGCTTTGGGAGAAACTGCAGCTTTCTTGATGACGTGAGGGAAACGGCAAAAACCAAGGGCTTGGTAGAGTTGCAAAAAAAATTATTGTCTGATATCTCTTATTATAGAGTGGCTCCTGACATTTCCAACAATGATCGTGGGATCATTAAGATTGGAGACACAATTTGCAACAAGAAGATGCTAATTGTATTGGATGATGTCGATGAGGGCAACCAAATCGAAAATCTAATCCCAGTGAATTCTTTGTATCCTGGCACTACGATACTCGTTACCACTAGGGACAAGAGCGTTCTGAATATCAGGGGATTTGAGAATAAATTTGAGGATTATGAAATGGTGGGGATGAGCGAGAAAGACGCACTCAAACTTTTTAGTAGGCATGCCTTTGATGACAACTCTCCTCCAGCCGATTACTACACTCTTTCAAAAAGCATTGTCTCTACTGCAGATGGACTACCTTTAGCTCTTGAAGCTATAGGTTCATCGCTTTTTGGTGAGAAAAAAAGAGAAATATGGGAAGAGTGGCTGCAGAAGTTGAAGAAAACTCCTCACAAGAATGTCTTCGGAAAGCTAAAGATTAGCTATGATACCTTAGAGCATAATCAACAACAGATATTCCTTGATGTTGCATGTTTTTTCGTTGGTGAGAATAAGACTAATCCAATGTACATGTGGAAAGACTGTGAGTTTTTCCCAGAGCATGCCATCAAGGTCCTTATTAAGAGGTGCTTGATAAAGGTTTTAGATAGTGATAGATTTGGGATGCACGATCAATTTAGAGATCTGGGAAGGCAAATTGCCAAACAAGAGCATACCAGGTTGTGGGATGAAAAAGACATCATTCGCGAATTAAGATTAAAATCAACAGAGGTAAAGTATGGCTAAATTTGAATAGAAAATTGCTTATAGCCTCTTCTTAATTGAGGATTCACGTTTTTGATTTGGGAGCTACTCTTCTGTTTCTTTTTTTCTCCTCTTCTACGAAATAAAATAGCGAGATATTGACAAATTCCTGCTTCTACTCCTCAATGTCATTGGCAGATCAAGGAAGGCGCTCAAGTTAAAGCACTCCAATTCCTCCAAATCCGCCCATGGCGGGATCGTATAACTTTCACTTTGGAGGAAATTAAGCGGTTCCCACATATACGGTTTCTTTCTCTGTGTGACGTAAACTTCCAAGGTGACTTTACAGGGTGTCTTTCCGAGTTGAGATGGATTGATTTGCGTCACACTTATGGTACTGATGACGAAGCCGAGCAACGTTTGGAGGCAACCGATTTACTGCATCTACAAAACGCGGTTGTGGTGAATCTTTCTGCGCTTCATTTCACAGATGATGTGTTCAAGAGCCTAATCATGGTACGCCAGTTTCCCTATTAGTCTATTTTTCTTATTCAATGAAGGACAAAATTTGATGGATTTATAATATAATTTTCTCATTTAGTAAGAGGATCAGATGACATATGATACAATTTGGTAGCCTAAATCCATATTTATTTCTTGTCTGTCCTGAAGTTTCATTGGCTTTTGTAGAGGGCAAGGAAATTGAAGGTTCTCACTATTACGCATAATGGGTTGATCCGTGGGACACCAATCTTGCCAAAGGACTCAGTTTTAGAGAAGTTGACTATTTACGGCAATTCTTTGTTCTCGAAAATTGACCGCTCTATTGGGAATTTGAGGTGTCTAACTGACTTGAGGGTTGAGTCCTGCTGCGAACTTAGAAAATTGCTTGAACAAATTGGAGAGCTACGGAGTCTGCGTCACCTCTCTCTTAATTTCTGTTCTGGCTTGATTGAACTCCCCGACTCAGTTTCGAAATTAGAGTCGTTAACAGAGCTGAATGTATCAGGCACGGAAATTACAAGATTACCAGATTCCATTGGTAGACTAGCAAATTTGTCATATGTAGATGTATCACACACACCAATTGAAGAACTGCCCAGTACAATGAGCAAGCTTCGTCAACTCCGAGCACTGCGCTTGAGTAATTGTAATAATATACAAGAGTTGCCGAAGCTCTCCATAAGTTTGACCGCTTTGCTGCTGACATCTACTTCGTTGCCGACTGTCCCTAACCTCTCGTATCTTACTAATCTAGTTGAGCTAGTCCTTTCCGATCGATTTGATCCAAGTGTCTTTTCCGATCGCTTTGTTCTAACGTCCAGATTCGATATAATTCAAACTTCTGACTTACGGTGGATCGGGAAGTTATTCAAACTGAGCAAGCTGCGCCTTTGCTTTCCAAATGTCCGCGCACCAACTGTAGAGTGGGGTTCCCTTTCTCAGCTGATAGAACTTACTCTTACTCTATATGGACTGTACTTGCCAACTTCCAAACAATTTTCGTCAAATTTGATAGTTTTAAAGCTCTACGACACTCGACGAAAACAAGTACACCTCGACAGGCTTCCTCCATCGGAAAAGGAGACGGTTTCATCAAGTTCGAGAAAATCGAGAGAAAACAAGGCGAACGAGCAACATCATGTTCAATTACTCGATATCGTAGGATCGTCGGAGAGATCACGTATTTAGGACTGCAATTCTTCTGAGAGGTTGGCTTGTCTACCGGAGGAGCTGGGGTGCAATGAACTACAAGCTCCTGAGTTGATTGATCATTGGAGGGGAGCCTTCCATTTCCCAAGCTCCCTGAAGATGCTTCGAAAATTCATTCTGTCGGGTTTCCCAGAGCTACAGGATATTCAATTTGATTCCACGTTCGAATCATTGGAAGGATTTTTAGTTCAGCACTGCTCTTCATTAAAAAGCTTAGGCGGTTTGTCAAACTTGAAGAGCTTGAAGCAATTAGATATTCAATGGTGCCCGAGCCTGCAGGTTGTCGAGGGCATTGACGAATTAGAGTTTTTGTGGAGGTTGAGAATTTATGGGTGCAGATCACTGGAAAGGATTTTTGTCGCATCGAGCTCAAAAATACCAAATGAGTGCCGCATAAACATAGAAGATTGTGAGAAGTTACCCAAACCAGATTATCCTCGCGTCTCTTGGGGGCTTATAGAGAGAAGATTCCGAATGGAACAAAGCAAGCGCCGGACTCCGAAACAGAAACAACGGACTCCGAAACAGAAACAGGGGATCCTCCGCAGAAAACGGTGCGCCTTCTTTCTATTCGTAGATCATCGCTGTTTCTTCTGCCTTGCTTGCTTTCTATTTCTGCTTTATTCCAGTGAAGAGACACAATGAAATGATTCTAAAACGTGCAACCAAGGACCATCTTTATTAAAATTCCCCCATCTTACTTGGAATCTCCATATGCCCTGTGTGTGTGCGCGCGCGTGTGTCAACTTCGGTGGTGAGGTTGGGGGATATTACCATCCCTCACCATCTAATAACAAAAGGGGCCTCAAACTCACCAATTATTTGCTTCTGCAGAACCAGGGAAATAAAGAGGAGAAAAGACCGAGAAAGACAGAGTCGGCAGAGGAACAAGGAAAACGAAAGAGGAGAAGACTTCAAAAAAGAGCTTGGGTGCGCGTGTTTCACGGAAATTTCAAGATTTGGAAAACATTTTCTAAAAAAATGTATCCCTTAAAAAAGAGATCAAGAAACCCTCGGTACCTAGTCATGTGGACCACTTGAAGCACAAACATTGGTGCCCCCAAATTAATCAACCATTCAACCCCACTTTGGAGTAGGACAAAACAGAAGCATCATTGTCTTTCAACAAATGCGAACAAAAGGGACACCAAATGACAAAGCAAAAGGGCAACATGCATGTGCGAACACAGCTTAATAAGCTGAGGAAGGTCCACCCACATTTGTATCACTAAAGATGAACCATGTCACACCCCGAACCCTACGAGCGCGCAACATCCTGCAATGGTCATTATGATGCGACGTCCCAGGACGCGTCGCCGACCCAACATTTTATCTTTTGATTATGCATGCGGAAACTAAACCAAGATTCACCCAGACAATAACAATAAACAAGGATAGATAGGAAAACGGTTTACCACATTGAAATTAAAACATCATTTTAACATTTACTTGATTATCCCTTGGGAATATTTTTACAACCCCTCTTAGGGCATTTTCATAAAAGTCTATAAAAGATGTCAGGTTGGGGTCAATCTACTTCATCAAAAGTTAGCTTCCAGGCACCCCGAACAGTACTGGGTGCATCAACATGCTAAGGGCCTGAAAAATATTTAACAACCACAAATGAGATAAAAATCTCAATAAGTTAACGCCTAAGCCCCGTTTAGAAGGTCAACTCACCTCGGGGTCCCTAAACAGGCAATACAACATCGACAACAACATTATTAAACAACCACAGGCATCCTTACCTCGCCTTGGCACACATATTATGCATAACATGATGAATGCATATGTCACATACTCGAAGCATTTAAAGAGATTTTTCAATGTATTAATGCATCACAATCGCGCGTGTCTCGATTATAAGGTAAAACTCACTTGGGCACATCCCATACCATGCCTAGCAGTTTTTACCCCATAATCAAGCATTATGCATCACACGTATCCAGTTATTACGCCCCCTCGGGGCCACTACATATCAAGCGATCTGCAACAAGATGGCAGTCTACCGGTATAACCGGGCTTCGTCCCGCCCCGTCGGGCACGGCTACGTCAAACGATCTATAGTAAGATGGCATTCCAATACGGCAACATCAAACTATCTATAGTAAGATGGTATCCCGTAAGGAGCATCAAGTCTGGCCTCAGGCCATGACAAGGCATCCAGAGTATCGACAATCCAGATAATCTCCAAGCATCCGATGAATCGAGTATTGTCAAGCGATCTACAGCAAGACCCCGATAAATCAGATATCGTCAAGTGTTCTACAGCAAGACGGCTCCAACGTGTGACCACACGAGCACACAAACATTCAGGCCAATTTTATCTTTTCATTTAGTCCATGCATCCATGAATCGTGCTCACATCAATGCCACACAACAATAACAAGTGGTCATACACGCAAACGGTCAATCGACTTTGTGGACCTCATTTTAAAACATGAATTTACAAAAGCATTCAACATTGGATCACGGCCAAATAAACGTTATTGAAAAGCTAGGTAATTGTGATTACTGTCTCTATTAGGCCAGCAATCGAAAGCCAAAGATTTCAAGTAAAAACTGGCAGATTATGAAATTCTAGTAAAACTGGACAGATTTGCATAATTTGGGAAATCAATCTCAAAAGCATAGCAAAAGGTTTCTAAAAATTATAAAATTCAAATATGTTATGAACAAGACCTTCACGAATATTTTCCATGAAGAACACAATCCCAAAATCCTTATACAAAGATCACTTTTGATGACTCGGAAACAACCCAAAACTGGTCTGTCGGAACAGGGGAACTGAACCACAAGAAATACTTGTTTTGCCAACCAAATCCTTTCAAAACACTTTGAAATTTTTATACGTTGTAGACATGGATTTTATTTACAAATCTTGTGAAGGAAGTATGGTCAAAATCGAATTGGAAATTTTTATAAAATTCTAAGAAGGCACGAAGGTCGCGGAATCCGCAGTATAGGATAGTTCTGATTCGGTCAGAAATTGGACCTTCGTGTAACCCATTTGAGCTCAGAAAAATCTGAAATTTAAGTATGTTATAAATCAAGATCTTGTGAACAACTTTTATGAAGAACACCTTTCAAGATTCTAACCAAAAAATGCTTTATAAAAATAGAAAATCAGGGACGTACAGTAGAATCAGTTTGAAATCAAGATAAAAACTCCAAGAAATGCCTTCAACTTTGAGATCCACCACTTTTCAACCATGAAAATACCACACCCAGAGTTCAAATCAATAGCCAACATCTATTTCAACTTAGTCTAACAATCAAGACTTGCCAACGTTCATTCTAGAAGTTCACACACTCTAAAACATTAATTAGCTAAACTACCCAATGCAAGTTAAACATCCTAAACAAGGGATTAGATGTTAACTTACTCGTCTAAAAACAACGACAACGCGAAGACGACGGCAACGACACGAGTTGTCCGTGGTGGCCTCGGCTTAACACGGCAAGCAGCAAACGGCGATGAACGGCACACGGCGATCTACGGGGCTCAAGGATGGTGGCGTGAGGGAGGAGAGGAAGGCGTGAGAAAACTCTCTCTCTCTCTATTTATACTAGCCCAAGCAAAGAAGAGACAAAATAGCATCATTACCAAATCTTCCTGCATTAATAGCTAGATTTGGCTATCATTACCAAATCTTCTTAAAATCTTAGCCATTAATGAATATAAGTCAAAAGTCATGATGAAATGATCTTGAAAATCTTTGCATTAATGAGTAAGAGCCAAAATATCATCATGAAATGCCATTAATAACTTGATCTTGGAAATCTTTGCATTAATGGATAATAGACAAAATATCATGATGAAATGCCCCTAAAGTCCTATGGCCATTAATGCATGTCATAATGGTGGTGCCTCCAAAGTCCAAGTTCCATTCAACGGCCAAGATTAAGCCTTGCTCTCCAAGTTCCATCTAACGGCCAAAATTTAATCTAACAAAGAGGTTTCTAGGAGGGCAAGTTAGCAAATAATTTTCGATGACCAATTCGTAAAAATTATGAGGTGACGTCCTATAATTCGAGTGTGATATCCTTGAGCACTCGCGACATGCAAAATCGGATCATAATTGTGCTGAAATCGATCAATCGCAACTATAGTTTATCTCGAACTAATTCAGGGCGATGCTAGAAATTCTTTGATAGCCTTTCCCCTTTGGTTAGTATCCCCTGGGTGATCAAGCCAAAGCGAGAATTAACTAATAGAGCGTCGATGAAATCACCATTTCATAAATTACCAAGTTTGGTCGAATTTTCAGGATATCACAAACCATGAGGTGACAGAAAATGTGGGCCGAAACAGAAACATAACTTGGAATGAGGCTGAATGAATTATCAGATTTGGCATTCGAAAAGGATTGTTTAGCTAAATCTTTTCGTACCGGTCGTCAATGTGGATGTCCTCACACTTTTGAATATTGTATCTGGGTTAACAATGTTCAACTCTTTGGAGACCATGCACTTAAGTTAGAAATTTTTTCAACTTTTGCAATTTAATAATTTTTCGACATCATTATTCAAAAAAAAAAAAAGCTCACAAGTGTAAGGAATTAAAGTTTTTTTTTTATGGGTAAAGTAGTGTAAGGAATTAAAGTTCGGCTACACGTAATTCAATCAAAAGCATATTTTATCATAAAGAGTTCAACTTCCATTTTACAGGATTAGAAACTATATAGTGTGTCTTAAACGAGAGTCGCATTATGGCCATTAATGCAATGTACACCTCTGATGAAATGCTGCAAAATTCTTCCATGAAGCTATTGATTTCATGAGGCGACAAATTCAAAGTGAAAATAAATTACGAAAGCTTTTTCATGCGCATTTAGAAATAAAATTTAGCGTCTATCGAATATTTAATTTTTTATATTATTAAATAGACATATACCAAAGAAAATATGTCGAGCTTTAGAACGTGGAACTTATCTTATATCAGTAAATGAGATAATTAACAAGGTGTAAGGAAGGTCCTGACCTGGCCTCAAGAAAGTTGATAAATAAATAAATTATTAGAAGCAATTTTACTCTTTTTTGTCCGTCTCCAAAAGATATTAATAATAATAATAGATCACTGGGATGGAGATGCTTCCGATGATGCTTTTGATATATACACGCGCGCGCGCGCTTACACACACACACACACACAAGAACAACGCAATAGATCTACCACAAACGTCATTATTTCACTATTCTATCTGTGCTAAGTAAAACAAGCGTAATTATCACCATCTTGAAAATATGTATGTGCTCCCCAATTAGAAGTCTTCAGGTCGCAAAATCATATAAGACTATGCAGATCTTAAATGCCGAAATCTATACAATTTAATCTCTGAAAAATGACTAACTATAAATGCATGGTGAACACGCACACGTGAAGACAAAGTGATGTGGACAATTTGCAAGTTGAAAAGGCAACAAGGTACCTAGTCTGGTGGACCACTTGAAGCACGAACATTGGTGCCCCCAAATTAATCAACCATTCGACCCCACTTTGGAGAACGACGAAACAGGAGCATCCTTGTCTTTCAGTAAATGCGAACAAAAAGGGACACCAAATGACAAAGCAAAAGGGCAACACGCACCTGCGAACACAGCTTAATAAGCTGAGGAAGGTCCACACACATTTGTATCACTGAAGATGAACCATGAGGTGACAGAAAATGTGGGCCGAAACATAACTTGGAATGAGGCTAAATGAATTATCCGATTTCGCATTCAAAAAGGATTGTTTAGCAAAATCTTTTCGTACTGGTCGTCAATGTGGATGTCCTCACCCTTTTGAATATTGTTTTTGGGTTAACAACGTTCAACTCTTTGTAGACCATGCACTTAAGTTAGAAAAATTTTCAACTTTTTCAATTTTATAATTTTTCGACAACATTATTCCGAAAAAAAAGAAGCTCCCAAGTGTAAGGAATTAAATTCGACTACATGTAATTCAATCAAAAGCATATTTATCATAAAGAGTTTAACTTCCATTTTACAGGATTAGAAACTTTATAGTGTGTCTTAAACGAGAGTCGCATATATGACCATTAATGCAATGTACGCCTTCGATGAAATGTTGCAAAATTCTTCCATGAAGCTGTTGATTTAATGAGGCAACAAATTCAAAGTGAAAATAAATTACGAAAGCTTTTTCATGTGCATTTAGAAATAAAATTTAGCGTCTATCGAATATTTAATTTTGTATATTATTAAATAGACATACACCAAAGATAATATGTCGAGCTTTGGAAAGTGGAACTTATCTTATATTAGTAAATGAGATAATTACCAAGGCGTAAGGAAGGTCCCGACCTGGCCTCAAGAAAGTTGATAAATAAATGAATTGTTAGACGCAATTTTACTCTTTTTTGTCCGTCTCCAAAAGATATTAGTAATAATAATAGAGCACCGGGATGAAGATGCTTCTGATGATGCTTTTGATATATACACATGCGCGCATATATATACACACACAAGAACAATGCAATAGATCTACCACAAACGTCATTATTTCACTATTCTATCTGTGCTAAGTAAAACAAGTGTCATTATCACCATCTTGAAAATATGTATGTTCTCCCCAATTAGAAGTCTTTAGGTCGCAAAATCATATAAGACTATGCATATCTGAAACGATGAAATCTATACAATTTAATCTATGAAAAACGACTAATTATAATTGCATGGTGAACATGCACAAGCGAAGACACAGTGATGTGGACAATTTGCACGTTGAAAAGGCAACAAGGTACCTAGTCATGTGGACCACTTGAAGCACGAACATTGGTGCCCCCAAATTAATCAACCATTCAACCCCACTTTGGAGAAGGACGAAACAAGAGCATCCTTGTCTTTCTACAAATGTGAACAAAAAGCGACACCAAATAACAAAGCAAAAGGGCAACACACACGTGCGAACACAGCTTAAAAAGCTGAGGAAGGTCCACCCATATTTGTATCACTGAAGATGAACTATGAGGTGACAGAAAATATGGGCCGAAACATAACTTGGAATGAGGCTAAATGAATTATCTGATTTCGCATTCAAAAAGGATTGTTTAGCTAAATCTTTCCGTACTGGTCGTCAATGTGGATGTCCTCACCCTTTTGAATATTGTTTTTGGGTTAACAACGTTCAACTCTTTGTAGACCATGCACTTAAGTTAGAAAAATTTTCAACTTTAGCAATTTCATAATTTTTCGACAACATTATTCCGAAAAAAAAAGCACACAATTGTAAGGAATTAAATTCGGCTACACGTAATTCAATCAAAAGTATATTTATCATAAAGAGTTTAACTTCCATTTTACAGGATTAGAAACTTTATAGTGTGTCTTAAACGAGAGTTGCGTATATGACCATTAATGCAATGTACGCCTCCGATGAAATGTTGCAAAGTTCTTCCACGAAGCTGTTGATTTAATAAGGCGACAAATTTGAAGTGAAAACAAATTATGAAAGCTTTTTCATGCGCATTTAGAAATAAAATTTAGCGTCTATCGAATATTTAATTTTGTGTATTATTAAATAGACATACACCAAAGATAATATGTCGAGCTTTGGAAAGTGGAACTTATCTTATATTAGTAAATGAGATAATTACCAAGGCATAAGGAAAGTCCCGACCTGGCCTCAAGAAAGTTGATAAATAAATGAATTATTAGATGCAATTTTACTCTTTTTTGTCCGTCTCCAAAAGATATTAGTAAAAATAATAGATCAGCGGGATGAAGATGCTTCCGATGATGCTTTTGATATATACACACACATATATATACACAGACAAGAACAACACAATAGATCTACCACAAATGTCATTGTTTCACTATTCTATCTGTGCTAAGTAAAACAAGCATCATTATCACCATCTTGAAAATATGTATGTGCTCCCCAATTAGAAGTCTTCAGGTCGCAAAATCATATAAGACTATGCAGATCTTAAATGACGAAATCTATACAATTTAATCGCTGAAAAATGACTAATTATAAATGCATGGTGAGCATGCACACGCGAAGATAAAGTCATGTGGACAATTTGCATGTTGAAAAGGCAACAAGTACCTAGTCATGTGGACCACTTGAAGCACGAACATTGGTGCCCCCAAATTAATCAACCATTCAACCCCACTTTGGAGAAGGACGAAACAAGAGCATCCTTATCTTTCAACAAATGCGAACAAAAAGCGACACCAAATCACAAAGCAAAAGGGCAACACGCACGTGCGAACACAGCTTAATAAGCTGAGGAAGGTCCACCCACATTTGCATCACTGAAGATGAACCATGAGGTGACAGAAAATGTGGGCCGAAACGGAAACATAATTTGGAATGAGACCGAATGAATTATCAGATTTCGCATTTGAAAAGGATTGTTTAGCTAAATCTTTCCGTACTGGTTGTCAATATGGATGTCCTCACACTTTTGGATATTGTATTTGGGTTAACAACGTTCAACTCTTTGTATACCATGCACTTAAGTTAGAAGATTTTTCAACTTTTGCAATTTCATAATTTGTTTTTTGGTAATCGACACCATTGTTCAAAAAAAAAAAGAAGCCCACAAGTGTAAGGAATTAAAGTTCGGCTACACTTAATTCAATCAAAAGCATATTTATCATAAAGAGTTCAACTTCCATTTTACAGGATTAGAAACTTTATAGTGTGTCTTAAACGAGAGTCGCATTATGACCATTAATGCAATGTACACCTTCGATGAAATGCTGCAAACTTCTTCCACGAAGTTGTTGATTTCATGAGGCAACAAATTCGAAGCGAAAATAAATTACGAAAGCTTTTTCATGTGCATTTAGAAATAAAATTTAGCATCTATCGAATATTTAATTTTGTATATTATTAAATAGACATACACCAAAGATAATATGTCGAGCTTTGGAACGTGGAACTTATCTTATATTAGTAAATGAGATAATTACCAAGGCGTAAGGAAGGTCCCGACCTAGCCCCAGGAAAGTTGATAAATAAATGAATTATTAGACGCAATTTTACTCTTTTTTGTCCGTCTCCAAAAGATATTAGTAATAATAATAGATCACCGGGATGTAGATGCTTCCGATGATGCTTTTGATACACACACACACATATACACACAAAAGAACAACACAATAGATCTACCACAAACGTCATTGTTTCACTATTCTATATGTGCTAAGTAAAACAAACATCATTATCACCATCTTGAAAATATGTATGTGCTCCGCAATTAGATGTCTTCATGTTGCAAAATCATATAAGACTATGCAGATCTGAAACGACGAAATCTATACAATTTTATTGCTGAAAAACAACTAATAATTGCATGGTGAACATGCACGCGCGAAGACAAAGTCAAGTGGACAATTTGCATGTTGAAAAGGCAACAAGGTACCTAGTCATGTGGACCACCTGAAGCACGAACTTTGGTGCCCCCAAATTAATTACACACAGGAACAAACTCAATTGATCTACCACAAACGTCATTGTTTTAATATTCTATCTGTGCTAAGTAAATACCACAATTAGAAATTTTGTTTGGGTTTGTAGGGATCGGCATATATTCGTTTGATAATGTTCAGCCTGTGGATCTGTGCTTGTTTAATTGGCATCTGACTAGTTATTTTTTTCTGGATTGAGGTTTTTTTTTTACTGGTGGTGTATTCCCTTACTCAGCTAATTGGTGCCGTAGTTTCAATTTGTATTAGATGAATGATGAATAAGTCGTCCGCCTTTGAATAAATGTGCAAAAAAGAGGAGGTTGAGAAAGAAGGAAGGACGGAATAAAGGCAGGTCTGATAACTTTGCTTGTATGAGGAGAAGGTGCTAGAATTAATTCTTTGCAGAATTAGGAGGGGATAAATGCGAGTGATTGTCTTTTAAAAATGTTTGTTTTGTATTTCATTAGGAGGGAACTTTGAAGAGCATTCTTGTATATTCTCAAGCATTCATAAGGGAGAGATATAGCGAGGAGTTCTAGAGAAAATTGCAATGGTGTTTGTATTTTCATCTTAACAATTTGATTCCGAGAAAAAAATGTATTTCTTGGTGGGCATTACTTTTTTAAATGGAAGATTTTTTAGGCGCACTTGTATTTTCACTTGTATTTTCATCTTAACAATCTGATTCCGAGAATAAAATTCGTTATCTTGCAAGTATGGTGTCTTCATCAGTGTGTTGTTAACATTCAAATGAACGGGCACATGGTGAAATTATTTCACTCTTCATAAAATAGATTCTATCTTTGTCACTAATGTCGTTGAATCCTCACTTTTACAGGGTGCTATCATGGGCCCTCTCATAACCACTGTCGAGATTGCTCTTAAGGATTTGTATGCTGAATTTGTTCGAGACAAACCAAAGGAAAAGCATAACTGGAATACCTGATCCAACTCTCTGCGTTGCTTGAATTTTTGTTTGCAATCACATGGGCAGCCTCTTTATCGAGATTGAGCTAATAGGAAAGGATATACTGCATCTAGACGTCAATTCTGTCGGTATGGTTTATTTATGATCATTTGTTTGTGAGTTGTAATTGATGGGTGATCAGTCTTGAGGTGAAGCTTGTTTTTCGTCTTTTAGATGGTTCTGTAAAAAAAATTTGTTCATAGCATTTTGTAACTTGTAACGTGATTGATTGGACATTACTCTGTATCCATTTTCAAGAGATCATGATGCTTATATTGGAAATTGGAGTAAAAATAGTTTTCTGTGGTTTCATCATTCTTCTTAATCACCTATTCATTATCCTCATGGTTGGAGTATTATAAATTTTAAATTTATGACTGTCCTTGAATGGCCCGCCAAACAATTTTTGCCACTTGAGTTTCAAAGTATCAGCTTCTTCAGGCATAGTCGAATGGCAAAACTGACATTGCGGACTGGTTTTTCTTCAAGTGATGAAATTGATGAATGCATTTTAAACTCGCTTTTCGAGCACATCAAAGTCCATGAAAATCTCAATTTGGAATCAAAATGTCGAAAGGGGAAGAGGAATAAAAGAGGGTGAATGAAGAAACTCTGCTCTTCACCCTGTAAAGAGCGACTCCACAAATAGAAGAACTAAAGAAGCCCCGTCGCGGATGACCAACTTCGCCAAGTTGGGCATACCTCATGGGAGGTCAACTTTCATGTGACAGCAGCAACCTATTAACACCACTTTGAGTCCGTGATGAGCTTAATGATAGCTTAACGTATCCTTCGACGTCTTCTTAAAGCTTAATGCCATTTCGACTTGCAAATCTAATTGCTTGGCAGCCTTGGTAGATAGTGACGTGAAGAAAACTAACAGACATGTTGTAATTAGTGCGCTTGACAGGTCCAGTGATTGCAGAACAACTCAAAGCTAAACTGCTCTTCGAAAGCTAAACGCTCTCACTTTTAAGCCTTCAAACAGTGACCTACACCCCCATCTTTCATACTGAGTACCACATTCACAGTAAGAAGCAGCAAGTAGCACATCCGGGCGCGATTTCGACAGGCACATTATTGACACCCAAGCAACAAAGGTGTCGACATGTTTCATCTTGATGGTCTCAAATTGGTCTTCTCCATAGACAGTTCCTGCTCAAGCAACAAAAGAATGAATTTTGCAGCTTGCTTTTGAAGATATAACGCATTTACTAAGAATAACACATTCCAGGATTAAGAAGTGCGGTGGAAAGGGAAATTCATATCTGAGAATTAGACTTCAGATTGCTGCTCGCACAAGATAATCCAAATACAAGCAATTTGCAAGTTCTCACAAATAAGATACATTCCTTTTCTGGAAGCTCTCTAGCTTCAAACACTACTTCATGTATCTCTGCAAGAATTTTCGGTGGAAGTCATTCCTGACGGTGTCATTGAGGGAGTGCTTAGGAGCCCTGGTTTCACCACAGGCTGAACATTATCAAACGAACATATGCCGATCCCTACAAACCCAAACAAAATTTCCATAAACCATCGCTCAGCACATACAACAGACTCTGCATTTTGACTCGACTAAAGCATTGCTCAACACGTGCAACCGACTATTAAGATACAGAAAGCAATTGCAGCCTGAAGCTAAATACCCCGGAGAAAAAAATATACCTAGCTTTCGACATTTATTCGAATGAATACATGGACGAGTTATTGTCTTTATTCGTCATTCATCTAATACATCTCCAACAGATTTCCACTCGAGCCATCAACTCCATGCCATCGCATAATAGTGCACGAAGAACATAGAACAGGGCAAACGATACATGTTCAGATTCATTCAAGACAACCATGAAATATATGAAAAAAATTTCACTTAACGGCTAACGCAACGATTGCTAGTATATAAAGTACATCAATACATGCTCAGATTTGAACAATAACAGGGACTGATCGATAACAAGGTCTCATAGGAAATTCATCGAACAGGTTACATGTGTTCGGCTAAAGGGTGAGAAGACACATGGATGAACTCAGATTTGATGATACTAATCTCAACTTAAATCCATTCAGAACGTTCAAAATTAACAAGACTAGCTCAACCTTCTCTTTTGCACATATATTCAAACGTATGCATGGACGACTTACTGTTTTCATCCACATTCATCTAATACATCTCCACTCTATTTTGGCTCTCTACCCATGCCTCTCAACGACCGTTTGAATTTCGAAAAAAACGCGGAATTAGCTGACTAAGGGAATACACCCCCACCAAACAAAAATCTCAATCCAGTAAAAATAACTAGTCAAGATGCCAACTAAACAAACACTGATCCATGAAACGGAACATTAGCAAACAAACATAGGTTGATTACCGCAAACCCCAGCAAATATAAGCGCGAAAGAGGAGGAAAACTCTAACCTCCAGCACATCTTCGCTCGTCGGACGGAGACAACGAGCCGGAGTTGCCGACGGGCTCCTCGAGGCGACGGTGGGAGGGCCGCTGCTTATTTGGTCGCGAAGAGAGACGCCGGCACTTTTGGTTCCTTGAAATTCCTCAGAAAGAGGGTGGACGGTCTCACCGATGACGTGGCGAGACAGCTTCTTCATGCAATTCTCATGCGGTCTGCCGGGGTATTCCCGAAAGAGTTTATCCTTTCAGCAAAGGTGCTTGCCGAAATTTATACCTTTTTTGTTGTGCCGGAAGCAGTATATATGATCTAGAATGGCTGCCCACTGCACAGGAACTGGAAGAGAAGTCAAAACCATTTACCTATTTAGAGATTTTATCGCTGTTTTCTCAATTTTTTTGCCGTATATAATGAGTTTTTCTTGGAGGTATATTGGCATTAATTTTATTTATCATGAGATGCCACGGTATAGAAATGGCAATTCCATTTGTTTCTCGAGTTTTGCTTGTCAAGATCAAACTCTGTCGGAATTTATGCTTTGTTATTCTGGTGGAAGTCTCAAGAATTGTTTATCAATCTTACCCAGATTTTAAAGCTTACATCCAAACTTTTATGCCATGTCGTGCCTCATTTCCCATGGTATACTGCTTGGACGAATGTTGAAACCAGAATCCTTTACCATGTATGTGATCGCCTTATTTCAATTGGTGAAATTTATGCAGTAGGAGTTGCTTGTACCAATATATGAGCTGAAGAAGACTGAACTTTGTAGCAACTGTTAGATAAATGGAGCATGCAAGGCAGATCTTTCTCTCCTCTTACTGTCATTGTTGAGAAGGCGGGACGGATATCAGTTTGTTGCTTCTCGAAGAATGGGTAAAAACACTTTTCGCGATCAATTTTGTTGAGCTTCTCAAGAATGCCATCGCCATGGAATCTCTGTTGACTGGTTCAGGTGGAGATTCTGTGTAGCTGCTAATTGCCATTTGCGCTGTACTTGAAGTCCTACGAAGCGTTTCTACTCTGCACTCGACTTTTGGTCTGCCGCAGGGTTGGCTTCAGGGTCCGCCTAGTCGCCTACATCGTTATGGACGGACCCGTTTAACTCGCAACTTGCTTCGCAGGGACTTCCCTCAGTGTTGACCAAGAAGTCGTTCTGTACATCTTTATCAATTCATTGGCTTCAATTTAATCTCGTTTTCAACAAGAAAAACGAGAAGGAGAATCCTCGTGATAGAAGTAGCCTTTGCGTGACATCCCACTCCCACGTGATCTAAAGTTTGTATCCCTGGGATTTCATGTGATGTTTGTGAATTATCGCAGGGGTGGGTTGTCGGTCTGCTAAAGCACCTGCGCGAGAGCTGCATTCATCAGCCGGCAAGCATGCTTGCTGACGCAATAGCGTTCGCTGTTTATTAGATGGTCCCGGCTTAAATAATTGGCCAACATCACATTTTCGATTCCTGTCCTCACTAGGTGAAATTTGACTTTAAAACCTTATAGGTCTCTAGTTTCTTGGTAAGTTCGCGGTACACACACACAGGCTGTGATTCTAGTTGCCCATGCTGCAGAACTTCAGTAAGTTTCATTGAGATAATAGAATGGTCAATATCCTTTATTTAATCCTTCATGTGTGGATAAAAACCTAGCAGTCGCAGCTTAATACGCAGGACTAGTACATCTCAGCTTATTGATTACCACTACGTGAGCAATGACTTTGATCTAGCAATAGAACTAGGCAAATGGCCTTTGGTTGTAGCAGTCCAGATTGTTGCCATATCCCACCTTCAGCAAGTCGCAGTATCTCTTGTAGAACCCGATCCGGTCCTCCACCTGCGGGTTCGAGCCCTTCCCACACTCGATCCTGCCGTTGATGATGTTGGTGATGACCCCGTACCCAGGGACCCGTCCCGCCTTGCTGTCCGCTGCAGACGACTGCCACTGGCCGGTGATGACAGCGTGGCACGAGGGCTTCGGTGACTGTTGCTTCATCCAAAACCAGAGGGCCGTCTTGAACGAGATGACTGGGTCAGTTGCAACCGCATCCGGGTTGCTCAGGAGGTCGTAGTTGATGGCTTTTCCCGCAGGACCGTAGTTGTAGTTGCTGGGAAAAATCGTCATCGACCAAATCTATCAAAATCCAAGAAAACCTATCTTTCTTAAATTCGAACAATTACTGACCAGACTCACGCCTATATAATTATATACAACTAGCGAAAATCATAAGCAGACTTGGTCTAGGTAGGTACTGTGATGATGAATTTAGAGACTGCTGTACATATTGAAATCAAAGGTTGATTTTATTTAACTTACTAAGAGATTTGGATAGGACCACGTCCATAGTATTTCTTGCCATGAGCACAAGGCCATTGTTGGTTGGCAACGCAATAGTCTCCAGGATTGCCTTGCTCTTGCAAGAAGCAATATCCCCATGCATATGGACTGTCCGGTGCAGTTGCCCATCCACCTACAAAATACTTGGTAAAAAATATGTTGGAACCATGCATTATACAATGGAGAACCGTATCCGTTTTTGCCAACGAAATAGTCTTCAATAACGCAAGGCAACTACCAAGTAATGACTCGAAACTAGAGTCATCAAACCTGTGGTTTCGTGCGATGTCTGAGCCAAAAATGCTGCGATCTCTCGCTTCCTCGTGTCCGTGTCGCCCGTCGTCCCGAAGCTGCTGAACGATTTCACGGCCGTGATAAATGCATTGTAGGTGTACAACCCTTTGCCGGGCAATTCTCGTCATTTCGATGCTTTAGCATCTTGTTGAACAGGTCCTGACTGATCAAGCCGCCGATGTCCCCGCCGCCGCCAGAGGGAGTCGGCGTCGGCGTGGGAGTCAGCAAGCCACTAGGAGTACACTGGATCTGGAAGCCGTCACCGCAATAGGCAGGACCGCTGCCACAGTAGCCGAACTTGCTGCAGCACAGCCCCCGGCACACTTAGCCCCGTCGGCTTGGCTCCCGCACTGCTGGGCAGTGGCTCCGGGCACCGAGGCCAGGAGGAGCAATGGTATTAATGACCCTAACCTCATTTTCTGCAAAATCATGTGTTGTGTTTAAGGTAGTTTGTGTCTGTGGATGGAGTCGGAGGTTTGTGTTGGTGGGTTTTTATAGGAAGAGTGTCACATCCTAAAACTTATCAGGATGGGGATGACATAACCGTCCTCTTACCCGAAGGACGCAGCCTCAAACCACCTAAAAATCCCCACGACATCACTCTCTCGCCTATCGGCTACCAACCAAAGAACCTGAAAAAGATTGGGGAAAGAGAGGAATGAACAACCCCAACTCAATAAGTGCGTATCTCTTCTAAGTAAATCAAGCAACCACTATGCATGAATAAATAAAGCCATACCAAATTTCAGGAGCTAAACTCAAGATATCAAATACATATAAAATCACATAAGAGTTATTTCATTTCAATAATACTTTATACAACTAAGAAATACTTGTTTAAACCACCATATCAAATCAACCATCAATGGTCAAGTCCATTGATCAATCTCTATTAAAACCACGTCAATAGTCCATTTTATTGACCAATCCCAAATTACACATCTATGATCTATTCTATTGATAAATCTCATAGCACATCATATATCGATAGTCCATTCCATTGACCAATTTATTGCTCAATATCTAACTATGGTCATGACACAATGCCTTGTGACAAGACTACCAAGATTTTCTCCTTGGCAAGGTCTTCACTTACAAGACTAGGATATCCCGAGATTTTCCCCTCAATGGGTTCAAGGTCTTGAGCCAAAACTCACATCCTCCAATACCAGAAATTCAATCCAAAAATCAATCGCGTAAACCAAATAATTAACTTTCTTGAAGGATATCTTGACCCTTGTTTCTCACCGGCACGCCCCGTGCATACCCCCCGTCATTCCAATGACATGTGACCCTCAATGGGGTTCACAGTGACATTGAGCACATTTCATGTAAGTTTAGGTTTTGGGCCCTTGGGGCATATATATATTTTGCTTTTTTTCGATCATTGAAATTCAATCCAAAAATCAATCATAGTGAAATCTCTTTGCGGGATCAAACCAAACAATTAACTTTTTTTCTTGCAATCGTTCTATTTCGGTTCTCGATCATCCCTTCACTTGCAAAACGGCTCATCTGAAAAACATTTCTTTCTTGAATCATTTCCGAACTCATTTCATAAACTAGTTCGTAATGCGATACACATATATATCATTTCCAAAATGATTCTCAAATCATTCTCAAATACTAAAAAGTAGTGAATGCTCAATCCATATTTTAATACAACAAATATGTTCTTTCACAATTCATTATATATCGAGTCTCTTTTGCTTTTAAGACATGAGTTTAGAAATTCATAGAAGAGATAGCATCACTCACCAAATCCCTAAAAATCAAACAACGACGCTCACTCGGATCGACAATCTCGTAATCCTATCAATTAAACGAGAATCGATGTTAAAACCAAGTAAAATACTATGATAACTACGAAACGGCTAAACAATGCTTAAATGCTAACAGGACAACTCAAAAGTATCCACAAATCGCTTCTCCAAAACGATTATCCAAACCGTCCAGAACACGGAGCTTGAATGTGAAACTTGATCGCATCATAAATTCCTCCATCAAACCCCATTTCAAGCGAGCTTATAATCAATAGAAATCCCATTCAAAGTACTACAAGAACCCCAACTTGGCCGTCTTAAAATCGAGCCAAAAACCGATGAAAATCGGCCTAAAAGCCTCTAGTCGTCGCAGACTATTCACTTTTATGTGGCCAACTTCAAAAATTCATATTGAGCAAATCAGAAATCCAAATCAAGATCCGTAAAATCTCATGGTTCTGCAACACCCTAAACTATCAATTCTATATATATTTATAATTCAACGACTCAAAAATAAGACTTACTTCGCAAATATCACATGACTCTGAAATATGAGCCCTAACCTGGAAAATACTCCGATTGAATGAACGAGAGACGCAAGCACTTACCGGGCATTGCGTTACGAAGTCGAATCGGCTTGGCAAGACCCGTGACACCAAACCCTCTCTCTCTTCTTTCTTCTTCTTCTTTTTCTTCCTCTGTTTCTTATCAAGGGAGCTCTCGATCTGCTTTAAACAGAGCTCTCGGTCTCCCATTGTTGACTGAGTCAACACTTTCTTTTTCCTTTTTTTTTGACTGGGTCAAAACCCATATATTACAAAGAGAGAAGGACTATTTCAACATACTCGACCGACTGATAGGAGTAGCAAGTGACTGTCTTCCTCGAATCATCCAATGTTGACATTTTGTGTGCATACGCGGAGGCTTGACCATGCTGTGCACCATTTAACTTTCATTCTGCACCGCTCGTCGCGCCAGTGGCGAGCACTAGGTCAATCTTCTTGGGAGGATAGCATACGACACTTCTTGTCAATGTATATATGTGATGTGATACTTCATGAAAATCGAACGGCTTATTTACAATTTCCAAATAGATCGCGGAACAAAATAACAATGCTAGAGCCAATTTGAATTGAAGGGTTTTAGATAGATCTATTGGCCTAATTCCTTAAAAAATCCTAAATTTTAAGTGTAGACCCAAATCTGCTCCAAACTTTTTTTTACATAAAAACCGTCAACTTTGTATGGATTCCCAAATCTGCCCTCCGTTACATTTCCATCTGATCTACACCGTTAAAGTCCACGTTGTGCCACATGTCAATCTGTCTTCTTTTATTTTCTCTTGGGGAGAAAATATTGGGTACCACTAGGGATTCCACCGTGGAGAAATACCAAGTCTGGCGCGGCGACACGTGTCCGAGGGGCCCCACATGTTCAGAAGGCTTCACGGTGAAATAACTCCCACGGCTCGGAGCTGAGCTGAGCTGAGCTCTCTCAGCCCTCTCTCTCTTTCGCGCTCCCCCTCTCTCTCTCTGCTTTTTAAAAACAGCCCTCTCTCTCCACTCTCTCTCTCTTTCGCGCTCTCCATCGAATTCCAGACCTGGAATTCGCTCTGCGCTCCGTCACGCCGCGCCGATGCCGACGCCGACGAGCGAGGTCTGCCGCTGCCGGCCAGCGACGTCGGTCGCCTCCCACGAGATCCACCGCTGCCCACGAGTGACCCGTCGCCTGCAAGAGACAGGGCCACTGGATGAAGTACTACCCCGGCAAGTCCCCGCCGGATCCCAGCCGTCCTCCTCCTCCTCCGCCGCCGCCGCCGCCGCCGCCGTCGCCGCGGGCCCTCCTTGTCTTGAACGGAAAAACGAAGCTCCGTCTCAGGGGACGATGAGTGACGCCTTCTTCGCCTGTAAGAAGCAGGGCCACTGGATGAAAGACTGCCCCGACAAGTCCCCCGCGAAGTCGCGGCCGTCCGCGACTTCGCGGCACCCAATATTTTCTCATCTTTCGTCCCCTTCTGCAATGGCGTCAGTGTCGCTCCACAAATCTTCTTGACAGAGAGAGAGAGAGAGAGAGAGAGAGAGAGAGCTGCTGCTGCTGCTTCAGACGTCCACAGCTCGGCGATCTCTCTCCAGCGCCTGTGCTGCTTCTCCGTCTTTCCCTCTGTTGCCTCGTGGGTCCTCGCTCTTCTGTTCGTCGACCTCGGCTCAAGACCCGGGCGGTACTTTTGTCGAACACATGGAGGACGACGACCCCACAAACGGTTCCGCTTCCCAACCTTGTGCCGCAATCTCCGTCGACTGCTCGGCTCTCTACAATCCTCCCGGTAGGCCTCGTCGCTTGAGGTCGCGAGCGTGATCGAAGGGAGAGAGATGTTATTGAGTGACGATGTATGTTCCCGTAAAGTTCGTTTTCTGTTTGTTTGTAGAGCATTCCCATGAACCCAATGCGGACTCCGAGCTGGTTAAGCACCTCAAGGGCATCGTCAAGGTACGGGAAGATTTTCCCGGTTCTTGGTTTCGCTTGATATCTTGGTGTGCTTTATGGCGAGTGCGTTATGTTTGTGAAAATGTGCCCGATCGTGCTTGTGAATGTGACCTTCGGTAAGTGCCAAGGTAAGGTGCGGCAGATGGGGCGGGTTTCAGGGATCGGGTGTTACGTTGTTCCTTTTCAGTATGAGCTGATAGCGTGTAGTATGGAATGCTTTCACCGGTGGAGGACTGGACTGTTCACATGTCCTCACCTAATGGATGTGAGGGAAAGGTTTCGGTTGGATGGGTCAGTACCTTCTTTGACTTGTGATTTCATTATAACCTATAGATTAGTAAACCTTTTTATCTGGTGTCGTATGGTGTGTCATTAGCATGATGAATCATTATGGGTGAAGTTTGATGTTGAATAGCTGATGGCTCCATATTTTCTTTACTTTAGAAGTGGTGGAAATGAGATATCCATTTGCAATCAGTATGCTGGCACTATGATGACAACTCATTTTTGTAGTTTACCCCAGCTATCAAGAAATAGATAAATCAATTTTGTTTCTGAGTCAATTGACTGATTAAATGTGATACAAATACACTCCCCCTTGAAATTCAAGAATTTTCAAGATAGCTACTTGGCCAAAGGCTAATGTCACACGGCCTTTCATCTATTAATTTTTATATCCAGGGAGGAGATGAATTTGGACTTTATGGGGTAAAGCGAATTTACAAGTGACAATAACTTATTGTCATTATTGAAACCCCATGGACTTTTCTGCAACTCACACACGAGGTAGCTAATGATTCTGCCATATGAGAGCTTTGTACGTGGATGGTGACTGTCGACATATGCCCCATGCTGCTAATTCTTCTAATCATCAGTCTATTTGCCAAAGTGTAGATTGACCTCGACAGGCTTTCATTTAAGAGCGAAAACTGAGTCTGAATTGTACTTAAATATGATTGCACCGATTATAATAATGAACTGATGTTGTAATTTCTAGGATTAGATTGTTCATTCCAGTTTATGAGTGAAGTTATTTAAGGAAATGAATTTAAATGCAAGTTCAACATCTATTGTTTCTGTTTAAATGAACTTTGTTTAGGTTGGATGTGTATGAGGATAAGTTCCTGCTATATTTTTGGGATTGCTGGAGTCAACTGAAGATAATATATTGTTTCTTTCTGAAATTGTTTGGTTAACTTTGGCTCTTGAATGGCACAAGTAATGATCACGGTGTGTTTTATGTTTTGGATGAGGAACTGGGAGTTTCCTGTTTGTGGCATAAACAATCACATTCCTTGATTAAGTCGCTGCCTTTTTCGGCTTTGACAGCCAAATTAATACATTGGAATACGTTAAAGCATCGATTACCTCATTCTTCTCAAAAGCTGCATCTTCTTTTTTTTTTGGAAGCTTCTCAAATGTCGGTTTCTCTTTAAAATCGAAGGTTCAGTTACTTTTACTATAACAAAAATAGATGAAGACATGAAATGTGGAAAAGTGAATTTTATATTTGACTGACAACACTTGCTCTTGAATTCGTGGCTTTGTGCTTAAATTGTCATCTCAATGATTTATGAATGTGCTTGAGTAATCTGATGCTTTATTTGGGGAGGTGATTTACATAGACTGTACTTTAATTCAGAGATTTGGATTTGCAAGAAAATGTTTCAGAAGATCTGCCAATGCCACCATTATTCCAATTTCTCACGATACTGGCTTGTAAAATGTTCGTATCCGAATAGGTTTGTCGTGATTTGTTTCTTGCTCCCAAAGTTTCATAACTAATGATGCCTCTTTGTTTGAATCGGTTGCTGCAAGAGTTGCTTTGATCTCTTTACTGCATTTCATTATGGTCTGTCTTGGCCTGCCAATTGGATGATGGCAGAAGATAGGTCTCAGAATAATGCTGGCACTTATGTTAGAGTTGATTGATTGGTTTGCTGAAGTAATGTTTTCCTGGTTCATACTGCAATTTGACATGATAAAGGCTTATTTGGGTTTTGGATCTAAGTTTAACAAGACTTTCTAGAGATTGATAGGAATGCAGATACAAGGTTCTGAGGCAGTATGAGCTAACACATGAATTTGAATATTATTTCTCTACCACCAATATTATGATGATATAATTTGATTTGACGTGGAGAAATATGATTCTGAGATTAAGCGGTATGTATATATATGGCACTGGCACTTTGGCTGACGTCATCTGGAATTGTTGGCAGGCGGTTTGATATAACACAGATTCGGATGTATATGATTCATGCAAGTAAGTAACTTGAGCACCTCATGTTCCTAGGAAGTTTTGACAATTGTTTCATGCTTGTATGACATTTCTAATTTATGCAAGTGCCAGTGACAAATCCTTGGGAAATTTTTCCCTTCCACCTATTAGTCTTCCAAGTTTTGGGATGAAAGTGGACTTTCTCACTATCTGGTTCATCTATAGGGTGAGCAGCAGGCTATATTGGATATATATGTGGAGAGTGATGAATGGTAGTTTGAGACCCTAGAGTGGGCTGACATGGCTATAGTTATTCAGAATGCTCTAATTTTACTATCCAGATTTTGAAGTTTAGACTAAAAATTGCAGTGATTTCATTCTTCATATAGAATCAGGTAGTTTTAACCTTAAGTGCATGCAGATACATGAGTAGGCACCTGCCTATGGCTATATATGGATTGTATGTATATGTATATGTGTCTGTATGCATGTTATGCAGATACAGGTAGTTTGTTCATGCTGCTTGTTGCTTCACAATGTCACGGGACTTCAAACGCTATTATCTCAATAAACACTCATCTCTCGTATTAGACGGCATATAGTGTGGTGGCATTATGAGGCGACTAAAGTAAAGGAAAATTTACTTGCCTATGTGATGTACTCATTTAGTGCCTTGTGTTTTTGAAAGGATCTGTTATACTAAAAATAGACTAAGTTGAACTTTCTAGTTTATTCCTATTTCCTCTTCTCTGTCCGTCCGGTCTTTTCAACTTTCTTCTGTCTCTGAATATTTCAGTCTTAGCACCCTTTATTTCTCCTTGTGTAGGTATGATCTCTTACACAATGCACATCTTAATCTTGAAGGGTTAGACGAGCTCTTCAAAGTTGCTCAGGTGCAAACAGAATCTTTCCTTACAGAATATATGGATTAGAAGTTGGTGTTTCCTTTTCTTTTTTTCGTTGTCCCACAGAAGTGGCACCAGACCCCATGCTCCTGATGCAAATGCACGTGTCTTACTTGTTTTGAAAGAATATTTCTACAGTCCTATCTATGTTCAAGAAAATTTGCTTCATAGCTTTTCTAAATTTAAAACTCTTAAAGATGCTGTCTTCATATCTAAGCTTAACCTTTAGCGTAACTCACTTGTCTTCTCATTTTTTCAATGCAGTTACTTGCAGATGGCGTGATTCCGAATGAATATGGTATTAATCCAAAACAGAAATTGAAAATTGGCTCAAAGGTAAGTTCTTCATTATAGCTGGGAGATGGATGGATGTTTTGACCAATTGGAATATTTTTATAGCAACATTGTACAGAAAAGAATCATCAAAGAATGTACTGTGTACTTCCAAACCTCTACTAGGCATCTTTATCTGGAATGGAGCATTCAAATCGTTCTTGTTCCAAATAGAACTACTTTAATGTAATGGCTCATTGGATGTCTGGTTGATCAACACGTTAGACAAACGTTTTCTCCCAAAAAATTAAGCGAAAATAGGAAGGAGACATCATGTATATAAAGCTCACTGAAACCCATAGATAAGTAATGTGGGATACTTTAACACCCATTCTCACATGCAAAACAGACTAAGAACCTGACACGTTGAATTGACAAACCAGGTGTCATGCACTGAAATGAACCTTAGGTGGAACCTGACTCTAATATCATGTTGGAAAGTTCAACCCAAATGTTTAAGTTATTAGGAAACGGACTAACAATAAATGTATAGTGTGTGTTTGTTGTTACTTGCGCAATACAGAATGTCGACGTAATCCCATCAAACAGATGATGAAAATTGACAGAATAATAGGAATAACAGGCAGGAGAGATGAGAGGGAGTTTTGGATTTGAACCCTGGACTTGTGTCTTAATAATTTTTAGGAACAACCACCAACTATTGTAAAAGTTTAAGCTATTAAATGAAACATGGTTTAGTATTTAATTTTTGCAAAACAATGTGATAATAAAAAAAAAAATGATGTTATTGATGATTATATGTTCTGCCTTTGTCCAGTCTAGTTTTGTACGGCAATGGAATTATATGGAAAGATGCATTTTCCCTTACATTTTTGTCCCTCATGTTCTGTTCTTCTTTCTTTTGGGTCATGGCTGCTGGGTTTCGTCAAAATATGAATTTGTACCAGTCATGTGGATGGAGAACCGAATTATCAGTTCCGCTAGCTTCGTTTGCTCATACCCCAGTCCAAACATCATTTCTGCTACACTGTGAGGCTAATCAAATCGACTGTCCTGGAGCTAACCCTTCCATGACCCGATTTGACATGTCGATGATCATGGTATCTTGAAGAACTATCTGGATTAATTTTCATGGTTTCGTGTCTTAGGAAATGATTGTGTGCATTTTCTGCCTATTCGTTAAGCGTGTGTTCCATCTGATGTCCACAGAAAAGTCGCTGTGAGACTCCTTCACTGCATCAAGAGCACATCCTGCCAATCATGGGCCCCGAAAGGATGCAAGAGACCAGATCGGGCTTGACACTGGAAAAGATGGAGAGGATGCTTTGCCCATTTGCTATGCCACCAGAAGATTTCCCTCCACCGACGATCCCTCACGGATTCACGGGCTATTTTTTCAAAAGCGCCAACGTCCTCGAGTGCCTGGTGAATTGGTGGCGCTCCCCTAAGCATGCTAATAGAATTGGCAGATAATGAACAGCGCCACTACCTTCCCTTTCGTTTCCGGTAGTATTACAACGCCCAAGACTTAAGCTCTATGCAAGAATTTCTCAATGCGTTATGAGCATTTTTCTACAGTTCAGCCCCCATCAAGTTGGTGCTTGATTTCTTTTCCTATTTGAACATCTTCGATTCTGTACATAGAGGCGACTGCAAATCCTTTAACCTCACCTGGGAATTTGAATTGAAATTCATTTAGCTTCAACATTTTACAGCTGTTCCCTCCCTCTCGCTCGCTCTCTCTCTCTGGGTCAATGTTGATACTGGATTTCTTGACCATGTTTATTGGCCAAACCAAAACTGCACTCAATTTAAAGGGATATAGATAATCAGCCATGACAAGATTGCAAAGTAGGTACATGGGTCAAAGTTTCAGGACTAGAATTGCCAGTACAATTTCTAACTCAGAACCAGTGAATTCCATGTAGTCTAGAATTTAAGAAAATGGAACAGGAACTCCTTGTTTCTTGTTCACAATAGCCATCACCAAGTACCGAGTGCCCATCCTTATCGGAACCTGTTCATCGGGCCCTTCCCAGAAGGGTGCCTCCCTTCGCCCACCAGTTACTAGTACCCAGCCCTTAAAGACTTCGCTTGTTTGTCGGTATAGTTCCGTAGCAATGCTTCGACTCTGAAGTTTATCCCAAGAGCAACCAGGAACTGAGACTGCGTGATCGAACCATGAACCAAAACATCTTCTGTAGAAATGTCAGGATGTATATGAAGTGAGAAAAACTGGAAGTACAGTTGACCATACTCTTGCATGCGGAAGCAACCACAATTGCAGCTAACAGTTATATCACCGTATTATGTTATCTTAAATTTAGTGCACTGGCAACAAATATGATAGGGTTGTGCAACCTGATGCCTCCTCGGGCGGAGTGCTTGACGGTAGCAAAATCCACATACGCACTGAGGTCAGTCGAGCCAGGATCATCCAGTATATTGACAAACTTGTGTTTCCGAATTGCCTGCTCAAAACATGGTCTGAATATGAGAGTAGCTAATAGAACAATGAATTATGCACAAACTATTCGCAGGTTAAAACGGTCCTCCAGTATGCACGGGTACTTCGTCATTCTAGGAAGTGAACTGCATCAACTACCTTCCCCACGAACCCATCTCTAATGTAGAGCAAGCTCGAGCGCCAAGAGTTATATGCATGAGCGCTCACAAGAGTGTTACAGCAAGTCTTACAAATGAAGACGGAAAAGATTTTGACCCGGAACGGTCTTTATGGAGAGGCTATAATGTGGATGTAGTAATTGAAAAGCTCGAGAGAAGTATAATAGTCAGATGCAGACCTGCAGACTATCTGAGATCACTCCATTCAGACCATAATCGATTATAAGAGCCCCGCCTCCATCGGAACTTATTCTCTTAGCAATTATTTGTGTCAAGTCCATCACTGTGGGGCAAATCTCAATATGGTTAAGCTTTTCGATCTCTTCGTTTGCAGCCCATTGTAAATGTTTCATCAGATGCAGATTTACAGGAGTGGGCAGTGGAGAGAGAACGAAGTGGAACCTAACAAGTAAAAAGGCCGTTAAATCACTCCATCATAAAAAAAATACAAAATGATCTCTAAACAGAGAGCCCGGCAAAGATCCGAGTCCTTACGACGAATCTTCCTGAATATCAACCATTTTTTCAGACCAGCCACGTGAGGCCCTCTGTTGAAAGCATGGCAAGACCAGAATATGAGATGTTATAGAACACCAATCTACTTTAAATAAGAACATTCGCAACGAACATATTTTCTCATAAAGGAAACAATGCTTTTTCAGGAAAGATGCACAACTGATTCAACCACACAGAAAGATCACTAGTATTGTTATCCCAGTGAAAAATTAATAAAAAACAAATTAAAGTTCCAACAGGATCACATATACATTGTATTGGTGTGCAAATATAATTTGACGCTGGCTTTACAACTGCCTTAAATCCTACAATATCATTTCTAGAGTAGTGTAAAACTTTGGGACTTAAGGTACATTTGTCAAGCCCACCTATCTAACCTACAAGCTGGCAGTTAATGGTTTCTTAAACCTATGTAATAAGCAAATGCAATTACTCCACTCATGAAAGAGATTTTAATAAAACATCCGATAGCAAGATAAATAGAAGACAGGCACATACAGGAAGATCTAAAAATGCAAAAATGAATGTATAAAGATTGTTAAAAGCAAAAAGGTATTATGAGACCCCAACGACGTCGAAGGTGATGACCCCAACGACGTCGTCGAGAGCGAATCGGGATCTGCAGCTCCAGTCGTCTAAAGCATCCTCCCTCTCCGATTTCCAGGACCACCACAACGGCAGCCACGCCGCCGCCGCCGCCAGCGCCGCCGATAGCTCCGGCGCGGTCACCATGGACGACCTCCTCAAGAACATCTACTCCGACAACAGTCCCGCCACTGCCGACCCCTCGCTGTTCAACCACGGCGGGGTGTCGCTGCCGGGCGGGGGCGGCGCCGGCGACGGCGGGGACGCCGGAGTCGGGACGACGGTGGACGAGGTGTGGAAGGAGATTGTGGCGGGAAGCGACCGGGCAAGCGGCATGTTAGAGGAGGAGCTGACTCTGGAGGATTTCCTGATGAAGAACGGGGCTGTGAGGGAAGAGGACGTGAGGATTGGTGGTGGTGGTGGTGGGGGAGCAGGGGTTACTGCGGGGACGCGGCGGGGGATTTGAAAGGGCATTTGATTCAGGTGGGGGGACGGTGGGTGTGGGCGTGGGCGACGGCGTTAGTGACAACAATGGCGGAATTGTGGGGAGATTGATGGTTGGGAGAGGGAAGAATAGGGCCGTGGAGGAGCCGGTGGATAAGGCCACGCAACAGAAGCAGAGGAGGATGATCAAGAACCAAGAATTGGCAGCGAGGTCCTGAGGACGCAAGCAGGTAATTTCATTTGGTCTTCTCTGTGTGTCATGAGCTCTCTCTCTCTCTCTCTCTCTCTCTCCTACAACACCCAGATCTGCCCTTGCTCGACAAGCTTCCGCACCTTTTGGTCATGGAGGAGGGAATCCAGACCCCCAGCATCGTCATCGTCGGCATCCGGTCTTCCGACAAGTCGAGTGTCCTGGAGTCCTTTGCTTAGCATCAACCTGCCATGAGGGCCTTGTAAAGGGTGCGGACCACCATACGATTTGTGGACTCATGGTCCTCCGGATGCTAAAGAAGAAAATGAAAATTTTCTGCTAACCTTTGGTTTGGGTCCGATGGAGAGAGAGAGAAGATGGAGAGTTCTAACAGTCAATGACGTGGAACTTGGGCGAGGGTGGGGGGAGAGAAAATGAAAAGGAAAAAAACGAATAAGAAAGTTAGACAGTTACGTGGACTTTAACGTGTATATTGGACGGAAACCTAACGGTGGGGTAGGTTTGGGAATCCATACAAAGTTGGTGGTTTTTTATGTAGCAAAAAAGTTTGGTGCAGATTTGGATCTACACTTAAAGTTTAGGGTTTTTTAGAGAATTAGGCCTCTATTTATCTGTGAAGAATCTATTTTTCTGATGTAACTTTGGCGTATACTCCATCGGTCCTTTCCACTTGCGAAATAATGGTGGAAACGAATAGGAAAATCCAGATTTATGTAGTTCAATTTATGTGATTTTATGTCCACAGAAAAAGTTGAGGCAAGCGGTCCAACCTTTTAGTCGTGGTCGAGTCGTTTCATTTATTTGGCTTTGGTGAGCCTGTTGTAATATTAATAAATGCTAAATCACTGAAAAAATAAAGCGAGAAACGATAAGGGACGCCAAAATATTTACGTGATTCGATCCGAATATTTGTATCTATATTTACGGGAGTGCCGATAGCAAATAACCACTAATAGTCGGAGAATCGGAGTTTGCGAATACTAACATGCTCTAGTGTTTCTCACATCTACATTAAATCCAAACCCCAAGTGTTTATAAATAAACAATTCATTGAATGTAAAACTCACAGCACAAAATCACCATGCCAAGAATGTCATGCATTTTGGTCTCCTTTTCGAGCCGCTCTTCCTTTGGTCAAAGGAATGCACGTCTGCTTCTTATTTCTTGACAAAGAAGAAGGCCCCATATATTGTTCATTCTTAAATGATCACTTCAACTTCCGAACACCTAAAATCAAAATAAACAACAAACATAATTAATACTTAACAAAGTATATTTGTCCAACCTGGGCCTGCGCTTTGTAAGGTGAGCAAGGTAAGCGCCAAGGCGAGGAACAGAGGTAAGCTGCAAGGGAGTGAAGCAAGGAAAGAGAGGCGAAAGTGAACATAGGTGAGCCGAGTGAGGCGAGAAGGCGAGGCATGCGAGCGAGACAAAGATGAGCGAAGAGGGTTTCTATTTTCTTTGGTCAAGTAGAGCTGGGTTTCTTTATACTTTCTATTTACACACCAAACCGAATTGTATAAGAAAAAAAGAGAACAAAGGAGGAAATGCCGTGGTTTAGAGTAGATAAAAGCATATAAAGTATAATATATATTATATAAATACATATTATATATATATATATATATATATATATATATATATAGGGTTGGTCCAGTTTGGACCAACCCTAAACTCTCTTAATCGACCAACCCACACAAAGCAGGGGTCCAGAATCCCGCAACCAAAGACCGACCCATACCTCTCTTGAAATCGGACCAGGACCAACGGGTTGGGCGGTCCAAGGTTGATCCGTGGTTAACCCCGACCGATGCTCACCTCTACATACATTGGTCCAAAGAAGAAATCATCACCTTATCTTAATACCGAAAAAGTCAAGGATTACATCGTGCAATAGTCTGTAGATTTGTGTGAGGGAGGTAATCCATAGTATGGATAGGCTTTAGATTAGATTAGATTAGATTTACTTAATTTTTTTGTCTAATTTGTATTGAAAATTGAATTTTGGGTCTTGTTGGCCCAAAGAAAAAAGTTCATAGATGATATGCTATTTCGGTCCACCATAGTAAGCTCGACAAATGTTATATAGGTCTGCCACAGAGGCAATTGATGAACCCATTCGGCTGCTTATTAGATCTTTTAGGCCCATGTCAGATTTCAAATCGCCTTTCAAAGTGCAAATTTTTTTCTTTTTTGGGGTCGGATTCAAAGTGCAATTTCACATGGCCGTTCTTCCGGGTGAAATCCAATATCGCACCCTGCATTTTTTGTTCCCATGCGCAGTTTCGTCCCGTGAACTATGTGGTACAAAATCTTAACGACTTCCACAAATTACATAAGGTTAATACTATGAAAAACTCAAAACTGATACACCCATAACAAAATTAACCCAAATTAATTTTTTGACAACCAAAAACTTAAAACCGGTACACTTGTGACAATTTTACCATCCTTCATTTTTCGTTAAATTTTATCGTCAATCTTTTAGTTGGATAGCACGTGATGCTTGATGGATTACCCTCCGTTTATCACGAGTTTACCGATTTGTGATTTTTCGTGGTATTAATCCAAATTTACCGGTTATCATAAATGTACCAGTTTAGGGTTTTTAATAAATTTATCACAAGAGTACCAATTTGGAGATTTTTGTAATATTAATTCAATTATATACGATGTCTCTAGATATTAGAACTTTATGCAAGGTGGCTGATTTAATTCGATGAAATTTCCCGCTCATTTTCATCTCTAGATTGAGAGGATTAATGTCCCTTACTATACTGACCTAGTCCCTATTCTTGAGCACCCTTCTCAAGAGCTTGGAAGGTTGATTATTAATGATACGATCCCTTTAAAAGAACGTATCGACAATTAATTTCATGTTTAGACTACTCGCTCAAGCTCATACGCAACTCGAATTTTTATCTACGTTAAAGAAGTTAGTCAAGCACTTCACGAATTTTTATTTACGATTTAAGATGGATTTTCTCGGTCATTTTTACCCTTCTCAAGAAACGCCATGTGCCGTAAACAGAGACGGGATCGCAAGCCCAAGCGTCATGGGGCTAACCCAAATTTGCATGGCGTACCCGTGCCGAGGCCTAGGCACTACTACTCCACTCCATGTGATGGACCTGGACCATATCCGTACGATTGGGCATGAGGCTCCAATACGTTTTTGTGGAAAGACCAATATTACTGAAATGCTACATTTGACCCGAGCTTACCTATATAGGTAGAGGAGAGTTTCTTCATGTCAATGTTCTGCCCATTCCTTCTTTGGCCATCAATATACCAGCTTCTTCATGCAATTCTCATGCAATCTGCAGGGATATTCCCGAAAGAGTTTATCCTTTCAGCGAAGGTGCTTGCCGAAATTTATGCCACTTTTGATGCGCCGGAAGCAGTATATATGATCTAACACGGCTGCCCACTGCATGGGAACCATAAGAGAAGTCAAAACCATTTACCGGTTTAGAGATCTTATTATTGTTTTTCTCAATTTTTTTTGCCGTATATAATGAGTTTTTCTTGGAGGTATATTGGCATTAATTTTATTTATCATGAGATGCGACGGCATAGAAATGACAGTTCCATTTGTTTCTCGAGTTTTGCTTGTCAAGATCAAACTCTATCAGATTTTATGCTTTGTTATTCTGGTGGAAGTCTCAAGAATTGTTTATCAATCTTACCCAGATTTTAAAGCTTACATCCAAACTTTTATGCCATGTCGTGCCTCATTTCCCATGGTATACTGCTTGGACGAATGTTGAAACCAGAATCCTTTTGCCATGTATGCGATCGCTTTATGTACCATGTGTGTGATCGCCTTATTCCAATTGGTGAAATTTATGCAGCAGGAGTTTCTTGTACCAATGTATGAGCTGAAGAAGACTGAACTTTGTAGCAACAGTCAGATAAATGGAGCATGCAAGGCAGATCTCTCTCCTCTTACTCTCATTGTCGAGAAGGCGGGAGGGATATCAGTTTGTTGCTTCTCGAAGAATGGGTAAAAAAACTTTTCGCAATCAATTTTGTTGAGCTTCTCAAGAATGCCATCGCCATGGAATCGCTATTGACTGGTTCAAGTGGAGATTCTGTGTAGCTGCTAATTGCCATTTGCGCTGCACTTGAAGTCCTCCAAAGCGTTGCTGCTCTGCACTCGACTTTTGGTCCGCCGCAGGGTTGGCTTCAGGGTCCGCCTAGTCGCCTACATCGTTTTGGACGGACCCGTTTAACTCACAACTTGCTTCGCATGGACTTCCCTCAGTGTTGACCAAGAAGTCGTTCTGTACATCTTTATCAATTCATTGGCTTCAATTTAATCTCGTTTTCAACAAGAAAAACGAGAAGGAGAATCCTCGTGATAGAAGTAGCCTTTGGGTGACACCCCCCTCCCGTATGATCTAAAGCTTGTATCCCTAGCTAGGATTTCATGTGATGCTCGTGAATGCTCGTAGAGGTGGACTGTCGATCCGCTAAAGCGCCTGCGCGAGAGCTGCATTCATTGGCCGGCAAGCGCATGCTTGCCGACGCAATAGCGTTCGCTGTTTATTAGATGGTCCCGGCTCAAATTATTGGCCAACATCACATTTTCGATTCCTGTCCTCACTAGGTGAAATTTGACATTAAAGCCTCGTAGGTCTCTAGTTTCTTGGTAAGTTCGCGTTACGTACAGAGACTGTGATTCTAGTTGCCCATGCTGCACAACTTCGGCAAGTTTCATTGAGATAATAGAAAGGTCAATATCCTTTATTTAGTCCTTCATGTGTGGATAAACACTGCTATGGATAAACACCTAGCAGTCGCAGCTTAATACGCTGGACGAGTACATCTCAGCTTATTGATCACCACTACGTGAGCAATGACTCTGTCTAGTAATAGAACTAGGCAAATGGCCTTTGGTTGTAGCAGTCCAGATTGTTGCCATATCCCACCTTCAGCAAGTCGCAGTATCTCTTGTAGAACCCGATCCGGTCCTCCACCTGCGGGTTCGAGCCCTTCCCACACTCAATCCCGCCGTTGATGATGTTGGTGATGACCCCATAGCCGGGGACCCGCCCCGCCGCGCTGTCCGCGGCGGACGGCTGCCACTGGCCGGTGACAACGGCGTGGCATGAGGGCTTCGGTGACTGTGGCGTCATCCAGAACCAGAGGGCCGTCTTGAATGAGATGACCGGGTCAGTCGCGACCGCGTCCGGGTTGCTCAGGAGGTCATAGTTGATGGCTTTCCCCGCCGGGCCGTAGTTGTAGTTGCTGGGGAAAATCGCGATCAACCAAAATATATCAATATCCGAGAAAATCAATCTTTATTTAATCCGAAGCTATACCGACCAGATTCACGCCCATACAATAATATACGTACAACTAGCGAAAATCATAAGCAGACTTAGTCTAGGTAAATACCGTGACGATGGAATTAGAGAATACTATACATAATGAAATAGGAGGTTGATTTTATTTAACTTACTAAGAGATTTGGATAGGACCACGGCCATAGTATTTCTTGCCAGGAGCACAAGGCCATTGTTGGTTGGGAACGCAGTAGTCTCCAGGATTGCCTTGCTCTTGCAAGAAGCAATATCCCCATGCATATGGACCGTCCGGTGCACTTGCCCATCCACCTATAAAATAATTGGTCAATTATGTTGGAACCATGCATTATTCAATTGGCAAACCCAACTCTTTTTGCCAACGAAATGGTCTTCAATAACGCAAGGCAAACTACCAAGTAATGACTTGAAACTAAAATCATTAAACCTGTGGTTTCGTGCGATGTCTGAGCCAAAAATGCCGCGATCTCTTGCTTCCTCATGTCTGTGTCGCCTGTCGTCCCAAACCCACTGAATGACTTCGCAGCCGTGATAAATGCGTCGTAGGTGTAGAACCCTTTGCCGGGGCAATTCCCGTCATTCCGATGCTTCAGCATCTCGTTGAACAGGTCCTGACTGATCAGGCTGCCAATGTCCTGGGCGGCAGCTCCGAGCGACAAGGCCAGGAGGAGCAACGGTATGAACAATCCGAACCTCATTTTCTGCGAAATCATGTGTTGTGTTTAAGGAAGTTTTGTGTTTGCGGATGGAGTCGGAGGTTTGTGTTGGTGGGTATTTATAGCAAGAGGAGAAGGACTATTTCAACAACAGACTCGGACCGCTTGGAGTAGCTAGCGACGGTCTTCCTCGAATCATCCAAAGTTTGACATTTTGGGTACAATACGCGGAGGCTTGACCGTGCTGTGCACCATTTAACTTTCATTCTGCACCGCTTGTCACGCCGATGGCGAATACTCATTCAATCTTCTATAGAGTATCGCGTACGACTCTTCTTATCAATGTATACATGTGATGTGATGCTTCAGGAGAATCGAACGGCTCACTTACAATTTCCAAAGAGCTCGCCAGAACAAAGTAACGATGCTAGAGCAGATTCGAATTCGAAGGGTTTTACTTTCAGATAGATCTATCTGCGAAGAATCTATATTTCTGATGTAACTTTAGCGCATACTCCATCGGTCCTTTCCATTTGCGAAATAATGGTGGAAATGAATAGAAAAATCCAGATTTATATAGTTCAATTCATGTGATTTTACGTCCACAGAAAAAGTTGAGGCAAGCGGTCCAACCTTTTAGTCATGGTTGAGTCATTTCATTTCTTTGGCTTTGGTGAGCTTGTTGTAATATTAATGAATGCAAAATCACTGAAAAAATAAAACGAGGAACGATAAAGGATGCCAAATATTTATATACGTAGTTCGATCCGAATATCGGTACCTATATTTACAGAGAGAGCCGACAGCAAATAACCACTAATAATCAAAGAATCGGAGTTTGCGAATGCTAACACACTCTAGTGTTTCTCACGTCTACATTAAATCCAAACCCCAAGTTTTTATAAATAAACAATTCATTGAATGTAAAACTCACAGCACAAAATCACCGTGCCAAGAATGTCATGCATTTTGGTCTCCTCTTCGAGCCGCTCTTCCCTTTGTCGAAGGAATGCACATCTGCTTCTTATTTCTTGACAGAGAAGAAGGCCCGATCTGTTTATGCTATCAAATTTGGATCTAATCAGACTCCATAACGGCTCAAACTCTAGACATAATTTTAACAGAGCCCATGTTTCTTTCGATAAGGTTCGAGTCGGGAGGTCGATCCTCCCAATGAACTGACCATACCCCAAACCGACATGAGTGAACAAGTGCAGCATATTAGAGCACTTGAGACAACGATAACTTAATGTGGATCGGACATCAATCGTAAACATTCAACGCGAACGGATCCATTTAGAGTTCCAAAATAATTTCCCCAAAAAAACAAGATTGAATTCGCACGATGAAAGCATTCACAGATGATAAAGATCAAGTCTTGTGTCTCACGGAGTTTAACCCCATGACTTGATTCCATGAATTCCTTCAGTCAAAGAAAAACCCCCCAGTCAATTCAATCCAATTCAAGACCGCGGGGAAGTACCGATCGTGCGGGACTCTTTCTCGGTTTTTTGTCGCCTTGATTGGAGGAGGAAATTGCCAATCGAGTAATGAGTACTACTGATTTAACACGATGCTTTGATTTCTTAGAAGAGACGCTACGGACCGGCGGCCTTATTGGTGTAACTCTTTTGACCCGAATGGCTTAGTTTAGTTAAAGAACCGTCAATCAAAAAATTACCAAAAAAGTCATAAACCTTTTACAATTATGTTAATTTAGTCTTAAATTTTTTTTTTCTAATTCAGTCCTAAACATTTTGTAATTGTGCCAATTCAGTCCATCTGGCTACTTTTGGCCAGCCGGCGTTGACGTGGACGTCGGGCAGCTGACGTGATAATTTTTAATAATTTTTTTTTCTCTTTTTTTTTTTGGCCTATCTTCTTCTCTGGTCGCTGGTCTGACGATCGGCGAGAGGTTGAGGCCGGCGAGGTCCACCTCACCATCCATGGGTGAGGCTGGCCCTCCCTAGCACTGGCGAGGCCTCGCCAGATCTGGGCGACCTCGTCGTCGCCAGGCGAGGTCGAGCCTCGCCATGGCCAAGCGATGGTGAGGTCTCGCCCAAATCTGGCGAGGCCTCGCCGTCGCTGGGCGAGTTCAACCTCGCCCTGGTCATGGCAAGGTCGACCTTGCCCGGCAACGGCAGGGCTGGCCCTCGCCAGTGCCAACGAGGGTCAGCCTCGCCCATGGTCGGCGAGGTGGATCTTGCCGGCCTTAGCCTCTCGCTGGTCGTCGGACCGGCGACCGGGAAAGAAGATAGGCGAAAAAAAAATAAAGAGAAAAAATAATAATAAAAATTCGAAAAATAATTAAAAAAATATTAAAAATTGTCACGTCAGCCAGCCAGCGTCCACGTCAACATCGGCCGGGCAATAGTGACCGGATGGACTGAATTGGCACAATTATAAAAGGTTTAGGACTGAATTGGTAAAAAAAAGGTTTAGGATTAAATTGGCATAATTACAAAAAGTTTAGGATTTTTTTGGTAAGTCTCTCGAGTACCATTCTGTGGGTAGCTGTTAACCTTTTGCCGAACGAATTCATGAAAGGCGTCGAAGCTTCTACCGAACTAATTTATTTCGTTTTTCAACACTCGGATCTCATCTGTGTTGCCTCGTGTTTTCATGCATGGACTTAGTCGACGATTCGAAGATATCTTCTACCGGAGCTGCCTACTACCCACTACCTAAAGTCAATGCCATTAATTAGAGCGAGTTGGCTATAGCCTATACATCGATCCAAAGAAGAAATCATCACCTTATCTTAATAGTGGAAAAGTCAAGGATCACATCGTGCTATAGTCTGTAGATTTGTGTGAGGAAGGTAATCCATAGTATGGATCGGCTTTGGATTAGATTAGATTTATTTATTTTTTTGGTCAAACGTGTGTTGAAAATTGAATTTTTGGGTCTTGTTGGCCCAAATATAACGTTCATAGGTGATGCCATTTCGGGCCACTAGAGTAAGCTCGACGAATGTCATAGGTCTGCATAAGCAATTGATGAACCTATTCGGCCACTTATTAGTTCTTTAGGCCCATGCCAGAATTCAAATCACCTGCAATATTTTTCCTCGCTCCTCTCTTCTATGTACATATGATCGGTATATACAGGGATTGACCCTCCAACCTAGTATTCTCCCCCTCCCTCTCCCCATCCCCCTCCAAATTCTTTTACCAGTAAGGCCATATGCCTGCTAGCCAAGTGCAATTTCACATGGCTATCCTTTAGGTTGAAATCCAATATCTCATCCGGCATTTTGTTCCCATATGCAGTTTCATCCCGTAAATTATGCGGTAAATCTTAATGACTTTCGCAAATTATATACAATGGTCTCCAGACCTTAGAATTTTACATAAGATGGTCCATTTAATTCGATGAGATTTCCCGTTCATTTTCATCCCTAGATCGAGAGGATCAATGCTCCTTACTATATTGACATATAGTCCCTAGCAAGATTTTACTCGAATACTCTTCTCAAATAGCTTGAAAGGTTGATTACTAATGATATCGCCCTCTTAAAAGAGTATATTGACAAATAATTTCGTGTTTGGGCCACCCGCTTGGCTTACACAATTTGGATTTTTATCTTGTTAACGAAGTTAGTGAAGTATTTTACGAAGCCCGAATTTTTTTTATTTATTTACAATTTAAGACTGATTTTCTCAGTCATTTTTGCCGGATGCGTGTCGATTGCGGGGCATGCCATGTGCTGGAGAGGATCGCGAGCCTACCCGCCACGTGGCCAACCCAATTCATATGGCGCACACTTGTCGAGGCCAGGGCACTTGCTCACTCCATGTGGTGGACCCACGCCCGTACACATTGGGCACAAACAAGACTCCGTCCCAATAAATATTTTCTCTTTTTAGGAAAAGTCCAGTAAACCCGCTTTGGATTGACCTTTTTTCAGGTGAACCCATTATTCATAAGTAGCTAAGATCAATAAAAATTAAAATATTAAGTGACATGACATGTTGTGATTACATTTTAACGCAAATTATTATAGGATGAATACCAGAAAAAATTCAAAATCGATATATTTATGAAAAATTTACTTCAAACTAATTATTTAATTACTAAAAATTTCAAACCTATACCCATATAATAAATTTACTCCAAATTAATTTTTTGATAACAAAAAACCTCAAACCGGTATATACTTGTGATAAATTTATCCTCCGTTAGTTTCCATGAAATTGAATTAAAATCACGAAAAATCACAAACTAGTATATCTGTGACAAAAGGAGGATAAAATCTCAACATGTTACCCAACTTAGCAATTTGATAGTCAAATTTAATGAAAATTAACAGAAAGTATATTTATTACAAGCATATCAGTTTGGAATTTTAGGTGGTTAGAAAATTAATTTGAAGTAAATTTATTACGGATGTACCATATTGAGAGTTTTTGTTCTATTAATCATTTACAATAAGACATTTCGTTTAGTGTATCAATCTTGTAAATCCACCTTAATCTACCCACACGATATTTAAAAAAAAAAAGCATTCAGGTGTTGGCCACGAATGTATTCAAAAGTGGGTTGTTGAAGAATCACTCAAAAACTTTTATTAAGTCAAGCAAACTTATTGATTGCATTGCCACGTCTGTCCTCAATTTGAAGGACTGAGAATCCCAACTAAACCTCTCATTCAATTCGCAATTGATTGATTTGGAGCCTATAAGAAAGGGCAATTGCATTCCATAAACGTGGTTCGAAACAAAACCTCCAATTAGGGAGGAAGAGCAATCATTTGACCCAAGAAAATCACATGAAGGCACCAAACATTAATGGTCTTTGGTCCCAACCCCACCTTTCAACGAGTGGGTCAAGTGCAAAACTAGTGAAGGAAAACGCAATGCCATCGCCAGCCTCTCAAGCTCGTGCATGCTTTCTCATGTTGCTGTCTTTGGGTGGTGGACGAGAAAGCGATTGGGGGGTCATTATCGGTGTTAGTTGTCTCTTTAATTATGGCCCCCAACCTTTGTGGAGAGAAGAAGAGCACACATGCACTGTCTTTGATATGCCTCGCGTTTCTTCACAAAGCAATGCAGTGTTATGATTAGTAGATCCGGTGACAGTTAACTGAGTTGAGTAATTGCGAAACGGGTATCCCCGATTACCCCGATTACCTCTTGCTAAAGTGTCCGGTGTTACTATAGCCGGGCCATGAACTAATCGACATGGTTAAGTGGAGAGAAATTACTGTGTATACCGAGTGCATGTACCACCAAACATAATGGTTTAATCTGTTAAGATGCAATAACTTAGCTTGAACTCACCATAGTGAGTTCGTGTGCACGACAATTTTTCATAAATGACACATCTCTATGAACAATTTGACGTGAGATATAAAAAAGAAAAACCTAATAAGAAAGATCATAACGATCCCGTCTTGCGATTCCATTCCGTAAGTATAAAAACCTATACCTAAGCACACCACAGACCATATTTTGTCTCTCAAGCCAACACCATTTTGAAAGAATTAGACTCCTTAAAAGAAATGTCCTCCCACCAGCATCAACAAGACCAAAACCATGTCCAAAAACTACCAAACGGCCTAAATATCAAAGACGTCTCAGGATCGGTGGTGGTGATCATGGTGCCTCTCCCGGCACAAGTCCACCTCAACCAGCTCCTTGAGCTCGCCCACCTCGTCGCCTCCTACGGCATCCCCGTCCACTACGTCAGCTCCCCCTCCCACAACCACCAGGCCAAGCTCCGCTTCCATGTCCCGGCCTCATCCGCACCCAGCGACATCCGCTTCCACGGCTTCCCGACCCTGCCCTTCCTCTCCCCTCCTCCGAACCCAAAATCCCCCCCACAAGTTCCCATCCCACCTCCTGCTGGCGTTTGATGCCGCTTTGTCGCTCCGCGGCCCCATTGCCTCCCTTGTCCGCTCCCTCTCCTTGGGGTTGAGGAGGGTCATTGTGGTGCACGACTCGATGATGGCGTCTGTGGTCCAGGATGCCACCTCAGTCCCCAATGCGGAGAACTACATCTTCCGCTCGGTTTCTGCGTTCGCGCTCTTTTGGTACACGTTGGAGGCCACAGGGTAGGCGCTCCCACAGGAGGAGGATGTCGACATAGCGGAGCTCATCTCGTCCAAGGGCCATCTTGAACAAGATGACCGGGTTAGTCACGACCGCATCCGGGTTGCTCAGGAGGTCGTAGTTGATGGCTTTCCCCGCCGGGCCATAGATGTAGTTGCTGGGGAAAATCTTGATCAACCAAAGCATCAAAATCCAAGAAAACCAATCTTTCTTAAATCCGAACCTATACTGACCAGATTCGCGCCCACACAGTAATATATAACTAGCGAAAATCATAAGCAGACTCCGTTTAGGTAGGTACTGTGACGATGAATTTAGAGAATACTATACATATTGAAATCAAAGGTTGATTTTATTTATCTTACTAAGAGATTTGGATAGGAGCACGTCCATTAGTATTTCTTGCCAGGAGCACAAGGCCATTGTTGGTTGGCAACGCAATAGTCTCCAGGATTGCCTTGCTCTTGCAAGAAGCAATATCCCCATTCATATGGACCGTCCGGTGCACTTGCCCATCCACCTATAAAATACTCGGTAAAAAATATGTTGGAACCATGCATTATACAATGGAGAACCCCATCTGTGTTTGCCAACGAAATAGTCTTCAATAATGCAAGGCAACTACCAAGTAATGACTCGAAACTAAAGTCATCAAACCTGTGGTTTCGTAAGATGTCTGAACCAAAAATGCTGCAATCTCTCACTTCCTCATGTCCGTGTCGCCCATCGTCCCGAACCCGCTGAATGACTTTGCGGCCGTTATAAATGCGTTGTAGGTGTACAACCCTTTGGCGGGGCAATTCCCGTCGTTCCGATGCTTTAGCATCTTGTTGAACAGGTCCTGACTGATCAAGCTGCCGATGTCCCGGCCGCCGCCAGAGGGAGTCGGCGTCGGCGTGGGAGTCAGCAAGCCACTAGTAGTACACTGGATCTGGAAGCCATCACCGCAATAGGCAGGACCCGCTGCCACAAAGCCGAACTTGCTGCAGCACAGTCCCCCGGCACACTTAGCCCTGTCGGCTTGGCTCCTGCACGACTAGGCAGTGGCTCCGGGCACCGAGGCCAGGAGGAGCAATGGTATTAATGACCCTAACCTCATTTTCTGCAAAATCATGTGTTGTGTTTAAGGTAGTTTGTGTTTGTGGATGGAGTCGAAGGTTTGTGTTGGTGGCTATTTATAGGAAGAGTGTCACACCCCGATGTTGACGAAATTCAAATGGGCATAAGCTTAAATGTTACAAACAATAGGGAATTACAAAGAAAAAAAAATCCCCATAACAAAGTTGGAATCGATCGGCTCAAATCAATAGATTGGGAAAAGAGAGGGAAAATCACATAAAATTCCAAATGCTGCGATTGAGGTTCTAAATAGATCGAGCAATCACTATGCGCTAATATATAAAAGTCATACCAGAATTTCCAAGGAGCCAAACTCAAGATATCAAATACATATAGAATTACATAACAATTATTTCATTTCAACACGACTTTATACAATTAAAAAAAACTACTGTTTAAACCACCATATCAAATCAACCATCAATGGTCAAGTTCATTTATTAATCTCTATTAAAAACCACGTCAATAGTCCATTCCATTGACCAATCTCAAATCAATCAATGGTCTTGTGATAAAAAATCATATCACATCACATTGTGTTTGAATCGATTGATCAATTTATTGTCAATATCTAACCATGATTACGGTTGGGACTACCAAAATATCCTTGGCAAGAGTCTCAAAATTAATTCCGGTCAAGAAAAATTTAACGACTCGGTAATCATACCCCCAAACTCCTAAATGGGTTCCGAACGGATGGGTTTATCAATTGATATTAGCACAAAATCAATCCTCCCGATACCGAAACCCAAACAATCAATCACATAAACCAAGCAATTAACTTTCTCGTAACATGGCTCATCCGTAATACATTTCTCAAACCAGCCTATGTGATACACATATGATAGTTACATTTCAAAAATGATTCCCAAATCATTTTCAAAAAAAGTAGTAAATGCTCAATCTATACTTTTATGCAACAAATATGTTCTTTCCACAGTTCATTATATATCGAGTTTCTTTCAATTTCAAGACATGATTTGGAAATTTATAAAAGAGATAGCCCATTTTCAACACCGGGAAACAACGATGCTCACTCGGATCGATCTTGTAATCACCTAAAAATCCCCAAACCAACAAAATACTCGATAACTACACAACGCTTTGGGAAAAGAGAGGGATAAGTAACGCTTCTCCAAAACGATTATCCAAACCGTCAGCTTAAGCGAAACTTGATCGCATCATATCTCTTCTAAATAGATCGAGTTTAATCACTATGCATTCCATTCGGTACTGAATAACTATCCCAAAATCAAAATATCCAAAATTTCAAGAGTCAAACTCAAGATATCAAATACATATAGAATTACAGAAGAGTTATTTCATTTCAACATGACTTTATACAATTAAAAAATACTAGTTTAAACCACCATATCAAATCAACCATCAATGGTCAAGTTCATTAATTAATCTCTATTAAAAACCACGTCAATAGTCCATTTCATTGATCAATCTCAAATCACACATCAATAGTCTATTCTATTAATAAATCTCATATCACATCACATGTCGATGGTTCATTCGATCGACCAATTTATTGCTCAATATCTAACCATGGTCACGACACAAAGCATTGTGACAAAACTACCAAGCTTTCCTCCTTGGCAAGGTCTCCACCTACAAAGCCGGTGGCTTGGTCCAGAAAAATATCCTGACTCGGTATGCATACCCCCAAACTCCTCAATGGGTTCACAGTGATATTGAGCACAAAACTGACGTCCTCTGATACCAGAAATCCAATCCAAACAATCAATCGCATAAACCAAGCAATTAACTTTCTCGTAACATGGCTCATCTGTTAGAAATACATTTCGTAGAGCATTTCTTGAATCATTTTCGAACTCATTTCATGAACTAGCTCGTAATGTGATACACATATGTATCATTTCCAAAACAATTCCCAAATCATTTTCAAATACTAGAAAGTAGTAAATGCTCAATCTATACTTTTATGCAACAAATATGTTCTTTCACAATTCATTATATATCGAGTTTCTTTCACTTTCAAGACATGAGTTTGGAAATTTATAAAAGAGATAGCATTACTCACATGGAATCCCTAAAAATCAAACAACGACGCTCACTCGGACCGACGATCTCGTAATCCTATCAATTAAACGAGAATTGACGTCAAAACCAAGTAAAATACTATGATAACTACGAAATGGCTAAACAACGCTTAAACGCTAACATGACAACTCAAAAGCGCCCACAAATCACTTCTCCAAAACGATTATCCAAACCGTCCGCAACGCGGAGCTTAAACGCGAAACTTGATCGCATCATAAATTCCTCTACCAAATCCCATTTCAAGCGAGCTTATAGTCAATAGAAATTCCATTCAGAGCACTACAAGAATCCCAACTTGGCCATCCCAAAATTGAGCTGAAAATTTTTGACATGAAAAATCGACCTAAAAGCCTCTAGTCGTAATATTAAAAAAACGTAGTAATAGAATTGTTCACCTTATACTAAATATAATTTAGGTGCCAACTTCAAAAATTCATATTGGGCAAACCGTAAGTTCAAATCAAGATCTATAAAATCCCACGGCCCTGCAACACCCTAAACTATCAATTCTATATATATTCATAGCTCAACGACTTAAAAATTGGACTTCGCCGCACAAATATCACATAACTCTGAAATATGAGCCATGACCCGAAAAATACTCTGATTGAACGAACAAGAGACGCGAGCACTTATCGGATGTTGCATTATGAAGTTAAATCGGCTTGGCGAGACCCCTCTGGCACCAAACCCTCTCTCTCTTCTTTCTTCTTCTTCTTCTTTCCCCTTTTTCTCTTTCTTCCTCTATTTCTTACCAAGGGAGCTCTCGGTCTCCCTCTGTCGACTGAGTCAACACTTTCTTTTTTCTTTTTTTTGACTGGGTCAAAACCCATATATTACAAAGAGAGGACTATTTCAACAGACTCGACCGATAGGAGTAGCAAGTGACTGTCTTCCTCGAATCATCCAATGTTGACATTTTGTGTGCATACGCGGAGGCTTGACCATGCTGTGCACCATTTAACTTTCATTCTACACCGCTCGTCGCGCCGGTGGCGAATATTGGTTCAATCTTCTTGGGAGGATCGCATACGACACTTCTTGTCAATGTATATATGTGATGTGATACTTCAAGAGAATCGAACTGCTTACTTACAATTTCCAAATAGCTCGCCGAAACAAAGTAACAATGCTAGAGCTGATTCGAATTCGAAGGGTTTTAGATAGATTTATCTTTGAAGAATCTATATTTGTGATGTAACTTTGGCATATACTCCATCAGTCCTTTCGATTTGCGAAATAATGGTGGAAACGAATAGGAAAATCCAGATTTATGTAGTTCAATTTATGTGATTTTATGTCCACAGAAAAAGTTGAGGCAAAACCTTTTAGTCGTGGTTGAGTCATTTCATTTCTTTGGCTTTAGTGAGCTTGTTGTACTATTAATAAATGCTAAATCACTGAAAAAATACAACGAGAAATGATAAGGGACGTCAAATATTTACGTGGTTCGATCCGAGTATTGGTACCTATATTTACGGGAAGAGCCGACAACAAATAACCACTAATAGTCGGAGAATCGAAGTTTGCGAATGCTAACACGCTCTAGTGTTTCTCACATCTACATTAAATCCAAACCCCAAGTGTTTATAAATAAACAATTCATTGAATGTAAAACTCACAGCACAAAATCACTATGCCAGGAATGTCATGCATTTTGGTCTCCTTTTCGAGCTGCTCTTCCCTTTGTCAAAGGAATGCACGTCTACTTCTTATTTCTTGATAGAGAAGAAGGCCCCATATATTGTTCATTCTTAAATGATCGCTTCAACTTCTGAACACCTAAAATCAAAATAAACAACACACATAATTAATACTTAACAAAGTATATTTGTCCAACTGAGTTGCGCTTGTAAGGTGAGCAAGGTGAGCGTCAAGGCGAGTGAACAGAGGTAAGCAGCAAGAGGAGTGAAGCAAGCAAAGAGAGGTAAGTGGCAAGGCGAGTGAACATAGGCGAGCCAAGTGAGGCAACAAGGCAAGGCGTGCGAGCGAGCCAAGTGAGGCGAGATGGCGAGGCGTGCGAGCGTGACAGAGACGAGCAAAGAGGGTTTCTATTTTTTTGGTCAAAGTAGAGCTGGATTTCTTTATACTTTATATTTACACGGCAAACTGAACTGCATAAGAAAGAAGAGAATAGATGAGGAGACGCCAGGGTTTACAGTAGATAAAAGCATACAAAGTATAATATATATTATATAAATACATATTATATATATAGCGTTGGTCCACTGGACCAATCCTAAACTCTCGGGACCGAAGACCAACCCACACAGTGCAGGGTCCAGGGATTCAAGGACCAAAGACCAACCTAGACCCCCTAGGAACCGAACCAACCCACACAGGGCAGGGTCCAAGGATTCAAGGACCAAAGACCAACCCAGACCCCTTAGGAACCAAACCAAGACCAACAAGGTTGGGCCGGTCTAGGGCCGATCCATGGTCAACCTTGGACCGATGCTCACCCCTACATACATTGGTCCAAAGAAGAAATCATCACCTTATCTTAATAGCGGAAACGTCAAGGATTACATCGTGCTATAGTCTGTAGATTTGTGTGAGGGAGGTAATCCATAGTATGGATAGGCTTTAGATTAGATTAGAATAGATTTACTTAATTTTTTGGTCAAATTTGTATTGAAAATTGAATTTTGGGTCTTGTTGGCCCAAAGATAAAGTTCATAGATGATATGCTATTTCGGTCCACCATAGTAAGCTCGACAAATGTTATATAGGTCTGCTGCACGGGCAATTGATGAACCCATTCGGCTGCTTATTAGATCTTTTAGGCCCATGTCAGATTTCAAATCGCCTTTCATTTTCAAAGTGCAAATTTTGGGGTCGGATTCAAAGTGCAATTTCACATGGCCGTTCTTCCGGGTGAAATCGAATATCTCACCCCGCATTTTCTGTTCCCATGTGCAGTTTCGTCCCATAAACTATGTGGTACAAAACCTTAACGACTTTCATAAATTACATAAGGATAATGCCGCAAAAATCCCAAACTAATATACCCATAACAAAATTAACCCAAATTAATTTTTTTGACAATCAAAAACTCCAAACCGGTACACTTGTGACAATTTTAACTTCCTTTAATTTTCATTAAATTTTATCATTAATTTTTTTAGTTGAATTACAAGTGACAGTTGACAGATATACCAATTTAGGGTTTTACCCTCCGTTTATCACAAGTTTACTGATTTGTAATTTTTCGTGATATTAATCCAAATTTGCCGGTTGTCATAAATGTACCAATTTAGGGTTTTTAATAAATTTATCACATGAGTACCGGTTTGGAGTTTTTCGTGATATTAATTCAATTATATACGATGTCTCTAGATATTAGAACTTTACGCAAGATGGTTGATTTAATTCAGTGAAATTTCCCGCTCATTTTCATCCCTAGATCAAGAGGATTAATGTCTCTTACTATACTGACCTAGTCCCTATTCTTGAGTACCCTTCTCAAGAGCTTGGAAGGTCGATTATTAATGATGCAATCCCTTTAAAAGAACATATCGACAATTAATTTCATGTTTGGACCACTCGCTCGAGCTCATACGCAACTCGAATTTTTATCTACGTTAAAGAAGTTAGTGAAGCACTTCACGAATTTTTATTTACGATTCAAGATGGATTTTCTCGGTCATTTACCCTTCTCAAGAAACGACATGTGCCGTGAACGGAGTGGGGATCGCAAGCCTAAGCGCCATGGGGCTAACCCAAATTTGCATGGCGCACCCGTGCCGAGGCCTAGGCACTACTACTCCACTCCATGTGGTGGACCTGGACCATATCCGTACGATTGGGCATAAGGCTCCAATACGTTTTTTGTGGAAAGACCAATATTACTGAAATGCTAAATTTGACCCGAGCTTACCTATATAGGTAGAGGAGAGTTTCTTCATGTCAATGTCCTACCCATTTCTTCTTTGGCCATCAATATACTTCATGCAATTCTCATGCAATCTGCAGGGGTATTCCCGGAAGAGTTTATCCTTTCAGCAAAGGTGCTTGCCGAAATTTATGCCACTTTTGTTGCGCCGGAAGCAGTATATATGATCTAGAACGGCTGCCCACTGCACAGGAACCGAAAGAGAAGTCAAAACCATTTACTTGTTTAGAGATCTTATCACTGTTTTCTCAATTTTTTTGCCCATATATAATGAGTTTTTCTTGGAGGTATAGTGGCATTAATTTTTTTTATCACGAGATGCGACGGCATAGAAGTGGCAGTTTCATTTGTTTGTCAAGTTGTGCTTATCAAGATCAAACTCTCTTAGAATTTATGCTTTGTTATTCTGGTGGAAGTCTCAAGAATTATTTAACAATCTTACCCAGATTTTAAAGTTCACATCCAAACTTTTATGCCATGTCGTGCCTGATTTCCCATGGTATACTGCTTGGACGAATGTTGAAACCAGAATCCTTTACCATGTATGCGATCGCCTTAATTCAATTGGTGAAATTTATGCAGTAGGAGTTGCTTGTACCAATATATGAGCTGAAGAAGACTGAACTTTGTAGCGACTGTTAGATAAATGGAGCACGCAAGGCAGATCTTTCTCTCCTCTTACTGTCATTGTTGAGAATGAAGGAGGGATATCAGTTTGTTGCTTCTCGAAGAATGGGTAAAAAAACTTTTCGCAATCAATTTTGTTGAGCTTCTCAAGAATGCCATCACCATGGAATCGCTATTGACTGGTTCAGGTGGAGATTCTGTGTAGCTGCTAATTGCCATTTGCGCTGCACTTGAAGTCCTCCGAAGTGTTTCTACTCTGCACTCGACTTTTGGTCCGCCGCAGGGTTGGCTTCAGGGTCCGCCTACATCGTTATGAGCGGACCCGTTTAACTCGCAACTTGCTTCGCAGGGACTTCCCTCAAGTGTTGACCAAGAAGTCGTTCTGTAGATCTTTATCAATCCATTGGCTTCAATTTAATCTGGTTTTCAACAAGAAAAACGAGAAGGAGAATCCTCGTGATAGAAGTAGCTTTTGCGTGACACCCCCCTCCCATATGATCTAAAGTTTGTATCCCTAGGATTTCATGTGATGTTCGCGAATGCTCGTAGAGGTGGATTGTCAATCCGCTAAAGCGCCTGCGCGAGAGCTGCATTCATTAGCCGGCAAGCATGCTTGCCAACGCAATAGCGTTTGCTGTTTATTAGATGGTCCCGGCTCAATTAGTTTAAAGCCTTATACGTCTCTAGTTTCCTGGTAAGTTCGCGGTACGCACAGAGAGTGTGATTCTAGTTGCCCATGCTGCCAACTTCTGCAAGTTTCATTGAGATAATAGATCGGTCAATATCCTTTATTTAGTCCTTCATGTGTGGATAAACACCTAGCAGTCGTAGCTCAATACGCAGGACGAGTACATTTCAGCTTATTGATCATCACTACGTGAGCAATGACTTCGATCTAGTGATAAAACTAGGCAAATGGCCTTTGGTTGTAGCAGTCCAGATTGTTGCCATATCCCACCTTCAGCAAGTCACAGTATCTCTTGTAGAACCCGATCCGGTCCTCCACCTGCGGGTTCGAGCCCTTCCCACACTCGATCCCGCCGTTGATGATGTTGGTGATGACACCATAGCCAGGGACCCGCCCCGCCGCACTGTCCGCGGCGGACGGCTGCCACTGCCCAGTGACGACGGCGTGGCACGAGGGCTTCGGTGACTGTGGCGTCATCCAGAACCAGAGGGCCGTCTTGAACGAGATGACCGGGTCGGTCGCAACCGCATCCGGGTTGCTCAGGAGGTCGTAGTTGATGGCTTTCCCCGCCGGGCCGTAGTTGTAGTTGCTGCGGAAAATCGTCATCAACCAAAACATATCAATATCCGAGGAAATCGATCTTTCTTTAATGCGACCCTATGCCGGGCCAGATTCGTGCCCATACAATAATATACAACTAGCGAAAATCATAAGCAGACTTAGTCTAGGTGAATACCGTGACGATGGAATTAGAAAATACTATACATAATGACATAGGAAGTTGATTTTATTTAACTTACTAAGAGATTTGGATAGGACCACGGCCATAGTATTTCTTGCCAGGAGCACAAGGCCATTGTTGGTTGGGAACGCAGTAGTCTCCAGGATTGCCTTGCTCTTGCAAGAAGCAATATCCCCATGCATATGGACCGTCCGGTGCACTTGCCCATCCACCTATAAAATAATTGGTCAATTATGTTGGAACCATGCATTATTCGATTGGAAAGCCCATCTCTTTTTGCCAACGAAATGGTCTTCAACAACGCAAGGCAAACTACCAAGTAATGACTTGAAACTAAAATCATTAAACCTGTGGTTTCGTGCGATGTCTGAGCCAAAAATGCCGCGATCTCTCGCTTCCTCATGTCCGTGTCGCCTGTCGTCCCAAACCCACTGAACGACTTCGCAGCCGTGATAAATGCGTCGTAGGTGTAGAACCCTTTGCCGGGGCAATTCCCATCATTCCGATGCTTCAGCATCTCGTTGAACAGGTCCCGACTGATCAAGCTGCCGATGTCCTGGGCGGCGGCTCCGAGTGCCAAGGCCAGGAGGAGCAACGGTATGAACAATCCGAACCTCATTTTCTGCGAAATCATGTGTTGTGTTTAAGGTAGTTTTGTGTTTGTGGATGGAGTCGGAGGTTTGTGTTGGTGGGTATTTAAAGGAAGAGAGAAGGACGATTTCAACAGACTCGACCGCTCGAAGTAGCTAGTGACGGTCTTCCTCGAATCATCCAAAGTTTGGCATTTTGTGTGCGTACGCGGAGGCTTGACCATGCTGTGCATCATTTAACTTTCATTCTGCACCGCTTTTCACGCCGATGGCGACTCGTTCAATCTTCTATAGTGTATCGTGTACAACTTTTCTTATCAATGTATACACGTGACGTGATACTTAAGGAGAATCGAACGGCTTACTTACAATTTCCAAATAGCTCGCCGGAACAAACTAACGTTGCAAGAGCCGCTTCGAATTCGAAGGGTTTTAGATAGATCTATCTGTGAAGAATCTGCATTTCTACCATAACTTTGACGTATACTCCATCGGTCCGTTCCATTTGCGAAATAATAGTGGAAAAGAATAGAAAAATTCAGATTTATATAGTTCGATTAATGTGATTTACGTTCACAGAAAAGATCGAGGCCTGAGGGTCAAAACTTTTTAGTCATGGTCCGAGTCATCTCATTTCTTTGGCTTTGGTGAGCTTGTTGTGATATTAACGAGCGCGGAAGCTAATCGGGATCCTGAAATTTATGTCAGTGAGAAATCACTGAAGAAATAAAATGAGGAACGATAAGGACACCAAATATTTATGTAGTTTGGTTCAAGTATTGATACCTACATATACGGGGAGAGTAGGAGCAAATAATTAACTAAAAATCGGAGGATTAAAATTTGCAAATGCTAACACACTTGAGTGTTTCTCACCCCTACATTAAACCCAAACCCCAAACACAAAATCACCGTGCCAAGAACGTGGTGCATTTCGGTCTTCTCTTCGAGCCGCTCTTCCTTTTGTCGAAGGATTGCACGTCTGCTTCTAATTTCTTGATAGAGAAGAAGCGCCCCATCTATTTATGCCGTCAAACTTGGATCTAGTCGGATTCTCAGAACGGCTCAAACTCGAGACATAATTTTAACAGAGCCCTTGTTTCTTTCGGGTGAGGTTCGAGTCGGGAGAGCGATCCTCCCGATGAGCACACTTGCACCCCAAACCGACACGGGTGAACATGTGGAGCATATCATAGTGCTTGAGACAACGATAACTTAATGGTGGATCGGACATCAATCATAAACATTCGACGCGAACGGATCCATTTACGGTTCCAAAAATAATTTCCCGAGAAAAAAAAGATCGAACTCGCACAACGAAAGCGTTCACAGATGATAAAGATCGAGCCGCAAGTCTCGCGGAGTTTAACCCCATGACTTGATTCCATGAATTCCTTCAGTCAAAGAAAAACCCCCCAGTCAATTCAATCCAATTCAAGACCACGAGGAAGTACCGATCGTGCGGGACTCTTTCTCGGTTTTTTGTCGCCTTGATTGGAGGAGGAAATTGCCAATCGAGTAATGAGTACTACTGATTTAACACGATGCTTTGATTTCTTAGAAGGGACGCTACGGACCGGCGGCCTTATTGATGTAACTCTTTTGACCCGAATGGCTTAGTTCAGTTAAATTACGATCAAGTCTCTCGAGTACTAGTCTGTGGACAGCTGTTAAATCTTCTGCCGAACGAATTCATGAAGGCCGTCGAAGCTCCTACCGAACTAATTTATCCCGTTTTTCAACACTTGGATCTCATATGTGTTGCATCGTGTTTTCACATATGGACTTAGTCGACAATTCGAAGATATCTTAGATCGGAGCCGGTTACCATCGACTACCTAAAGTCAATGTCACTGATTATAGCGAGTTGGCTATAGTCTATACATCGGTCCAAAGAAGAAATCATCACCTTATCTTAATAGTGGAAAAGTCAAGGATCACATCGTTCTGTAGATTTGTGTGAGGAAGGCAATCCATAGTATGGATCGGCTTTGGATTAGATTAGATTTATGTATTTTTTTGGTCGAACGTGTGTTGAAAATTGAATTTTGGGTCTTGTTGGCCCAAATATAAAGTTCATAGTTGATGCTATTTCGGCCCACTAGAGTAAGCTCGACGAATGTCATGGTTCTGCATAAGCAATTGATGAGCCTATTCGGCCACTTATTAGTTCTTTAGGCCCATGTCAGAATTCAAATCACCTGCAATTTTTTTCCTCGCTTCTATCTTCTATGTACATACGATGGGTATATATGGGGATGGACCCTCCGACCTAGTACTCTCCCCGCTTCCCCCCCCCTTCCCTTCCCTTTACCCCAAATCCCTTGACCGTGCCACTTGCCTATTGGCCAAGTGCAATTTCACATGGTTGTCCTTCTTGTTGAAACCCAATATCTCATACGGCATTTTGTTTTCATATGCAGTTTCGTCCCGTAAATTATACAATAAATCTTATTGACTTTCGCAAATTATATACAATGGTCTCTAGATCTTAGAATTTTACGCAAGATGGTCAATTTAATTCGATGAAATTTCCCGTTCATTTTCATTCCTAGATTGGGAGGATCAATGCTCCTTACTGTACTGACATATAGTCCCTAACAAGATTCTACTCGAATACTCTTCTCAATAGCAAGGTTGATTATTAATGATATCGATCTCTTAAAAGAACATATTGACAAATAATTTCGTGGTTGGGCCACCCGCTCGGCTTATACAACTTGGATTTTTGTCTTGTTAACGAAGTTCGTGAAGTATTTTACGAAGCCCGAATTTTTTTTATTTATTTGCAATTTAAGGTGGATTTTCTCAGTCATTTTTGCCGGATGCGTTTCGATTGCGGGACATGCCATGTGCAGGAGAGGATCGCGAGCCCACCCGCCACGTGGCCAACCCAATTCATATGGCGCACACTTGTCGAGGCCCGGGAACTTCTCACTACATGTGGTGGACCACACCCGTACACTTGTGGCACAAGAATACGGCGCAATAAATATTTTTTCTTTTTAGGAAAAGTCCAGTAAACCCTCTTTAGATTCACCTTTTTTCAGGTGAACCCATTATTCATAAGTAGCTAAGATCAATAAAAATAAAAATATTAAGTGGCGTGACATGTTGCGATTGCATTTTAACGCATTTCATTATAGGATTGATATCATGAAAAACTCTAAACTGATATATTTGTAATAAATTTACCACAAACTAATTATTTAATCACTAAAAACTCCAAATCAAGACACATATAATAAATTTACTCCAAATTAATTTTTGACAATAAAAACCTCAAACCGTATACTTGTGATAAATTTATCATCCGTTAGTTTTTATTAAATTAGACTAAAACCACGAACAATCACAAACTAGATATATGTGACAAAATGAGGGTAAAAAAGAAAAATAAAAAAAATTAAAATGTCCATTAACTGTAACATATTATCCTACTTTGAGCAATTTGACAGTAAAATTTAACAGAAATTAATGAAAAGTATATTTATCATAAATGTAAAATCACAAACTAGTTTTAGATTTTAGGTGATCAAAAATTAATTTAGAATAAATTTATTAACGGATGTCATAAATGTATTAATTTGGAGTTTTATGTGATCAAAAAATTAATTTGAAATAAATTTATTATAAATATATCATATTAAGAGTTTTCATGATATTAATCATTTACAATAAGACATTTCGTTTAGCGTATCAATCTTGTAAATCCACCTTATTCTACCCCAAGATATTTAAAATAAAATAAAAAATTCAGGTGTTACCCACGAATATATTCAAAACTGGGTTGTTGAAGTATCACTCAAAAACTTTTATTAAGTCAAGCAAACTTAATGATTGCTTGCCACATGTCTGTCCTCAATTTGAAGGACTGAGAATCCCAACGAAACCTCTCATTCAATTCGCAATTGATTGATTTGGAGCCTATAAGAAAGGGCAATTGCATTCCTTAAACGTGCTTCGAAACAAAACCTCCAATTAGGGAGGAAGAGCAATCATTTGACCCAAGAAAATCACATGAAGGCACCAAACATTAATGGTCTTTGGTCCCAACCCCACCTTTCAACGAGTAGGTCAAGTGCAAAACTAGTGAAGGAAAACGCAATTCCATCGCCAACCTCTCAAGCTCGTGCATGCTATCTCATGTTGATGTCTTTGGGTGGTGGACGAGAAAGCGATTGGGGGGTCATCATCGGTGTTAGTTGTCTCTTTAATTATGGCCCCCAATCTTTGTGGAGAGAAGAAGAGCACACATGCACTGTCTTTAACATGCCTCGAGTTTCTACACAAGGCAATGCAATGTTATGATTAGTAGATCCGGTGAGAGTTAACCAAGTTGAGTAATCGCGAAATGGGTATCCTCGACTACCTCTTGCTAAATTGTCTGGCGTTACTATTGCCGGGCCATGAACTAATCGATATGGTTAAGTGGGGAGAAATTATTGTATATACCGAGTGCATGTACCATCAAACATAATGGTTTAATCTGGCAAGATGCAATAACTTAGCTTGAACTCACCATAGTGAGTTCGTGTGCACAACAATTTTTCTTGCATTACATGGTTACTGTAATTGCATTGCGCTCTCCAACGACACTCACCAGATTGAAGGGTCCCATTCCCACGTTGACCACAGTTTTCTGTTGGGAACCTCTTCCAAGCGCCACGTTATCGTTATGATCTTCCAGAAAGACGCGAAATAGAAAGCTGGGAGTCACAGGAGCCACGCTAAAGAAAGCCCAGAGTCACAGGAGGAACGCTCATTGCTCTCTCTGTCTCTCTCTCTCTCTCTCTCTCTCTCTCTCTCTTTTCAAGAACTTGTCCTTTGATATTTTCTTCTGATAGTTGATCACAAAGCTTTGAAATTTGTTTGCGGTGAGAAAAAAAGAACAAAAAATAATCAAAGAAAGGGTCAAAATGATTTGGCGCAAGAATGTGGCTTCACCGGTCCTTATTTCTTGATTATGTTCCCAGTTTCGGATAAAATGAGGGAAGAACAACAAGATTTTGTGTGGGGCTTGCTTGGATTGAGGAAATTGTTGAAGGGTCGACCCCCATTTGCTCAATCAAGTGGCGGAGCTTTCTTTTCTTTTTTCTCATCTTCTGTTTTCATTTACAGTCTGGAGCTTTCTTGCATTATTGAGCTCCATAAAAACAGTTGATTTTGGCTAATTACTCAAACTTCATTTTCTATCGGACAGACCAAAACATTAATGAGTGGCAAGTTTCTGTCTATATTAGGCAATGTCACTCTGATATGTCAATTTTAGAGAGCATGATATGAGTCCAGTTTAGTTTATATTGTAATGTAATTCTCTCTGACTCACAGACACAGTCTGCCTTTTGTGGTTCTTACTTGCTGAACCTGCAACTCCTTTGTACCTCTAGTTATGGCAGTTGCTCAATTCACCAATGCACCTTGCTGGGGTGTGGCCGGTAAGGAAAGGGAAAGAAGGCCATTTGTGAATTTGGGCCACGAATTGCCCTTAAACAGATCGGAAGTCGCTCAAACTGGTGGCCATTCCTTGGTGAACAAGAGGAGAGTATCGACCTTCGGTGGTGTTTGTAGGCGTTGCCGGTCAATCAGTGATCAGCAAGCATTGGATTTTGAATTGCATACGGATCCTTATCTTGAAGATATCTCGGCGTCAACCAATGGAAGTGCACTGCATGAGTAAGGCTTAGTAGCTATAAATTATTATCTTTCTTTTGATCACTACATGCAATTGTTCCCTCTTTTCATTAGTTTCCGCACCCAACACTTTGTTGCCAAAGCACTTCCTGCAATGTGCTAATTCTGTTTCATGATATTTGGACACGTATCAATGATTACTTGCTTTGGTTATGGTAATACTACTTGCTCTGGTCTCTAATGTGACCTTGACATGACAAAGTCCTCCCTTTTTCGTCTGGCCATGAAGGGTGTTCCCATTCAAAAAGCCAAATTTGAAATTATTGGGTAGATTCGACCGTATTTTAGGTTGCGATGGGGTAGATTTCAGAAACACAAAGTCATGTCAACTTAATACGAGTAAAAGAAAGTCGTGTCCGAATTCACTGTATTTGGTGAGCACCTGACCCTGTATTTGCTTTGGGTGTCATTTTTGGAGAAATAGGTGCCGCCATATGATTTTTTATCACCTGATTTTTTCATATGACTGGTTTTCCACTCACTGTGTCATCAATTCCTGCAGTGAGTCGACACAGCATTCAAAAGACTCCCAAAATCTCCAGACTGAGCTGATAATGCTCTCTTTACCTGCAATTGCTGGACAAGCGATTGAGCCTTTAGCACAATTGATGGAAACAGCTTACATCGGTAGACTTGGTACATCCTTGCTCTTACTTGGATGGTTTTGTCTGTTAAGCTAAGCATAGTTTCATGTTAGTGCCTGGCACTCTTCAAATATGTGCCTCCTGGGAGTCTTACCAGCAGGATAGATATTATTGGTCATAGAAAGTTGGGACACTGTACTTAATAGCTACATCTTCAAAACTTATAGAGTTACTAGTCCTTGTGCTTTATATTAAACATCAGAGCTGCTTCCTGCTTGTACATTTTGTCAAATCAGTTTCATAATATTATCCTTTCTTCTCTCAGTTTTCTCTTCACTTTGAATTGAACTTGCATCAATAAATTTTCCAAGCAAAGAGTTTAACCTGATATTACTTGCTTAAAATGTCACTCGTGTTCTGATGAAAAGGACCTCTGGAGTTAGCATCAGCGGGCATTTCGATGTCGATCTTCAACATCTTGTCTAAGGTCTTTAATATTCCTCTCCTAAGTGTTGCAACTTCATTTGTGGCTGAAGACATTTCAAGGAGTGCAGGCAACAATTCAGCTCCAGGTAAGTACCCTCTCACCAGAAAAGAGAGATTGATATAGCTGGAAATTCAGTTGCACACTCAGTTCGAATTTCCCGATGCGCAGGTGGTCAGCATCAAAACGGAACCTATGAAAGAAAGGAGCTGCCTTCAGTATCTACTGCCTTATTATTAGCTCTAGCAATTGGTGTCTTTGAGGCACTGGCCTTGTACTTCTGCTCTGGATTGTTTCTCGACATGATGGGCATATCATCAGTGAGTGGAACTTTCTCGGTCATCGATACTCACATTGACACTCAGAGTAGCTCTCTGGTTCCAAATGGCACCCGAGTCTTCTATTCTGTGTTCAATGTCTTTGCTCTTTGACTAGTGTCGGCATTTAAAAGCTTTTACATTTTGAACAGGGTTCTTCTATGCGAGTACCAGCGGAACACTTTCTCAAATTAAGAGCTATCGGTGCTCCAGCTGTCGTCGTGTATTTGGCTGTTCAGGGCATATTCCGTGGCTTCAAGGATACAAAAACGCCCATTCTGTCTCTAGGCAAGGATTTGGTTTACCGTCTGAAATTAAATTGAAAAAAAGATAATGGAGGTCATTTATAATATTTTGAATTTTCTGTACCGATCGGAATGTGAATATGTGTGAGCATTTAAATCACAGCAGCGAGATCTTGAAATGATTCATTATTGACAACCAATCAAAATCTCATTTGTTATGCTTTTATCAATTTCCATCTCACTCACTGATGTAGAACTCTTATCAACAGGTTTGGGCAACTTTTCTGCTGTATTCTTCTTTCCAATGTTCATGTACTATTTCCGCTTCGGTGTGACCGGTGCTGCCATTTCTACAGTTTTGTCTCAGTATGTAACTCTTTCTATTACTGCCTAGACTTCTTACTCATATATCACGTAAATGACCATGCTGAGATTCTTTTTCTGCAGATACATTGTTGCCTTTTTGATGATTTGGCATCTTAACAAGAGGACTGTCTTGTCACTTCCTAATGCACACAATTTGCATTTTGGCGACTATCTGAAATCTGGTGAGTGGATCCTCACATTGACTCCGATATTTCTCCTGGGATAACTATTGTCTTACAGTCTTACAAGAGAAACATCACTACCTCCTGACTCATTGCACAGACATCTGATGTGTGGATCAAAATGTACTCCTTGATGCTTTGCTTCGTAATCACCTTGTTGCTTCTATAAGTACTCGTTCTATCGCACAAGTACATTGTCATTAATAAGAGTCATCAAATAAAGATGTTTTAAGTTTCTAACCAATAAGCCATTTTGCTCAGGCGGCTTTCTTCTAGGGAGAACTATAGCTGCTGTGATGACCATAACTTTGAGCACATCTATGGCTGCTCGTCAGGGAGCATTAGCCATGGCTGCACATCAGATATGCTTGCAAGTCTGGTTATCTGTTTCCCTCCTTGTCGATGCTCAAGCAGCAGCAGGCCAGGTAACCGATCTTCAACAATGTCTTATCTGAAGTTGGAATGCTAACCAAGTTTTCCACGTTTTCCCTCATTCATAAATGAGTCTCTTTCCTGATAAATATGCATGCCGATTATGGGAAGTTAGTTTATGTGGATACCATATTTTTCTGTTCATTCAAAATTACCTCTCGGTGTTCAATAGGCCTCCCCAAAACAGATTGTACATTTCAGTTTGGCTTTGGGTAAGTGATTCCCTTCTTCAGGAAGGATTGAAAGGAAAAAAAAATTGAGGACCTTTAACTCAACCTAATATCTAGCTGCAACTTCTAAGATGGTGAATTCCCTTTATCCTGAAAAACAACTCATCCTTTGAGCTATTCTAAGCTGGAAAAAATGTTCCGGACTCACTCATCTACCTTGTATGTTATCCAATTGATATATTGGATGGGATAAGTGCACTAAAAGTTCTTAAACTTATAAACTAATGGAAATACTTGATCGCCCTTTTTGGATAACTTTTAAGACTTGATTGCATATTTTGAAAGCGTCGGGACTTGATTGTATGTTTCGAAAACTTTAAGATTTGGTTGCAGTTTTGCTACAAGTTTTAGGACTTTTGATGCATTTATCCCTTTGGATTTGTTGTTCTTTCTGAATCTTACTCAAGCTCATTGTTGTTAACTTTGAAATGAATCTCCACTTTTATATCGATGTCTTCCTTTTTACCAGAACGGTGTGCATACTAAGATAATATACTGAATCATCTGCTAAATCTGGTTCCTTTCTTAGGCTATGATTGCGAGTTCATTTGCAAAAGGTGACTATAGCACTGTAAAGAAAATTGCATTCTTCGCTATTAAGGTAACATATTTGGACAGATTACCGGATTGTGGTTTCTACCTGGTACTTAACCTAGATTTGATTTCCTTTTTAGGCTTTCATGTTTCATGACTTATAGTAAGTTTTCTCCAGACAGGACTAATTACCGGTCTGTCCCTAGCTCTATTGTTGGGGTTGTCATTTAACGCTTTAGCAACTTTGTTCACCAAGGACGCACAAGTACTACAAATTGTTGGGTCAGGCTTATTGGTAAGCTTCCTGACTAATTTTCGCTCTTCTGGGATTTTTGTTTAAAATTAGCTTTTCTTTTCAGTTATATTGATTCTAACTCAATCTATGTTTTGACCAAAAAAAACTCAATCTATGTAGTTTGTAAGCGCCAGCCAACCGATCAATGCTCTGGCTTATATTTTTGACGGTCTTCATTACGGTGTGTCGGACTTCTCATACGCAGCTTGGTCTATGGTAAATAAGTCTCACCTAGCAAATTGCATATCCGAGATCTGAATTGGTTGTTCTCACGCTATTTATTTAGCACGACTTCTGATAAGTACACCAATGATGGGCAGATGGCCGTGGGTGCATTATCTTCTGTGTTTTTGCTCTACGCTCCATCCATTGTCGGTCTTTCGGGAGTCTGGTCTGGATTATCTCTTTTCATGGGCTTGCGCACATTAGCCGGATATGCAAGGTGCGGAGTGCATTTTCCCTTTGCTTTTATTCTTTCTCCACTATTTATTAGCAGTAGCATTCTTTAGCATCTCTAATCCATGTTCCACTCTGCTTTTGCCCACCTCTGGCTTTCGTGTTATATTCAAGAGGTGGTGCCGCTTCCCATCAAATGGACATTTATATCTAGTTGTGACATTATGCGGCAATCAATGCTTATAAGATCTGACAAAATTGTGCCGTGCATTATTAGATTAAGCTCAAAGGAAGGTCCATGGAAATTTTTGCATGGAGACACCTTTGAGTTGCAGGTGGGTGGTAAAACTTTCATTCTTAATGATTCTATTTTCATAGTCCATCATGCATGGTAATGTTTCTTCAACGATCAATGTTCTGTATGTGCTGTCATGTGATACTATCCTTAGCTTATGAATTAAAGAAAGTTTGACATCTGAAAGCATTAATCAGTGAAAATGCTGTTAACATCAGATTGCAGATATTGTCGCCTAAGCAGTTTAATTTTTTGAGCAATTTCTTTTCCATTATCAAAACTTCTGTTAAGTATGCGCTATCTCGAATACACTCGATACTAGCATATTACATGTTCCGTCAAGGATTAGCTTAACCTCTCGTTCTGCTTCCTTGTGCAGGTTGCCATTTGAGATGAGAATCAGGAGGAGTCCTGTATTGGCTTCGTTTTCGTTCCCCAAGTTTCTTCTTGGTTCCAATGGAGTCACACCACCGTTCATACTAAGCGTGGCTCTTGTATAGTTTGTATACACTTCTTGTACTCAACTCTTTGTACGGGATGAGTTCGCCACTCCTGCAGCATTTGAAACAAGCGTGGTAACATCGGTAAGGCCTCAATATGTCTCAATTCTCTCCCTGAATTACTATCATCATTGACTATTGTTACTTTGAATGTCTGTGCTAATTAGATGCTATATATTCTGTGAATTTACATTACAATTGTCGTGGATGGAGAGATTTCGCGCGTATGCATCTACTTTGGAATGACAAATCCTAGGTCTCTGCTTTTCTTTGCCCTTTTGTTTTTTGGGCTAATTGAGGAAAACCCGAGACTAGCATTTGTGTCCAAATTTCGCAAATCTCGATTAGTATCCGGGTCGCAAATATGATTCCGAAGAATTCAGAGGAGGAAAAATCATGGTGTAGAAATCATCTATTGCAAGTGTATCTTCAACCAGCAGCCAGCTTTACTCATGAATCGAAAAACCAAAAGAACATCACAATTGGATCATAGAGACGACCCAAAACGAACTTGTGTTGGGGAGAAAGAATCAATTTCTAAGAGCAGACACGGCTCTTGCGAGAGACGACTGCGACAACTGAGAATGCAAACAGAAGTCAGGCGAAACATTGCAGGCATAAGCTACAATATTTTGCTTGCTGTCTCTTCTAACTCCGAAACATCGACTTTGTCCGACACCAAGTCACTAAAACCTCCTCGTCGCAACCGTGTCCGAGTCAAGACCCGACTCACGATCCATCACAAGCGGTCGAAAATTACTATAATCCTCAGTTGTCAATAATAACAAGCGGAAACAAGATTGGGTTTGAACTTTTTTTGTTTCTTTGGATTAGATGATCACTCACTCGACCCCATCGCATAGTTAATTTCTCGCGAGGTTGGCTCTACGACTGAGACATCAATGGTGACAGAGTATTCCAAGCTCGATGAAGAAGCGACAGAAGCCATTGCATCGACTTTCACCTTGTATGCGTGGATCTCCACTTTGGAGAATGACGTAGCCCTTCCACATTTTCTTGCTATTTCTTGAACCCAAAACTCCCACAAACTTTCCCTCATGAGTCCATGAAAGGGAAACTCTTCGGTCTGCACCAGACCGTGTCCGAGTCAAGAACCGACTCACCTAGAAGCCAAAAAAGCTCGAGGCCCCGACTCGCTCTCTATCAAATCTGGACTCCCATTTTAGCAGCCATGGTTCTACACCAACATGAGTCCTTTGACCCGGCTCCAATGACAGGATCGGTCGCTGCTCCGAGAGTGAACAATCACATGCTGCGCGGCGCCATGACGGCTTGGGCATGGCGCATGTTTAGGTCTTGAAAATGTCTGCACATGACCTGCCGTCGCAAACCATTCATGTAGGGTGCGAAGATGGGTGGCTAAAGCGAGTCGAGGTGAGTGACTCGGGATGCGACCCGGTGGAGGACTGGGTGGGGGCGGCCATTCGGCATGGCCCTTGGACACCATGGCGTGCTCATCGTGTGCGACTCCTGCGAGATTGGTACCGATTTTGTCAGACAGCAATCATACATTGGAACTACACTAGGTATAAACTGCTTCAGTAAATCAGTTTGTCTTAACATTCCTTGTTGGAGGTCCAAAATATTATGAATTATTCGAGGAAATTAGTGAAGACAATAGTCCAATAAAAAGATTATTTTTCTCCCCAAGAAATGTCCCAATCAATAGACATGATCGATATGGCTAGCGAGCTCTACTTCACCGATCCGTCAATCACTCAATTAAAATAATCCGCCGGCCATTTGGGCGTGACAATGACACGAATCCGACGGTCGTTGGAGCAGATATTAAGGTATCGAAGCAAAATGCAATTGATTTGGTTGTGAGCCCAACGTCGTAAGCAAAGCACGAAGATCGAGAGCTTGTTTGCATGCATCTATCACTTATTAATAATTTTTAGTCCATTTCTTCCTCTAAAATTTGAAAATAATAATACTTGCCAAGCAACCAAATAAAAAGAAATACTACAACTTTCAATGCAATGGCGGCTCTCGTAATACACGCAATCAACTGTTTAAAAATGCAATGTTTCTTTGTTAAGTATCTTTTACAAAAATTAATGAAAGTTCGGATTGATTCCGAACAACATTTAAACATTTTAAAAGACTTTAAGCCATTTGAATTATGTAATATTTGGATTTTTAAAAAAAGAAAAGAAAAGCAAAAGGGTTAAAAAGTCAATAAAGAAGCTACGGTAGACTTCAGTTTACATGGGGGATCGAGTGCTTGCTGGGAGAGAGGAAAAGAAGGAAAGGAAAGAAAGAGGAAAGAAGAGGAAGAAAGGTAAAGAGAAGGACGAGGGGCTTTGCCCGTACTCACCACGAATGTCTCATTAAGCCGATTCAACTTCGATTTGCAATGTCCAGTAAGTGATTGCGCCTCTCGTTCGTCCAATCGAAAAAGTTTTCCGGGTTATGGCTCATATTTCGGAGTTACGTGATATTCGAGCGGCGAAATTCGATTTTTGAGTCGTTGAGCTATGAATATATATAGAAATTGTAGTTTATGGTGTCGTAAGGCCGTGAGATTTTACAGAACTAGATTTGGACTTACGGTTTGCCAGACACGAATTTTTAAAGTTACGCGTAGGTGGTGAACAATGCGCAACCGGTGGCTTTTAGGCCAATTTTTATCGGTTTTCAGCTCAATTTTGGGATAACCAAGCTAGGGTTCTTGTAGTTCTTTTGAATGTGCTTTCTTTTGACTATAAGTTAATGGGGTTTGGTGGAGAGAGTAATGGCACAATTGAGTTTCGCGTTCAAGCTCCGCGTTGTGGACGGCTTTGGATGAGCAATTTGTGAACGCCTTTGAATCGTTCTGCTAGCTTCTAAGCCTAGTTTAGCTTAGTCGCAGTTGAGATAGCTTTTTACTCGATTTTAACATTGTTTCTCGCTTATTTGATAAGATTGCGAGTTCGATGGTTCGAGTGATATTTGTTGTGCGCTATCTCTTCTATGAATTTATAAACTCATGTTTTGAAAGTGATAAAGATTTGAATATCGTATGCGTTATGAAAACATGTTTGTTATATAAAAGTTTGGATCGGGTAATTACTACCATTTTGTATTTGAAAAAGATTTGAGAATGGTTTTACGAAAGGTATTATTAAAGGATACAAGCGTACCATGCTGCGAACTGATTTATAAAATGAGTTTTGAAATGATATGAGAATGCTTTACGAAAAGTATTTCTAGGGCATGAGTGAAGTTATAAAAGGCTACGTGTTGGTTTGTGAAATGTATTCCGTTTGTTGAACGAAAAGATTATATGTTTTGGTTTGTGAAACCATTTTTTGATATTTATTATAAATTGAATTTTTGATATTGGAGGATAATGATTTGATGCTCAATATCGCTGCAAGCCCATTAAGGGACTTGTGAGTATTCACATATATTCTTGTGGGCCAAGCCACCAGCTTATAATAGGTGGAAACGTTGCAAATGGGAGAATCTTGATTGCCTTATCACAGGGTGAGATGCGTTATCATGGTTTGATATTGAGTAATAGATTGGTCGATGGATAGACCATTGACGTGTTTTTCGCTATGCTAGGAAAAAAAATCCTTGAGAGTGATGGCAACGCCGTTGCGGCTAAAAAATGATAATATCGGGTCGAGTTGAGGGTTGGTAGTGCGGCTACGCCTCTACCCCGAACAAGGCCTTTTATGATGAGAGTAATTAATGGAATAGACCATTAATATGTAAATTATTGAGATTAATCAATGAAATAGAATATTAATATGTGAGTTACTGAGATTGATCAATGAACTTGACTATTGGTGTTTGAATTGAGATGATAATTTAAAATGAGTATTTTCTGAATTATAAATGAAACAACCAGTATATGATTTGATATGTATATTAAAGAGTTGGATTATGAGTTTTTGGTATTGCTCTATACTTATACTTATGCACAGTGGCTACTCAATTTGCTTAGAAGAGATATGCACTACTTACTGAGATGTAGTTACTCACCCCTTTCTTTTCTCAATCTTTTCAGGTTCCTTGATTAGTAGCAAATAGAGCGAGAGCAATGTCGTAAGGACTTTTGGGAATTTGTTCCTTGATTGTGATTTCAGGCCGCATCCTTTGGGTAGAAGAACGGCCTCGTCATCCTAAGTTTCGGGGCGTGACAAATTAGATATAACAATTTTCATAAAAAGAAAAGTTAAACACCTCGCATTAGTCATGGTCACAGTTCGGAACCGGCGATTCCGGTTCGTGGCGTGGCCATGTGTGAACTGGACATGCATAATATCATGAAAAATGGATAAAAATTTTTTACTGCTACTTAGTATCGGCAATAGGTCTGAAAAAGTATCTAAAAATATCCAATTTAGATATTTGTACCCTGTCGAGGTAAGGAACCATGGCATATATGTTTGGAATAGATTCCATTTTGAGAGAGTTGAAAAAGCACTATCTCGTTGAAAGGTTCTATACATCTATCCTTCCTCAACGCATTTCTTTAGACAAAGACTCCATTTTTTCCTCTTTTCGGATGGTAAATATTTCTCAGAACATGGAGTGTGAATCAAACCCATGTTTGAATTGAAATTGAGATACTGATACAAGTTCTTCCCTTCTGAATCAAGATAGATTCATATCGGAAAGAGGTTGACAATAAGTTCTTTCAATTCGGAGCCGGCTAGTTCCGATTCCGAATAGGCTGGTTCCGATTTGTAATTTAAAAATTAAAAAAATAAATTATGAAATAAAAAAATAATGAATTATAAAAATATGAAATAATGAATTATTCAATATAAATTATAATCAAAATGAAAATTATAGGGGTGATCGATTCCCGGTCGGAACTAGGAACCGAACCGGTAAGACCGTCCTTTAATTTTAGAACTAGGAACCGGACCGGCAAATCATAGAACCGAGAATCGGACCATTGGTCCGGTCCGGTTCTAGGCAATCCAATAGAACCTTTTGCTCTTAACTAGCAAAGAATCGTAGCCACAAAAGGCATATAACTTTACATGCTCATGGCTTGGCTGGGATTTTATAAACAATTTCTTTGATGGTGTCTTCATTCCCATTCGATGTAGGACTTTTGGCTTTTATATAAAGATAAGCCAAGAGTCTCACATCGAAAGTATTCAAGATAAGGCGGGAGTCCCACATCAAATGGGAATAAAGAGACCATCAAAGGGGTTGTTTATAAAATCCAAGCCAAGCTTTGTAATTAGAGTTTAATACATTCAAGCCAAGCATTGTAATTGGAGATGAATGCACTTACAATGCATGGCAATCCGAGTTCAATTTATTTTATAAAAAAAATTAATTTGAAAAAAATTTGGAATCGGAACCGCCGCTTCCAGTTTCGATTCAAAAATTTTGGAACCGGAACCGGGCCCATAGGCCACGGGCCGGTTCCGGTTCAGAACCGCGGGCCCGGTCAACGGGCTGAGCCCGGGTTTGACCGGGCCGGTTCCGAGCCAAAACCGGCCCATGGCCATGACTGCCTCGCATGCGTCCCAAGGTCTTTGAGGATCAAGACATGTCCGACGTCGACGGAGACACGTGCGGAGACGAAGTATCAAAAGACGAAAACCCAACAAACATTCAAAGACAAAGTAGTCATATTTTAAGATATGATGCCCAAACCGATGGGGCCACCTTTGCGTTTGACAAATACTTCACCTCGACCTCTGAACTGAAGTGAAGAAAGCCGAAGAGCCATTTCCCGATTCCCTCGCCGAGCTTTATACCCGCAAAAACATCCACCGCCAACTTCCCATCATCGCCGCACACATGTCCGAGTCAAGAACCGACTCGCCGGTGCCGGTGCCGGTGCCGCCGCCGCCATCCAAAACCTCGCTAAAGCCCTCACTCGCAGTCTCTCTCCTATCAATCTTGGCTCCGATTCTGGCAGTCGCGATCCTGTACCGACAAGAGCCCTTAGACCCGGCTCCGCTGCCCGTCCACGAGCTGTCCGGGTCGGTTGCCGCCCCCCGAGAGAACGGCCGCATGCTGCGCGGAGCGGAGAAGGTAGGGGCCGGGCAGATGGCGGGGCCTGAGGACGTGGCATACGACTCGGCGTCGGAAGTCATTTACGTGGGCTGTGCGGACGGGTGGGTAAAGCGGGTCAAGGTTGGCCACTCGGGCAGCGACTCCACGGTGGAGGACTGGGTCAACACTGGCGGGAGGCCGCTCGGCCTCGCCCTCGGGCGCGACGGAGAGGTTATTGTCTGCGACCCCAACAAGGTCAGTATCGACCGTCTATGCTTGTGAGATTATTAAACTATCGGATAATGCCTGGTTTTTTTTTTTTGGTAAAGGAATAATGCCTGGTTTAATACGTCAATACTCTAATTTTCTCCCTCGCAATTGAAAGTGTAAAATAGGAGAGACAAATAGGGGTCTTGAAATATTTAATTCTAGAACATTTTGCTTTGATATTATGTGAGATTTTGCGGGATTAGAGATAGCTGTTCTAAAAAATTTATCGTTATGCAAAGACTTATTTTAATATTAAAATATATTGATATTATCAAAGGGCGATCTTTGCAAGATGAGATTTTGTCATTAAAGTAGCCAGACTTGCACAAAAATGGAGGATCATAATCATCCTTGGAGCGTCCAACAAATAGAAACTGAAATTTTCTTTGAAGATTGGAGCTACTATAGGATATTCATTCTGTAGTGTAAAGCTGAGCCACAAATTTCTTTCGACCATATAAGTCTCCTCTAATTTTAAATTTACAACTCATTTTTCGAATATACGTAAGAAAATCACTAAGACCATGTACATCAAATTTGGCTGAGCACTTGTTAAACAACTATATATAATCTGCTTTGGAAATCGAAGTATTTATTATAAATAATTATTAATAAATTTCTTAAAAGCACTCATCAACATGGGCCATCAAATTCTACGGAGGCAAATATAGAAACAGAAGCAAGCGTTAATTGGTTTTTTTTAGGAGCATCGAGAAACAAGTCAAATGAAAGTAGGTTTTAGGAATTTCTTTGGATCCAAAGGTCAACACAATTGAAAACCGTTAACTAACTCAAAAGAGAGATGAATTTTAGCCAAAAAAGATAGCAAAAAAGAATTACAAAGATAAATTAAATGGGTAGATTGCCCCTTTAATTCTTTTACGTAAGGGCAATTAGGGAAGGTTACTTTGATTATATAAATAATCATTATATATATATGATTGCCCCTTTAATTCTTCGCTATCATAATTGTCTATTTGATTCTTTCTCGTCATGACTATCTTTTTTACACATTATGGAAAACTATAATGCAATGGAAACGATAGCTAATTTTTGTTTTGACAACCACACAAATGCATGCATCAAGTCAAGCATACTTTGTTGTAATTGTCCCGTGATTCATTTCATTGCTAGAACATTTCATGACCGAAAAAAGTAATCATTCTTAGAAATGAGTAAAAAGTCGAAATTAATGAATTGTCTTTGTGTGGCATTTTGTCCCAAAAAAGTTAACCAGTTATACAGAGAATTAGGACTTTCGAATGACATGCATTAGTATTGAAACTGTCATATGCAACAGGGGCTACTGAATGTGAGCAAACACGGAACCGTGGAGCTACTGACGGATGAGGCGGAAGGCCTGAAGTTCAAACTCACGGACGCCGCAGCGGTGGCCCGTGACGGAACAATATACTTCACCGATGCCTCATACAAGTACACCTTGAAAGAGGTCAATTGGGACTTTCTGGAGGGTCGGCCGCACGGAAGGTTCTTGAGCTATGACCCGGCGACCAAAGAGACTAAAGTGCTAGCTCGGGATCTCTACTTTCCCAACGGCGTCGCTCTCTCACCCGACCAAAGTTTCGTGATCTTCTGCGAAACTGTCATGTGAGTTCAGTGTGATGTTCACAAAGACTTCTTTAGCCAAAATCCTCGGAGACTTATGAGTTATAAACTATGGATAAGATCAAGTGAGTCTTCTTCTTTTTCTTTGTTTTGGGTTCTTTAGGAGGTGGTGTAAGAGGTACTATATAAATGGCGAGCGAACGGGACATATCGACACATTCATCGACCGTTTGCCAGGTTATCCGGACAACATCAGATACGATGGAGAAGGCCATTACTGGATTGCGCTGTACACGGTGAGTAGATCATCGTCAACTTCATGTATTCTTTGCAATTATCAGTGCTTCAACTTGCACGGTTCATTGGAGGAGCTTCTTTTATCAACGCAACACACATGAAATTCTAAGAATCAGGGCATTGAATCTCTTATAATCGGCGGCAAGTCAAAGACGATGCTCGACACTGCTGAACTCATATCAAGTATCAACCCCATGAACCCTGTTGAGGTTTTTGCGATTCACTCGCAAAGGATTACTTCTGTACCGAGCGAATGCAGGCCAAATTCCACAGCCGATTTTGTGCCCACTTGAGTCATATGTTCGACCAATTATGAATATGCATTACGCACTGTATCTTCATTCACCTAACATAAGAATTTTTTTCACAGGGAAACTCAATGTTCAACGAGTTGCTGTTGAAGTATCCATTCATAAGAAAAGGAGCTGCGATCTTGGAGAGATTCAACAGACGACCGGCGATGGAGAAGAACGGTGGCGTTTTTCAAGTCGATTTGGAGGGAAAACCGGTTGCGCATTACTATGATCCTCAGCTGTCATTCATATCGAGTGGGAACAAGATTGGTGAGTACTTGTATTGTGGCTCCCTCCACTATCCTTACATCCTTCGCCTCAAGTTAGATTAGAGGCTTCTTGTTGTGTAATGTGATTAAGCAACCACTGTCATTATGTTTTAATTAAACTGTGCTTGATTTGGATGAGGTTTTGCTTTCTTCTTTCTGGTGTCATGCAAATAATGCATGTTGGATAATTGGTAGTGACAGAGGAAACTGGTAAATCCGATCAGACTAGTAAATGTGCAAGCATACGCGCGCAAAAGGAGGCAAAACTCCGATATTGATTAGCTCACCCAAACTCTTCAAGATTCTCTCGATCTGAATATGAAGTCTCTGGTTAAACAAGACGCAGTTTGTCACGGCGCCGCTTCATTGTCCCTATTAAAATTTGTCACCAGTTTGAGCCCCTTGTACATTTTTGCTATTTGGATTTTCTTGGATAGTGACTCTTTGTAATATTTAAAAGTGAATTGTTGAAGATAAACCTACAAGTTTGACATTGAAGATACGTGGCAAAATAACACAAACAATCCCTAAACTTTACCCCAATGTACAATTTAGTCTATAAACTTTTAATTTGTTCAAATCAGTCTTTGAACTTCAACCCAATGTGCAATATAGTTCATGAACTTTTAATTTATTCGATATCATTCATAAACTTTTGGTACATGTTCAATTCAATCACTGAACTATATAAAAATATTCAATGCAGTCATTTCTATTAATTCAAGTTCAGTGACTATATTAAATATTTTCATATAGTTTATGAATTGAATTAAATATGTACCAAAAGTTCAGGGATAATATTGAACAAAATAAAAATTCATAGAGCATATTGAATATTGACCTAAAGTTTAGGGATTATATTAAATAAATTGAAATTTTAGAAATTAAATTATATATCAAGTTAAAATTCGTAGACTATTTGTATTATTATCCCAAGTTATGTATGCTCACCGCAAGGCTGAATATTTGGTGGTCCCAATCCTAAAAGAAAGTCCCCCAATCCCAATCCTAAAAGAAAGTCTTTGTCAGACGAAGGATTAATAAAATAAAAATAAAAGAAAGGAGAGATGAAGACTTGGACTTTCTATGCTGCTGGAACGGAAAAGCGAAGATAGCTACTAAGGGTGAGAATGGTCTGGGTTTGGCCGATCTAACGTCTAGTCTTGAAATCAATTCGCACAATGTTAGTTCCTAATTTTTAGGATTGAGAACCAACCCTATTAAGCTTGGGATCGAGAATTAGATCGATTCTATGGGTCCGATCCGATTCCAGGATCAACATGGGACCAATCAATATTTTTTATGTTTCGTATTTTTATTTGTTGAAAAGATAAACGATACACTTCAAAAAATACATATCCATCGATAATACAATTTAAAAAAATTATGGACCCCAATACAAATCAAATAAAAATCTAAGATAAAACAATAAAAATCTTCACTTAGTAGTATACTAAACTAAATAAATTCCCTAGTACAAATCAAATAAAAATCTAAGAATAACCCGGTTTTGTAATTTAAGTAATAAAAATTTCCCTCAAAGTATAGGCGCCTCACTTAGTAGAATGGTAGCGGATCCTTGATTAAATAAAAAAAACACATGAAATAAAATTAAAATATAAAATGATCAAAATACATAACATAAACCATGAATTATACAATTTCATATCTTGTTCATTCTCAAAAGATTACTTCAATTTCTAAACGTTTGAAAACAAAACAAGGAACTTCATATCTTGTTCGCGAGACGCCAAGGAGGGTCAAGTGAGGCAACCTGTGTTTGCCATTCGTGAGGGGCCAAGACGGGCCAAGACGGGCCAAGAGAGGTAAGTTGGTTCGTGAGGCGAGCGAGGAGAGACAAATCTAGCGAACAACCATAGAAAAGCGAAGGAAAAAGAGATACGACGCTCAATAATCAATAGATTTTCTATTTTCAACGCCAAAAGAAAATGAGGGAGGGGCCTTAGGTTCTTCGGAAAATAAATAAATAAATATATATATATATATTGGGTCCGGATTGACTAACTCTAAACTCCTAGGGTTAGGGGACCCATCCGCACAAAGATATAAGATCTAGAGGTTCAAGGATCAAGGACCAATCCAATCTCCTTGGGAACCGGATCAAAATCAGCCGAGTTGGACCTATCCAAAGTCGGTTTAGGGTCAACCCTTGGCTCTAGACCTTGACCCTAAACCGTTGCTCAGCCCTAGTCGCTACGAAAAGGTGGGGGCAAGGGTTTCATATAAGAGGAAAAGAAATTGTGGGTTATTCTTTTGAGCCACAAAGCTGCCTTTGAATTCCGAGAAAGATCCAAACAGTGGAAGGTCTTTGGGTTTTCCTTCCATAAAGCCAAGTCGCATGGGATTCTCAAAACGCCATTTTTAAGCGAGTGCTTGCCGTGGTTTATTATTACATCCATGAAGTTAATGTTGAGGCCAATTAAATTTTTGTAGTAAGATTTGTGTTAAATTTTTTCGTGAGATCGAGAAATTATTTTTGAAAAATTATGGGGCTAAACAATATAAAAAGTAATTGGGTGTAATTGAAACTTGAAAAACACTTGAAAGTGTTTAAGTATCTCGAATATAACTATAATCTCCGTTATATTGCTTTCGATTCTGAGTGGAATACATTAAGATTTCCCGTGAGACGCACGTTACTACGATCAAATCATTATAAATCTGGTATTCAATTTGTTTTTCAATTTATTATTCGATCGCTTGACCGCAATAATCCCCCTTCCCGGTTTCCCTCCGGTCTTTAGACACCAAGTTCAGCTTGCTACCGCGTTCAAAGTCCACTGCATCCCATCCATAGTCCTACTGCATCCCATCCTATCATTGCTTCGGGTTCTCTTGAGATGCTTCGAGACGACGAACTACTGCCCATAAAGACTGGGCCCCTCGATCTTTATCAAACGAGACAGTCGTTGCCATCGCCGTTGTTACTAGGCATCAGCTTCCCACAATCCTCCATGCTTTTGATACTAACTAATTAACAAAGGAAATAGATAGGCACGAGTAAACTTGCAGAGATACACGCGATACGTAAAAGCACAAAGTGCACTAAGATAAATCTCTCAATTTTCTATACGTGGAAAAGTCCTAACCGTAGGAATTTCTTCACATTATAAAAAAGTTGCGATCCGTTGCGATCGGATAAAAGAGCGACACCCACCTCAAATAAGAAAACATTACGATTTTTTATCTAATAACAGCCATCCAAATACACGAGAGACATTTTATAGCAACACGAGAGCAGGAAACGTACGATTTCAATGAATATTTAAATTTTTCATAATTCGAATTCGATCGATCAAGTTCACGAAGTTCGTCGCATCACAGTACGGCCCGCAGATTTCAAGGGTCGAGGACATGTTCGGCGTTGACCGTAGCGACCTCGCGGCCGAAGCAGTCACGTGGCTCGTGGATGGACTGAGACATGTACTCCCAAACGCGTAACGATACAATGTAATCATATTCGAAAGTTTTGTTGCCCCGGAGTGATAAGAGCCGCGTCAGCGTTAACAGCTACTTCGCTTCGCCTCTGAACCGAAGTGAAGAAAGACGACGATCCATTTCCCGATTCCCTCGCCAAAATATCCACCGCGAACCTCTCTTCATCGCCGCAGACATGTCCGAGTCAAGAACCGACTCGCCGCCGCCGCCGCCAACCAAATCTTCGCTGAAGCCTTCACTCGCGGTCGCTCTCCTATCAGTCTTGGCTCCAATTCTCGCAGCCGCGATCCTGTACCGGCGTGAGCCCTTCGACCCGGCGCCGCTGCCCATCCACGACCTGTCCGGGCCGGCCGCCGCCCCGCGGGAGAACGGCCGCATGCTGCGCGGCGCGGAGACGGTCGGGGCCGGGCGGGTGGTGGGGCCCGAGGACGTGGCGTACGACCCGGCGTCGGGGGTCATCTACGTGGGATGCGCGGACGGGTGGGTGAAGCGGGTCGGGGTGAGCGGCTCGGCCGGCGACGCCGCGGTGGAGGACTGGGTCAACACCGGCGGGAGACCGCTCGGCCTCGCCCTCGGGCGCGACGGCGAACTTATTGTTTGCGACCCGTACAAGGTCAGTAGCAACCGTCCGATTCTTGGTTTTTTTGCGACGATTACGTATGTCCGTGAGATTTAGTTTTTGCCGGAATTTTAAATATTTTTTAGATATATATCTTTCAAATCATCGACAGCTGTTTTCATAATTTAAGCTTCGATGGAAGGTTAGTTATTTTCATTAAATGGAGTGAGCTCCAGCTACGTGTCCGGGTCCATCGTCAAACTCGATGTACAAAAAGATATTTATGATAAAAATACAAAAGTTTTATTAATGGATATCTATATATATTATATAATAAAAGGCTTTATACTTCATTATTGTCGTTAATATATCTGTTGTTGATTCGACTTTTCCATACAAGGAATTACTCGTACTAGTGAGAAAGTATCCAAACTTGCAAAAAATAAATGAATGACCATAATCATCGTTCGACTGCCCAACAAATAGAACCTGAAATTTTTCTTTGAAAATTAGAGCTATTAAAATAGGATAGTTATGTTGTAGCGGAAAGCCACAAATTCCTTTCAAACATAAGTTTACTCTTTTTATAATATCATAAATTGCTTTTAGAAAATACTTAAGAAAATTAAATCAAATTTGGCAGAGCATTTATTAAACAATTATATATAGTGGGGTCTTTTTTAGGAGTATCAGGTAACTAGTCAAATGAAGTTTCGAGACTGCTGTTAAGACAATTATTTTTTAGGAAATGACGATGTAACCGTCTAACACCAGCCATCAATTTGTTTTGAAGAAATCGGAAGACTTTTGGAACAGGTTTCAATTGTTGACTTCTATGTTTTCTTTTTCTATTTTTATTTTTTACTTCTATATTTTCTTTTGGAAGCTCAAATTCGAAGGGAAAATTAGAGGAGGTCCACTGTCCTTTCCACTATTGCAGGCAAGATACAAGTAAATCTTCTAATCCTAAATTAAATCCTAACTAATTAAATACTCTAATCTTAAACCTGCTAAAGTGAATTTTCTTCAATATAAAAAAGGAATCATTTAAATACGGAAATATAAATAATCACAAATAAAAAAATATCATGACTGACGAAAAAGAAATCGTTGATGTCATTATAAAGAAAATTTTCTTCAATAAACAAATAAAAAATGGCTTCCCATTCCTTTTGGAATAATTTAAATATGATTAAATAAAATAATTTAAAGAAACAAATCAAATAAAAAAAACATCATTCTATGGATCCTGATTTTTGTCTTTTTATATTTCAGTATTTAAATTATTCTTTATATTTTATATTTAAGAAAATTCACTTTAGCGGATTTAGGATTAGAGGATTTAATTAGTTAGGGTTTAATATAGGATTAGAAGATTTAATTGTATCTCGCCTGCAATAGTGGAAAGAACAGTGGGCCTCCTTTGATTTTGCCTTCGAATTTGAGCTTCTAAAAGAAAATATAGAAGTAAAGAAAAACAATAAAGAAAGGAAACATAGAAGTCAAAAGTTGAAACCTGTTTCAAAAATCTTCCAACCCTTCAAAACAAATTTGATATGCTAGCCGCTTCCTTTTTTTTAAGGATTTATTTAGGGGCGAAGATCAAGACAACTGAACATCATTAATAACTGGTGAATTCTAGCAAAAAATAAGGTAGAAAAAAAAAGATTTACAAAGATAAATTACTTGGGTGTATTGGGCCACGTCAGATCTATTATAGTCCGATGCACATCGGGCCGTCCTCAGGTCCATAAGCGAGATTACATAAATCGAATATTTATTCACTGTCCATTAATTTTGCATAGATTTAAAAAAAAAAATTTGAAGCCCGCGCACAATTACTTTTAATGTTCCTAATTCATACTCGTTATAAATTAAAGGTCTGAGGAAAATTATTTTCGGAAAAAAAAATTTTGACCTTACAGTATTTAGATGATTGAAAAGTAATCGATTTACAGAGAATTTTTTTCGTAAACTAAAAATAACATGCTTGGATTGGGGAAAGACAAGTTCCCTTTCTAACAAAAAAGAAAATATTTTCTCTAAATCACCAAACAAATTAAAAATAGCCATTGTCTTCAAAAAGATTTTCATGGAAATATTTTCCTTTATCACGAAATTTTCATATTAACAAAATCAACTTTTCCTCTAGCTCCCATGTTTAGCTATTTTTTGAGGTGGAGAAGTGAGTAAATTTAAGAATGTGTTTAATTATTGTTATGCCGTAAACCCCCCCCCCCCCCCCACACACACACACACACATAGAGAAAAATGACTTTCGAGTAATATGCATCATGCATTGAGAAGTGTTGATTCTATTGAAATTGGCATATGCAATAGGGCCTATTGAATGTGAGCAAAAGCGGAACCGTGGAGCTATTGACGGATGAAGCGGAAGGCGTGAAGTTCAAGCTCACGGACGCCACGGCCGTGGCCCGTGATGGGACAATATACTTCACCGACGCCTCGTACAAGTAACGCCTACCACGAGTTCATTTGGGACGTTCTTGAGGGCCGGCCGCACGGGAGGTTCTTGAGCTACGACCCAGCGACCAAAGAGACTAAAGTGCTAGCTCGGGATCTCTACTTTCCCAACGGCGTCGCGCTCTCGCCCGACCAAAGCTTTGTGATCTTCTGCGAAACCGTCATGTGAGTTCGACGGGATGTTTACAAAGACTTCTTTTGCCAAAAATCCTCACAAATTGATGGTTGATAAACATGGATGATTTGCATTCCTTAGGAGGAGGTGTAAGAGGTACTATATAAAGGGCGAGCAGAAAGGGTATATCGACACATTCATCGGCGGCTTGCCGGGGGTATCCGGATAACATCAGATATGATGGAGAAGGCCATTACTGGATTGCACTCTGCTCGGTGAGTAGATCATCGTCAATAAGTTTGTAAACATACATTACGACTCTTATTAACCTAAGCTTGTCTTCTTATCAGCTGATTTAGGGTTTCTATACGTTTCTTTCTTTGCTCCAACTTGAACAATCTCTGGTGTGACGCAGCAGCATTGTGCACTGCTCAAATGAATTTACAGTCATTCGTCCCACACAGATCAACTTCATGTGTCAAGGATCAACCCCATGAATGTGCATGATGGCACTGATTCTTCATTCACGTAACATATGAATCGTTTTTGCAGGGAACCTCGGTGTCGTGGGATTTGGCGTGGAAGTATCCGTTCATAAGAAAAGCAGCTGCGATCTTGGAGAGATTGAACAGACGACCGGCGTTGGAGAAGAACGCCGGGGTTTTTCAAGTCGATTCGGAGGGAAAGCCAGTTGCACATTACTACGATCCTCAGCTGTCATTGATAACGAGTGGGAACAAGATTGGTGACTACTTGTACTGCGGTTCCGTCCACTATCCTTACATCCTTCGCCTCAAATTAGATTAGAGGCTTCTTGTTGTGTTATGAACTTAAAGCTAACGGTCGCAATTATGTTTTTAATTAAGGATTCATATGTTTCACTGAAAATTTCATGATAAAAGAAGATATTTTCCATATAAATTATTTTTATTTATTTTGTGATTTAGGGAAAATGATTCATTTCTTTGTTTTCCCAAATTTAAAGGTGTGTTTATTTCGTGGAAAACTCAATGATAAAGGAAAATATTTTCTGGGAAAAGTATTTTTCAGGAATACGATTAGCTTTCTATTGTTTGCTGATACATGACCAAAATCATTTGCTGATGTTTGAATTTCTTTGGAAAAATTATTTCAATCTCATGACTTTATTTCTGGCCAAAAAAATCAATTTTTTTTTAATTTTTTTAATATTTTTAAAAATTCAATTTTTTAAATTATTATTTTATTTCTCTTTTTCTTTTTCTTTTTCTTTTTCTTTTTCTTTTTTTTTCTTTTTCCTCCTTCCTTTGCCGCGACCGAACGGCGATGACCCCAGGCGAGCTGCGGGCTTGCCTGTATCTGGCGAGCTCTGTCGCTGACCTCGACAGAGCTCGAGCTGGTGAACTCCAATTCGCCTAGATGTGGTGAGCCACGAGCTTGCCGACCTTAGTAGAGCTCGGGCAAGCTCGACCTCATTGCAGTGAGGCTGGCGAGGCTCTAGCTTTTCGAGATCTTGCAAGCTCGACCTCGCCTGAGACTGGCCGTTGCTGTCTCGTGCTTGTGGCTGGACTAGCGAATGGAAGAAGAAGGAAAAAAAGGAAAAAGAAAAAAGAAAATATTAAATATTAAAAAAATTCAAGGTGAGAAATTTCCCAAAAGTGTTTTCATTTTCTTAGATTAAAGAATTCACTTTCCTAATTTTGTAAGTAAATATTTTCCTTGACTGGAAAGTATTTTCAGTTGACTTTTCATGTGCGACAAATCAAACGGGTGAAAGTCCGATAAGGAATTCTGGGAAAACACTTTCCTTTAAACAACGCACCCTAAGTTTTTGTTTTCAGTCAATGAAAAAGGTTTTCTCTTATCCAAATACCGGTAAGTCGACAACCGCTCCCCACACTCCCTCTTGCTTCGGGTTTCTCTCTTTTCCTTGAAGCCGCTGCCCACTTCTTGAAGCACATCCCTGTCCCTCTCCCTCTTCCTACCTCTCTATCTCCTTGTCTTCGAGACTTCTTCGTCGATTTTGCGGATGATGCGGTTGACTTCCTCCACGGAAGTGGAGAGTTTTGTCCCGTGAGCCAAGAATTTCGAAGCGCGAGCGCCTCAACTCTTCCGAATCTGCTTGCTCTCTCTAGCTCCGGTGCTTGCTCTATATAGTCGAGCGCTCCACAAGTTTTTGAGGCTTTTTTCTGCTACCTTTAGCAGTCGGCTTATATGAAAGTGATTTTGTGATCAACCGGCATCTCTACTACGGGTTTTTTTTCTCCCGATCTAGGGCTGGATCTAGAATTGAGTGCTCTTTTATTCCAATCTAGTTATAGATTTGGGATTTACAAGACGTTTTTTGAGCTCATTCAACCTATTTATGTTTTTGTTTTCTTATAAGGTGATGGTATTGCGGACGCCGAACCTAGGCGCGCACCGCCTTTTGACAAAGCCATAGCTACCAGAGAGAGAAATCTCCGCGTGTGCTCATCACTAATGATGATGCGAGGTTCGTGATCGGCCGCCAGTTGTGCTTTGACATAATGACAGACTCGTCTTTGTGGAATGAGCGAGTCTCTGTAGGCGGAACTAAGTTGATTTATCTTTCAAATTTACTTGTTTTGTGAAATTTGCATATTTATCTTTCAAATTTACGTACCTCTTCTTCATGTGAAATGAAAATTTTCTTTCCGATCAAAAAAAAAGAAACACGAAAAGTCTGAAAATAATTTTCAATAAACAGTTGTCCTTCAAATAAATGTACCCTAAGTTGTGCTTGATGTGGATCGGTAGAACAAGGATGTCCTTTATCATCTCGTGAATATTGTTGGATAGCACGAGGACCATTGTTAATGTTGATGAAAGTGACATTGCTTTTGATGCACATGTAATATTATATTCTTAGGCTTCCCCATTGTTTATGTTGTAGGCTTTATGGCTCATGTTAAGATATTGGCGCATTTGGAAACGTCTTTTGCTAAATAAACAAAGTATTATGGTGCTTTGAATTCAGTGGCATCAAAGCAAGGATATCCCGTCGGTCCGTCTCCCCACCATTAATTCCTCGTGAAAATTTTGTAGCCCGGGTTTATAGATGGCTAGCATTTGACTCGATTGAAAAAGTGAGTTTAATCCCCCACGAGAAAATTAGTCTGAAATTCTCGACAATAATTCAATAAAAAGTCCCACATCGAAATCGTTAAAAATTCTTTCCCAAAAGTTAATTAGGTAGAAAAGAATTTCATCTAAAAGAATGCCACAAAAGTTCCATATGCAGGTAATACGGGATATGTTTCAAATGAAATCACATAAAAATGCCCGTGGAGTTGAAGAATAAATTGAGGGGGATAATGACACTAACAATTTCTAAATTTTTGCCCATTGTGCGAAGAATTTCATCTAAAAGAATACCTCATAAGCTCCATATACAGGTAATATGGGATATGTTTCAAATGAAGTCACATGAAAATGCCCGTGGAGTTGAAGAGTCAAATAATGGAGATAACGACACTAATAATCTCTTAATTTTTTCCCATTGCCCATTGTGCAGTGTCATTCTTGGGATTTTTAATTTGTTCAAAATTCTAAATGTTCATTCTTGTCCCTAAATTTTAAATTTATTCAAATTAATCTCTTAATAATCTCTAAATGAAGCCACATGAAAGTTCAGGGATATATTGAACATTTAGGAGTAATTTTAGGACCACATTGAACAAATTAAAAATTTAATGATGGCAACTAATGTCGTTTTCTCTAAATAATGAGATTGCAAGAGTTCGCACTTGGGAAATGAAAATAATGGGACACGGACAAATAAAACTTGGCTATGTCACGAACTATTGAGAAAGAGAAAATAGAGATCTGTATTTTATTCACTATTTCACCAAATGAAAATGGGTATCGAGTGACTAGCATATATGTAGCATACATATGTGGAAAGTGCACCAAACGAATATGTTAACGAGGAAGAGGATACGTACCTAGGAACAACCAAATTCCGAATGAATGGCGGGTGATCTGATAATCAAATACTTTTCTAATTTAATCTTTTGTCCTTTTTATTTCATACAATTTAAATATCTTTTTTTCCAAAATAGATGACATCTACAATCATTATATCTTATTCTGGAGACATTCGGGCGTGCTTAGCGCCATGGTCAATGTTGTTCATATTGCGGGAGACGACAAAAGCATAGCCTTCGTCGAGCAGCAACGTAACACAGCCATCCGACTCAGAGTGATGAAAGACATTATATTCCAATTTTCATACTTTCATGTCAGTCCAATGATTAAAAAGTGCATGATTGATTGCCACCAAAAGCAGAAAAAAGAGAAGACATTGTTGACCAAGGAGAGCAGCCGAAGAATGTAGCCTCTTCCACGGCTACATACAACCGTGCACGCACCACGAGTTCATGGTGGAAAACGAAAGGTATATTCTACTGGCTTTTTTGTGTTCTTCGTACTGTTTTTCACTTGGGCTCCATCACATCATTCGATGGTTTTCTTCTTTAAGAATGGGAAAAGGATTCTTATGATAGGAGAATTTTGTTTGGTTAAATTCGATTTATAGATGGCAAGCGAGAGTCATCTAAGCTTGATGTTATGCTAAATGCTTCCATAGCTTAACCTCTCCATATTTGCAAATCATTATGTTAGAAAATACCGTGGAAATAATTACCCAATTGATCCTAAATCTATTGTAGGAAATCTCCAGTGATGATTGGATGTCACGTTAACAATGTCTAGTGGCAATTGGCCGAAAGAATTATATTGAGATTTCGCGCAAGAATTTAGGACCACATTGACAAAATTGAAAAATTTATGATTGAATTGATATTCATAATGATAATTTTTCGAGTTGAAAGATATTATTCACACTTGGAACTTATATATTTGAAGATAATATACATTATAAATTAACCATCAAAACACCTCTTAAATCAACTAATAGATTGTCATTGCTCGCAATGAAAAGCATCATTTTCTAACATACTCAAATATTGGCACATTGTCCTTTCAATGGCGATATGCCTAATAAATATGAAAGCATCTCACATCGTTTATTTCTAGGTTGAACTCTCTAACCTGGTATAAGAAATATGGTCTACACAAGTTTATTTTCTTAATCCTATTTGCACGCGAGAGGGATATTAAAGTACGACAACAACAGATATGACTCAAAGTTCATCACACACTCAGTGAGAAATGTTCTTTGAAAGGCAATTTTAGAGTCATTTACTTACACACACACGAGAATGACATGAGGACCACAAAAGCAATGGAGAGCATATACGCATGTTTGAGGCCCGTGTCTGTCCCTACTTCCCTCTCTTTGCCACTGGATCTCGTCATAGACAGATTTCCATAGCCACATCAATCCATCGTTCATGTCTTGGCCTTACGTTTTCAGCATATCGAGTTTAATATATTTTGATAAGAATGGTGATCGTGTAGACCTTGTTTTGCTTCGATATTGATAGCAAAGTTGTGCCTGTCGTCGCCGCTCGATAAGGACCACAAGCACCCCCTTTTTGCTTTTTCTTTGTGTAACTTCAAGTGATGTTAAAGAGGCAAGTCTTGCGCATGCACTCCGTATTTGCATTCCATTAGATGACTGTCGAATCTATTCAATTGTCTATAGTTAAAATCGTGATTGAGCGAATGCTTGTTTGGGTGCTCGCCACGTGACTTCATTTTGTCTCTGTGTTTACGACGTGGCATGCTAGGGGGCACGCTTTTGTCACATGGCAGACAATTAATCGGCTTTTAGCTAAATAATCTGTCATCGCACGACTTCTACATCTTATTGGATTTAAATTCAGAAAATAAATGAAGAGAAGTTACATAAAGATTCTGTCTCTTACTGAGTTTAAACTTGAAAAAAAAATGATAAACAAGAAAAAAAAACATTTTCAATTATGCTCAATCATCTCTCAGTTTTTCCCTTCTATTTATATTGACTTCATATATTAGAAAATGGATAGAGAGAAAGTATATTAAGATTTTATCTCTTATTAAAATTAAAACTTAAAAAAGGATATACTAGAGAGTATTTTAAGTTATACTCTTCGCTAACCTGGCTTATTTTCAATGCAGTTTCTTAAATATATATTTGTAAACAATGAAAGTTTTCGGCCAAACATATAATTTTGCATAGTATTTTCAATGCTCGATGATTCTTGTTGGCAAGTACAATCAAATTAGGATATGTATTCATGATAGAATAACTAAAGTTGAATGAAGATATTGGTCAACTGGATGAGCTAAATCAAATTAGCATCTATCTTGAATATAAAATTTGCTTAAATCAAACTATATATTGATCATAATTCTAATTATCGATATACAATCTTGATTCGACCAATCAGTAGCAATTACGAGGATAAAACACTCCTATCATCCTCTCTATTAATCGGATGCTTCTCTATTCATTTTGGGACGATCAAATGAGGACTTTAAATTCTCTGAAATTGCTATCAAGAAGTTCTTGAAAATTTTAAAAGCATGAAACTCTGTTGGATTTTGGTCATCAAGACTTCCATGAAATCTTTTGTCATCAAACCGTGGTCGAGGTTTACTTGGTTTGGTGGCCCTAATGCCAGCCACTTTGGATTGTCATTGGATCTATCAAACAGGTGGATTAGATTAGGTTTGGATCTAATAATAAATAATTTGACCCATTAACCTGTATATTCGTAATGAAAATTTCTCAACCCATACCTAACCTGACTCATATTACTAAAACACTTTCATATTTAACCAATCTAGGAAATTTTATTTTTTTTATGATTTTATAAAATACATATTACTAAAAACACTTCCATATTTAACCAATCCAAGAAAACTTAAATTTTATGATTTAAAAAATATATATTATTAAAACACTTCCATGCAATACAAATCTAATTTTTATAATTTTTTTAAAATTAAATTTTAAAAAATTAGTTTGTTTATATTTTTCTTTTGTCTTTTTCTTTCTTTTTTTTTTCTTCTATGTCTTGGCGAGGGTCCCAGCCCTCCACTAGATCTAGCGAGGGCCGCGAAGCCCTCACTAGTCACGGGCCTCGCCAAATGTTGATGAGGGTCGCCTAGACCTCTTCGGATTTTGAAAGAAAAAATAAAATAAAATAAAAATTATTAAAAAAATTCAGAAAATTAAAAAAGACTGAAGCTTGTTAGGTAATCTATTTATCACTTAATTAAAATTCATTTAAAACCCATTAAGCTTGGCGGCCCACTCCCAATGTGTATTGTCAAGACATGATAACACGGAGCTCCTCTGGATGATCTCCCCCTCCCTAAGTGACACTATCGGGTTTCTACTATTGGCTTTCCAACACATCACATTATGCATTTTTATTTTCAATAACTAAAAACCATGATTTGACCCAAAAAAATTAAAAACCATGACAGTATCCCAAGTCACGACATATTAAATGATACTATTGCCGGAATGACTCGATTGAGAAATTCTTATGCTTCAGACATCACAACTGATATAAGTCGATAAAGCCAATCTAATTATACAAACGGGATCATCCCTTCTATCGAGGATTAATCAATCCATCACAAATCGAGCCATCCGAACTGTCGGATTTACGACGGCCTCACGTGATCGGACGGTCCAGATCCCTCCCCCGCCAGCTACCGTGGAGACGAGCGCGATTCACCACTTGTCCGACTCGAGTGGCCACATGTAAGCCATTCGCAGACGTAGAAACAGGGGATGGAGGGAGGGTGGTGGTGCTTCATGCTTCGCTCATCGGGACGTTTGGCGTCCGTTCCCCTTTTCTCCGGAGCCCGTGTCTTCGTCCCTCTCTCTCACTCTCTCCGCTCAGCAAGAACCGGGAGAGGACTGGACCATAAAGCAAGCAAACGGGAGAAGAAGAGAAGGGGGGCGGAGGCGCTTCGTCCCCTGTCGCTGCACCGAAACCAACACCGACCCGTTACAGTTTGGCCGCCATTTCCGCTATATATGGGGACCTTTCTTCATCTGGGCCTGTAAAGCTTGAGCCTTTTCCCTTCTTTTCTGCCGTTGCCATGACCTGCTTGAGCGACGAGAGCGGCGCCCCCCTGCTCTCGGAGATGATTCCGCGGCGGGTGTTGATCAAAGAGCAGAGCTTGGAGGGGTACCTGGAGTGCCCGCCCGAGAAGGTCTTCCCCGTCTACGCGATGGGGGTCTGCAGGCCCGAGTCGGAATCCGTCGTCTCCGTCTCGGGCTCCGGCGACCCGATTTGGGACGCCGTGAGGGAAGAGGCCAAGTTGGAGGTGAACCCAATTTCTGGAATTGTGAAATCTTTGTTTTTGATTTGGTTTACGTATGTTTTTGTCCAGATGAACTCTCCCTTTTTGCTGATCATCGTCTTTCTTATGTTTGTTTGAAGGTGGGTTGTTTTAGCGCTTTTAATGAGATTTGTTGGAAGTCGGATTGGATTGGTTTGGCCCTGTAATTTATAGTTAAAGCTGAATGAAAGCCTCGCAAACATATAAACCCACAGTAGATGGTATCTTCAATATCAAGTTTAAGTTTCTTTTTACATTTAAAAGTTGCTCTGCACTGTTTACTGTTTAATCGAATAATTCAAGCCTGAACGAGCTCGAGATCACTTTCTTTTGTAGAAGAATGGATACCCACATCACCTGGTTTGTGAATTTCATATGTGAAGCGCAAATTTCTTCTGTGATGAAATGAGCATTGAGATATTAGGCATGTGGGTAATTTCACTAATTAAAAGATGGTGAAGGATTTCTGAAGGAACTTCAGGAAGTTCTGAGAAGCATGTCACTTGAGCTGACTAAAAGAAGAATATGCCCTCCAAGCAGCCTGCTCAACATGTTGTTGCTTTGAAGAACGCTTGGATTCAATGCTCAATTTGTTTGTGAAGATCATTCTGGTCATTCAAGTGCAGTGTTCCTAACAAGTTTTCTAAAATTATAATTCGTGACAGGCAGAGAAGGAGCCTATTTTGAGCAGCTTTTTATATGCCAGTGTCCTATCACATGAAAATTTGGAGCTGGCATTGGGGTTTGTTTTGGCCAATCGGCTTCACAATGCTACACTGCTGGCAACACAACTTGTTGACATCTTTTATGATGTTATAACGAATGATAAAGCCATTCAACGTGCTATCCGCCTGGATGTGCAGGTAAATTACTTTTTGTTTGAGTGGCCTTGGTTTACTCCTTTGATGTGGTCGGTTTGACCTTGGAGCTTTATCTTTCATAGGCATTCATAGACAGAGATCCAGCTTGTATATCGTATAGCTCAGCCCTATTGTATCTTAAGGTAATTTTGCATTTTTGTACTACTTAGAAAACATTTCACTACGTACATGATTTTATTACTTATTCAGACTGTCTCCTTACTTTGTTTTTGCTAAGTCTTGAAGAAATATTTTCAGCAAGTCATGGTCATCTTGACAGCAAAAGTCAGATGTGTTGTTAGTACACATGGTCCAAATGATGAGAAACATTCTATTTAACTAGTCTAGAGGATATCTTGAGCACAATGTTCACCTAGATTTTGGAAATTTCAGGTGTCAAGACTTTAAATGCAGATATATTAGCACTGTACTTCTGTATATATTTGAACATATTTACTGATAGTTTAGCAGTCTCAGGCTATGGTCATGTAGTAGTCGGAGAAGTTCTTGATTAGCATTCAGAATGCAAAAGTATTACTGACAAGGTCTTCCTTTACTTCATTTTGTAGGGTTACCATTCCTTGCAATCATATCGAGTGGCACATGCATTGTGGAAAAAAGGAAGGAAAGTACTCGCCCTGGCATTGCAAAGCCGTGTTAGTGAGGTAGACTTATCTGATCATTCTCAATAACTGTTATAATCAGGAATTTGCTTTCTTAAGAATTTTCCTGCCCTTTTTCTCTAGGTTTTCGGAGTTGACATACATCCTGGTACGTCAGTTCTTTTCTTAAAGTTCATGTATTCTTGAGTTCTACTTCTATATTTTACTGAAAATGCATAATCATGTCATCCAAACTTCTGCATATACTTTTGAGACCAGCAAAAGTTGAGAGCAGCATTTGGTGCCAACTTTCGGAAAACAACACTGAACAAATCTAGACTTTCTAGGTTTTTCAATTATGTCATGTCATTTAAACTTTGACTTTTGGGAACTTTGAAGATGACTTTTGTACTTGTAGTATATGCGAGTGATAATGAGCCTCTCTATCCTACTCTTTAGTTTGCAATGCTATCTCATGATCTATTTTTTGGGTTATTTTCTGCAGCCGCTAGAATTGGAGAGGGAATACTACTGGATCATGGGACAGGCTTGGTTATTGGCGAGACTGCTGTTATTGGAGACAGAGTTTCCTTGATGCAGGTAAACCAAATTCTCTTTTCCCCTCTGTTTCTTTTCAAAACCGTTACTTTTTCCTTTTGGCAGCCTCTTAGAAATCCTGCTGCTTGCTGATGCGTATAATTCTCCCTGGGACTTTTACTAATCATAAATGACATTTAAGCATGGCTCGGTACTGTAGATTTGGATTACTGCAGTCTCGCTTTTATTATGCATTGTGATGCATCATTTTTGCTCTTTGGCATATAAATTTTGGAGTACTATGGACTTAATAGACACCTTTTTATTTGCCAGAACTTAGGAGACAATGATCAGAAGGATTCTTTGTAGAAATATAATATACCAGGCTCTTTATTATATTAGGTTTTGATCTTTCGAAAACTTAGCCTTTCGAAACTCGCAACTGATTCAATGTTAATTGTCATCTGTGGATATTGATGAACTTCAGATTTCAGAAAATATACATTTTAAGAAGCAAAAGTTATTTTTGGAACTTGTCATCATTTACCAGTGTAACTGCAATTCATATACTTCAATGCTTGGCTTGTAGAATAATGCTTTTACACATCTGAACAGGAATACGTGCTTCAAGAAGAAGTCTTCTGTTTATTCTTTTTCTTTCTCTGTGAAAGGGACGACTTTATGTTTATTCAAAATGGTTGATAGGGTGTGACTCTGGGAGGGACCGGGAAAGGGACCGGTGATCGTCATCCAAAGATTGGTGAAGGTGCACTTATTGGAGCAAGTGTAACCTTACTTGGAAATATCAAAATTGGGGAGGGTGCAATGATCGCAGCTGGTTCCCTGGTATTGAATGATGTTCCTCCACATGGGTAAGCTCTTGATGGACTACCCAACCGGCAACCACAGCTTTAATAAATTTGTCTTTCTATTAATTTGATTGACTCGTAAAGTTTGCTAATGGTTTCTTCTTTTTCATTAAAGCATGGTAGCAGGAATACCGGCGAACGTCATTGGTTATGTAATTGAGAAAGATCCATCATTGACAATGAAACACGGTATGTCATGCATGTAAATAAAACATATGTTTCTTCGCTTCCCATGTTTCTCTCACATATTCCCTGGCGGTCGCTTTTAATGTTTTTGTCGTGGAAATGGATTTGGAGTTAATATGTTATTATCTACATCTAGACCGAGTGTTAATTCTATGTTTTTATGGATGACTGAGGAAAATTTTCCATCGAGGGCTTCATACATAATTGAGAGTGTAAATGTGACCATTTAAGAGATGCATGCTTATGTAAGGAATATGGTCATAGTTGCAATCGTCTTGGCAAATTTTATCAGTGCCGTATCTTTTGCTGTTTCTACTACATAACAGCGCTATGCAGGGTAGTGCAATTTTATCTCTTCTGCCACAGCACTAAATATTTTACCGCTTTTGATTTGTCATTCTCTTGACATTCACAGCGTCCTGCTTCTGATCATCCGGAATCCTGTTGTTAATGATCATAAGACATTCTTTTAGCATCTGGCATGTATCTCATTTAGTTACTTGAATTGCAGATGCATCCAGAAACTTCTTCGAGCATGTTGCTGTGAAATTCACAGGTAGAAGGTCCACAGGTGAATCATTTTACCATTTTCATTTCTTTCCCCTGGAAATGTAGAGCATTTCTATATCTATGTCGATAGCACAAACCCAAGGGACCGATAGCACAAACCCAAGGACCGAATTTTCTCCGACTAATATCAAAGTAATCTGAATTATCTTCAGGAATTCAAGATCCGGGAAGAAACAATTGAAGCGCGTGATAAAGCTCACGAGCAATCTGAATTATTTTCAGGAGTTCAAGATCCAGACAATTGAAGCGCATGATAAAGCTCACGAGCATCGATCTTTCTGCGAAGAAGCTGGCCGGGCATGCGTGCTCTTTAAATTGGAGCGAACAGTATCGTGTATTAAAATAACATGATATGGAGGTTTATTTGGCATTGAGAAACCTCTGGTCTGTCTGTAATCATCTTGTTGATTGGGTAGCCAAACATGTGAAATCTTTACATGATATCCTCCTTACAGAATTCCAAAGGGGCTTGGTCAGCAGAACCCAAAGAGAAGTCTACAGGGATTAAGATGTTCTTGAGTGGGACTTGATAGAGATGGGTGTCAGGATTGAGAAACAATGGCCCAAAACAAAAGGGGCTAAGGACTAGGGAAAGGTAAGAACCTGTTCAAGAGGTTACCTGTTGTGCTATACTTGGGAGTTAGAACAGATTGCTATGTCCAAGTATGGATGATTCGGATAGGTCTTTGATTGTGCTGGGAGATTATCGGGTATTTCGGGGGTATTGTTGGTTCCTCGCGCATGCATGCTGGCCTACGATGACTTATATTTGTAGGTGATTTAGTATGTGTCGGCCACGGCCCTCCGACGACTCCTTTCCTTCCGACAATCTCAAAACTCAAAAATGGCGCAACAATGAATGTCGTCCCATTCTACAAGTGTTTGCAAAAGCAATTGATCTTAATATTGTTTCCAAGGGTTTGTTTGTTTGAAAGAACATTGTTTTTTTCATTGATCTACAGAAAAAGTTTTCTCTGAATTGAAAATAACAAGTTTGAATTGTGAATTGGGGGAAAACAAAGATTAATTTTTTTTTCTTAAAAATGATTTTCAATAAATAAATATTAACTGTTTTTTTTATAAATGGTTTTCTTGGAAATTATTTTTTTATCATAATTTTTTTAGCATAACAAACACATCCTAATATGCGTTGACAAAGACAGACGAGACTATGTTAGTCTTTCCTAATTGGGTCTCCAAACTTCTCGTGGTACAAATCAAGTCATCTAGCCTACTCGACTTTTTTAATCATGTCCTTTTAGTATTGTCACACTTAAGTATGTTCATATACAAAAGGAAGAAAACTATTTTAAAATTTTAATTTAATAAAAATCGAACAAAAAACTATTTTTTTCCTTAAATAAAAAGATAGACACACTCATTTTGCCCATAATTCCTAATTATCTGGTGCCGCCATTTTCTCGTAAGATTTATTTCTCGAAACAATAGTGTAGTACTTGTTGGTAATAAATCTCTCAAAAATAGTTCTCAATTTATTTGACGGTCTTATCAAATGGTGAAAAAACTAAGTGGCTATTTTCTGAAAATAAATTACTTCATCATGTCTCGATGAAATTAGGGGAGAGAGTCTACATAGGCGAGAGCATATTTAATTTTTCATGAAAGAAAAGTTTAGTTTGGAAAATGCGAAAAATCGCCCGACGATAATCCCTCAACCGGGAGATACTCGCGCTAATCCACGCGACCTCACGCGCCGCCGTAGCCGCGGAGGAGCGAGGGTGCGAAACTTGTATAGTTCCTCTATTTACGAAACTACCCCGCTCGCACACTCGGAAAGTCAGAAGCAATTCTCTTCGTACTTCATCGTTCTCTTCCGTTGTCCCTGCTTCTCCTCCTTCAAGCACGCACCTTGCAGCGAGGGAGATACGGAGCCGCTCCGAACGGCGCGTTTCGGATTCTCCCCGACGCCCAACAGCCCAAGGAACGCCTGGGCACCGGAGATCTGATTACTCGGTACGAACGATCTGAAATCTCGTCCCCGGAACCTGCAAGTCCCCGAATTTCGAAGATTCATCGGTAAGTTACGCGAGAGAATTCGAGCTTTGTTGGATTTCCATCTGCATCGGAGAGTACGGAGTTGCTTGTCGGGGGCAGGTGGATGTTTCTTGCATTGTCGTTGTCCTGCGTTGTGTCCCGCGTTGCTTGATCGGTCGAGCTGAAACGCGGGTTGCTTCATTCGGGTTGATTTGAGGTGTGCTTTTAATGAATTTCGCGCAATGGCATTCGGGTGTGACGCCATTGGATTCAGAATTTCTCAAGTCTTTAAAGCCGGAGTTTTTTGCTTGGGAGATGGTGATTTACTTTGATCACCGACAGTTATTCAGTTTTGTGAATCCGTGCAGTTGCTTTTCTGCTTAGTTATCGAGAAGAGATTGAACTTTGCTGTAACCAGTGCGTTTTGTTATCGTTTTTGTTTTCAGTGTCATTGGGCTGCCAAACGGGTGATGTACTCGGAAAAGATATTGAATGAGCCTGCGCATACATTCGGGTGGAGGACACGTTGATTGTCAAGAGCATTAGAATGTCTGCAGAGGGAGGTGAGGTTGCTGAAATGCGGGAAAGTAACATTGAAGATTCTTTGGAGACAGGGAATCACATGAATGACACTAGCCTTAGAAGCAATGGGCTTCCTGCGAAGGAGAATGGATCGTGCAAAAACACCCCGCATTATGGTGATACTCATGATGAGCTCGTGCAGATGGTTACTGAACTCAAGCTTCAAAACGAGTACTTGAAGTCTCATTTTGAGGGTCTAAAAGATCTTCACTTGGAAGAGATTAGGTCCCAACAACAAACGAAAGTGGGAGGGCAGGAAGGTGAAGATGTGAAGAGACTCAATGAGAGAATAGAATCTCTGGAGAGAGAACTACTGGAGGAAAAGCAAACAAGAGGTGCAGCAGAGGAGGCTCTGAAGCATCTTCAAGTAGCACATTCAGAGGCAGATGCACGAGCCCAGGAGCTCTCAGCCAGGCTTGCTGAAGGTCAGATGAAGTTTCATGTCTGGTATTTAGTGAGATCTTCTTCACATGCTGTACCAGTGAAACATTCTCGGGATGGTCAGGAGTCTGTTGAATTGTTGTTTTTGGTTGGATCTGTATTTAGTTTGCGTGGCACTTTTTGGAGTATGAAAACAGTAAAGGGGAAACTCAAATATGTTAGGCTTTGCTTCATTTCAGAGAAAAGTTTTCTATGATACGTTTAGCATGCAAAACCAAAATCTCTTTAAGAAACGAAATCATAATAATGTGCTTGTATTCCACCAAAATCGCAAAAGAGTCTATTTTTGGATGACAACTTTAACTTTGAAAGCAGTTTCCCTTACTGGCATCTGTGAATTTTTTTTCGGGGTTTTGTCAAATGCATTTTCTGGACTTAGTTAATTCTTGAATGCAAATGGGAACAGGAAATTTAAAACATTTAGATTAATCAACAGTGTCATCTGCTGCTAGTGCCATTGTGCAATCAAGAAAGCACATGATGATTTGTCTTACATTTCCAGTCTAATTTATGTCCTGGTTCTTCTCATAGCTCAACAGAAGATGGATCAAGAAATAAAAGAGAGGGAAGAGAAGTACTCTGAACTCGATTCCAAATTTAGCAGACTTCATAAAAGGGCCAAACAGCGTATTCAAGAGGTTCAAAAGGTGAATCCTTTTGCCATATTTTTCATCCTTTTGGTTACATTTTGATAATATTTTCAGAAGATTCTTTTTACCTAAATGTGGATGAATCACTACCTAGCTGGATGTTTCGCTTGCTGTTGGCTTGTGAATTGACCTTAGATGTGTTTGGAGATCATTAATTTCAGGAGAAGGATGACCTTGAAGCTCGTTTCCGTGAAGTAAATGAAATAGCTGAACGAGCTTCATCCCAACAGTTAGCATTACAACAAGAGGTGGATCGGACTCGTCAACAAGCGAATGAAGCAATGAAGGCAATTGATGCTGAGAGGCAGCAATTAAGAAGTGCATGCAATAAGTAAACCTCCTTTTCCCTCCATGTAAATGAAGGAACTATTTGGTTTGTTATCTTTATGAGATTCCTAGTTCCTTTCTGCCCGTCTCTGGAGGAGTAGGAAATATACTATTTGTGAGCTCCAATCATTGTTTTGGGATCGCATGCCCCCCTCGCCAACCATGGTCCTGGAAACATTGTTCCAACTTTGGACTCTCTCATATTCCAAATTGCCAAAATTGGCGGTCCAAGCTACCTCTTCAAACTAACTGAATCAAAAAGTTTCTAGCACCAAAATTAATCTAAGCTAGTGTACATCCTTCAACCTAATTTAGAATTTCCGATTCATAGAAACAAAATTGGACTAGCAGTATTTTTGCTCTACTTGATTAATTATAATCAATGTTGCATCTCACTTGAAATATCAAAGAAAAAATAACTAAAGAGAGCTGTGACTTTCCCATAACACATAGTAACACTTTGCATCATGTAAAAAGGGTAGTTGGCGTAGTTAGACATTAATCTTTTCATATTGAGGCGATTAGATGGATCCTTTACTCTGTTTCCCTGTTTATAAGGAAAAATTATGCCATTGGCTGAGAAGTTTTCCCTTTCCTTGTATGTTCCTGTTTTGAAGGTCCTTTATTCATAATCATGATGTCCTGTATGGGTGATGTCATTTACGTTCATCCTTCCAGTCATGATCACCTGTGGGATGATCTCACTCCTGCTCATCTTTCTCAATCAATGCAGTGATGACTCCATCTGAATAGAGCTTGCTCGTTACATTTCTTGAATCATCTTATTGTAACTGATGTCTGATGTCTTAGCAAATTTTGGCATCTTATCCTGTTTAATCTTGATGACGAGTTTGATCTCTTTCTTTCTTTTTCCTTGGCCTGCCATTTATCACCTATCTGTAGAGTTCTTGGATTACATCATCAATAGTTAATACTTTCTTTTTAGAAAATGAATGCTTGGGATATCCAAAGTTTCTTCACGTGCAATAGCTTAAAGAGTCATTGCTATGACATTTTTTTTTCTCCTTTAATGATTAATTATAAAAACCGTTGCTGCCGTATTGAAATGTTTTAAGCCTATGAAATTGATGATAGGTCTCTTCCATTTGTATTGTGCTCTTTCTATGAATCATTGTGCTAACATTTTTTAAACACAGACTTCGAGATGACAATGAGGAACTGCGGCGATCTTTGCAACCTAAAGATCTTGCCTTTGAATCAATGCAACAGTCCCTTCTTGAGAAAGAGCAGGTAGTTTGATTTTAGAAGTTTCATTTTATCGGCCCTGTAGTGCTCTGAGTGATGGTTCTCCTTTTCTGCTCAGGATTGCATATTCATGCCCATTATACAAAGAATTAGGATGTTTATTTTGAAATATCTAAGTAGCTATGTTAATTGAGAATTTAGTAAATGCTGCTAGTGATCACCTGTTGGACCTGCATGATAATGTGTGAACATTGTACAGTAGCAAACCAACAAACTTGGAAGAAATATTAGGTAGAGGAGCTTGCGCAGTAAAAGGCTTGGGATATGCTGAATTATTGGCTTTGCTGGTGGAAATAGTACTGATGTTAAAATTGCTTACACCTAGATGTTGGAAGACCTTCGAAATTTGCTAAAATCTGCAGAAGAGAAGAGGCAATCTTCTCTATCTGAACTCACCGCCAAACATCAGAAGGTAAATTGTATTTGCATGCTAATGTGTCGTCTGATAATCACCTTCATTTCAATACTTAGACATTTTAAGCTTGCTCTTTTCTTTGTCCTTATCAGAGCATAGAGAATTTGGAGTCCCAACTAGCTGATGCAGCCTCTGATAGAAGCAAAGCAACCGAAACGATATCTTCACTTCAGGTGAGAGTTTTTCCTTCATGTTGGGTGCCTACTGACAACAAATGAGCAGTATCTGAGGACAGTACTGCAGTTATTTGGTCTATTTTATTGGTGGAGTAGCATAACCATTGATGCAGTTGAATAGCATTTGCCTTTGGATCCTAGGGGCTTATCTCAGCTTCTAGGATAAAGAAATGACTTAGTATGTTGATGTTGTATAGATGTTGCAATTTCCAATATTGTAGGCTTAGAGGATGCTTAGAAGCTTGAGAACTTTTCAATTTTGAATTTAACTGCTTATCCATTGTTTTATTTGTTTGCTTATATTTCTTCTGTGATTAAAGGTCCTACTTGCAGAAAAAGAATCTAAGATTGCAGAGCTTGATGCAGCTTCAACTGGTGAAGCAGCAAGACTTAGAGCCGCAATGGAATCTGTTAAAGGCGAGGTTGCACACTTGAAACGTGAGCATGTATGAGCCGAAATTATTGTTATTTTTACTATCAAGGAGATGGAATGGAAATAAAAAGCAGTTTATACAGTAATCTTTCAATTTTTGGTTTCTTTCTATCTTTGGATGTGTGGCGTGGGTGCTTCATTTTAGAGTTTTATCAGCTTAATTTTCTCTGGCTGGATATCGTCCTTAAATCTAAACCTTGTTACTTATCTGCTTTCTAATGATGCGTCTAGTTTTTATTTTTTAATGTCCTGGATTCTGCAGAATGTGTCAAATACACCTTGGCTTTTCTTTTTTCTTTTTTCCTTTTCAATTATTAATGTCAATAATCTGTTACTTGACTAAAAGAAAACAAAATTATCCTCCATGGATATATCTACCACTTCCAGAGAAGTTTCTTTGCGCTATTTTTGTGTGTGTCTAAGTTAATTGGATGGAGAAATTTTCTCTGGTTTTTGGTTTTGTAAATTCCGAAAAGAGTTTCTGTTCTTGATAGTTCAGCCGAGTATGATGCTTATTGCCATATATGTTGTGGCATTCTATGATAGGCTACTTTTCTTGCTTTATTGGTGGTGAGTCTTATATCAATAGTGTATGTGTTTTTCAGGATAAGGAAAAGGAAAGCTGGGAAGCTACTTGTCAGGCACTCAAAACAAAGCTTGAGGTGGCTGAGAGCAACTGCATTCGCACTGAAGTTGAAGTGGCTAAGTTAAAAAGTATTTTACACTTGTTGCAAGTTTGGGAGATCACACGTGCATAATAAACACTACTCTGAATCTGACGGCTATGCTTTTGGACAGGTCAGCTGGAGATAGAAGCGTCTTCACATGCACAGTTATTGAATGCTAGAGATGCTGAATTAGCAGCTTGCAAAGAAGAGGTATTAACTTCTGCATTTTTCCCCTGTCAAGACAAGTTGGGTTGTGGGGATTAATTCACGCAACTGGCTATTTTTTCAATTTTTTCAAACGCTAACAAGGGTAACAAGTTCCTTTCCGCTGGTGATCTTGTGCATTTTCTGTCAATACAATGCTTTGACTGAAGATAGGGTTGAGTCACAGAGCTGCTTTACACTAGCTTCTGGTTTTTCTGTTTAAAATACATTTCTATTTGGTGGAGCTGCATGTTGATGCATTAGTTGTATTTCTGATGTCTGGCATTCCCTTTTTCTTTCACTCTTGTATATGTAGATCCATCGCCTGCAAAGTGAATTTTCTTCCTACAAGGCTCGTGCCCACGCACTTCTTCAGAAAAAGGACGCTGAACTTGCTTCAGCTAAGGACTCTGAAGAAGTTAAAGCTCTTGAGGAAGCACTTAAGGTAAATAGTTTTGCTGCCCTGAGCCTCTGTACATAAGTGAAAGGACTTGAAGTGACGATTGCTTTTAGTTACTTTCTAATTTGTTCTTTTCATTTCACGTCTGATTCTTCAGGAAACTGAAAAGGAAGCCCTACAGGCATCTGCAGAAAGGGATAAGGTCATCCAAGTTCTTCAGGCTGCTTTAGCTAATCATGTTAAAGAACTCGAGGAAAGGTAAAATTGTTGCCAGCAATCCATTACAGACCTCAATACGCAATATGAATGATGCATCTCTTCTGTTAATTAGAGTTATTATGATCGCCTGAAATTTGTTGTGGTGATCCACAGCGAAATTGAGGTGCTTTTTAGTGAATGGTTTTTTTTTTTTTTTGGTTAAAGCTTTTTAGTGAATGGTTGATTTGTGCTTTATACAAACAAGGCCTTTTCCAACTGCACCTCCGTTCATTTGCAGATAGTGATAGGTTTTTTGTATACCTGCGCTTTCTTCCTCAAACTTATTACTGACTACAGTAGATTATGGTCACATGTTTGATTATTTCAGGTGATTGTAGACTGTGAGTTAGTATCCTATGTCATTTGCTGTCAGGGGAGCTTCTATCGAGTCATAGCTCTTGATTTTTACTCAGTCGAATTTATTACGACATCTACTTCTTCTTCAAAGAGAACCCCTTCTTATCAGTAACCATTGACACGGAAATTCTACCTTATGATGAAGTGTGTCTCCATGGGGATAAGAGAAAAAGAGTATTAGGTTCCTCAACTAGCTATCTATTACCATGCCAATCCAATCAGTAAGTTTGTTCTTCTACTGGGCCCGGTCATTTACTGAGAAACTGGCTTTTTGGTTGAAATCCACTTGCAGAGAGTAATTGAGCTCTTCTTTCGTTGAAATACTATAGATATATCTTCTAGAGGATACTCTTTCTTTTGCTGCATACATTCATCTTGCCTGTCAGTTTTATGTTGAGAAATGTCATGTTTCATAGTAACTTAATTCTTACAACTTACTTATCCATGAATCGCAGAAGTACGGTTCTTAATACTGCCAAGCAGTAGATGTTTTCATATGTACCATTTTCTCATTCATTAATTGCAGAGATGCAGCTCTTATTACTGCCAAGCAGCGGATGAAGACCATTGAAATGAACCTTGACTCTACGAATGCTCGGCATCAAAAAGATAAAGAAGCATGGGAACTAGATCTTAAAAACTTGGAAGAAACATGGCGAAGTAAATGTCGACAATTTTTTCTCTTCAGTTTCTTTCACTTCCATCACCTTTAGATTTTAGAAAATTCAAACTGTTCTTGCTTTGAAATGGCTCAAATGGTGTAACAGATAGATGCGAGGCACTAAAGGCTGAAAATCAGGCAGATTCGGGGAAAGATATAAAGCAAGAATTAGATGAGCTTAAATCTCGTTACAAAAGATTGAAGGTAACTTGGATTTTGCATTTTCTCTCTCTTTTCAAGAGTTTCTCCTTATTTACTTTGGCATGTTATTTGGTAGGAGGAGCATGATTCATTTAGAGATCTAGCTGATAGAATGATTGGGGAGAAGGACAATGAAATCTCCAGATTGCTTGATGATAATAAGAATCTTCAACAATCTCTGGAATCAAGACCACGGGTACGTCTTTTATTGTGCTTTAGATAGGTGAATGCCATGAAATCTTTCCCTATTTCCTTTTTCCTCAGAAGAGAACAAAGAAAGAAAGAATGATATGTTTCCCTACTGCCATTACTCTCACAATTATTTTGCTGACGATGTAGTAAAAAATATTTCAGGCTGAGCAGAACAATTATTACACTGCAGGTATGTATACTTGTTCCTAGAGTAATCTGACAAAATAACTGTTACGCATCCAAGATATTGGAAACTTGATGCTTTTGTGAGCAGCTGGTAATGTTCTTAACTTGGTTGAGGCTGACAAATTTGTTCTCTCAGCCTCACAGAAACAGGAAATACCAAACTCAGCTAGCTCGGCAGCTGACCAGCAAATTCTGGTACTATCTTTTTTTTCACTTGAAAATTTGTCGGCTGTGAGTTGTTATGGTTCTTTATTCAGTAAAAGTGCCATAATTGAGGAGCTTTTATTGCTATTGGAAGTTTTCATATAGAAGGTTGTGGAATTATTTGGTTATAGTTATCATGTCAATAGTAAATATAAATGCTCAAAACACTGTAATTTGAGGAAGGGTGCCATTTAGGGGCAGTGCAGATCATTCAGATGACTTAACTTTAACCTATTTGAATATTCAGCTTTTGGCAAGGCAACAAGCTCAACGAGAGGAAGAGTTGGCTCAGTCTCAGAGGCATATTTTGGCACTTCAAGTATGACCTTACCTGTATTTGCATTTATATTCTCTTGTTATGCCGTTGAAATTTCTTTAAAATATTTTTAATGCTCAGGAAGAGATTGAGGAGCTTGAGCGTGAAAATCGTCTTCACAGTCAACAGGTGAGCTCCAAGGGTGCATTTGAGTTGTTAATACGTGTGGGAAGCTGGAAAGCACAATATACTTTTATGATGTAGTAGCGAGACAACTAGGTCGTTTGGTTCATCTTCTGCAGTTATCCCAATTAGTCAGGGAGACATTCACATCCATAGGAATCAAGAACTTCATGATAAAGCAATTATTGCAAAATAGAACTTGTTCGATTCTGATCTATAATTGGTAATTAAATGGATTAGGACATGTTTGCGCAAGTAGGAATTATTTATGTTAGTTGGATTCTGGAAGTACTACAAAAGAAGGTAAGGAAAAAAAGGAAAGTGGAAGTTCACTGAGGAAAACGAAGGTCACTAATACTGTGAAGTCTTCGTGTAGCATTATGTTGATTACAGGGATGAGGTGTCCTTTTCTTGCATATACATCCTTGAGCTCTATTTTTTCCTCTTATTTTTTATGAATCAGTACTTAATTATCATTAACTTTTTTTTAATGCTTTTGCCATTCCTTTTCTCTTTTCCATCTAAATTTGTGAGGAGATGATATCGGATATAAATGCAGCTCCAGAACGTTTGAGATTCCTTTTCCCTTCGTCATAGATATAATCTCAATTGTATGAATGTAGGAGGCCATGCTGAAGGAAGAGCTTCGCAACATGGAAAGGATGCAGAGGAGGGAAGGGGTAGATATGACATATTTAAAAAATGTCATCCTGAAGCTTCTTGAAACAGGTATATTTTGGCAACAGACATACTGTGGTGTAACATCAAATTGTAAGTAATGTTAATTTCTTGTCTTTCTTTTGTTAAACTCATGTAATGGGTTGCTTTGGTTCGTCTTTCCTTCTTAGGTGAGGTTGAGGCCCTGTTACCAGTGGTCGCTATGCTGCTTCAGTTCAGTCCGGAAGAGGTTAAAAACTCAGCTTCAGTTTCGAGTGTTGTATAAATTATATTCAGTAGTTGAAGTGAATATTCATTGTCATTGTCCCTTACCAACCTCTGATTGTGATGCAAAGCTTTTGTTGATGCAAGCCCAATTATAAGTCTAAGATGCTATCCAAGAAAGATCGTTAGTGTTCATGTCGGAAAGTTCTCCAAAACCATAAGTAAAATCATTGTAAATTAGTCTGAACTTCAATTAATGCTAGTGTATTACAGATAGAGGTGAGGGTTTTCTCCATCCCGAGTTGTCGGTCAGTCATGGTCCTATACATCGAAGTCCATGTCAAAGGAGAAAATATTTGTTGTCATCTCGGGTATGAGGTGCGTCATTGATTTCATGTCTTTAAAAGTAGGCATGGTCTTCAAGTTTTAGCTTGAAGTGTTGGATAAATTATATTCAGTAGTTGTAGTGAATATTTGTTGTCATTGTCCCTTACCAACCTCTGATTGTGATACAAAGCTTTTGCTGATGCAAGCCCAATTCTAAGTCTAAAATGCTATCCGAGAAAGATTGTTAGTGGTCATGCCAGAAAGTTTTTCAAAACCATAAGTAAAGTTGTCGTAAATTAGTCTGAACTTTAATTAATTCTCGTGTATTACAGATAGAGTTGAGAGTTTTCTCCATCCCATGAGTTGTAGGTCAGTCGTGGTCTTATGCATCAAACTCCATGTCAAAGGAGAGAATATTTATTGTCATCTCGGGTCTGAGGTGCGTCAGTGGTTTCATATGTTTAAAAGTAGTCATGGACCTCTTTTTATGACACAAGAAACTTGCTGCATTTCTTTTTCTTTTCCTCACTGAGGAAGCTGATTATGGCAAAACGACCAATATGTATCCACTGTCTGAAGTTTGGTGTCATACTATTCCTTTTCTGGGCACATCAAGTTCAAGTTGAATATGCATTTTAATGCAATTGCAGATGCAGAAATGTCAACAAGCTTACCGGGCTGCTACGGACGTGCCTCCAACTCCACCAAGTGATACTTCTGGATCTCCTCTGTCGCTTCTCTCAAGATTCTCATTTTCATAGTGGCAGAGAGTAATACAAGACCGGGAATTCTTTTGTTAAATTACCAGTCTGCAATCACGTTCCAGCTGCAAAGATGCGAATGCGTGTGTCGGTGCTTAGAAGGTGGTCTGCAATTCCGTAAAACTTGTTTCTTTTAACACCAACTTTGTTAGGCAAGCTGCGGGGATATTGTAAAGAACGTACAGAGGAGAGAATGTACACTAGACCAAGAGGTAGAGGATACACACATTGGCAACTCCCGCTGTTATTGCTGTGATTCTTGTGAAGGCAAAAGGAAGCAGCTGTTTTCTTGTTATTTTCTTCATTCCAACATACATGAATAAATATTCCAACGGCGTGAATCTCTCTCTCTCTCTCTCTCTCTCTCTCTCTCTCTCACACACACACAAAAAGCACTGGAAAACCTAATTCTTGTGTACGGACTGTAATTAAATTCTAAATCTTCAAATTGATGCAAGCAAGACCTCTTTCCACAACAGTCAAAAATTGGGAGCTCGGGTTGCCGCATGAAAGATATCAAAGAATTTAAATGAAATTGGATTGCATTCTTCAAGAAAAAGAAATTTAAGATTTGATTGCGCCAACTGAAAGATTGAAGACTTGATTACTTTCCTTACATTAAGTATAGGGTTTTCAATGCAGTTTTTTTTTCCAAATTATTAAATCAAAAAAATGGCTTTGGCTAATTTCTCTTGCAGGTAAGAGCTAGGTGAAGTACATCAGCATTTGTATCCATCTCGATATTTCTATTTATTTCTATCTGTTTTAAGGTAATGCAATTTATCAACTGATACATCAATCTTTGGTATTATGATTTGAATAATTAGATCTTGTTGTAATCAATTCGAATTGCTTGGAATATGAAAGTCTTTTATGTAACAGTCATAACATGTAACATATGTGTGAAATGAGTTTATATAAGAAAGAGATTTTTTTATGGGAAATATTATTTTGAATCAGTATCTATCGAAAACTTGATTTCTTTCCTTACATTAAGTCTAGGGTTTTCAATGCAGTTCTTTTTCCAAATTATTAAATCAAAAAACATGGCTTCGGCTGATTTCTCTTGCAGCTAAGAGCTGGGCGAAGTACATCGGCATTTGTACCCATCTCAATATTTCTATTTATTTCTATCTAACTTAAGGTATTGCGATTTACTAATTGAGATATCAATCTTTGGTGTTGTGATCTAAAATAGTTAAATCTTGTTGTAATCGGTTCAAATTGCTTGGAACAAAGAGTTTTTTGTGTAACGGTTATAACGTGTAACACGTGTGAAATGAATTTATATAAAAAAGAGATCCTTTTATGGAAAATATTATTTCGAATCAGTATCTATCGATTTATTGTTACAACAAAAGACGAGAACTACAATTGGGAAAGGAAAAGCATTAGTCTAGTCTTCAATCAATCACAAACAATGATGAAACAATTGGCTGTAAGAGACTAACAACCGAGGGTTAGGCTTAAATCTAGAATTTTCTCTTTTTTTACCAATTCCCAAGCGCAACCCAAGTTGCTAAAATTTATTTTTCACCCAATTTTTCTCAGTGAAAAAAAAGGTTAGTATGTAGAAGCAGAAGAAGCTGTACACCGGGCTCCTGCTATGGATTCTTCATCTCTCCTAATAGAAAGTTAGCAGGTTCGCATTTTGATGTGTAACCAAATTTTGATGAACAGTACTTTCTATGTACTCCTGTAAGCTTCCCTGTTGCTGCTTTATGGAAACCCACCATCATCTGTGCACATTCTCTGCATTAAAGGGGAAAAAATTGCCATTAGGTGGGTCAATATGGATCGCATCAAGAACTTGGTGTAGTCCAAAGGAAAATTACTGAGAAAAGAAGTGAAGTCACCACTTACAGGAGCTGGTCTTCTGTGTAGTTGCTGTGCCATTCACAGGTTTTAGTCCACTGTTTGAAACCATAGAGGGTGCACTGAGCTGTGAAGATCGCAGCGGCCGCTAGAAGAGATGGCGGGAACTTGAGCATCTCGTACTCCACCAGCGAGAGCTCAATCAAGAAGAAGGATAGCACCTCAAGCTGTTCATTTAAAATAGTTCATTCAGAAGAAGGCTCATCGAATTCTACATGCTTATTAGGTACATAAAACATCATTGACCTAGTCCAGAAGACTAAAATTTAATGGAGGCTTTGACAACAGTTTATATAGGACACTGGCTTAAGAGGACCTTTTCTTGCGAATTTTCAATTTTTCTCCCAACGTGTGAATCTATTGTACTTTAACCGTTCTCGATGTCGTGACTGATGGTGACTTGCCTAACCTTTTTATCAGACTCAGCAGCCTTGAGGAACCGTCGCATGAAAACATATGGTGTAGGCAGTGACATGTTGAACTGCAACGAGTTGAGCATCAAACTTTCCTGGAAAAAAGTCGGTCAGAAAATAATAACATCCCGTTAATTTTCAAGGATCGCTAAATTTCCTTAAATAGAAAAGAAAAAGAATTTCAGTTACAGCCAGATATTGAATGTTTGCAAGATTTTAAAGGTCGCACCATTTCGAGAACTTCCTTTCTGGTGTAAGCCTTGTCCGATATGAGAATCAAGTCTCCAACAACAGGAACAGAGACTTCTTCATACTTGCATGCTAACAACATGGCCACCAACCCCACCAACTGGAGCTTCTTTCTCACCACAGATTGCTGAGCCAAGAATCTGTCTATGATATTGACTGTGAGGAACAAAGTTTCGTGCATGAGATCGAATTTGTCATGCACCTGTTCCAGATTGATCAAATGCGGAACTTGTTAGGAAACATCGTCATTGAATCGAAACGAATATAACATAATCGGCAATTCGACTATGGGAAATTTGTTGAGTTATACCTCTATAAGCCAGTCAATGAGAATGGCCCTCATCTTCTCATTAATGTCAGCTTGTTGTGCCATGTAGTTTGCAGAGACACAGCTACAATTCTGCATAGAGCGAGTTATTAAGTGGTCAAAAATAGAATTATTATGATTAAAAGTGATCTTTACATTCCATAATGGTACCTTATACACCCTATGTTATATTCCAGTTTCAGTGATGAATTAATTTCTTCAGCCCAGCACGCAGCCTCTCAATTTTGCTGATTTTCTTAATATACTTTGTAATCTCAGGCTTTTATATATGAGAAAACAGTAATTGATTAACTCCATAGATGAGATAATTAGAACAAGAATACAGGGAGCGACTTAAATTCTGAATCAAAAAGAATTTTTAGATTTCGGGAATTACTAAGCGTGGGAAATTAAATGCTTGAAGAACATGATGGTTTTTCCATGAGAATACTATGAACCTATCTTGAGTTTCCTGGAATGCATCCTTGTATGGAAAACTGACAACCATTTAAAATAGCTATTCTACATTAAATGGGGACAAAAGGAGTAAAACATTTAAATGTTTGGCCATGCATGCATTAAAATCTGAGAAAATGGGACCAAGTACAGCTAATTTCCCTTTTTATTCTATTTCATGAAGAATATTGAGAGAGAGAGAGAGAGAGAGAGATGAATTAATCACCTCCGTTCTCCTATAGTAGGCATAAATGTCTTCAATGTAGTCAACCACTGCAAGTGGGTTCTTCTTATCTCTACCATCAATGTCCATAATTGGCTCTTCTTCTTCTTCTTCCACTATATCTTCCATTTCCACTTCCTCCTAATGATTAATTAATTAGATCGAAAGTTAATTATGGCTCTCATGTGCCAAACTAGTTGAAAAATTCATGATTAAATTAAGGAAAAATGCTGTAGCTGTAATTTGAGAGGGGGAAGAAACACACCATGTGATCATCTAATCTTGATTCTGGGATTTCCAAAAACATAGGGACTGGTTGATTTTCTGAAGATGCTTGGCATTCCTCCACGTCCACAAATATGCAATCTCCAAATTCATTTCTCTCTTGAACCGCCGTTCTTGGCTTCTTCGCTTCCTATTAATCAAGCAGTGTCTGATCAGTGAACTACACTTAAATCCGTGCCATCGATCTGTCAACATAAAATAATAATTCGAAATAGGCAATAAGGTAGAGAAAGAGTGCAAACCTCGGGGCAATGTTGCTTCGCGCTCGCCGCTTGCGCTGCGAACTTCCTATATAACGACATGTTTTAATCCATCAAAATGCAAATGCTATGACTATAGTCTTTTGGGCCAATGCATGTGTTCAAATTCAGCTGGTTAGTTTCTCCCTAAGAGATCCACTTTGCATATGAGCATCCTCACACACACTTTGACTTTGACAGTCTGTGCTGGAGATCTAAATTTGAAATTTTGAAATTTCAACATCACCCTTTTTTCTTCTTTTTTCGTACCTTTTTCCAGTGTCTAGACATCAACCAGACGAAAAAAGAAGAGTCGCGAAGACAAGAAAAAAGGGTCAAGCTCAAAGTCTCGTAAAGAAAAAAAAAAGTCTAACCTTGTGACTGGTCTGTGAACTGGATCCACCCGATCCTTCCCGCACACTGCATCTCTTCTGCATTTCAGAGCCCAGAAAAGACCAGCTTTAACGCATTGTCACAATCTAAACTACAAGATAATTCATACTCGTCATCTTCTCTTTGGGTACTGTCTGAATTAATTGTAACAATTACTTGGAGTGGCCTCTCTTGTTGACCACATGACATGGGTACGCATGATCTCCAACTAAGTTCTGGTTGATCACGCTTAACGCCCTCCTGGTTTGCCTTATCTCCTGCCCGAATTTCCTGCCTCCAATCTCCAACCCTCCTCCTAAATTGATCGACATCCATTAGACGAACGACATCAGATCCGGGCCCAGATTGAATCCGAAAAATCGAAACTGCACAAGAATAAAACAGACGAGAACTCTCTTTCTCTACCTTGAAGATTTGTGGGTTTGCTCGGCGCAGCATTGTTCTCATCAGATAAACCCATTTTCCTTTTTGCGAACACTTATCTGGAACAAGAGCAATCAACTCCTCAAGACACACACACACACACACACACACTCTCTCTCTCTCTCTCTCTCTCTCTCTCTCTCTCTCTCTCTCCCCAAACACCCACCACCCAGAGAGACCTAGAGAGAGTGCGTCGACGGCTCCTTTGATCTCACGGGCAAGAGAGAGAGAGAGAGAGAAAATAAAGGGTTGGAGATGTCTGAAGGAGGAGGAGGAGGACGAGGTTCCTCTTTTTTTTTTTTGTTTTTCTTATTTTTTTCGAACGCAACGGCTAGTGAAGCGAGACCGTTGGATCGTGCCGATTCGCCGACGAGTTTCTTTTCGGGGTTTTTTTCCTCCTTCGGTCCGAACAACGGTCACTTGCGCTGTCATGCGGCGTGCCGCACCTGATTTCAAATTTCGCATTTCCTCATTTTTTTCTAATTACTTTTCATGAAAAAAAAAACAAAACTATTTTTTTCATGGGCCTTTTTCATGGTCGGATGTGACGGTTTGCTCCTTACGGCACGTCGGACCGGACCGCGCTTCCGCTTCCCCTACCGCCCTACGCTCCGCTCCACTCCCACGTGTCGACGTGGACGAATAGGGTGCCGCCGCGTGGATGATTCCGAGTTGAATGTGGGGCCCGTTCCTTTGACCTTTTCCTGGCCTTTTCTGAGTTGGCATTTTCTGATTGCGCTGCGCTGTGGAGTTGGACAGGTTTGTCTGTCAGTTGCTTTGGTCAGAAATTTCCAAGACAAGAAGAGATTTTTTTTTCCAATCATGGCTTGTCCTCCCTATTACAATTGTTATTTAGGAAATATCTGATTTTCTCATTTATTGAACTTCCCAAGGGGAACCTCCCAAAAATTGCACACTTTTGGAGGATAAGATCTAAATTGACAGCATTTGAACTCGCAAATCCGTTGCATGGCCAGCCAACATGAATCTCTAAATTCGAATTTGAGTTGGGCAATAAGACACGATTGATATGCAGGATAAAGCTCATCTCGTTATGGTAAATCCGATCAATCGTCACCTATTTTGTAAAGAAATTAAATAGTTCTTTCACGAAGATAGAGTCTAAGGATGAAATGGAAGGAAAGTGAAAATTGTGTTAATTGGTGCATCCAAAAGTGTCATGGTCTCATAGTTATGGTCCTAATTGGTAAAACCATAATATGTAGGTATGCAGACTTGATATATAACCCAAATTATAGTGAGGGTAGATGTCTTTCTATGTAAAGAGCTTTAATATCTTTATTACTTTCATATACTTTATGGTTATATTTGGTGGACCGGATAAAATCTAGATATAACAACCTTATCTTATATGGTGTTTCTCAAACTATCTTAGGTGTTTTTTGTCGACGTCAGATAATTGCTACAGAGGCGACCCCCATGGGGGCAGTCGCAAATGGTGCCACCATGGCATCAATGGTCAATCGCCGCGGTAACTGTTAGAGTCATTTCTTTTCTTTTTTCTTTTTTCAGTTTTTAAAATGAATTTTTCGAAAAAATTTAATTAAAACATGTAATGGAATTTTCTGTCATCTGGGGCATTTTTATCTTATTTAATCTTATCACATCTCGATCAGTGTCCTAATGGCCAAATCCATAATGTTGCGGACGTGGATGTTGGAATGTAATCCTCGCAAGTCGAAATGGGAGCATGAGGCCTTTATGACGATGCTGTTTGGCATGCACATCTTAAGTTCCGTGGCTTTAAATTGTTGCATTAAACACGAAACAAAAATCCCAAATTTCTTTGTTGGGGAAAAAAATTTAGATGAGACGATGATATATATCCTTAATAGGGAGCAGCATGATACACAGGCACAGGCAGGGGACGGTTCTGATGCGCGCTTGCTATATTTAAAGCTTTAGTATAAACGTCTCTGACAGAAAGTAGACCGTTTAATCATGTCTGGATTTGAAAAAGAAGAACCTATAATAATTATAATAATAACTACGAGAGGTGGTAACACCACCGTGGTATATCTAAGTTCGAATTAGGTTAAGTCTCCGACTTGATCTTTGAATCACACGTTTCAGCCCGTTCCCAACTTGTCCCGCTCTCAAATTGGCCCTTCTACCTTACCAAAGGCATGTTTAGTTCGATTTTGGGGAATACCTTTAATAAAATGCAAAAACCTTTGAGCTAAAATTGTTTTTTGAAATTAAAGTAGTTTTTGGTAATATATTTTAAAATCACGTTTGAAAGCAACTTTAGTTTAAATACCATTTGGTAAAAATTAATTTTGTAAATGACTTTTGCTAATATTAAAAAAAAATCAGCAAAGAACTCAGCCACCGCTGATAGGCCAACCTCTGCCAGCCAGATTTGGCAGCTAGCCAACCTCGCATGAGGTCCCCCGACCTCGAGGTGGCACTGCCCTAAGGGTCGCGCGACCCGGGCCGACACTTACCTGGGTCGCACGACCTCAGGTGAGGCGACCTGAGGTTGCCTGACCTAGGCGTCCCTTGGGTCGCGGGTCCGACCACTCATTTGCGGTCGGCCAACCTCCGCAATCACCACAGGGGGTTGCCGGTGGTCGTGACCCCCAGGCGGCAATCGCCAGAGATTGGCTGACCCGCAGGCGGCGGTGGCCGGACCTCCTAGGTGGCTGTCGCCGGCCTCCGATTTGGTTGCTCAGGAAAATGAACAGTGTGCATAAACAGTGTACCTTACATTCCGAAAATGCAACTTGCGAAAGTGCCTACAAACCTGCCTTGGGCTAAGGGACTTTAGAAGCCTTTGGAAATGCGATTGCATTTCCCCAAAGTGCTCCAAAAAAATTGCCAAACGTCATTTGCATTTGGCCAAGAGACTTTAAAGCCCAAATAAGTATTCTAAATGCTGAACCAAATAGGCTCTAAGTAGTATTCCACTCGTGCAGCACGAAGTGAAGAATTAAAAACATGTCTTGTGAATGACCGGATAGTTTTATTCGACTTTACATGACCGGGATAATAGCATATTGTGACGGATCATATACCTGATTTGAGCTATTGAATCTCGTGGATCCCCTATCAAGCCTACATCTCTAAAGGCTCAAATCACTTCGTCCATGATTGACTAAGCCTACGATTTTTCTTTGAATTGCGCATCTCGCGAGTTATAGCAGCTAGGTAAAAAATAAATCTTCGCTTACAGCCTTAGCATATTTTAATTGGCATTTTGTCAAATCTTCTTGGCAGAGGTTATGCTAAAGCTCTTATACTTGAAACCTTATTGAAGCGTGGAAAATGAATAAGCAAAATTAGCTTTTATAAAAGTATCCAATCTGCTATTTTTATCTCTCGAATAGCATGTCGGGTTTCTTATTATTTAAATACTTCAGAAAGTCTTTAACGGCCGTATTCGCGTCGTCGAACATGTTTGGCATTTCATTTATTCTCGGGAGATGCATAGAATAGAAACTTTGCTGACCAAAAGAATGGAAATGTCAAAATATAGATACAGGCACACATGATCTCCATTGCTTCGAGTTGCTATTCCTTTGACTATTGAGGACTTGTAGTCTCCACTCGATTTTTCAGTTACTAACAGTGGATATTAATAGTCACATTGCAAAATTCATCCACGTTTGCTTGGTATTTTGAATTTCGACGTCGAGGCCCTATGATATATGCACGTTCTCTCTCGCTTCTTTCGAACATGTTGAACCTCTAGAGTTTGGCTTCCATACCCTTATGACCTACTAACGTTCGAGTTGCTCCACATGTGAATATCATCTATTGAATGACAAAGGTGATCTTAACAATTTATATTCAATTACTAGGTTAAAGTATGCCAAATGAGTATGAACCCTAATGCATAAGCAAGTAACTGGGGCACACTCGAATAATGTGAGTCAGTCTCACAACCACCGTTCAATCAAACGGTCTTTATATGGCGCCCACCTCATTAAACGGTGTATGTGAATCGAGACTCATGTGTACCAAGTGCATCTAAGATTTTTTTCCAAATTCACCTTGTAAGTGGGTGGCTGCTACTTTTGATTCTGGCTGTTGTTGTAGCCGTGGCTTGGCCTTGGTGGCTTTCAAATTTAGCTATAGCAGACCTTGGTCTTCGGGGTAGTGATTTTTTACGCCATTATCTCCGCAACTTTCACTAGAAGACCATAAACATAACATATCTCTCACACAGAAAAAAAAAATGAAGCCAAAGATCTTATGATGAACCCAATTGTACCCACAACATTTAGAAATGCTTTGAATCCTATATGATTACAAACCGGTCGGGGCACAGTTCAGATATCCAAATATCGGTTGATTATACTTTATATCTTATAATTATAGAGTAAAACTTATATACCAAATATTGCTTTGATGTCTATGCAAAACTAACCATCATATTATATTTTTTCCTGGCAATTATAAAGCAAAAACCTATCAAACTTTCAAAGATTTTGGCGAAATTCGATTGATAAGAAAAATGTTAAAGATTGTCCCTAGGACAATTGTTAAGAGGTTTAGCAGCATCACTTATATACCAAATATTGCTTTGATGTCTATGTAGAACTAACCAGCATATTATATTTTTTTCCTGGCAATTATAAAGCAAAAACCTATCAAACTTTCAAAGATTTTGGCGAAATTCGATTGATAAGAAAAATGTTAAAGATTGTCCCTAGGACAATTGTTAAGAGGTTTAGCAGCATCATGCAGTAGTGTTAATTCTGCTGCTAGGACACAGGTCGCTCGTTGATGGATTTTATAATTAACAATGTGTAAACTTAATTGAAAGGTGAAATTCAAGGGAAAAAACTCCAAACACCCCCTCCATGAAAATGAAAAAAAAAAAAAACCACAGGCGTCCCCTCTCTCTTTTGCTGTCTCATTGACCTGCCGGCACCCACCGGCACTCGCCACCTTGGCCTTGGATGTCGCCGCCCGGCCGCTGAATGACCGCCGGCCACTGCCATGGAAGCTAGCTATTGTCCCTTATGTCTGATGTAGCTAGCAAGGATCACCTAGAGGGGGGGTGAATAAGTGATCTTAAACAATTTTTATCAATTTATGCGGAAATGAAAGATCACGGTTGAGTCTGAATAAAATTCAGATTCAAAATAGTTTATATAGACAGTGCTCTTGATGTGCAATATGTAAAATAAGAGTAAAGGAATAGAAAAACTGCACACAAGTTTATAGTGGTTCGGCTTATAGCAAGTGTACGTTCACTCTCCCACATTAACAACCTAGTGGCTGGATTTCACTAATCAAATCAATGAAAAGTTATAGCAAGTTGTGCCGCTCAAATCCAAGCACTTCTCCCCAAAGCTGGTGCTACTTATACCTGTAGGGTTCATCAATGAAAAATAACGCAACGGAATATAGAACCCTAGACAGGATCCATGTATATATTGAAATTGAAAGGGAATTTCGAAACGTACCTTTTGCAGATCGAGGATATAACTTATTGTATCTGGATTAGTGCCCCAAGTATTGCGCTTCTACCGGTATCCACACACACGAACGGAATTCTCCAACGATCCACGTGCTAGCGGAAGATCTTGAAGTTTTCTTTTCAACTCCTTTTGATTTTCGATCATCAGATCCAAAAACCCTAGACAGAGAAATCGATTCTCTATCTATTTATATAACCTCATTATCCAAATGAAATTAAAAGAAGTGGGCGGGCGATTTGGGCCCACGTTTAATCATTATCTCATAACGCCGCATACGACCGCATAGATAATTTAAATAAGAGAATAAATTAAAATCTACTTCTTAAGTAGATCAAGGCGCATAGAATAGTAAATCCGTTTTATATTGTTGTGTGCGACCACTGTAGGTTCACTAAACATTAGCAGTGTGCTCAAAATCCTTTTGGCCCACAAGTCATAAGCAGTCTCTAGCAAGACATTATGACTACCTAAGTATAGTAAAGGTCGATTTTTCCGACACAACCTAATCCACAACTAATATTAGAGTATCAACATTGATTGATTCCTAGGGCAGACCACTAACAATACCAAGCCGATAGATCACATTATCTCACACCTACGCACACACTTATAATACTATCTACACCTCTCAAATGATTACACTTTAAGCTCACAAAAGACAAAAGATTGAATCGGAGTATGCTTAGATTTTGGACTTGTTGATTTTTGATTTCGTTCTTTTCCTTTTGCTCCTCGTTGATCTCCTTTTATACTCCTCCACTTCCAAAATAGCTGTTGGATAGTCTTCAGATGATCATCTTCCAATATTCACCTTTGGATAGATTTGTATAACATGGATTGAGTGGCCGTTAGTTGATAAAATATGAATCTCGCTGATTCTGGTCGCCCATACAATCAGAATCTTGGTTTTCATAAGTAGAACTTTATCGTTTGTAATACATTCTTGTCATAATGTTTGATTGTCAATCAATTTGATTAATATTAATACAATCAAAACTTTCCTTCTGTGAAATCCATACCAGATCACTAGCTGTTATTTTTTGTTCCGAGTTCTGCGTCTGAATAATTTCAGCATTTGTGTCTGTGTCTGAATAAATTCAGTGTTTGAATAATTTCAACGTTTGAATAAATTCTACGTTTGAACTTTCTCATTCTGAGTCTGAATCTCTTTTGTTTGAAGTTCTTTCACAATCTGAACACGAACTAGGTCAAGATTGACATATGCTTTTCTTCCAAAAATAATTTCCCGAATCAAAATACTTCAAAGCATTTATCAGACTTACAAAACACTCATGGACAGTTTTATTAACTTCAAAATCTATTGGGAATTTTCCTTAATAGTGTCGCTCGCTTTTACAAAGCATCCAAGGCATGACCATGCCAACCACCATCGTCGACTGCGGTTCAAGGTCAACGGGGGTGGTCGAATCTCTAATCTACTTTAGATTAATTGGATCTGAGGTAAGCCTCGAGTCCTTCGCTTCTGAGGTCAATCGAGAGATGAAAGACAGAGAAGGTCGGGGGACAAGGGAGCAAAGTATTGGGGAGCCTCGGCTGTGGTGCTTGTGTCACGGTCAAGAAAATGGCCAGGAGGTGGCGGCCGACAAGAATCGGGGGGGTGCCGGCGCAATCAACGACGCTAAAGAGATAGGAGAGGGAGATGGATTGAGTTCTTAGTAAGATAAATAGCTTCTTGTGTCATGGTCACGCGTTGGTGACCAAACAAATCACGAATGCCTGACAAGTGTCTGATCCTAGCTATAGCAAAACCTCGTCCGTCACCACTAATGACTGTTTCGAAATTAGTCATTGCTTAATTTTCAAAATTTGTCAATATATGCTAGGGTAAATTTCAGTAATTTTAACTAGTATCTATAGAGCGCTTGTTAACACGACTCTATTGAAAATCTCCTAGAGACTATACCACACATTTACTCACGCAGTCAACAGAGGATAAAAAGGACGAGCCATTTTGGGTAATTAAAATCCTGCTAGGGTTAATCATTTACCTTACATGCCAGTTGAGGTTTATGACATTGCCATGTTCCAGTAATGCACATGCAATGCACTTTGCCTATTTTGGCTTCCTTCTGATAAATCGTGAAGAGTCATTATTGTCCTGTGCACACGTGTCAGCCCAGAATCGTTTTGAGTGAACCGTTTTCTCCGTTCATAGTACCCTTTCATGTATTTGCAGAGAGCGATAGAGAGAGAGAATTAGGGCAAATAGAGCAAAACTGCAGAGGGATTAACCACCAACATTCGAATTTCTCCGCCCTAAAATTCGCAGTATATACTCCTTCATCTTCCTCTCACTCAAATCACGGCGGACGGGATCTTCATTTTCAACTTTTGAACAATTAATCAGTGTGGTCTTTGCATCGTTTCACTTCTCATACCATGGACAAACAACCCTTCGAAAAAAAGCAGGACGAAGTGACCCGGGACGATGGGGATGTGTCTCCCCCAGCCACGCCGCGTGCCGGAACCGGACCGATCGGCGGTTCTTCTGCTGTGCTGCCCGGTGCCGGTGGTGGCGATTCTTCTCCTCCCCCGCCCCCAGTAGGGAGCCCTAAGGGTGGCGGCGAAGGGGGAGAGAGCATGGAGCCGCTGAGCGCGCAGGGCAAACAACCAGCCCTCACAGGCGGTTCCTCCACCACTGCTGCGGGGTCTTCTCCACCCCCAAGCGAAAGCCTAAAAGGCATTCAAGCAGAGGGAGAGGGCCTCAAAAAGAAGAGGAAGAAGGTGGCATTCGAAGGTCCGGAATTGCCAAAGCCGTGCAGCATTTGCAGTAGGCCATTCAGCAGCTGGAAGGCACTCTTCGGACACATGCGCAGCCACAAGGACAGACAGTGGCGGGGCGTCTTCCCTCCACCGATATCGCCCCCGAAGGAGCAGGAGCATGACGAGCAGGTGGAGGAACTCACATCGACCTTGTTGAACATAGGGCAGAGGATTCTGGCCGAGACCAAAGAGAACGAAATAGAGGGCGATGGCAGCGCTGTGGCTGAGGGCAGCGCTTCTTCTTCTGAAGCAGAGGCTCGGAGGAAGAGGATCCACATGGAGCTCGATCTGAATAAGGAAGCTCCCGAGGATAGTGATAAAGAGGGTGGGGGCAACAACGATGGCGCTTAAGTGGAGGACGTGAACGCGCATGCATGCATGAAGAGAATGGATTCTACTTTGACTGGTGGTTGTACTCCCATTTTAATTTCTTAGTACAAGCAATGAATGAATGCGTAGCATGACATGCATAAGACTCTTTCTATTGGGAGGCCGAAGCATGAGGCTGTTTCTTTATTCGCGCGTGTCGTTGGTATTCCTGGTTTTATCTCTATTAAGAGATTGCGTCATGAGTCAGTTTTACTGAGTTTTAAGAATTAGGGATTGTATTTTCCTTATTATATGAATTGATTATTGAGTTGGACAAGCATGGAGATGATTGTTCGGATTGAAATGATTGCCGTTATACCTTGGTCGTGAGTTCTGGATATGTGCTTTATGTTTTATACATGGCCATATGGTTTATCCTGTTGACACTTACACTATATAAATCACTGACTATGGCTGATTATATGGTGATGATATTCTTCCACTGTATCTTCGATTGGCCTAACTTGTGTGCAGATGTTGGCCACTTTATATGTGCATGCCTCATTGAATTAATTGATGGCAAATATAATGACTTTGTGGTTTCAATTGCTCTTCTTCTTGTTACCGAGATTGATATGACGACGACGATATTGCTGGTGATAATGATTATCATATTTATTTTGATAGTATTTGTATATTCTTTGTGATTAGGTTACATTGTTGTCCCTACTACTAGCAACCTAGTATTCGATGAATCCATATGAACAACGGTGTTACAGGTAGATATTGCCCCCGTGATATTTAAATTTATTGGATTTTGTTATGAACCAGTATTATTCGAGTTAATAGATTTATGTATTGTGGAAATATCATTAGCATTTTGTTATCGTTTTCTAGATCACTTTTTGAAGTGGCGATTCTACTTCTCGTTGTATATATGATTATTACCACATAGTAATGTGATCCCTATTGTCATTGTTATTGTTATTGTTATTGATATTATCACTAGTTTTCTATTTGATGGTGCATACAAACAATATCTATGATGTGCTCCGTGATATTCGGGAGGTACTAGTTTTTGCTATGATATTCAAGTAAACAGGTTTATATGTTGTAGAAAAATCTTTGGTACTGGGTTTTCCTGATTACTTACTTTTTGAATGGGAATGATCCTATTTGGTTTTCACTATTTGACATTAATAATTATCTTAGAGGATGTTTCTACTATTTTTTTAGTGGAATCTTACTTCTCGCTGTATATACGATTGTCATCACATAGTAGTATGATCAGTATGATCATTGTTATTGTTGTTGATGTTATCACTAGTTTTGTTCTGAACATGTATTATTCGAGTAAATAGGTTTATATATTGCTGCAAAAACTTAGGTTCTTGGGTTTTCTTGATTACTTACCTTTTCAATGGGAATGATCTTATTGGGTTTTCACTATTTGACATTAATAGATATCTTAGAGGATGTTGTCACTACATTTGAGTTGGGATCTTACTTCTCACTTTATATATGATTGTCATAACATAGGAGTACAATAGGTATCGTCATTGTTATTATTATTAATGTTATCACTAGTTTTCTACTCGATGAGTATATACAAAAAATGTGTTTGATGTGTCTCTTGAAATTCGGATGTACTAGGTTTTGTTATAAACTTATACTATCGAGTAAATAGGCTTATATCGTAGAAAAAATATTTAGTACTAGATTTTCTTAATTACTTACTTTTCGAATGGGAATTATCCTGCAGAGTTTTCACTATATGACATCAAAAATTATCTCAAAAGGATGTTTTCACTCCTTTCTAAGTGGAGATCTCACTTTTCACTATATATGTGATTGTCATTGCACAATAGTGTGATCACTGTAGTCATTATTATTGCTATTGATGTTATCACTAGTTTCTACTCGATGATACCTATAAACAATATGTATGTTTCTCGTGATATTTGGATGTACTAGCTTTTGTTATGAACCTATATTATTCGAGTAAATAGGTGTATATATAGCTGAAAAATCTTTAGTAAGGGGTTTTCTTGGTCTCTTACTTTTTGAATGGGAATTATCTTACTAGGCTTACACTATATGACACACAATAGGGTGATCAGTGTAGTCATTGTTATTGTTGTCAATGTTATCACTATTTTTTTACTTGAAGAATACATATAAGCAATGTGTATGATGTGCCCCACAATATTCACTACTTTCGGAGTGGATTAGTTTTTGTTATGAACCTATATTATTCGAGTAAATAGATTTATATCTTTCAGAAAAATCTTTACTACTGGGTTTTCTTAATTACTAACTTTTTAGGATTTTCACTATATGACATTAATAATTATGTTAGTGGATGTTTTCACTACTTTCTGAGTGGGAATCCTACTTCTCACCGTAAATATGATCGTTATCACATAATAATATACAATCAATATAGTCATTGTTATTTTTGTTGATGTTATCACTAGTTTTTTACTTGAAGAATACATATAAACAATGCCTTTGATATGCCCTGTGATACTTGGATGTATTAGTTTTGTTATGAACCTGTATTATTTGAGTAAATAGGTTTATATTTGTATTGGGTTTTCTTGATTACTTACTTTTTGAATGGAAATTATTTTACATGGTGTTTTCGCTACTTTCAAAGTGGAAATCCTACTTCTCACCGCATATATGATTGTCATCACATAGTAGTGTAATGTTTTTTATGTTATCACTAGTTTTCTACTTGAAGAATACATATAAACAATTTGTTCCATGTGCCCCATGATATTCGAATGCACAAGATTTTGTGATGAACCTATATTATTTGAGTAAATAGGTTTATATATCACAGAAAAATCTTTAGTAGTGGGTTTTCTTGATTATTTACTTTTTGAATGGGCATTATCTTACTGAGCTTACACTATATGACATTGATAATTATTTAGAGGGATGTTTTCATAACTGTCTGAGTGTGGATTCTACTTCTTGATGTATATATAATTGTCACTACATAGTAGCGTGATCGATATAGTTATTGTTATCATTGTTTAATACATATAAATAATGTGTATGATGTGCCCTATGATATTTGAATGTAATAGCTTTTGTTACGAACTTTTTAGTATCAAGTTTTTTAATGCTTACTTTTGAATGGGAATTATCCTACTGGATTTTCTCTATATGAGATTAATAATTATCTTAGTGGATGTTTTCAGTACATTTTGAGTGTGAATCTTACTTCTCATTATATATATGATTGTAGTCACATAACAGTATGATCAGTATAGTCATTGTTGTTGTTGTTGATGATGATGATGTTATCACTAGTCTTCTACTCAATGATGCATATAATTATTGTGTATCCTCATGATATTTGGATACACTAGTCATTTTATGAATCTGTATAATTCGAGTACATAGGTTTATATATTGCAAAAAATCTTTAGCACCCGGTTTACTTTATTACTTACCTTTTGAATGAGAATTATTTTGATGGGATTACACCATATTACATTGATAATTACTTTAGAAGAATGTTTTTACTACTTTCTAGGTGGGGATCCTACTTTTCAATGTATATATGATTGTCATCACATAATAGTGTGATCAATATAATCATTGTTATTATTGATTTATTCTATTCGATAATACATATAAACAATGCCGTGATATTGAGTCTAAATAGGTTTATATTTTGCTATTTCTTGATTGCTTACTTTTTGAATGGGAATTATCTTATTGGGTTTTCTACATATTAATGCTTGTCACTACTTTCTTAGTGTGGATATTTTTGCTCATTATCATTGTGATTTTAGTGAAGCTTTTATTTATAATGATAGTTTTTGTAACCTAATTATTTGAGTAAATAGGTTTATAGTATTGGGTTTTCTTGATTATTTTACTTTTGAATGAAATTATTCTTCTTTATGGGATTTTCTTGATGTATATATAATTAATAATTGAATGGGATTTATTAATGTGTATGATGTTTTTCTTTTTAGTATCAAGTTTTTTTATTTACTTTTTTGAATGGGAATTATTTTTTCTCTATATGATATAATTATCTTAGATGTTTTCATACATTTCATTATATATAAGTCACATAACAGTATTCAATATAGTCATTGTTGTTGTTGTTGATGATGATGATGTTATCACTAGTCTTCTACTCAATGATGCATTTAATGTGTATCCTCATGATATTTGGATACACTAGTCATTTTATGAATCTGTATAATTCGAGTACATAGGTTTATATATTGCAAAAAATCTTTAGCACCCGGTTTACTTTATTACTTACCTTTTGAATGAGAATTATTTTGATGGGATTACACCATATTACATTGATAATTACTTTAGAAGAATGTTTTTACTACTTTCTAGGTGGGGATCCTACTTTTCAATGTATATATGATTGTCATCACATAATAGTGTGATCAATATAATCATTGTTATTATTGTCGATGTTATTACGAGTATTCTATTCGATGAATACATATAAACAACGTGATATTCGAATGTACTAGTTTTTGTTATGACTTGCATTATTTGAGTAAATAGGTTTATATTTTGCTGAAAAATCTTTAATTCTAGGTTTTCTTGATTGCTTACTTTTTGAATGGGAATTATCTTATTGGGTTTTCACTCTGTGACATTGATGATTATCTTGATGGATGCTTTCACTACTTTCTGAGTGTGGATCCCACTTCTTGCTCATAGCATTGTGATCAATCTAGTCGTTATTGTTGATGTTATCACTAGCTTTCTACTCTCGTGATATAATTTGAGATGTACTAGTTTTTGTTATGAACCTAATTATTTGAGTAAATAGGTTTACATGTTGTAGAAAAATCTTTAGTATTGGGTTTTCTTGATTACTTACTTTTTGAATGAGAATTATTCTTCTGGGTTTTCGTTATATAACATTGATAATTATCTTAAGGGATGTTTTCACAACATTGTGAGTGGGGATCCTATTTCTCTTTGTATATATGATTGTCATCACATAATAGTGTGATCAATGTAGTCATTGTTATTTGTGTTCATGTTATTACTTGTTTTCTACTCGAATAATACATATCAACAATGTGTATGATGAATCTCGTGATATTTGGATGTCCTAGTTTTTGTTATGAAGCCATATTATTCGAGTAAATTATATCTTGTAGAAAAATTTTTCGTACTGCATTTTGTTGTTTACTTACTTTTTGAATGGGAATTATCCTACTCGGTTTTTAATATATGACACTGATAATTATCTTAATTGACGTTTTCAGCTCTTGCTAATTGGGGATTTTACTTCTCACTGTAAATATGATTGTGATCACTTAATAGTGTGATTAGTATAGTCATTGTTATTTTTATTGATGTTATCACTAGTTTTTACTCAAAGAATACATATAAACAATGTGCATGATGTGCCTTGTGACATTCGGATGTCTAGTTTTTGGTATGAACCTGCAATATTCGAGTAAATAGGTTCATTTATTGCATAAAAATCTTTACTACTGGGTTTTCTTAACTACTTAATTTTGAGTGGAAATTATCCTACTGGATTTTCGCTATATTACATTGACAATTATATTTGAGGGATTTTTTTCACTACTTTCTAAGTGGGGATCCTATTTCTTGTTGTATATTTGATTGTCATCATATAGAAGTGTGATCAATATGGTCATATTATTGTTTTTGATGTTATCACTAGTTTTCTACTCAAAGAAGACATATAGAAAATGTCTTCGATGTGCCCCGTGATATTTGAATGAATTAGATTTTGTGATGAACATATATCATTCGAGTATATCTATTTATATATTGCAGAAAATCTTTCGTATTGGGTTTTTTGGTTACATACCCTATTGGGTTTCACTATATGACATTGACTATTATCTTAAAAGGATATTTTCACTTCTTTCTAAACGGCGATCCTACTTCTCGTTGTATATGTGATAGCCATCACATTGTAGTGTGATCAATATAGTCATTGTTATTATTGTTGATGTTGTCATTAGTTTTCTATATGATGTGCCCCATGATATTCGGATGTACTAGTTTTTGTTATGAACTTATATTATTCAAGTAAAATTCTTTAGTTTTAGGTATCTTGGTTACTTACTTTTTGAATGAGAATTATATTATTGAGTTTTCACTATATGATATTGATAATTATCTTAGAGAAATGTTTTCAATACTTTCTGAGTGGGGATCCTGTTTCTCGCTGTATATATGATACTTATCACATAGTAGTGTGATCAGTATAGCCATTGTTATTATTGTTGATGTTATCAGTAGTTTTGTACTCGATGAATACATTAAAGAATGTGTCTGGATGTGGATCTCGAACACAGTTAAACGACATAAGTCTAGACCTGATTTTGTTGTGAACTCCAGTTGTGATTAGAATAGATTTAGACCATGCGAAAAGTTATTGGCTATGGACTTCTATGAAAACCACTTTCCTTTGTAATATATTTGTGCAACCACACTGGATTGAGGGTGGAAGTGGAACGAGGGCAAGAAGAGGAGGACAGTGTGGTGGTGATACAATGATTCTACTGCTTGAACACGAGGGCACTGCATTTCTTTTTGTATGCTTGTTCATGTTCTTTAGACAGCACTTGTAAGGATGTATTCATTCATAGTTTTTGCATTCTTTATCATATCTCATCATTAGCTGGACTTATGATTGTCTAAACGCCATGCCCGAAAAGCCTTTTTCTGTACGTAAGCATGCCATAGTTATACTCAGTTTATGTTTTGATCGTTTGCTAGCCAATTTTTTCGACTCAAATTTGATGTGCCTGCCTCTGGCTGATTGAAACGTTCCTCCCCTTTAAACTTGGAATTTTTTACTCTCTCATCTGGTAGTTCCTTGTAATTTGTGATTTTATTTCTACTTAATTGTGATGGATGACCGGAAGTGAATAGATGCATGAGTCGCCGTTGGGCGAGTCAAGAATACAGGGACGGTGAGGAAGATGTTGTCGCCTTCACCTTTGTAACCAAACCTGATGCTGGAAAACTTCCATGCCCTCGTCAAAAGTGTGTGCTCTCTCCATAAGAGTCGAGCGACAGCACACAGATCATTTGGTAGTGAATGGTATCATGCGAGGGAATGACATTGGGACTTCATACGATTCCTGAGTTACATGAGATGAGGACACTGTTGAGATGATTCATGGTGCTTGTGGAGTGATCCGGGGGTGAAACGGATGATAATTTTGGTGGAGGTTCCCCACTAGAACTTGGCTTAGCAGAAGATGTCCTCCAACCACTCATTCAAACTTGCATGAAATGAGCAAAATCGTTGATAGTTTTAGTCTAAAGTAGGAGAAGATAACATGCCTGCCCTAAGAATTGCAAGCTATCCTGGAAGCAAAATTCCGATAAGGAGAGGTGCACAGAATATGGAGCTTCTCGCTGGAAAAACTATGAAGAAGAAACTCCTGTGGACATCATAATAGGAAGAGGAAGTAGAGGAGGAAGAAGAAAGTTCCCGGCAACCGTGGGGGTTGTCTCTTTCTCTCGCCGCCTCAAGTTACGTTACATCGACTTATATTCCGTCTGGATGACATTTCTATGGACCCACTAATATAAGGATCCTTTAAGCCATGACTACAGCAATTATTTATGTGAACTAAAACATCCGATTTGATGAGGTGACACGAGGAGGATCGTACCAAGATCGATGTTGTGAATACCCTGCAAGTCTTGTTATCGATTAAATTTAGGTCTTTGGCTTGCATAAGTAGCATGGATCTGGAGTAATTTGTATGCAATTGGTAAGATAAAAGTGGTTGGCCTCCAATTTCTGAAATTGGAAATCCTTCAATAGCTAAATCAATTGTGAGACGATGATGAGTTATTGCGACACGTTATCCTTGGAATGGTGAGATCGTCTTTTCACAATGCAAAGATAACGTCGACGACGACGATGCATGACGTGAATTCGTATACAAATCTCTTTTATTATGTTGTACCCTTACCTTCGCTAACTCGATCTTGATATTCGGTCTTTTGATTCCTTCGACGCAACTATTCCGCGATTGTTTGCAAAAACCTCCCACGCATCTCTGGTTAATTTAATATTTATCCACTTGCTTTGTTTGAATATACATTTGACTAGGTGAACATGTCATGAAGTTGAAATGTGTGCTAATTCCCTCTTACTTGAATCCCATTTTCCCTTCTCTTGATTATTTCTGTTCATTATTTTTTACCACGAAATTTTGCTGAACAGTCCTGGCTTCATCAAATTGAAAACACCACCGCCACAGCCTACAAGCATCATAGTCACAGACAACTTCAGCTCTCTTACCACTGCAGAAGCAGAACAAACTGTTATCTTACCATATTTGTGCAGTACGTAGGATAGGGTTATTCGGCAAATCACGCGGAGATAACCTTTTTGGATGATGAACTGTTGAAGGTAAGACTTTAAGGAGGTTCTGATGAAAAAGAATGCAAAGACATAAGCCGGACGAACTCCCGAGCAAGGAATTGCACAATCATAAGGAGCAGAGTAATAGGGAAAACAAAGCTTTTCCTATAGACGAAACATGTGAGGTCGTAAAGATGTTTCCTTAGGAACAAAATAATCAGGCCATTGGAGAACGTCGTGATGATGTTTGTTTAGGAAAGAAATAATCAGTTTCTACAATCGATGTACACATGGGACTAATCTGTACTTGCAAATTGCAATGTATAGCATTTGCAATCTACCAATTCTGTAACTACCCTACTTTCATGGGAAACTCCGGCTCAGTCTTTCCATTTGGAAGACCGAAGAACAAAACCGTCATCCATGAGATATAAAGGGCCCCTGAAGCCACGATTATGAGCAAATGCATGATACAACGGTCGATTTGTTTTTGTTTTATTGACAGGCGCAAGGAGGAAGGTTTTACAGCTGTTTTTTCTTCTTCTGCAAATAAGAGTAGCTTCTCTGAAAACTGAGCACTGCCCATACCAAGTACCATAACCCCATGTCAGGCCAATGAGCATCAGGTGCGTATAAGGGGCAATAAGCGGTTTGCCAAAGAGGGAAATTGCTCAACCGAGTCTCGCCCGAACTTCTTATGACTATATCTGGATCAGGCACCACGGCCATGTACATATTCTTCTCGATATCTACCAACTTTATGATTGAATACTTGTGCATATTCTCAATATCATCTGATCTTTCTTGATGTGTTCTCTGTCCAACATGTTTGAAGATGCCCTTTTTTGTCTCCGCCCCCTGGACTCTTTTGACTCCACAACTGCAAGGGGAAATAGGCACTCCTAGTTCATCCAGCTGACCATTCATTTCCTTGATTTCTACATTTCCTTCAAAAGCATTAGCTTCATCTAGCTTCTCTTCACAGGATCTTTGGGATGGCGCGCTCTATTTCATTGCGAGAAGTATAGGCCACGCATATCAAAGGGACAGTCTTATCGTTGCTTGCAGTAGCCTTCATGGCCTTCTGCTGCAATCTGAACATTCTCATTCAAAAGTTTCAAACTCCCTATGAAGTGCATCCTTATGCCATATCGATTAAGAACACTTCCTGTCTTAAGCAATTCCTCAATTTTTTCCACCATTAATTCCATCAGGCATTGGACCTCATCAGGCCGTCTTTTGAAATTGTCGATGCTGAAGGCATAGACTGTTACATACCTTATTCCCAAATCATAGCAGTAACCAAGGATAGTCATGAGAGATGAAAATCCGGCCCTGTGGCCATCCCCTTCGACTAGGTTTCGCCTCTTAGCATATCTCCGGTTTCCATCCATGATGAAGGCGACATGACTGGGGATGGGGCCCGCTGACAGGGCTCTGAATAAGCACTTTCTCAGAAAACCAAATATAGTTCCCGTTCCCATTCCCTCATGGAAACATGACCTGCAAAAGACGAATTCATGCTCAGACACTGCGAAGTGTAATGTCCTGGTGTTAAATCAAGAAGAGAGTGGCTAATGTTCCAAGGGGATTGGAGTCAAAAGAGAACAGTTCGGTGAGAACTATACAATACAGAAGGAAGCTGAGTAACCGCACAATGCAAAGCCAACATGAACAACTGATGTGTGTCCGTACTAGGAAAGAAATCCCAATGAGGCAGAATGCTTTCATTATGTCTTCCTTTAGCTATAATCGGCATGTTGTTTTTCACTTGATTTCTCTAGAAAAAAGAGGGCATATTTTGTTCACTAATGTGGTTCCAATTGCAACAGAGTTTTACTAAGCAATAGCAACCTCTCATGATCATTCCAGCGATTGCTTAAAATGCAACCATAAATGTTATATCGCAAGACGAACTGTTCTCCACATCTTGAAACAAAAGCACTTTATCGATGGACCACTCCAAGCATTTTACACCCCATGCTCGTTTAGGAAAGGGGAGCGTCAGCTTTCTAGTAGCACAAAGACGACGGCACCCAAAATTAAGCTGTCGATTAGCATTAACTGAATAAAAACCGGAGGAGAAAGTACAGCCGAAACTCCACCACTTGGTTGCTAAATTTTAATAAAACATGAAAGTTAACCATTTTTCCCGGTACCCATCTGCAATGACCATATTTGCAATCCATACCCAATTTATCTCCCCAAACTTGCATTTTGCTGACTAGCTCGCCCTGTTCAAATTGATAGGGGATGATCATTAGTTAGGGGCTTATAAATCTTTCAGATTAGAGGAAATTACCTATTGATTCAGAAAGTTACCACCATACACACAGGAAGTTGAAATCTGAAAGAACAACTCTTGAAAAAGAACAGAGCCAAATGAAACTTTTAATGTGATTCTTTGTTCAACAAAGAAATCATCACAAATTTTCGACAAGAGCAATGCAAACTATTCGTTGACTAATGCTTACTCAACATTATTAACTTCATCACCAACTCAAACATATACGTTTTTTTTAGATGGCAGTATCAAACTCAAGCCATGTAAATGCAGAAAGTGCGAAGAAAAATCTCAAGATGGCAGCACCAGGCTCGAGCATCATCAGCCCTAATGCAAGCAATTTACTCGTTTTGCACCAGAATTTGACAAGACTACAATGAAAAGGGAATTGAAAAGGAAGATTCAGACGGAGCCACTGACGAAAAAAAAACCCAGCAATCAAAAATGGAGAAGCATAAAGTAACTAACCTCCGAACTCAAAGCATTTCAGAAAAATGCACATGAACATAATAAAAACTCGACAACAGAACATTGTTATATGACCGAGAAAGAGGACAAAAACAGTGAGCTTTGTCGCTTACCCCATGGTTTTGCGCGAGGAATCTCGTGAAACTTGTGGCTGATTTGCTTCCGTGACTCTGTGGTAGACTGTTCTTCAAAAAACTGGAAACTACCGGCCCCCAAAACTTGTAAAAAACTGAAAAGGGCCTGAACTTTCCAGTGGCATTGGATTTGTGAGGCCGTTGTTCATCCCTCTTAGACAGGTGTTACGAAAGCATGGACATGGGGTCACCTTTCACGCATGAGCGAGACACCCATCTTAACTCACCCTCACAATGTGTAAATAATATCTGTTCAATTCTATGAATGATAGTGTTAGTAAACGAGCGATCAGAATGAAACAAATCCACTAAAATTTGCCAAAAAAGAGGAGAGATAGGCGCAGACGTCAACCAGCGATTGCCGAGCGAGTCCGAGAATAGATTTTGAAATCGAGAAGAGAGCTTACGTGACGTTACCCCTTCGTTTGTTCCGGTCCAAACTCTCGTTTCCGCTTTTGGTTTCTGCTTTTGTTCTTGTTCATCTTTAGGACTTATGCATTTGATTCGATATGATATGAAAAATAGAAAATAAACGAATAAACAGAGAAATCGCCAAATTTTTTATTGTTGAGATAGGGAAAACTTTGCAAGTGTGACATAAGTATAATCCTACCTACAAAAGTGACAGGTTCCATTAAATTTGCCGATGTACATACATATTAGTACATGTGTCACATTTACCTAAGTTGTGTTCTCAGCCCGGTCTACCTAAATCCATTCATTTGTAACTTTGTATGGATGGAAGTGAAGGAAAAAGAGAGAAAATTAAGACTCCATTTATTTCGCGAAAGGGAAAACATTTCCTCATTTTTTAGCATTTAGTTCGATTAAGAGAACGAGTCAACGGAAAAACTATACTTAAATTTAGGAAAATGATTTCCTCTTTGAAAAATCGAAAAACGTATTCCAAAATATGACTAGATATCAACGGTTGGACCCAAAATTCTACACTTTGACACAGGAACCCCAATCTGGTTTCGGATCTTGACGTTCAGGACCAAGTCTCTAGTGTCCGGGCATGAATCCATTGAGGCCTGGGCCAAGCCGCCAACACCCACCACTCGGGTCCATCAAGGTCAAGCCTAAAGCCATAAAGTTTGTGCCTAATGCACAGCACCCAAGCCCAAGTCCATAAAGGTAGTGTTTGGGTCCTCAACGCTTGAGCTTGGGTCCCTGGCACTCAAGCACGGGTCCACAAAAGCCATGCGCAATTCTCGGCGCTTGGGCTTGGGTTTTTAGTAATGAAACTTCATTCTTATAAATTATTTTATTTAAAATATTTTCTTTTTTCTCTTTATTTTCCTTTCTTTCTTTTATTTTCTCCTTCTTCCTCGTCCAGTGGCTGGTGATGGCGAACAACCAGCCCTAGGTGAGGGACAAGCTCGCCAATCCTTAGGCAAGCTCGACCTGTCTCGCTGGCCTTGGGTGAGCTCGTCCCTCACATGTGGCCATGGCTGAGGAAGAAGGAAAAAGAAAAAAAAATTCAAATAATTAAAAATTCAAATTTTTTTGATAATTTTTCTAGGAAAATCAAAGCAAATTTTTCATACTATACGACAAAAAATATTTTCTAGTTCATTTTCAGGTTTCAGCCAAACACCGAAAAATATTATTATTTTTCTACATGGCACATTTGTCACGAAACAAACGGAGCTTAAAAAATATTATTTCTTATGCATAGGGTGTATTTGATCCATGGGCAAACTCTAGTATGGTCTATGGAAAAATTATAGGTCCGGCGGTTAGGCTTTTAAGCGATCTCGCCCAAGCTAACTTACAACTAAAAACTTAAGACTATTCAAGAAATCAATTGCGCCCGTTGACCAAGAGACATTCTGGCGCACGTGAACTCAGTGTATCCCAGCATTTAAATTATGTGGCTCGCACGTGGAACTCACCAACATTGAAGACTATGATCATCAGTATTAAGCAACAAGCTTAGCAAAGGCACATGCACAACACGAGTAAGTTCTGATCTTAAAACAATTCGATGGTCGATTTCAAGATCTCCATAAAGAGTAACCGGCATTTTCTTCTTGTGTGTGGAATCACGTTGCTCTTTCGAATGGTCTCGTGTGCACTAATCCATGCACCAATAGGCCATTTGATTTCATGACCTAATTACGGTAGACAACTAGAGAAGGCCATCCCTCATTCTCAGGTTCTAATCCCGCCTAACGAAAAAAAGCTGGTTTTTGGCAAGCAAATCGGGGATTGAAGAGCATGTTACTGGTATTTATGAATTTTGGTGGGAGTACCTCCTTAAAAATTTAGAGATTATTACAAGAGGAGGAAAGTGAAAAATTTAAGAGTTTTCCATCGAATCCTACAAATCTTTCTATAGTTAATTTTTGGCCATGTTTGCTTAACAAAAAATGAATGATTAAGAAATTTTTTTTATATAGTCATTTGTATAGCTTGAAAAATGAACAAACGAAAAACTTTTTCATCGTCCATGAAAATGTTTAGATATAAATTGTTGTTAATAATGAAAACATATTTCATTGACTAATAACTTCAAGTCATGCAAGTGGTTATTTTCAAGAAAATATTCTCTAAATAATTCAATTTTTGCGAAACAATTAAAGCCTGTAAATGAGTTTTAAATCACTCAAATAATGGATAATGTAGTTTTTCCTTTCTTTTCCTTACTAAACACTCTTGGCGAACAAATTGCATCAATTTTCCTCGTGATTAGTAGAATCTTTCTCTCAAGCTCTTAGATCGCTTCAAGCGGAGGTATTGAAGACTTATATGCTAGCTATTCAAATTAAAGTAGGTTTATCAGTGGTAATGAAAGGATATGCAAATGTGATGAGGGAATGCACTTGAATCTGAATAAGCTTGAATTGAATCATGGAGGTTGTAATGGCAACACTCTACAGCAAGATATATGTAGTCGGGCCTCAGCATCGCTTCTCGCCAATCTTTCATCACCACATCCTGACCAATGTTGGGAAAAAGATCGCAGAAGAATCCGACTAACCTTTTCGATGCACGACAAAAGAATTACCCGAGAATGTGAATTGTATCATCGGCGAATGTTGGACAAATCTACAACTTCAAATCAGTCCGAATATAATCACATGGAAAATATTCTTGTTTCACATCTTCTCAAAGTAACAATGGAACCATTTTGTGTATTTTCTAATTGAGAGGAAACATGTTTTCTTTTCTGTACAATGTTTTTTTTGTCTATTTTCTCCCTCATAAGGAAGTTATATTTTCTCCTCAATAGACAACCAGTGACACCCAAGAGTGTCTCTCAAACACGAATTCCATCATGGGCGAAACGGTGTCATTTAACATCTCAAACTCGAACATGATGGGCTTGACAATACTTTATTAAGAATATAAGGCCTACAAAGATTTTTGATTGTGCATAATTTTCCTTGCAACGCTCAATCGACTCGATTTTTTCATCTACGGAAAACTTATCATTCGAACTTTTCAAAATATTGTTCTATTGGAAAAAATTTAATTGATACAATAGTTTAAAAATAGATCTAAAGAGCACTCAAGGAGAAAAGTAGGATATTTTTCTTGTTTTGAATCTTATTAACACTACTCTTGACACGCTAGAAAGCTTGTGCGTAATTTCTATAGTTAGAAGAAAAAATCAACCTTACAAAAAATAATTAGCCCAAATTTTAATGGTGCGTGATTTTTTCGTGCAATGTTCAATGGATGCGATTTTTGCATCTACAAAAAACTTATCTTTGAAATTTTCAAAATAAGGTTTATTTAAAAATTTAATTGATATAATAGTTTTGGAAAATAAACCTACAATATACTCAAGGAGAAAAGTTATGATATTTTTTTGTTTTAAAAAATCTTATTAACACGGTTATGTTAGCCATAGGATCTATTTTGGAGCCCCAATCCTCATCAAAAATCAATCGCCGCTTGCTTTCCAATTCTCTCAGAAGATTTGGATTGGTATTCTCTTTAACATGCCTTTGTATTCGATTGAGAACTCACAAATTGCAGCCTCTGACTTGATTTCCAAAAAAATGCATGGGAACCTGCCAGTAATGAGCAATTATTTATTGAATCTTGGTAAAATAATTACAAAAAAAATGAACTATTGCTCAACATGCTCAAAGAAATCAATTACACAAACAATATTGAGATGAGCCAACTTCCTGAATTCATAAGCATCACAAGTATGACACTCTTACTTTACGGTGTCATGGATCATAATCGTCAAGTGATTGGAAGGTATTTCAATGTGAATTCCGACATCGATTTCGATGGTATGCGAGCCGTCGGCGTTGATGCTATAGTTAATTTGTACAGATGCTGCCCGCCGGGATTCATCACATCTATTTGATGAGTACGATAGGAGTTGATGTTGGACTTTTCGTCGTCTTTGAAGATCAAAGGTGTAGATAAAGCTTTCATCAGCACTTACGGTGCCAGGATTTGAACATCTATCACCACGAAGGTGTTTCTTAATGCTCACGTCCAACAGCTTAGCTTGTAACTCTTTACAATTAATCATTTTGTGGTTTCAAGTCTGCGTGTGTAAAACCCCTCATATGCAATTGATTGAGTCATCACACCACATCCCTGCACATAGTAGTCGTTAAAAAAACGAGAAGGTATATTGATTCTACCAAAATGGGAAAACCAATGCTTTTGTCACTACCTAAATGATTTCCATGGGAAAACAACTAAGAGTTTGGCTTTAATGGATACATTGAACTTAACCCATGACTCTAGAAAAGAAGCTGGAAGGTTCAAAACTCTTGCCCACATGTTAATTGCATTAAGCTATAACCAGCGTCGAGGTAGTGGCCTGTTAATTTATAGTATCGTGCAACCCTTGGAATTTTTTACAGGAAAACTATTAAACATGAATCAACAAAAAAGAGTTCATGAAGGTACAAGCAAGCTTACTACAAATACAAATCTATATCTATGATAGTTGACTATTGGAATGCCAAAATAAGCAAGATATTGCTGTTGTCTCTCTATTCAAACCATTTTAACAAAACATAAAAATTATCTCGTCAAAACTCGTGGGATAATCATCATCAGTACACAAATTGGGCAAGGACAGGAAATCCTTCCCGTGACAACTGCACGGAAGTTTTCAAACATTTTGCTTACTCTTAATCAACTCAATTTTTGCATTTTCAAAAAGCTTATCATTTTAACTTTTCAAAATATAGTTCTATCGGAGAAAATTTAATTCATACAGTGATTTTAAAATAGATCTAAAGAGCAGTCAAGGAGAAAAGTAGGATATTTTTCTTGTTTTGAATCTTACCATCACAGTTCTTGACTCACTAGAAAGCATTTGCGTAATTTTTACATGCAACATTCAATTGATACGATTTTTGCATCTATGGAAAATTTATCTTCAAAATTTTCAAAATAAGGTTTATTGAAAATTTAATTGAAATAATAGTTTTGGAAAATAAACCTTCAATATACTCAAGGAGAAAAGTGAGAATATTTTTTTGTTTTAAAAAATCTTTTTTTTGGACAAAGTTTTAAAAAATCTTATTAACACGGTTGTTGACTCAATAGAAAATACATACAAAATTTGGTAATTAAAATTAAACATCATATCTCACAAAAAAGAATTTGACCCAAATTTTGACAATCCATAAAATTTTCGTGCTACATTCGATTGACGCGATCTCTGCATCTACGGAAAGCTTATTTTTTAACTTTTCAATTGAACAACCTACACTATGTTTTTCTAGCAAAAAAAACCTACACTATGTTTTATTTCTACACTTATTATTATTATTAGTCGCATTGAAGCCCCAAAATGTTATGATCACTGAGAATAGGAATCATTAAATACATTTTTGGAACCTCTGGCGGTGGGTGCCAAAGCCCAAAAAGTGATATGTCTAGTTTTGGTTGTATCTTCTTTTGTGTCACGGGTGGACCACATTCATTTGCTAAAATTTGTGAACGTGACATCAATATGGAGAAAAACACAATGAAACTTTCCTCGGTTGAGCACGCTCATGATTTGATAGTGCATATACTAAACTCGGATCTTACATTGAGATGAGAGTTCTATCATTTTTAATCTGTAGCCTAAATTTCATCAAAACTTGACTTAAATATCTGTCCGGCTAGTGAGGCCCTAGGAGCACCCATGTTCATGTAATTTATTTTTTTGCGCATTTTGGTCAATAGGTTATTGATTTTAGTTACTGGAAGGCCAAAAGCCCATCCAATTTTTTTGGACATTTGACTTTGCGAGAGAATGTTCTTCAGAAAACTGGAAACTACCACCGCCAAGAAATGCAAAAACTGAGCAGGCATGAAATTTCTAAAGGCATGAAATTTGTGAGGCCGTCGTTCATCTCTCGGACACAGGTGTCACCAAAGCATGGACAACGAGCAAGAGACCATCTTAACTTTTAGCCAAAAATAAATAGAGACCATCTTAACTCAGCCTCTCTCAACGAAGACATTGATTGTTAACAATATCTGATCCTAATAATGTTAATGTCAGTAAACAAGCACTAAGCATAACGCATCCGCTAAAATTTGCAAGGAAAGATGGGAGGTGGGCGCAGAATCGCTGATGGCAACTAGAGATTGCGGACCCGGTCCAAGAACTGATGATAAAACGAGAAGAGAGTTTAGGTGTTGCTACCCCTTCCTCCCTGTTCCTTTCTCTGGTCCGGGCTCGGAAACGACCTTGTTCAATAGATTTGCTTCGGGGCCTATGCATTTGATTGGACTTGGATAAAGAAAGAGCAAGACCAAAAAAATAAAGAAAAAGATAGGAGAGAAATCTCCAAGTATTTTAGTGCTGAACTAGGAAAATTTATTTTGCAATTGCGGTGGACGCAAAATTTATAATTCTACAAATTTGACGGGTTCTTTTAGATTCGACAAATGTACATGTGTCGCACTTACCTAATGCTTTCTTCACAGCCAAGTCTACCAAAATCGGAAAGGGGAATGCATTCATTTGAAACTTTGTGTGGATGGCAGTGAAGGAAAATGAGAGAAAATTAATGATAAAAATATTTCCTATGTCACGGCCATACCTGATCCATGGGGCTAACTCTAGTATGATCTACGAAAAATTACAGGTGAGGCGGTTGCGCTTTTAAGTGATTTTGGCCAATCTCTTTGACACTGAAAACCTCGAAAAGTTTATTCAAGAAATCGGTTGAACTTGTCGACCCGAAGACATTCTTGGTTGCATCGGCTATATATGAATAATGAACCAGCGCATTTCATTCATTAAATGATAAGGGGCTCACATGAAGTACAATTGCCTTGAGCTCGCACGCACCCGGATCACCTAAAACAAATTAAGGTCCATAAATCATCCCACTTCTTCAAACCCGAATCGTTGTTATCTGTTAGATGCTTCAAGAGTATTGCGCCCAATCAACCTAGTCGTATACCCTGTGTTACTCAGCCTCGCAGATTCAATGATAAAGAGATATGGAGCATATCACTTCTGGATCACCTAATGAACCGAGTGCAATACCAGTCCTAACATTTCAATTTCCGGTTCAGACTATGCAAAAGTGACTGCTACCTCTTCAAACGTGTACGGTGAAAACAACATGAAAAACAATACATTTTAGAATTTAGTATTAAACCATGACAGAAAAGAACTGCCATATTTTTTTTATCCTGGAAGCCCATTTGCTAGTTTATGTTGTCGAATCAATCACCCAACTTGGATTGATAACCGAATTCCCAAAAACTTCACTTCGTGTTTCAATGTAAAAGAGCTATCCGATTAAATTATCTATTTTAATTTTTTTCAAACACACAAGAATCGAAGATTACGGAAGGGACTAGAAGAATGCTAGCTCAAAACCATACAAACTCAATCTCAAGGCTGTATTATACAATTGGGACTAATAAAGTACTAAAGAGTTCATCTCAAAGCCTTTGATCTGAACTCAAAACACTTAAGTGATAGACCGCTCAGAAGAGATCTGACCACAACATTTTCGCAAACTTAATCATAAAAGATATGGTTGCTCATTAAAACAGGCTCTTCTTGGGACTGGAGAAATTCGAACCACCAACTAGAATTTCTTGACATGGACAAGGATCCAGGGGATATTACTCTACAAAGAATGCAAACCGTCTAGACCATATGAACAAAAGCTTTAAGTCAACATGACGATACAAAGCAACCATCTTCCCCTATTAGCAATGCAAAACTGTTTAAAGGCAACTTCCATTGTCAAGTAAAACGTTCACAAGGATACGAAAAGTAACATTTAAGCTAAGGAAAATACAAAGCTCAACCTCAGTGGATGATTAAACCCCTCATCCTCACTATACCCATCACTGTCTGGACCTTGACTCTGCCCTCCTAGCCTCATCGCGAGTTGAAGGGAACAGCTCCACATACCTTGACCCAATGGTCATTTTATCCTTGCTCATAGCTCTCCTGGCCTCGTCTGCAGAGGTAAACTCCACAAATGCCTCTCCAGTTGCTTTGCCATCTGGCCTGCATGCTATGTGTATCCTGTCTTTTACCACCTCATACTCTTTGAAGAATTCAATTATTTCGGGTTTTTTCACAGAGAAGGGAAGTCCGCGCATCTTCAATATTTCAGTGAATTCCATTTGGTCCTTATCATCAAACCTTTTCGATCCAGATGGAGCTGGCGCAGGATTTTCCACGTAGTCGGTATCATAAATTCCTTCATAGTTAACTTCTGCAGCGACAGCATTGTAGTAATCTTGCCTCTTGCACCTAAAAACTTCCACGTAGCGACGTCCCATATTTTGTCGATCTCTCTGGAGGGCAAACTCAACATGCATGTTTCCTGCAAAGACAACGAGAGCCTCCCCCGAGAAGCGTCCATTCTTATTGACCAGCAGCACATCCACTATGTCAAGTCCAGCAAAGAACTTGTAGATGTCAATGTCTGTGCAGTTGAAGGGTAGTCCCCTCAGACGAACAACTGGAAAGGAAGGGGGCTGAAAGCCACCACCATATCCAAAAGGTTGATATCCAGCTGGACCGCTGCTCACTGCGAAGTAGGGATTCGATTCCATCATTCTTTGTCTCTTTGAGCCGACCTCGTACCCATCTGACACCCCCCCGCCTCCCAACGCCCTTCAATATTTCATACCAACAAAGAATCCCCCACTAAACCCGTTAATATAACCAAACCCAACCCACACCCACATTGCCTATTTCCTATTTGCTTATATTATCCTTTTGGAAATATTTAAACTGACAACTTAAAAAACACATAGCAACCAAATATAGAGTGAAGCAGTAAAGTAATAAAGCAAATAATTAACCTTGGCTACTAATGCTCAGGAGCAAACCTCAGCTCTTTAGGAAAAGGAGCAAGAGAAGTAGACTGGATGACATTTGAGAACACTTAAAGGCTACTTTTGCAGTGCAAGAAGCTATTTGGCACACCCAACATTCAAAAGACAAACGACTATTGGTTAGGGTGTAAGACCATACAGGCACTTGCAAGCTGACAGGACATCCAATCTGAGACATAATGAGAGATGAATGGCACAAACCAGGCAACTACTCCCATCAAATATGTTTAACAGATTCAAGTCTTTGCGTCTGATCAAAGATATAGATATTTGATTTCAATCAAGCACAAAGCATCAACAATCATTAATCATGAGGATCAAGTTAAGGGTGTGTTTGTCAACCTGAAAACTTCATGATAAAGAAAAACGTTACCCACAGAAATCATTTTGAAGAAAACAGTTATTTTTCATTTGTTTGATAGTTTAGGAAAAGCGATTTCCTACTTGCCAAAAAAGGGAAGTCGTTTCCCTCTAATCTAAACTTGTTGTTTTAAGTCTATGGAAAATGTTTTCCATAGATCAATAAAAATTCCATCATCCAAACATCGGAATATCGGAAAACAATTTCCCGGAAGCAGTTTTCCTTCAAACAAACGGACCCTAAGTCACAGAAAATTCTCAAAAACACAGTAGCAAAAGTATCCTAACCCGGTGAGGCAGAAAGAGAAAATTCAACCGCCACAAGAAAAGCCACTGGCATATTATCTCATGCCCGGTTTCTCTCTCACGGTACAATCTTCCCAAAACCATTTCTAGCGCGCACACTAATAACACACTAGTGTCGAACCATCCCTTCGCCTCTCTCGGATCATAATTAGCACGGATCAGTCAAAATCTTTTTCGTTCACGGCTTATGATGTCAATTTTCGCTTCGAACCCTCACAGACAGGAACTCATCACACCTCAAATCTACCGAAACAGAAAGAAATATCTTCGCATTTCAAGACCAAATAAACTCTATGCAGCAATCGATTGATTCAGCCAAGATCAGCAGCTCATGTCGTCATACTACAGCGACCCAATACAAAGAAAAGAGAGTAATCCCAAATTTTAAGCACGCATCTTCCGATAAATCATCAGAAACGATGAAAATCAGGGTTCGATCCGTTCAAAGATAACAGAGAGAACACAGGCAACAAGCAAAAAGCACGCCGATCTTTGCAAGAACTAGACGAGAGTTGGTGACATACCCTCTCGATCCGTACATGTCTGCGATGCTTTGAATCGACGAAAGCTGGTGGGATTCGATCTCGGAGAACGATCGCCGGCTGCTCCTCCCGGTCGAGCCTTTGGTTGCGAATGGTGCGAAGAGACGAACCCTAATCGGTGCGAGAGTTTTCGACGCTGGTGACCAAGACAAAATAACCTCGAGTTAGGAACGATTGAGGAAAAACGACGGGATAATTATATTGAAAACCTTAAAATTTGTTACGAAAATATAATTGGGTCCTAAAACTTTCATAATATATAATTAAATTCTAAAATTTATTACGCAAATGCAATTGAATCCTAAAATTTTTGGAAAAATATAAATAAGTTCTAAAACTTATTAAATTGATTCAATCAAATCCTTTAATTGATTATACCTTTTGAAAGTTTTAGCATTTGATTGTACATTCGTAATAAGTTTTAAGACTTAATCGCACTTTTTGAAAGCTTTAGAACTTTATTACATTTTCGTGATAAATTTTAAGAATTGATTGTATTTTGAAAGTTTTAGAATTCAATTGTACTTTAATGACGAGTTTTTGAATTTTTAAGGCACTTATTCCAAAAACAATTGAGGTGGTGGGCGAAAAAAAGAATTGGTTAATATACATATTTAGGACTAGTGTGTGGAAATAGAAAAAGGTTTTGAATGTTAATTAATTTGAGAAATTTGAGGTTTTATTTTGATCAGTTTAAGAGGTTTAAATTTAATAATTTGAGGTTTGAAATTTTCGCGGCCATGTCCCGAACTCAATAGAATTTGAGTATAAAAATAACACGCGGTGGATGGAAATCATCAGAATTTTAGATGCCTACTTTTCCAAGGTGGTGAACTCGGACCCTAACTCGGGGTTTCTCTAGAATTTTGAAGACATCGATTTATCAATAGAAAATCTTCAATCCTCAATTGAACAACAATTGATATTATTTTTCACATCTACACTTATTATTAGTAAAGGAATAATCAATGTAAAAGTTTTTTTAAAAGCTATTCATGTTTGTAGTGGCTTGGCTTTGAAGCTGGCTATGAATGTTGCCTTGTCGCTAAGGATTTTAGGCCCACTTCGTCATGTTAGATTAGAACAAAGAGTATTTAGGGCCAACAAGCGAAGTCGTGAAAAATCAAACCAGGCATATTTACAACACGAGTAAGTAATCTGATTTTAAAACGATTCGACAGTCTATCATACAACGAAAGTCGCTCAATTTCAAGATCTCCGTAAGGATCGACCGACATTTTCTTCTTACGGGTTGAGAGTCATGAAGCTCTTTCAATCGTATTTGCCGATCCATGCACTGATTGGTCGTTCAGTTTTGCAACCTGATACTGGTTGGCAATTAGAAAATGTCATATCTCATCCTTGGGTTCTAATCCTCAGTCTAGCCACAAGAGATTGGTGTTTGCAAGTTAGTCAGAGCATATTACCCGCAAAATGCATCAATTTTTTCTAGTGATTAGCCGAATCTTTCTCTTTCTTTTCAAATCACTACTTCCAAAGAAATGGATCGAGCTCTCTTAGATCCTTTCAAGTGTGCATATGGAAGAGGGAAAATGACATAAATTATTTATAAATTTTGACTCAATATGTAATTTTGTCCATAAATTTTAAATTTGTTCAATATGATTTTTGAACTTTTTGTATATGTTCAGTATAGTTCCTGAACTTTATAAAAATGTTCAATATAGGTCTTCTATTAATTCAAGTCTAGAGACTACATTATATATTTTTATATAATTCAGGCACTGTACTAAACATATACCAAAAGTTCAAGGACCACGTTGGACATTAAGCTAAAATTCAGGAATTATATTAAACAAATTAAAAGTTCAGAGATTTAATTACATATTAAGCCAAAGTTGAGGAACTAGTTGTGTCATTATCCCTACGGAAGACTTATTGCAATTCAAATAAAAGTTGGCTTATCAAATGTAATGTAAAGTTAAAAATCTCAACTAGCAAAAACTATTCCAATGCTAGAGGTCATTTAATTGCATTTATTTTTTACATCTATAAATAATAAAATCATTCGACATGTTTTTAGTTCATTTGAACTTTTGTGAATTTTTCGGCCAAAAAAACAAACTTTCATGAATTTGTTGCGATTGATGATAGATGTTTCTTTTAAGACCAAGTACGCGGTTTGTCACGTATAACTATTTTGTGCCGTCATAATTTCTACTTGTAAACTATAATACTCTTACTCCATTGTCTTCGCTTGAAATCCACCAATAAAAATAATAACTCAATATAATGCAGCAAGCTCAAATCAATTATTTTTTTAACATGGATTGTAACTCGAAAAAAATATATGAAGAAGTGCTATGAGCACACGATATATTATCTTTTTTTTTATATAGAAGTAAAGACAATAGAAAAAGAAGAAGAAAGTTCAATAAAGTAGCACAACCAAGCGAAGTTTATCGAATTCCATATTAAACATATACTTTGATAGTTATCTACATCTGTCATTTTTTAAGTATAAAAAATGGGCGCATCCCATATAACTCTTTCTTAACGACGCCACCTTTCCGACAAAATTTTCTTTCAAGTAATCTTGAAAATAGTTTTAATGAATCGTAATTACTTCTGTCATGAAAAATAAGAAAATGCACGTTTTCAAATGTAAGAGATATGCAGCATTATAGCATCGGAATTTCCTTCCGCCGACGTTAAATTATATTTAATAAAATCGCTATTTCAATTATGTAAATCGAAAGGTTTACGAGATAACGGACTATATGTCTTTCATCGCGCTTTATAAAACAACGAATTACGCAATCATTCTAATTTTTTTTTTAATTGACCACTCCTTTTTCCTGTCAATATTTTGAACCCTACAACGAAAATGTATCCTTTTCATTTCAAAAAGAAATCGAACCCCGTGTAGCCTTGTAGGTAGGCCCCTCATCACTATGCGAGAAAATATCAGGGAAGCGCATTTACAAATCTGCCCTCCACCCCCAAAGTCAATGACCAAGCGATGCTTATCCTATCGATCCGCGCTGCCGCTTTCAATCCCCAAAGTTTTTCTTCCTCTGGCACTCCTCCAACCACCCCGACAATTACAGGGGCGAGCTCGTCATTCCACCCCTAGCCAGCCCTCGCACGTGCGGTCAAAGCCCCAGCGCGCCCACGTGCCCCCTCCCCCTGTGGAATTCGGGGAAGGGGGGGGGGGGGAGCCCATCGGCGCCTTCCTCACAAGGCGCGAGCGCCCGCGGCGGGGCGGGGGTGCTGCCTTAGCCAATGGCGCATCGTCACGCGGATCGGTGACGTGGCAGCGGGGCTGCTCCCTTCCCTCCCCCCCCCCCCCCCCCCCCTTTTTTTGAAATCCCGCCCAAACCCCGGACTTCAACTCGATTCGAGTCCCCCCCCCTCCTCCCCGAGCCCTTCCTTGATCGGGGGGAAATCCCGGAACTGCCCCGGGGCATTTTCCCACTCTCTCCCACAAAAGATCCCCCACCCCTCGCACAAGCACACCAGCATACATCTAACTCTCTCTCTCTCTCTCTCTCTCTCTCCCTCTCCCTCTCTCTCTCTCACACACACACACAAAGCACATCGGGAGCTCTCGCGCACGCTCGCTCTCTCATCTCGCTCGCAGGCCCTAAGCTTACAGGTAACGCGAAACCCTAGCGGCGCTGCCTCGGCCGCCGTTCTCGCCGATCCCCGGGCGATTCTGACCGGTTTCCGCGCCGTTCTCCTCGCAGGTCTCGCCATGAAAGGTGGTAAGGGGAAGGCGGAGACGACTAGAGCCGACGCGAGGTGAGTCCGTCGCTTCTGTCGCGTGTTTAGCTTCTAGACGAGGTCGAATGCCGGAGATGGAGGTTGATCGCGATTTCTTGTTTTTGGTGTTTTTGTTTCTGGCTATGGCGTAGATGTCGCTGTCCTCTGCTTTTCGCCTGTCCTTCTCTTTGTTTCTGTGTTCCTCCGGTTTGACGCCGCGGCTTGATTGTTTTAGTTTGAAGAGGAAAGGCCCGGGGACGCAGCGCGCCGGTAAGAAGACGGCGAGGAAGGAGAAAGCTGTGAAGGATCCTAACAAGCCGAAGAGGCCTGCTAGTGCATTTTTTATCTTCATGTATGGAATTTCGTGGAACTTGCGATTAGGTGTTTAACGCGATTTCGGTGGTGTTTCTGTTCGATCGAGAATGCGAGATTTACTTTGCCTTTTTTGTTTTTGTTTTTTTTTTTTTCTGTTCTCTCGTCCAATCTGTTCTTGGATATAGGGAAGATTTCAGGGTGCAGTATAAGCAGAAGCACCCTAACAACAAATCTGTTGCTGCCGTGAGTTGTTTCTCTCGCTTGTATTGATTGCGGATACGCACTGTTATTGATTTAGTGTACGAGCCATTCTCCGAAGCATTGCTGATTATGGTTGTCAATCTGCAATTTGAATGAACTAGGTCGGTAAAGCTGGCGGGGACAAGTGGAAATCCATGTCGGAAGCTGTGAGTATCTTGTCTTATTAATTGCTCGTCGGAAAAGAATTAGTTGTCTTATCTGCTACCTGAGTGCGTTTCATCTGTGCTGACTCTTTTGCTGTTTCCTAAATTTTTAGGATAAAGCTCCTTTTGTAGCAAAGGCAGAGAAAAGGAAGGATGAGTACAACAAGAAGATGCAGGCTTATAACAAACGATCGGTATGGAATGCTGATTTCGAGTTTTTTTTTTCTGAACTTGATGTCAGTTTTGTCCTTCTGCAGCTGTACTAATTTAGGAAATTCTTTTAACTGTTTGCAAACGATAATGATAGGCTGAAGGAACCAATGCTGCTGACGATGAAGAGTCTGACAAGTCAAAATCTGAAGTCAATGATGAGGATGATGAGGATGGAGATGAGAGTGCGGAGGTTAGTGCTAGACACTGTTGATGGTTTAAATAGGAAAGTTGTCATTATAAGTTGTACATATACTGATTTGTCTTTTTGTTTGTTCTGGCAATTTTAGGAGGACGAGGATGATGACTAAGTCACAATTACCATCGAGGAGTATGTGTAAACTGTTACATCAATGAGCAACGAAAAATTTCTGTCATTTTGGACATGTAGTTGTTTGCCTTAATGGTTTCATATTAGATAATTAGGAGAATGGTGATTGGCTTGAGTACCTTCTGGAGCTTAAATAGTGATGTAGTTAGTTGGTTATGCTGATTTTAGCTGAAGCTTGTTTCTCTGATCTGATATATATAAGCTTCTTTGCTCTCATCTCTCTTTTGTTTCTTTCTATTCGTTGGGATATGTGTTTATACCTCTCTAAACTTGTCAAAGGGTGAGACGTCTTGCCTGTAGTACTTGTCTCCGACGCAGTCATATTGAGGGGTCTTAACATTCTGGTCTGTTATGCATGAGCACGAGGCTTCCTCATTAGGATTCTAGGGTGTGTCAATGCTGTGCATCCTATTCTGTGCATTTCTACACCTGCTTCGGTGACTGAAGCTTGTTAGCTCCAGATCCCATTGGAGCTGGCTTTTCTAGGCCTGCTTATGAAGCTCTTCTCTATGGACAGGAAGTCCTGTTGGTTTCTATTGATGTTATATCATAATGTGCTCACCATTATGCAATGCTATCTTGGATTTTGGAGTCTTCTGGGCAATGTGATTTTATTTTCTAAAGCGCACAAATGCTAGCTCTTTATCCCATCCCAAGAGGTAGAAATAAAGACGACTCTTGGTGCTTATGGGATTCATTGGTGTTGGTAGCATTTTGATGTCAATGTGAGCCTGATAATGCCATATCACCACGCTACTAAGCAGATATTTCATCAAATGTTGCTATATGCAGGTTCTAAACTTGTATGGTGAAGAAGTGGGATGATTTTTTGTCTGTTTTAAATGTGCTCTGATGGTTTAAATGTGCTTGGATTGATCGATCAATCAATCCTTCATTGTATGTTTTTGAGTGCCAAATGCCATAGCTTGCTTGCTGTAAAAGATAAGTGGAATTTTGTTTTTCTTTCCTATTAATTCTGGTAGTTTCCTTTAAGAGATTCCAGAATCCACCTTTGTGGTCACTCGGTAACATTTTTTTAGTTTGTAGAGATCCCTTTTGTCATATGAGGTGAGGTTGTGGGTAGTGTGCTGACGGTTCCGCATGGGATTATCGGGTAATAAAAGCAAATCCATAATAGGTTCTGGATGCTAAGGAATGGAATCTACTTGTGAGGGATTGTAGGTGTTGCTAGCTTTCCTTAGTGGAATCTCTAGTCTATTATGAGAATCTACTGTTGGGCTCCATTGCATTGTGAGTATTTAGTTTCTGGCTTCTGCTTTTAATGGGGAAGTCAATACTGGACTTAGTCATTTGCATTTCCTCTTGTTAGCTCTTTTGGGGGCCGTTTGTAAAATCTTGTGGTCTGACAGGATTTTGTGATCAATCAGTAGAAGTGGATGTCTAACAAAATTATGTGTTTTTCTCCTATGTAAGATATCCTGGAAATGGTATGAGATGGATTTTGTTGGTAGGGATGAATCTCTCCGCATTGTCTATTATGGGGGGTTTTGTACATTTATGTCGGGTCTTGTAGAAACCCTCAACTCATTCAGGAATGTTTTGGAAGTGGGATTGGTTTGCTTATGTCTGTCCATAGGACTAGTTTGAGTCTCATTATGCATGGCTGCATAGATAGGACCAGTATGAGTAGTACATAACATGCTGAGGAATGGACAGTACTTTTCTAATAAAATTTTAAAAGGTTAATGATGAGATCCCATGATTAATATTGATACAAATTGTAGCTGAAATGGATTTCGTAATTAGGGGTGGAGGCGTTTGACGTTTAGAAGCTGCAAAAGCTGTTCGGGGAGGAGTTTGGTCGCATGTTTCATTCCTGAATTGCTGTGTTCACGGCCCGGACATCGATGACTACATTTGCCTCTTGGAAGTTTTAACTTTGGGATTCCATCCTATGTAGGGGATGAGCTATTTTCAGTTTTCAAGCTTTCGCGTTGGAATTCGATGTGTGAATAGCTTTTTGGATGGGTATCAAATTTTTCCTTGGCTCCAATGTGGGTTTTTTGCACTTTTGTTTCCTTCTCTATGTTAGTAACCCCCGGTAATGGGAAGTGGGAGAGAATGACCTCGTTAACGATGCAAACAGGTAAACGTATGAAATTGATTGCTTTGATACAACTCATCCCTGCGTCTGGCAAAAGAGAGGTGGGACACAATCCATCCGTTTCTTTCCTCGCCATGTATATACAAACCCAAACCCACACAAAAACATAAATATACACGTAGGTGACGCTGCACGTAACAGAATGGTTCGAAAGGATGAATCGACATTCCAAATAATATAATAAATATCTCACAGACGATCGGAATCTGTGTTCGCCAAAACTCACGTATCATGAGCTTCGCTTGTCATGTTCCGCGGCTCGGAGCACCTCTTTGGCCATCGATGAGAAAGACTTTGCCGTGTCTTGCATCTCCGCAGTTTTTATGTTTATTCCCTGCAAAGAACGAGTAAAATCAGGAACTGAAGTGCTGGCGGAAAAACAAGAAGGAAAAAGGGGACTAAAGCGGTGGGTAAGGTACCTGTAACTTCCTCAAGTTCTCCTGCAGCTTGTTCTCTGCCATTTTGGCTGCGCCTGTTGCATCCTGCACGTTGAACAGAGATCCAACAATGTGATGCTCTTTTGATGACCAAGAGAGACATCAAAGGATCTAAAATCACGGCAAAGAAGCCACACAAGTCCCCAGCCCCATGTGGCCTTGCTCAACGGAACGTTCTCCAAGAAGTACGTGTATTTTCCTAATCTGGCATCTAAATTGGGTCCTGAGATGAAATAAATTTCTTCTTTACCAAGCTTCGGAAGTTCTGTTTCAGTCGGTTTTTATTTATCGCCAAATCCCTTATGCTCCTTTTATTAGGCACTCACAATTTTGTTCTTTCAGGCTGAAAAGAATGATCGCCCTGATGAGCCTTACTCTAATATGGAGAAAGCAAGCTCACTGCTACAATCAACGTACTAATCAATAACTTCTAGCCATTGAATTCTTGTCTAATCGATTCCCCTCCCGTCGATGACAAGCTAACTACTTGAATTCCTTCAAAACAAGTAGAAGGCGGTACCTCCAACTATATTGTCAAAGCCAATTTGTGATTCGACAGGCCAGACTCTCATTTTCCAGTTAGACAAATGGTATAAACCAACCAGGACAAAAAGGGAAACACAAAGCAACACAGAGATCTTTGACTTTTGAAGGCATGTAGCAGTAATATACTTACACTAGAAGCAGCAAACCCGTATTTCCTCTTGATCTGATCGACTGCACCGATGTTTTCATCCTTTTGCTCTTCTTTTGTGGATTTCTTCTCGTTCTTGATCTTTACCTGCTTTAGTTTTCCTGTCAACAGAATTTTTAAAAATGGAAAACATCATCCAATGCAAACCTTCTCCTTATCAGGATCTTCCAGTTCTTTTGCGACAATGCAGGAAAATGCCATGCTTCCAATTACTAATCCCTCTATGACATTGTCTGCACATTTGTGTGTTTGTGTGTTGCATATGGTATAGGTTGCATTTTTGGTCCCAAATACACAGAAAATAATCTATGATTCATATGCTCCTGTGAGGAAAAGGCGAAAACAAAAGCTATTTGTAAGTGCAGGTGCTATATCTTTTCCTTTCAGATAAGAAATGAACAAGGGTGGGTGTATCCTGTCATCGACTGCTGGAATGCTTTACAAAGCTCAAGATTATTAGCACAACACAAGATCATCTCCAGAAATGTCAACCACATCGGATGCCGACTTCTTTAGCAATTCCTAGAAAACTGATGATCTTAGCAAACGCTCTTAGCACCACTTACCTATATCTGACAAAGGTTCATCGGTCCTTTTTCCAACATTAATCATTCTATTCGTTTCGAGACTTCTTTCCACATTCACTTTAAATTATCTTGTTCTACTTTGTATGCAACTAGAACAAAAATGGACGACTGTCTATGACAATTATAATGTATAGTATATGGCAACTGTGAATATATGGTCAGCACTACTGCTGATACTAGAAAAAGAATACGGACTTCCCCAGGGTGTTCACGTTCCATTTTAACACAGTCAAAGTTAAATCTTCTCCCACATCAGTCCACGCAAGACAAGGCAATGGTAGACTGTCAATTTGGATGTGGAGAATTATAGAAGAAAGTAGAACACAGTGAGATTATCATTACTTTTCCTTTGGTTTTTTTTCCCACAAATGACATTATGTTCAATTTTGGAAAAATGGATCCACATACTGACAAAATATTCACCCATCACCAGCAATTTTTTTTTTTTTAACTTTACCAATACTATTCATGTTGCTTTTAAAGAGGATAGATCCGAATGAAGAATCTAATTCTCTTACAGGAAAATTCGTTTATCTTACTCACCTTTAAGGCTCTGAAATTTGGTTGCCAAGACTTTTTTTGTTGAGACCTCCAAACATATTCTGTCCTCGAGGTTTTTCCTCACTATCATCGATATCAATATCATCTTCACATAGCAATGAAATTTTTAGTCAGTTAAATTCAAAGTTCACTATGAATAGAATAAACAGTAAACACAATTTGTTGGGGCTAAACGTGCACACATGCATGTGAATTTACTGCAAACCCCTGTTCTCAGCCATACCTATGTTCAAGTCATCATCATCTTCATCCCCGGCCAAATCCTCTCTTTTCTCAATCTCGGTGCCCCTATCATCCATGTCCGCAATTTTACACTGGAAATTAGCTGTCGAAAAGATAGCAGAGAGTTCTTCAATACTTGCTCTAGGATCTTCTTTATACATATGGGGTGCGTGCTTTTCTCTATTGACTTTTGTGTCTTTAAACACGGAGCTGAATAATCCCTGATTGTGCAAAATAACATTGTTACTAAGCAGTGATTAATATACAATCCACTCAACAAAAACTCCAAACTAATACTACCTTGGGCTTCTCCTTCTGGATGGCACACACAGGAGGAAAGTTCTGCGCTGAATGAACCAGGTCTTTTTGGTAGACTTGGCTGAGAGACCCCAACAGCCTATGAAGAGGAACAAAAGATGATGCATATTAACATTAGCCATTCTACCAAGAGTTACGACCGAAGTACATGTTTACTCATTTCGTTTTTATAGGGTTACAAGAAATCATAATTTCAATTTCTTGTCTAAGAATCATTGAAAACACATCATATTGATCAGCAGAAGCATGCAATATAGATGAGCATGTGCTGTGCATGAGTGTCGGACTAATACAGTGTACAATCAAGTTCGCAGATGCACTGTTGGTAGGAGCTCCTAGTCTACTGCTGTCAGGAAATTCACGATGCTGAAGGGGGAGCTTTAACAGTAAAGATCTCTCTTCATTCTGCAAAATGTGTGGAGAGATTTCCTTTAGAGAAAATCCATTAATGAAGAAACTTCACCCTTTCTCTAAGTTCATTAACAAGTTTTGACTTTGCCTTAATTTTCTATTTGGGTTCTTGGTCTCATGAACTTAAGAAAGCTAGAGCTAGTTTTTGTCGCAAGTATGCTTTCTCATTGGAGGCTCCGTTCTAGGAATAGGTAGCATTGTGAAAAACTTTTGAGTGATGTTCTCTGGAACCATATTTATGGAACTGATGTAGAAGGCTGACGAGGAGGTTGCACGCACCTGAACATATTTGTCTGTAGTAGAACTGAAAAAAGAAAAATCTCCTGGTCTTTGTTCACCTGTGCCAGGAAATAAATGAAGGTCACACAAATCCAGAAGTAGGAAGTTGGGAAAATTGAGTAGTGTAAAAGTACCATGAGAAGTTGACCGTCTGAAGAAGAGCATATCAAATTGTCATTTATTGTGCTTCCCTTTGACGTGGGACCTGCAAGTCCTCTTACGTATGTTTCCCTTATCAAAGATAACTCGGGCAAGGACCTAACAGCACCAATAAGAAGACAAGCTTAGCAAATGTCTGGTTTTACAACTTGCTGCATATGACTCTATATAAATATTGAAAAGCAGTTGGATAAACCTTCAAATATATTCTGTCTGGCTCAGATACTGGATAATTGAATAAATTGGACTGTGGAGCAATGAGCAAAATAGACTATTCAGTTGGATCTTTCTGATAAAAATACGAGGAGGAGGATCTCAGTAGACTCCGTATCTAATCTAGATAAAGAGGTGGTTTCTCAAGATATAAACGAATTCACATGCACCTGTCTGCCAAGACTTGAAGTGGTGCTCTATAATAGCATCATCTTGTACAAAAGACAACACAAAAAATCATACAATTGCCGCAAAAAAGTGCCCCAAAGAAACATCTAATGAACAAAATCAATACAAGAAACGATTGATAATTATGGCAAGCATCTAATGGCCCGCAAAACTTCAAATAAACTAATTAAAAGTTTTGCATTCCTAATGCTAAATTAGGAGATATAAGACAACCATATCCCAATGAGAGAAGACAGAAGAAGCAAGCAAAATTTTTACTTTGAAGAAATGTTTCGAGTGATGTACTTCAACAAGACAAATTATGACCCTGTCGGTCTCATCAGCCAAGTAGCAGGTAAATTCACTGTTCAATACCTTATCTCTATCTTCCCACAAGTAAAAAGAAGCATAAGTCCAGCATCAGGAGTATAGAAAGTCGAACCCCAGCAACAAGAGAAGGAGTGGAATTTCTTCTTATATATGACCTTCTTGACTCCCTGAAACAAAAAGAGAGATATATAATCCTCTTCTTGGCTCTTAAAGAAGTATATAAAAGCGCTTGGTATTATTACCTGAACCACATGTGACAAGGAGTACACATACACAGCTTTCTCCGAACATAGCAACAATAGTCCCTGCTTAAACATAGAGTCCTCAACCATATCCTCTGTGTTCAATTCTGAACAGTGGGATTACAAGTAAGCTTATTAATTTCATCCAATAAATTATCTCAAAAACATGCTGCAGCACTTGATTCTCACCCAATATCTCCAAAAATAGAGCTCTGGAGGGTTTTTTAGGACGCACCATGCTATTGCTCAGTATTGTACCAGTATCACTATCCAGGGCCACAACTGATGAATCCCTCGTCGACATGACCAATATATTCTTCTGGAAACCATGCAAAGTGCAGGTACCAAGCTGAAGAGAGATGATGCCTGTAGATATGTCACTTGAAATTTGCTTGGTAAATTGTACATGAGGCCCCTCTACATCAATCAGTGCGACCTAAAGGAAAAAGGCAAATGCATTGGATTTGTGCCCCAGCCAACTTCACTTAACCCACTATTTTCATTGATGATGTTGGATGAACAAAATGGTGCAGCAGAAATAGAACTAGGAGCACTCAGCTTCAGAAGTTGTATTCTTAGGAGAAAACCCAAATACATGATGACGTTGTAATGTAAGATGTTGAGACTACTTTTGTCTTCTGCTAGCAAAAAACTCCGCATCCTGTCTATTGGAGTTTAAAAGCCTTACACATGGATATCAAAATGGTCCATGACCTCTCTGCACCCACTCACTGTTCTATGTAACCATTTCTCTCCCAGGCTCACAGAAATTGCCCAAACTTAAATGCTGATGTCAATGCTTATGGCATTTGAAAAGTTATTTCTCCCAATTCCGCAGAAAGATCCCATAAAAATAGTAAAATAAAGAAAAAATCCCATTTGAACTTGCAATAGATAAAGAAATATGCCTGAACTGATTATGTCAATATCCTCAAACACTGAAAAATCACTCTCGAACAAGTTCTGATCAGCACCTAGAAGAATAAGAATCATTAAAGAAGCAATTATATACACTTCGAAAAATACACACTTACATTTCCTTGATCAGAACCAACAACAAGATGTCTGGAGCTGCGGTTCATATTTAATGAAAGTACTGAACCATTAACCTTCAAAGCTTTTACACCGCCAATCATGTGATTGTTTCCTCTCTTTGCACTACCTAAAAGAGAGAACTTAAAGTCATAATTGTTGATTTGGCATATCATATTCTTGCAAGAAGTACTTAAAATCTGACTAGAAAATGCATTAAATTCAAACTATTTTAAACCTCGCGTAGACGTACCTGAGACATATGCCTCGGGCTTAAATTTATATATGCGAACCTGTAGTTAGTTAAGCAGATCAACAATATGAACCTAATGATTCGAGTATAAAGTAAGTGGTTACATCTTATTAAATCTGTAGGCACAAGGCTAACCATTCCATTTTGATCCCCGGGAAACAAGGATCGGGTTCTTTGCATCAAAATACAAAGCCGTAAGTGCAACCCCACTCAGAGAAAGGTCATCTTCACTCTGCAAGAACAAGACCATAATAAGAAGCTCAAATCATACAACCAAAGAGTGCAATTTAAGCTAATTATGTTCCAAGGAGTAATTTGCCTTCAGTGCCAACACAAATTCATGTTAAGCCACTAAACTGCAAAAGAATTCTTCAATGCAAGCAGAATCTCCCCAAAATTTGATGGGGAACTTCTTTTATCCTTCCACCAATATGGATGAATATTCTTGTGAATAAAGCTAAGTAAGATGATTCAAAATTCGTATCAAGTGAAGCAAGACTTTGAAGTTTAATACAATGAGGAACATTAATGCATGAGAAGTGTAAAGGCAGATAAAAAAAAGCATATATGGGATTCCAGCAAAAAAGACAAGGGATTAAGGGGAGCACACCTGTTGCTCTACGGAAAAGATAGGAAGAGGAAGTGGACATGACATGTCCCAAAAGTTGGTGGCTCCATTGCTATGTCCAGTTACATACAAATTTTTGACCTTTGCAAACCCACCAAATGGGATTGGGTTTATCTGAGACGCGTCTTTGCCATTTTTTTTTGAGTGCAGAAGGGGCGTAACCCTTTTGACCAATTGTACGTAAACCTACAAAACCAGAGAAATCAGACTTCCCAAGATGATCACATTATGCTGAAGACATGTAAAATGACATCTACGCACCTCGTCATCTAAGTTCAAGATATACTGGTTATTAGTGATGAATTTTGCCACAGTGATGGTTGATTCGGTGAGTGGTATCCTAAGCCTTACTTCTTTTGGAATGGGTGCGGCAGACTTGGATTGGCACTGTAGGAGATGCTTTTCAATTAGGCTGTCATCATATTCATATAGATGTTCTGATTTTCCAATAACTAGGAGAGATTCTCGTTTCTGATTTGTCTGCTCATTGTAGTTTGAGACGATCTCCATATCAATGCAAGGCTCGGGCAGCTGAAGCCCCAGCTTAATGGTGCGGGATTCAGAGTCGTCATTCAGCAAGACTACCTGACAAGTAAAATGTTAAGTTCCCAGAGCATTCTCAATATTTTCAGGTTCAAGAAGATTAATGTACCATGGAATTCTGAAATGGTTGTACTAAAATGATGAGGCAGGAGATTATTAGGCCCAGTTAGGCGAGATGCATATAATATTTGTGGGAGACAATTGAAGTTTTAGTATCAAGAACTTTTAGAAGTCCCATATTTCTTACTGCTACGATCTTGAAATGTACATAGAAAAGGGAAACAAGGTCTGCCTTATCCTAGAGTTTTCGGTGCCTCATAATAATAAGACAATATCAGAAAAAGTTTCTTCAAAGGTAATTCCTAACAATCAAACGGTCTAATGGTTATAAGAGCTAGTCCTGCTATAGAGTTCGCTTAAAATGAAAATAATGTCATAAACAAAGTAAAATATTCTTATTTAGGAAGATTACATGGCATCAGATACCTGCAAGAGATTTGAAGATGCTGCATCAGCAGTGGCCAAAGAATATAGTCGACTTGGTTTTCCATCTGTATGAACACATCTCATAGAAGAAATAGGAATTCTGTCCAGCTTATATCCGAGATTTAATTTACAAATCGGGCCACTTTGAGAGCCTATATCTGACACTAATTCACTTCTTCCATTTGGGATTGGAACACTCCAAATGAAGATATCTCCGGTGCTGTATCCAATAACAGCTTTACTCCCCAGAGGACATGCCCAGCAGGCGGAAGTCACTTTCTTTCTTTCATTATATGCTGACTGCAACACATTTCCACCTTTGAAAATTGATTTGCTTTCTCGTACTTCCCACAATACAAAAATGCCATCTTCATATATTATTAGTACCCTGTATATGGACAATAGGCTACTGATACAGCTGTTTGTAGACTTGAAAATAGAAATATATAGCTGTTAATCAATGTCAAGAAGTTGAGGTAAACAACTACTGGAGCCTGGGTGCCATTGCATGAGCTCACAACGCTTAATAGGAGGTAGTATTGACAACCATAAAATAAGATAAACCTGTACTACAAAGAATTAGCAAAAGAAATTGAAGTAAGCAATTACATAGTGCCAGGTAGCACATGAGTGGATGATGCTTAACTGGAGGTAGCAAAATAAACAGTAAAATAACCTAAACCTGCATTTCATTGTTAGAAACAAAGTCCCCACATAATGCACTATATTTCCCAAGTCTAGGATCTTTGTTGGAATCTAATTCCTAAATGCTAATGGTACAGGTTGCAAACCATGTGTAAAATGTGACACCACTGGGCATGAAACCTTACATCTCTGTGTAAACTGGTTCTTCAAGCATATCGGAGTTATTATGAACATACTGAACTAGTAGCCACACGAGAAATTTTTTTCAAGTCAATCGAAAATGGCATCAGTTGAAGGACAAAGCATGTGTGACAGTGAAATGAAAAGGTGCTTCTTAGCCACCTTACTCCCTGTTAAAACTGCATGTGACATGAGACATTTCAGTATAGTTTTTCTCCGGAGGCATGAAGTCATTAGCATTATCATAGGTTCCAAACATTGCAAACACTGCAACAAAAAAATGGAAATAAATAAGACTACCTCTTGCTTTCAGCCAATGGTTGAGGCAGCGCATGCATGACAGCCACGTGACCAGATAATTCAGTTTGAAATCCTGAATACGATGATCGATCAAACGTGAGATGTCATTAATGATCTCCTTCCATATAAATATCATAGTAAAGCACGGCATTGTAAAATCATAAGGAATTGAAATTAAGACTAGTTACAAAAAACTAATGGGATCACTGAAAACACTAATTAAACTGGAAGGCCTCTAACCATGAGATACTTCAAAAGGTATTGTGTACTTCATTTGGACTAGATTACATGGCTCCTGATTAAGCTTCAAAACGGATACGTTTCCAAGAGAATCTCCAGCATACCTGCCAATATACGTGTCAAACAATAAAATGATTGATGTTATACCTCCATTATCCAGAACAGTTTGACTTTGGAAATACACTTACATGTAAAAACTATGTTGCAGGACTGATAACGAGGTAATTGCGTCTTTGAAATTGTAAATGTGCGACAATAGCTTCTGGTCTATGTCCCAAACCTAAAATACGATTCCCACTTAAATTGATCTCTGAAGGACAACTTGCAATACAAAAAAAACTCAAAAATTTAATTTTCATGAGACTGTCTCCTGCATGACACACGGCCAGAGCGTCTCCTTATGAAAACTTACCTCGATTTGATTATTGCTGGTCACATTCAGAAGAATGCCTTGATTCTCGACAAACTAACAATGATGATGTGAATTAATTATGAGTGAATTCCCAATACGATAACATAATAACTTTTTGGAAAAGAATTAAAAAGGCAATCCATTGCATAAAGCATAGAAATGCAATGGAATAAACCAGAAAACCTGCAGAAACTTGCTCGGTCCTGTTTGTTCAGATTCAAGTATGACTTGAGTATTATCTTTCCCATATAACTTGATTTGGCCATTCCTGGATAACAGAACGAAAGAGAAGCATGTTTGTCAAAGAGTTTCCATCGAATCTGCAACCAAAGCCTCAAAACATGGACATCACATTGCTATTTCCAGAGAAAATGCAAGTTTGCGGGAGAAATTCCATATCCTGAAAGGCAATGAGAGCGGAAATTTCGACCAACACCTTACTTCTGCTTCTTAAAAATTTCAGTTTTCAAAGTGTTGCATCAAATAATTAGGTTAGGGACAGGATGTATCATTTGTACACTTGCATCCTAAGACTTAGGAGACTCAGAGCTATTCAAGAGCTATCTAATTCATCCTAGTCCAAGTTATTTTGGACCTGTGAAACTGATATTGCACTTGATCGACGGAAAACGTGTGAGAATAGGTTAACAATAGCGAAGAATCATACTTTGTGGAAACAGCAAGTACGTTCTGAATCGAGTCAAAGGCGAACTTGGTGCATCCCGATGGAATCCCATAATGAAATACGATATGTGGGTCAATATCACTAGATTTCAGTCCTTCCGTGCTTCTTCCTCCAGGCTGCCAGAAGAATCAAACACAATGTCACAATTAATCACCACACTCAGCAATAGTAATAACCAACATAGCTTCATTTTCCGTACCAATAAAAAAAAAATAGTATCTGTGACTAACAGTAGGGATGTTGCTAGATGATTATGCCTTAAAACTTAGGTCAAATTTAAATTGGATGCACAAGTTGAGGCACGTTGTCTTGAAGAATTCATCGTGCACACGTTAAAACATTCCATAGCAAGGGCATTTCGATATCGATGTCAAAAAGACGTAATGATCATATCACGCACCGTCTCGGGTCATGAAATGGGAAATTATTAAATAACCCGTGCCTATACTCCTTTTGATCCCCCCAGAGGATGTAATTCAATCACCCACGAAGTAGTCAAGTTTATGTGGACGGGAGGACCAAGTACGTCGGTCGTCCGCTGAAGTTAATGGCCTCCATTCGTTGTTTCCCGGTCTTCGGCAGGCAAAGTTTTAATGTCCAGGGAGAGGATCCTATGGATAAGATAACTTTTGGGCACTGTTCGATTAACAGTAGTCTAGACACATTTTTTTTTTGGGTCAGACAGTAGTCTAGACACTTGGTCGGTGGTTTCGCACCGAATTTTCCGCTATGCTGGCCCAAAGGATAAAGGAAAGTAACAGAATATATTAAGAGAGGTTATCTGCTTAGAATAAAGTAAATTAGGGCCAATGACGGATCGAGTTTGAAGGCCCCCAAGGAAAAGAATAAAAAAGGCGAGTTTGACCTTTGAAATGGAGACACGTGGACTGTGGGCTGCGGTACCACCGCCCATTACAGGGCCATCACGTGGATTTTACATTAAGCCTTATGATCTACCGGGATGATTCTATAATCGGCACTTCACAAGCGAAATACGCGCAAAGGACAGAGATGGCAAGAAGGTAAATACTTGTTAGGAATTCCCCTTATCTCCATCGTGTGATAATCAACCTAGTTCCAAATGGATTGAATTTCACATCGTCCTAAAAACCTATCTAAGGACCCCAGCTATACGGACAAGAACTATAATATTAAAATATAAATGGCGCGACAGAATTTCTACATGGACTTCGGGACAATCCGAAACTCATTTGAATCGTCCGCATGATTTTTACTCACTCCACTAGAAAAAGTCCAAATCTTTGACCTCGGAGTTCAGAGGGAGTAGAGAAAAAGAAATGGCAACTTATCTTTCGGAGACATCAAAGGAAGACGGGACCACGAAAACAATGAACTAAAAAACCATCGGAGGAGACAACGTCGCTTAGCTCTAATTGGTCCACATGGAAAGTCGCTGTCTATTAGGTGAGGCAGTTTCCGGATGAGGTCGTCGGCGCTTTAGCCTTTCCTCGAAACCCTAGTCGGGCATCACAATTAGGAAAAGGACAAAAATAACAATAAAAAGACTAATTTCCATTTTGACCGGACCCAACATGTAAATCATTTTCCTATATTTTTCCAAAGCTGGCTGGCCAGAAGCAAAGCAGGATGCCACATGTCCCGAAGGAAAAGAGAGAGAGAGAGAGAGAGAAGAAAAAAAAGGAAACATCTAATCGCAATCAATGCTCCTCCACTCCAACGGCAGTCTACAGCTCGTCTATCTAATCATGATTACTCCCACAGAGAAAGCATCTCGCTATAATCCTATTCCTCTGATGACCGCAGTTCCACTCGATTCTGGTTGAAATTATACTTTCACTCCAAAACCAATTCATCACAGTTCTATCACATGCTCAAACCACTTGACCGTCGTCTTCGTGGTCATCATCGTCGCATCCACTAGGCATGTGCTTCGATGTGTACGGTTTCGTTTGGACTGGACAGAAGGAACCCGAGGAAACTGGGAGCTCTCACATGATCCCCGTGGCCATCTCTCCGTAAATACTAATTATTTAGGCCGCAAATCCTCCATTTATGAGTCCGATGAATTCAGACGGATTGGCTCCTTGCTGATCTCATTGAGCCGGATATGATTAATCAATGCTCGAAAGTTCGAGCTCGTTCACTCAGTGAACATCACATTAACGACGTCTCTCCCTCGTAAACGGGAAACATATCCTCCTCTTTTCCTTATCAAAAGGCTAAGCCAGAGAGCAAGAGCGAGAGCAAGCAAACCAGTGTGCGAACATCAAATCATTGATCTAACGTATATCTCCTCCTATCTGCTACCAAATACGACGACAACGACGACGACTACGAGGACGACGAAATAAGCACGATCGCACGTAAGGTCAGTCGGAACCGAATCCAAATCAGTCGAAATCGTGCGCGGCAAACGAGCTCGAACAAGGCATTCGACCTAACAGATGCTCAATCAACGTTAACGAGGAAGCGAGAAACGAACACCGGCGACGACGGATCGGATCGCGAATAGCGCACGCGGGAGCAGATCAACTTCAAGCAGGGAGGGTCGATTCGTGACCGTACCTTCTTCGCAGCCTTCTCGACCAGCTTCCTCACGAACATCGAGCGAATCGGCGATGACGATGATCTCCGTCGAACGGAAAATGCAGCCGCTCGGAAGAACTCGCCGCCTCTGGCTTCTAGAGAGAGAGCGCTTTGAGATAACCGTCGGAGAGAGAGAGAGAGAGAGATAGATAGAGAGGTGTGGCGTTAGTGAGAGAAACGGTTTGCACACTGTTTTAGTTTTAAGGCGAAAGAGCTCGTTCGAATGGGGAAGAGGGACAAAGCGAGCGGTTATTTTATAGTGACGGGAGCAGGAGATTAACCCGAGATCAGAGGGCCTCTGATGAGGACACGTGGAGGGCGATTAGGTGATCCGGAGATTTTGCTGGGAAGGAAACATGTTTGACGATTTGACCGCAAACCCGATCCAACGAACCGACAGCTTCGAGAGCGATACGAAAGCGAAGAAACACATGGGGGGCGATTGGTTTCGCGACAGCGACCCTCTCAGGACGAGCCACGCGGCGACACGTGGAATGCACTGGGCGTCCGCGTGGGTCCCCCGACCGGTATCGGATATTTGTTTTTCCTTGGTCAGTTGCGTCAGGAAGAGGGCGTGAAAACAGCGTTCTTGTCTTGAGCCTTTTGTTGAATTACCCAACAGTTAATCGGCATTAGGCCTCTCTGTTTGCTGACAATGCTTTCGTTACTTTATATCTCCTTTTGCTTTTATTCGCGAAAAGACATTCCTTAATCAGGTTAAAAACCATTATGGACAGGTGTAACTAATGAAAATGCTTGAATCATTCAGCAGTTACTTTGTCCAACTTCTTTATAGAAAAAGAAGATTTATTTCCATGTACCAAAAGCCTTCGACATGCATCTTGATAGATCCACAGTCTTTACAAGCGTGACACCCTTTTGGTGGTGCCCAGAGTGAATTGCTGATGGTGATCGTCATTCCGATCCTTTCACTACTCCATATGAGTTGGTGGAAATCTAAGCAACGAAACGGTAAACCTGATCAATGAGTGAGTCTTGGTAAGATACTCAATAGATCAGTTTACATCAGGACATCAATCGAGTAGCAAGATGTCAACAAGTCGGATATTTCGAGTTTCCAACCAAGCGCGAACGTGATACCGTCGAATCGGCTAGTTCCACCGGATCTTTCCGAGCCGTTTTTTCACGCCATGGGCTCGCACCCACATGTCTCAAGCTCCTCGACAACTTGTCTCAAAAGAGATGACGGGTTTAGTTAAAGAAGAGTAGGTACTGAAGCCTCGAGAATGGCAGTCAGGCCCAACGTTGTCTCCCGTGAAAATCGAATCATCCTCAAATTTGAACCAGCGAAGCGCTCCTTTGCAATTCGATTTCGCGAGCGACTCCAATATGGGCCTCTGGGGCACGGCTCATGATCTTCTGAACTCAATGCGTATCTTCTGGAAACTAGCAGCTGAATGAAGCATGCAGCCACATGGGCTTATCTTGAGAGCAATCACTAGCTGGGAACTTTCGACATGCATTTGGCCCACAACAATAGTCCTATTCTCAAATCCAGTATAGCTTTCAATGCATCGATCGTCCTCGGGTTATGTGCCAATAGCCCCGAAGCACTCCTTCCCAACTCTTGTGTATAATACCTTAGTACCCCCTTATAACTTCCGTCAGATAACAAAAGCCTCATAAATCATCTTTGGGTGTTGAGGGGAAATTAGGTCAGCTGATTTGAATTTTGAGCTTTGAAAATGTAAGATTCGAACTCAAATAAGCTCCGTGATGGTTTTACTCTGCACCAGATCTTTCGATCAAAAAATTTTACGAGCCTCAAACTGCTTCCCGAAGTAATTCCAAACTCACCCTTGATCTTCTCTTGCGGCCCTCCCTTTTCTCGGCGGCACCGGCCCTCGACGTCGGCAAGTCAAAAGATAATTACATGTTGCCCGAAGCAGGGCGACGATAACGATGCGATCCGTCTTTTTATTTTCGCAGGTAAAGATGTGAACACGACATGATAATCACTAATACTACAACATCATATCATTGAAAGAGCCAATTCCTCTTCCCAAAATAGGAAAACGTAATGGTGCGGGAGAGGCCTCTCGGTTCCCTTGACGACGGGGCGAGCATTTAAATTTCATAGTCAAGTATGGGAGGGGACACTTCGCAAATTGCTAAAAGAAGGGGCACAAAAAGAAAGGAACTGAGAAAAAGTTGGGGGAGAGGGGGGGGGGTGGAAATTATGAAAAGAGAGCGGGGCCCACAGCTTTATTATCCCGAGCTCCCCAACAGCAGAGCCGCCCTCAATCATTGCTCCCATCTCCTGCTTTTTCGTCCGGACACGGTGGGGCTCGCCGGAGCCCAGCACCGCCCCTCTTTCCCCGGTCACTTTGATCCACCTCCAGGCTGCCACTGCTGCTTTTACCAACATGGCACTTGTCCACGCCGCCGTCCCGCCACGTGGCGCGTTCCGAGCCCTCTCTCACGGGGAGAAAGCTCGCTTAGCTGTGAGCCTGTGGCAGTACTTGTAAGGTCGCCGCAGAAAGATATTGAATTAGGGTAGGATGCGATTTTGGATTGCTTATATGTCCGATATTTCGTATGACAATATATATAGTGCCGTCGTATCTGATCTCATAGATATTGTTTAAGCCATTGCAGTGGCCGTCACGGTGGTCCTCCTCTATGATATGTAGTGGTAGCCACTTCTGTCTCTGTGGTTATTGCAACGAAATGTCTCGAAAGATTGATGATCGATTTGACATCTATTTAGATTTATCCAAATTTATTCAATTTGAAATTCGTATCCAAATGTCTTATTGAAAGTACCCAACATAGCCTAATGACTTTTATGCAAGTTTAGAAGCACGTCGATCTTGGGATCGGGACATGTGAAAGCGCGCACGGATGCACGCATGCACGCAAATGCGCCCGCCCGCACAATGGGTATTAGATATCTGTCATGATATCGACGTCTTTATAAACAAAATATCACATCAAGAGCGTTTCTTTGAGGTGGATCTTTATACTGATTCCTTTTCCTCGAGCTCGATGGTGGTCCCCTGAAAAACGGGAAAAAGGATCGATGATTGAAGTCATTTCACCGGAGTCCGAACTATGATAGTTACAGGCTATACTAAGCACATGACTGACGCTCTTGGACATCATTAGGTGAAGCGGCTTCCTTTTGCAAAATTAAGCCCCACCATCCATCATGATCTTCGTGAGAGAGAGAGAGAGAGAGAGAGAGAGAGAGGACCTTCTCTCTTTCTGGTGTTAATTTATAGGAAGCAGGAGCTCACCATGAGATTGATGAGGTAGTTCATGTGGGAAGGGTCAAGAATGCACGTTGGAGAAGAATACCATTTGGTTACGCAATTTCTTGAACTGGAGGAATGTGTTTCTATAGCTGGGTACATATGAGAAGAGAGGCTAATCAAATGTCACGTACTAAACATGATACTCAATAGGGGTGTCAAAACCAAACACAATACCCGAACCGAAATACAAACTGACCCGATCCAAACACGAAATTTTCTTATTGGGTCTGATTGGATCTCAACTTGTTTGGGTAACAATAAAAAAAATTGGGTATTGTTTGGATCTAATGGGCTTGGGTACCCAAGCTCGATCCAAATAATAAGCTAACCCAAATAATAACCAAAACCCTTAAGATCGCTCCTTCTCCCAGGACCCTGCCATCGACTTCTTCTTTCCCGGGTTCTACCGCGCCGCCATCGCCGCAACATTACCCTCAACGGCGGCGCCGAGATTGACAGCAGCAGCGTCCTCAAGCTCACCAATGAGACACAGTGAAACTTAGACTGAACCGATGACCATTTGATCAGCACAACGCGACATCATCGGCAAGAAGAAGACTTTTAGAGGCTTTGGATAGAAAGATGGCCGATGGATTCTAACGACGCATGCAACACTAATCTAATGCACTTGAATTCCGTTTGCCTGTTTTCATCCTAGAGCAGACGAGTAATTTGCAATGGACGCTGGCATTTGTTCCATTGATCAAGGCTCTGCAACTCATGCTCTCCTTCCTTTTCTGGTAAGCTGAATTTTTTTTTTTTGCACTAGGAGGTTAGGTATTATTAAAAGTTTTATCTGTGATAGATGGAGCAGAGCGGAGGTGGTTGGTGTTTTGATGAGTTGAGTACCAAAATGGACCTTCTTTCTCTTTTTTTGTTCTCCCTTGTTTCCTCATTGGGATATCGTGATCTGTTCTGACTTTACAAACTCTGCATTATCATTACAACGTCGTGCTTTTTCACTTCAAATTATACGACCTAGGATTAATCTTTCGAACAATGGAGTTGTAGGTAATTACATAAATGTCCGAACAAGGATCGCTTGTTTGAATTAAGTTATTGATTAAGAAGTACATGCATTTATGTTTCCTACATTAATTGTTATGGAGTAATTAAGGAGTACTCTTTTAGACAACTTCTTTCATATCCTTCTTGCTTATTTCTCATGGATACTGAACTTTTAAATGATTAGTAAACCTTTAAACACGAACCCGACCCGAACCGACCCGATCCGAACACGACCCGATTGTGCAGCTATATAATGTTTGGGTCTTGTTTCGGGTCGGGCCAAGCACATATATTCATTGTTTCGGATCGGGTCGGGTATTATGAAAACCCAACCCGACCCATTGACACCCCTAATACTCAGTCGATGTGACGATTGTTAATTAGGGAGATGAGAGAAAGATCTTGGGCATAAACGGATGATTGGTTTACAATTCTCGAAAAACGAATATTGTGTCTCATATATATATATAATGTCTTAAGATAAACTCGAAATTTTGATCAAGTTTGAAGTTTGAAGTTTGAAGTTATTGGGTTCCTTAGCTTTCAAACCCAAAATGAGATGATTGCGCACTTAAACATCCAAATTATACGAAATTCAAACTTTACAATACACTAAAAAAGACGGGTTACTAACGTAAATTCGTCCACTTTAGCGTGTACGGTCCATTATTGGCTAGATTGTATATTCCATTCTAATTGAATAATCGAAAAGTATAGATATTTTTATTCTGAGGACACCCCAAAAGGCAAAAAAGAAAGAAACGAAGTATCGCCATGTTCCGCTCATCCCGCGCATGTTTGCAACTTGGCCCTCCATTTTTTAAACATAACGTGGATGGACATGGCATGGCATGCACGTACGCACGTAAATGGGTCCCACCTCGCAAAGCGCAAATTGAGAAAACTTATAAATCTCTTCATTTCTCAAGCTTTGAATAAAGTCCAAAGACAATCCTTTTAGGCACAAATGAATAATGGCAATCAATGCTCCATTTATTTTGCGAAAAATAAATATTATTTAAAAAATGATCGCTTTTACCGTTTGAAATAATCAATTGATAAAAAAAATTTCATCGTTGATGGCAATTTATATTTAAAAATTTTTGTGATCGATAAATTTTTTTCCATATATTAATTATTGTAAACAATACAAACGATCATTTTTAGAAAATTACTTTTCAAATCATTTATCATTTACGAAATGATATAAAAAAATCTCATTAATTATTTCAAATAATACAAGCGATATTTTGTAAAGAATACTTTTTAAATTATCTATTTTCGTGAAATAAATTTAAGTGAAGGACCCAAAGAGTTCGTTAATTACCCAAAAGGGCTCGGAAACAGCAAGGCGGAGGAGAGGGTCAAAGGTCAAACCAGCGGCTGCATCCTGAAATAAAATAGACGGCGACAGCATTCTCCCCGCGGGCACGCCGCTTCGCCGACCAGCAACCGCCGCGCGTGCGGGAGACGTGAGGATCCGACGGCACCTGAGGTCCTAAGCTGCTTCGCGCGGACGGGAACGCGCTCGCCGCGCGCGTGAGGGGGTTGCTGTAAGAAAACGAATATTATGTTTGTCGCCCCCGTTAAATCAGGCGCCAAATGGAGTGGGGAGGCGTCGCGCGCGAAGGCAACTGTCGGGATGAGCTGGTTCGGTGTGCTGCTCCTGCGAAAAGGCGAAGTCGCTAAAAAACGAATTTAAAATAATTCCAAAACATCCCGATCTTAACGTTAGACCGAAAAATATTATTAAACAAAAAAACACACACACACACACACAAGCACATATTTAATAGATTCATATTCCTGAGCTGTATTCCTTGCTCAAATGATAGAAATATACGCTTCTCTTGCTCAAACGTAACGGAATTGTACCATTTTGATCGAGATGCAATTTCACGACAAAACGAAGATATAACTTATTTTTCATGCAAACTTGCGTGGTTATATGAATTTATGACATTGGATACAGCTCGAGAACGAATTTAATAGACATTCTATCCAAGCTCATCTCGGTGACCAACGGTGTTACAAATTGATGCTATAGACGTATTGAAACTCATCGATTTAATTTGACACCGTCTCTTTTGCTCGACAATAGTACAAAGGATTCGCAAAAAGATTTCGCGCCGTACGTGGGCACGTCTTGATCCATATGGGGAAGGGTTTTTTTATAGTCCTACCAATGCTTCTGAATAGAGAATTCGCGACGAATTTCAATCCCCAACTCTTTGCATGTTCAATGAAAAATCATGGAGAGATCAGAGTTATAATTAATCGGAGGGGCTAAGCTTCTTTTAGGTAGGAAAAGGTAAACCCACGTGAGGACAATGAGTTCAATTGACCAAAACGCGAGTTATTAATCGATTAATTAATGATTAACCGGAGGAATAAAGTGAAGGAACTCAGAGATCTTTGCGCTTTCCATCGGTTGATTCCGGCAAAAGAAGCTTTTCTATTTTTATTTTATTACAGTTCCCTTTTTCACAGTTAAAAAAAAAGGAAAAATGAAAAAAAAGAAACTTCTTTTTCCTCTGTACCGTTCGCTCTTCCTTTTAAACTATCATCATCATCAGCATCATCATCATCATCATCATCGTCTCTGAAGACTTTGATTACCACACAAATCTCAGCTTTGAGTTTCCGCAGTTTTTCCTGTTCACCACGCGTCTGGAGTCTCTCGGTCTCCCAGTTTTTTTCTCTCTTCCTTTTCTTGTCTCTTTTTCTCCCCTCCGCTCGTCGCTGGTTGTTACAAATTTGAGGCCATTCAATGCAAAAGAATGTCACTTGATGGGTGAGTGGATTGACGCTTGACTTCCACAGTAGTAATGCAGAGACCGACTCTTTCTTGGCCAAAAGAATCATGGGCTTTGCTTGTTCTGATCTCTCCCTCGAGGTACGTTGAAGAATGAGAACTACCCGTTTCTTGATTTGTGTAAATGGCGTGATTGGTGGCTTGGAAACAGGGAGAAAATGAGAGAGAGAAGAAAAAAATTCCAACTTTTTTTCTGGTCCTCTGCCGTGTCAGAGAGATTTGGCTTTGCATTAGCTGCTGGAGCTCTTGGAATTCCACTTTCTTACGTTTTTGTCATTCGCTGTGTGCTTGCTTGATACATGGGTTTACTGCATTTTTTCGGCCCGAGGTGTTTGGCAGCTAAACTGTGTTTCCGACAAATTTGTTTCTGCTAGCGTGAGCTTGATGTCTTTCATGTGTATTTTGGCTGACTGGATGCCTGGGTGTCGAGTTCTTTTTGGGCACTACAATATCAACCGGATCTTCTGGATTAGTCCCTTCATTAGTTGTGGCTCATCTATTCTATGACATGCTTCAGATATAACTTCTGTAGACTGTTGGGGTCCTATCATTGTAGGAGTTTTCAGTAAATCTGCCCTACGACACTGCTTCATTGTAGGACGGTTTATATATAAGCGATCAGGGCTATCATCATTCACCAACATGTTTTAAATTTTGGGCAGATGCACCTAAATGTTGCAATTCTTGCATCATACTGGAAATTCGTTTCACAACAGGTGAAAGGATTAGCCAGAAATTAATGGTGTTGTGACCATCTCCTTACACTCTCTACGGCGTATTAGCCAGTGTCTCTTCTAGTGACTGAATCATCCCATGGCAGATTGCTAAGTACCCAAACTTGTGTGCAAGTGCTATAGCCATTATCTTCCTCGTTTCTTCAGTTTATTAAGTATTTTTGGGGGTTCACATCTTGTTTTCACGAGAGTTTATATACAGATTTTCTTTCATTGATTGCGAAATTCATGAGTGAGCTGATGAATAAAACATCCGTGATGCCTACTTATTATGTTAGGTGTATTGTGTTCGAGAAAATCATGCTCCTTGGCCTGACTCTAACCTTTAACTGTTTCTGGGTATTCTGTGTCTTTTTTAGGCATAAGTCAAAAGTGTGACAGAGTCTTGGCTCACTAATGGGAAACTTTGGTGATCAGTGAGTTATAGATGGAATAGGAATATCATTGGGTAATGCAGTGGATGCTCTAGCTGCATGGGAGGCTTATCACATGTTTTTGATCAAAGGAGCATGGCCAGGAAAGTCTTTTCCCAAAAGAAACATGTCGGAGGTAATATATACTTCTTCTGGACGAATCCTTAAAATTTAATCTAAAAGAAGGCATCTTCTGGGAAGTCTTATTGATTTGGGTGGAGGCACATCTTTCTGACTCTCTTCAAGGCTTAACAATTACCAGTAATAACTCTTTATTTAGTTTCTGAGATGAAAAAATCTGACCGGCAACGTAACTGGTGAGTTTCTTGTCAATCACCTAATGAGTTATGGCAATGATGTTTGACATGGATAGAGTGAAGAAAAATGAGGGAGTTCGTAAATGTTAGGTTTAAATTTTGTTAGTCATTGGGGAACTCACAATGTTTGACACATCATTTACAGAGATCCTATTTACACTACTTTAGTCATTAAGTCTGAATTTCTGGGGCCATGATGTCGTTATGAAGACTGGGCTCCCACTATTTACACGAGAACTTTGGTCATTAGCCCTTATAGCAGTTTTGGACTTCATGAGAAAGTTATCTTGAGTGAACTCTGTCCTGTTGGTCCTGATGAAGGGTAGATATCAATTGAAGTAACAAATTAGTTCTACAAATTTTTTTTTCCTTTTTGGGAACTAGTTCTTCTGAATTGAACCATTTTGCAGGTCATGAAGCACCCAGGAATAGTTTAGAGCTGCAAGCAGAAGCTTCTGAGGGCTGTTGTGCTATAGGCGATATGCCGGTATTGAGCTTATTACAAAATCTTGCTGTCACCGTGATGTGTTGACATGTCAATGAATCCTGTTTTTCATTGATTAGGAAGTTCTTTATTTGGCCAAACATTGATTAGGAAGGTCGTCTACTAGTTTCGACTTTTCTTTTGGTATGTCTATTGAAAAATTTTGACTCACTCGACTGGCTTTATTTACTACATGAGCTTTTGCTTGGGATTCTCATGAACCTCTTATAGATGTCCTCAAGGCTTCAACAATTTTGGTAGCTTAATTGCTGAAGGTCGGTGATCATCTCAAGCTACGTTCTATAGTAGTGAAGAATATTAGCCTCACCATTGTCTTCAATACCTCTCTCTGTATCCTGAGTCAACAGTGGTGTTTTATTCACTCCCTATTTGATCAAACTCTTGACGATCTTTGATTTCTTTAAGGTTCTTGCCCTGGAAAATTCACAAGGTAGCTTAGTCATACTTCAGTGAGATGACTGCTATATATGCCCTACTGGCAATTTTTCACTCCCTTGACATATGCATCCCCTTTGTCCTCTAACCATGTTTTGATACAGTAGCTTTGAATTCCAGTATTCTTATGGCATGGAACAAGATCGGTATAAGATGAAGCATCATCCAGTTGAGGCTTCAATGAAGAAGTTGATAAGTGAGGAGATGTCCAGCCGATCATTTAACAGACAAAACTCACCAAGCATCGTGGCTCGGCTAATGGGGATGGATATCTTGCCACTAGATAACAATTCTCAAGCCCAGTCAACTGAGAAGAAAAAAGAGAGCATGAAAGCCAACTTTTCAAGAAAAGAGAGGAAGGGAAGCGGCTTGATGTCTCACAGTTTTTCTAACTCTGGTTCTTCGAGGCACGTGGAGCTTAGCTCATCCTCTCATAATTCAGATAGGGATGTTGACAGAGGGAGAAGCGCCCAGAAGTCAATAAAACCCAGGCGCCGAGAACATCCACAAGAGGAGGAACTGCAGAAGTTCAAGAAAGAATTTGAAGCTTGGCAAGCAAATAGGATCAGGGAATGTACAAAATTCGTCGAGCTTGACAATGTTCCTAGGCAGTTGGCTGGTGGTCAAGAGAGCTGCAACTTAAAAATGATATCACTTCATGCAAATCATGAAAAAACCATCACCGAGAAGCCCAGGAGAACTGATATAGCAAAAGCAAAATCGATTGAAAGAGACCATTCATTACACAGTGGAAAAACAGGACTAGTCAAGGCTAAGCAGTATGAGTCTTGTTCTTTGATGAGCAAAAGTCTAAACAAGGACATTGAACAATGTAGTGCAGTGATTTCTGGTGAGAACCTGGACACTTATCTTGGCCCTACGAGGATAGTAATCTTGAAGCCTGGTCCTGATAGGTTCTGGCATGAAGAATCATGGCCCAGTTCCTCCGGAACGGATGAAAGGGGCAGCATAGAAGATTTTCTTCAGGAGGTGAAAGAACGGTTGAAAAGTGAAATTCAAGGAAGGGCGGTTAAAAGGAGTTCCGTGGTCAGAGGAAGTGGAATTGAGACCCCTTTCAATGAAAGACCATCTGATTCAAAGCAAATAGCACAGAACATAGCAAAACAAGTCAGAGAGAGTGTTACTAGGGACCTGGGGGTCAATTTGCTCCGTTCAGAATCAACTAGATCTTATAGAAGTGAAATTCAGTTGAATCCACCAGGTTCCCCAGAATTTATTAACCGAGATACAAGGAAGTTCTTGACAGAGAGGTTGAGGAATGTCCTGAAGAGTGATAGTCTTTTGGATTTGCCAAGAGAAGCAAGTGACAGCTCCAGTTCGTCCATGTTAGGCGATGAGAGGCCTAGCGTAAAATACGCGGGCAATGCTTTGAGAATGATAAACGAACCTTGCTGTTGGGAAAATGTAAAAGACGAACATCAAACGCTAGCCAGATCGTTCAGACATGGGTCAGGTGATGATCGTGTTCTCCACAAGGAATTATCCCCAAGAAACCTTGTGAGATCCTTGTCCGCTCCTGTATCAGGAACATCCTTTGGGAAACTTCTCCTTGAAGACCGCCACATTTTGACTGGTGCTCATATCAGGAGAAAGCATGAAGTTGTTGAAAATGTGCCAATGGGCGCCAAGAAAGTGAAAAAGGAAAAACTCAAGTTCAAAGAGAAGGTCCATAACTTCAGATACACATTCACTCTGAGACGGAGGCTGTTTGGCAAAAGGGTCCAATCCGTAGCAGAATCATATAACTTTGAGGCTGACTTCATGAAAGACGTTATGAGTGGGCCTACAGTCGTCATGAACTTTGGCGAGTGGCATGTAAGAATTTGGTTGGCCTGTTGAAAGCAATGTTTCCATACGGTTAGTGCTAGAAGTTTCTTCTGTCTTATCTTACACTGTACTGACTAGTTTTTGCCTTCTCTTGTGTCATCCTAGGAGAATTCTACAGAAGTGCCCCCTAGCCCTGCATCTGTGTGCAGCAGTTCTCAAGAGGAGTTTTGGAGACCAAGTAACAACCTTAGCCCTATGTCAACGCCAGACAGGAGTGTTGGAGAAGAAGATGTGGTGCCACAAGTTTTCAGAGAAATCAGTTTGAATCTGAATGGTATGAAACAATCCTCCAGCTTCTATGTTCATGGATGTGCTATACAAATGGGCAGCTGCAATAGCGTGATCATGTTCAACTAGCGGCACAACTCACCCTTTCGGTGCTTATTTAGCCAAAGCTTGTAGGCTGTTTGCTTTTCCTCTTTTATCAATCTGCATGATATGGAGGAGCAAGATGGTCTCTCGGGGCTGTTGGGAGTGTCAGTCTTTCATTTTTGATAGATTGCAGCTTCAACTACCTAACCCAAATGGTCATGGTGCCTTTCATCCCAAAGTGATTTACTTTTGTGATATTGAGATGAATATATTTACCTTACTCAGATAAACTGACAAATGTGTAGTAGTTTGAAAACGAATAAGATAAGAAGTCAGTATTCCTGAAACTATATATGGCACTCTTGAAATTTTTGCCAAGGGTAAAGTTACACTGTATCTGAAAACATGGTGCTGGAAGGCTTCTTCACAAGCTAGCCATGAGCCTATGGCTTGCAACATTGCTTTTTGTGATTAACTTAGATTGCATATTGCCTGGACTAGCCGAAATGACCAAAAGCTTAAGCTGCTAAAACATGATAGAGTTTCAAGATTATGTTGATATTGCCTAACCACATCATCTCATAATGTGCAGAGCTGAGGAGGCAACTAAATCAGCTTGGATCTGATGAGCCTCTGGAGATGACTGAAGAGCAGCCTATCGAGTGTAAAATGGTTGAGTTAGAGGACAAGATGGAAGAATACATAAGAGATCTGCTTGTTGCTTCTGGCTTGTACGACGGATCACCTAATGTGTATCTATCCAGAATAGACACATTTGCAAAGCCTATCAGTGACTTGGTATTTGAAGAAGTGGAGGAATCGCATGGGAAGTTGGTCAATGAATATGGCACTTCAGTGAACGACAAGAGCGAAAAAGGAACAGAGCACAAGTTGTTACATGATTTGTTAAATGAAGCACTTTCAACAGTTCTAGGATCACCGAGAAGAAAAGCTGCTGGTTCATTCCGAGTGCTACATCCGCGAGGAACGGAATTGCTGAGCTCGGTTTGGGAGATCATACGTGTTTTTGTTTACCCTCCAATTGACAGGTCATATTACTCGCTAGATATTATGACGGCCCGGGATCTCAAATCAGTTCCGTGGCTTGGTTTATTGGATGATGAGATGAATCTACTAGGGAAAGAGGTGGAAAGTCTGATAATTGGAGATTTAGTTGAGGAAATTGTAAAGGATATGTGATTTAAAAAATGCACGAGGGAAGATCTTTTTCTTTTTCTATATCTGCGAGACAATTCTCTTGGTCAGTTCAAGCATTGATACGAAGGAGAATGCGGAGGTGGCATAGCTAGTGCAGTTGATTAGTACATGATAGTGTGGTATTTGGGTGTTGCTGAGAGCATTGCATGTGCATTTGTACATAGTTTTTCTTTAAGTTTTTGACGTTGGAGTTGCAAAAAGAAGTCCATAGTCAGAGAACTGTATATGATTTACAATGCACGTATTTAGACCCTTTTTGACAATTTGATGATATACCTGGAAGTCTAAAGGTCTGGAAATTCACTGTCCATTCTTCGGTAAGGAGCATATAGAATTTGCTCAGCCAAAAAAAAAGGAAAACAAAACACACTTCACTGAAAAAACATATTGCTTTTGCCGCTCTGTTCAGTCAAGTTAATGTGATCCCAAGCATAAAATCAAGAGAACTGTGATATTAGAACTGATTTGCGCCGTTGCATCCAAGCCAAGGATCTGGGACATGAATCTCGGTTCAAAGATATTAGTACATTTTTCTTATGAACATTTTCCCCACAATTAAGAAGAAGGCATTTAACACAAAGGTGAACAAGCACTGTCACTAAGAAAGCAACAAAGAAGTTTCAATTTTTTCTAGCCAAGAAAGGTTGAGTTAGCAAGCGGCATTAGGCAAATTCTAGGGCCATATTTTTTTTCTTTTTTTACAAAAAAAAGGAGAAAACTATACTCAAAGCTACCTTCGACCAATGCCCGGACAGTTCGATTAACAGTCTTGATGTTGAGAATTGAGATGATGCATCCACTTGGTCATTAGACAAAATCTTCATTGAGCAAATACAAAATTTATTCTAAAGGAAACTGAAATCCAGCTTCATCACAATGACAACACCATTGACATGAGTTCAACTTTATTGCATTGACAATGCATAGGGGAATTCGGCGGGTGCAAAATGTTACCCCGCAACTTTATGTTGATTGGTACAGTTGATTGATTGTGCTGTAACAACAAATCTATACGTATCAACTAATATACAGAGTTACAACATTCTCTAGTCAAGTCATCACGCACTATCTTGAAGCCACATCTAACCGCTTTGCAGCACGTTCCAGACTTAATTCACACCGACGCAGTCCATGCCACAAATCATTTGGACCATCATCTGGCAAGCACAGTCTCTTTACCTGCTTATGCAATGCCTCCAAGTCAACAAGGGGAACCGTGGTAGGTCGTCCATGAGCACACTGCAAACAAGCTCTAAGCTATCATGCTAAAAAGAAATTGGAAAAAAAGATCTTCCCAGACGACATTACAAGCATATGTGCCGAGAGATGATTGATCTCACTTGGAAACAGAGTGATGTCCCTTTAAGCTCCTCCACGATAAGGGAACACTCTGAAAGAAGCAGAGTGTCCCCGAACATAATTGCTCCTTCAAGGTCAAATGAAAATGGAGTTAGAGAAGCATATAGCTGAAGATCCAGAATTCCTAAAGCATAATTTTATCTTGTAAAATATTTTAACCAAGCCAAGGCAATCCCAATATGTAGTGAGAGGACAATAAGTCGCCACAAAACTCATAAATGAAGACCAACCAATCCATCTTCCATAGAATAATATGTATCTATATTGCACTGTTAACGAAAAACATGATTATATCATGTACAATCCCTAACCTGACCCTTCTGATTTACTCCAAAATCAATCACTAACAAAAACCCCCGTGCTCAACAAAGCAGATAGAAATAAAGGGATGGTTGGAGCTTGGAGAATGCTGCTTGCGGGCTTGGAACACCTCACACAAAAACTCATCTAGTAAAAAAAGGGAAAATTAAAAAATAATAGAACAATCCCTTATACCTCTGCATGCTTTAAAGTTAAGAACACGAAGAACGGCTGGAGGCATGGTTGATGCTCCGTCCGTATCAGCGAGCTGCATATTAGATCAAGAGATAGGTTTAGCAGTGCACCTGCATCTAAAAGGTGCATAGACATGAAACGAGAAAGCCTAGCGAGGATGGAGATATACCTGTTGAAGATATTCCAAAAGATCCACATCATTCAGATCTACACCTAGAATGCATGGTACCTGCACGGCATATATAATTATCTGAAAATAGATCTTGGAGGATAGGTTAGCATGACACCTTCAAAGCGACAAAAAAGTGATGGCTGGTGGAACTGTGGATTTAGCTTGTTGGGAGTTGAGTAGCATCCAACTAGAACAATGTTAAGTACAGAAAGATAAGATACAAGAGAATGATGCTTCACCGCAAGAAGAGTGACAACAGTCGGCTGCCTCTGGAGAAGGTTTATATTCCTGCAATTGAGGCTCAATAAGGTCAAGTGAAATTAACCAGTGTACATAACATGATGGCAGCTGATCTATGAGACTCTTAATCAATAACAACTCTGTACTTTTTCCGCAATTAATCACAGCATAGATGAAGATAGGTACTTGATATAGTCCTTTGAACCTCAGGCTATTATAATCCATATCTTAGGTCAACTTTGACTATTGAGGGCCTGAAGTGCAAATGGTTAAGAAAAAGTCGCACAAATGGAACCCAATAATTACTTTCTAAAGGGCTTTGAACCTTGAGCATTGATATTACATATCCATCCCCAATCCTTTATCTGCTCACCATAGCTGAGCATAAGTTGACATCCAATCTCTGGCAACACCTGTGCACTTCAGAAGTTTAAAATGGTATACATGATAAACTTGATAATTAATGCCATAAGTAGAGGTCCATTACAGAACATATCAGTCAATAGGCCAATACCAACTCCTTTTCTGACTCCAGATAGCGAATTGTCTTTGCTTCTCCAGACAACACCTACAGATCAACCAGTCTTAGGAGCCCCAAAATACTAGGGATCAGTTCAAGCTAGAAAGACAAGCCCCCGGTTTACCTTCCGGCGCAGTTCTTCTAGCCGGATCCTTTCATCTGCAGCATGCTGTTGGAAGAGAACATAAGATAAAAACACTGTTAGAGAAACACTAGATGCTTCATCTTTGCATGGGCTAGATATGTCAGTTTGTGTTATCTTGAGTATTTTCTTGTTTGAAAGAGTGCATGCATCTCTTGAGTATAAAAGGGGCATTTTGAATTCTTGTTTGAGACTCTTGGCAGCCTACATAAATGCCATACAACTTTGCAGTTAATAGCTAATGTCTCTAGTTCACCAACCTGGTTAGATCGTCACCATCACCAAAGAAAGGAAACTCATGTCAAACCACAGAACCACAACAAAAAAGAAAAAAGAAGGTTGGCAAACTGAACCTGGTCAATGACAGCAAGGGTTCCACCAGCTACCACTGGAATGAACTTTCTATCAACCTGCTGAAGGACTCTGGCGTTCACAAGGCAATTTCTACTGATGGATGTTGGTACTAATGAATCACCAGCAAGATGCAAGAATCCCGATGTGATATCCAGTACATGGGTCTGGGCCAGAATCTCAGATGATCCACACTTTTTCTGCGCAAAAGAAGGCACTCAGTCACTGATTAATTAAAATCACTAGACGGAAGAAAGACTGTCAGGCTGCCAGCATTTTGCACAATCATCCAATACAGCAAGGGTACTCGACAGTAACCTGTAGACAACTATCCCGCCATTTAGTCCCACAATCTCTTGAGTCTTGAACACTCCCAAAGATAATATCTGGAATGTAAAGCACAGAAATAGCAGTAAACAACAATTTAAGATAGCGTCAGGCTCAATTAGAGCCTTTTTTTTTTTTTTTTGATCGGGAGGCTCAATTAGAGTTTCGGCAGATAACACTCCAGAGTGTTTCTAATGGACCTGCAGATACTAAGGTGCAATGCAATTTTTCATTTGACCATATTTACTTCTCTAGTGACCTGATAGACAATAAAATAGACTAAATCCTGCAATCTTACATTTTGATTTCCATGTGGGCTCCTTCATTTCTCAATGTTCACATGTTAGATTTGACACAAGTATCAACAGACCACCATTGACAAAGGTCAGAGGGACCCAAACAAGCACAAAGTTATAAGAGATTGTTCAAAACTCCCAAAGTTTAGATCTCAAGTAGCTTGAAGTTCAAACCTTTATGAAGTTCCTTGATTTTCAGCCCATTGTCATGCATCTTGTGAATATCTATCCTGGAACGCCGATCAGAGTGAGTATTTTGTCAACCCCACATTTTACAGAGTCAAAAAGTCAGATGGGACAGACATAGAGTACCTGTTACCATAGAATGGGAGCTCTACAGAACCTTTACCAGAAGACAAATGACATAAGCTACTAGATAGTTGGGAATATTTCGGTTCACCGGCTTCTGCACAGGTTGGAGGAAATCAGTTCACAGTCACTGCACTCTTCACATCATTATGGTACAATCAAGAGAGTTGCCTACGCAGCTAACCTGGATAAGCCTTACAAGCATGGTAGGTCTCAGCATCAGGGTTTCGTGGGCTCGCCTGCGAAAGATGATATAAGGAAATGAAGCTCCTCCTCTTTCTATAAAATGGAGGAGCAGAACGGCTTCTTGATCTTTCTCGATGGACATTATTTTGCTGAGCGTTGTTATCCCAGATCAGTCCTTTTTTTGTTGCATAATCTCTTGTTGCCTCATAATGGTCATGGCACAACTCTCGACAAAACTGTGCTCTTTCATCAGCTAATAAATTGTTAGGTTTTGGAAGAGTCTTTGGTGAACTGGTAGCTTTTTGTTTGCTTGGATCTATACTTAGATTTGTATTCTTATCTATGCCACGTTCCGCAGTCATTTGGGCTGTGGTGCACGTCTCGTTGCTGGGGCTCTTTAAGATGCGATCATACGTGCCTACATTCTTTCCTTCATTAAAAGGAGACATGTAACTAACCTTTTTGTGGCCTTCTGAACTTGTTTCCAGTAACACATTGTCAATGCTGTGTTTCCCACGAAAAGGCTTTGTTTGACATAAGGGGCTCAAAATATCAGAAAACCAATCAAAATCTGAAGACCGACAACCTAAGCCAGGATTTTGCATTTGAGAAAAATCACTTGAAGAGAGACCATCCTCCTCAATGAAATCCTCCGTGTACCATGGAACTGACCTATGAGAGGCAGCATATGGACAATCAGTATCAACAGGCTTTCCCTTGTTGGCTGTATATTTGGGAACAGGTTGAGCATCACTGCATACATCATCTGGCCACAGAGCCCCAGAAAAGGAACTGAAGCGTTGTTTGCTATGACTGTGTCTCCGAAAATTGGGGTCATCATAAAGGCTTGGCTGTTTCTGTTTGATCTGGAAGATGTCACTTTCAAATTCAAATTCTTCAACACTAGCAAATTTCAGAGGATTGAATTTCAAATTATCACGTAAGGAGCAACTCTGCAGGTAGGGTCTCTTTCTACCAGATCCAACCTCAAACTTGTCACTTTCTTCCAGGATAACAGAAGATACCCAGCTCATTTTTGATCCATTGCAGCCCCGAGGATCATTGTTAAAGGATTCGTTTTCAGATGTTGAAGTAAAAATATCACCCCCTACAATATTTTTAGATCTTCCTTCTAGGCTAAAACACTTTACCAAAGTATCATCTTCTGCATACACGACATCATTGTGACTGCGCTGAATACTATTATCTGGTGACCACTGATAACCATCATCCTTGGAGATCACACTCGAGATGTGATCAGAAAAGCAATTATCTGATTGCGGTAGAGGATCACCATCTTGTAGAAGTGATTCTATTTCATTTTGTTGGGCAGTGAAGTCTACACCTTTATGGAGAATCTTTCTAAATGGAATTTCTCCCTTGGCCACCTTACAGTCATGATGGCTCTCTTTGCCTGGCATCTCTAAAAGGAATGATGGAAGGTTGAGAATGCCCTCCTCGTTGAATCTGCACTTTTTCCTCGCCAATTCAGAGTAATCTATAACTACAAGTTTAGTTGAGGAACAAAGGAAACACTTCAGACATGATCCATGTGACATCATAACAAAATATCATCAGAGTCATATGTCATTCCAATTCTAAAGCATAGTTCAATTAGGTTATATGCAAAATCAGGTCACTCATATGGCTATAGGGGAAGGTAACTCAAACAGTAGGTCGAAATGAATCAGGCTAGAAAGCCTAATACCTGGTTTTCCTGAGAGGCTTTTCTGGTCCTCATCAAATTCCACATCTTTTCGTAGTGTATCAAAATTTTTCTGAGAGCACATTGCTGCAAACAACTCAAGAAAGTCAAAAAACTTCAGAATGTCATACATTAACACCACCCCAACATTTAGTTCATGGAATGCCCTACCTCTACTTGAATTTACTTTCCAGAAACGCTGAATTTCCTTCTCAACACAAGCGAGTATGGCATCCCAATCCTTTTTGGAGAGAGAGAGAGACATATATATCAGCAATGGTTCCCAAAAAATATCATAGATGTAACATCTGACTACTAAAAAGAATAACTGTAAGACACTGCCAGTGCCAGTAAAGAAAAGAAGCCATGGACTTGGACTGATGGCATAAAAAACAGGCATAGACCACTACCCTTCTCGAACTTCTATAAATTGCACTAGGAAAAAAAACATTTCCATCCTTACTAGTGGCGAACCAATTGAAACAGAGGAGATCTTGAAGTAAAATCCTTAAATCGGTTGTTTGGAAAGAGAAGCAAGGGTTCATTAAACAACGAACAATAAACAAGAACAATCATGTCAGAAGCCACAACTCGCAGGGGGACAATCAATTAACCAGTATGAGCAGAATGGAGTAACAAGACCATGATTCACCTTAATCAGAAGCCGCAACTCGCAGGGGGACAATCAATAACCAGTTCGAGCATAATGGAGATAACAAGACCAGAATTCACCTTAAACTGAACACATGTCTTTGACGGTTCGAAGCTTAAGTCATAGAGGGAGCGAGGACAACTCAGCTTCAAAATGTAAGCTGGACCTGCACAAGACCTACTTCTCTTGCTCTTCTGCAAACCATTGTTGCTCCTCCTTGCATTTACATACTCAAACTCCTTGGCAAGTTGGTTGACCAATTTATGAATAGGGCTCTTGCAAACAAACCGTGAGTTTATGTCTACTCCAGTCAAGTTCAAACCAAATGGCGTCAAGTGGAAGGATGCTTGCCAAACCATCTCAGATAAGCTAGTAATATCGCTACACTATTTACCAACGTACAAGGCGTGGATACATACATACTGGAAGGCCTGCATCATATATGATATAGAATGAGGTCCTAATAATACAATAAGAACTCTCTGCACGAAAGAGAGAGAGACAGAGAGAGAGAGAGAGAGAGAGAGAGAGAGAGAGAGAAAGAGAGAGAGAGAGTAACCTTAATTGCAAGCGAGTCGCATGGACCAGACAAGTAACCTGTAAGCTTCAATGCTCCTTCATGAGCATTCAGTTCACGAAGAACGCTGACAACCTCATTTCCAAAAAAGCTTCTCAACATTGACAAAGGGGGTGGTACAAGCACGTGTGCAAAGCAACTGATCGTCACTGTAATTTTTCAAAATTATGTGACGACAAGATGATCTCACATAATAAAAGTGATCCGTGTGATAGACAGGTACCTTTCAATGTCAACAACTTGGAAGGAGATCTCTGAGTGAACAATAGCAATATGGAATACAGACTTCTTGATAGACTCCAAGACCCTCTTGGGACTTTTAGTTTGTAGAGAAAATTAAAGGTTCATCAGGCAGATGGTAACATTGCAGAAATCATATACCTTACAAGGCCATTCAGTATCTACTAAATAAATTGAAAGAACTAAAAGAGAAGGAAAGTTAAACCTTGATTGTATAGACTTCCTCCGAATAGGTTGATTGTAAAATAAATCACGAACTACAACTGCAAGGAGCCAAGATGAATCCGAGTGAAATCTGAATATAATCAAACAGCTCAGACAATCTACTTAAGCAGACACAATCTGGTGTATCATCCTATGTGCACGCAAATGATTATTAAGCAACAAATGCAAGTAGAATTGCAAGTCAATTAAATGGGGTTCCATTGCCAATCAAAATTTAATTTCTAGGGAGGCCATGTAGTTTGGCAATTGCTCAACATGGTAGTGAAGCCTGTGATCAATGAAGTCCGTCAAATGCAACTGGAAGCTAGGTATTCAAAATCCCCATTATATTGGTCAACTTCTAGCATCCCAAAATGATATTGACAAGGAAGTACGTTCCAGGTTATTTCCGTTTGCAAGGAAGGTGCCCATCCTCCTACTTTCTTATCTGATGGCCAAGCCACCTTACCAATTAATGTCTTACCTGATGTGCCTGCATCTTTTCTGTCATCATCAATTCCAAGATGCAAACACTTGCATCCCTAAAACAAGAAAGTCAACAAAAAACATAATCTTCAACAAACAAGAAGTAAATAGGTAACAGCCTTCTACCTTACCAAAAAAAATAGGTAGCAGCCTTCTACAGTACCACATTTAAACCATTAACGAATTGTCAATACCTTTAAAACCTTGCGGTATCCATTTGGTTTGCCAGGAGCTTTTGTTATGATTTCCAATACTGCAATATCAGAAATCGAAGCCAGTGCTTCTCCTCGAGAACCAAAGCTCCCAGAACAAGAGTCTATGTCATCCAGTTGATGATCTTTGGATGTCGCTAAAAGCAAATCATGAAGATCAGACACCAAACTAAAAGGCCAGCTAATACAATTACAAAGCAGAAAATGCACTAACCCAGCATATTTCTATCTCTCACATCTAGAAGGCCCTCTTCACACAGCTTACCTACAGCACTCAGGTAAAACAATTCTAGCTACTAAGGCTCCAGATAACAGCCAGTATACCCAGTCTTGATGTCCAGATATCACTGTTCATCCTACACTTACTTTTGACAAATTTATGGAGCAGGCAAAGGAATCAACAGATCCACTGCTGGTGTATTAATTAAGATTTTGGCACTTAAGATTGATAAAAGAATATAATAAAAAGGATCATTTTGTTGTAATAGCAAATATTCCATCTTGGCCTATGATAGAGATTAAGGTCAATAAGAGCAAAATTCAAGTTGTTCAAGCAACCAAGATTTTAGCGAAATAAAACACCAATCTTCAGTGGAAGTACATACTATCATCTACCCCACATTATTTGACATTTTGCACCGGTACTTGTACAATGCAAAAGGAAGACTCGTAGACTGGGTTGACAGTATGCAGATGATGCAAACCTATCGACATGCATAGACAGTTCGAATTAATGTGAAATCCACAGAAAAGTAATGAATAACTCACCATATCTTTCTCCCAATAACACCAAGCCATCCCGTGTAATACCAGATCCTAGAGGTGTATCAATTAAAAAGCAAAATAAAACGGATAAAACAGGTATGCTATACAGATTCAACTCAAAAGAGGAAGTCATTACTAACCATCATCAACCACTTTCACGAAACAGTTGCTGATACCCACAAAAACCGATACCTGGAACAGCGCATAATGTTAAATATCAGCTTCCAACTTAGAAATACCTTCATATGCTATACGATCAATGGAAAAGCACATTCACACGGACAAAGGGTTTGCAACCAAATTCTATATATTTCATGCTATCATTGCTTCTACTACTTTTCTGGAAGTATATTCTCATTTTCAAAATGTGAGCCTCTCTCAATGAATATATGCATGTAAACACAAGAAGGACACTATGTAGATCACACACTTAAACATGATTATAACCGTAGAGTTACAAATCGGTAGTCTATCCCATCTTGGCATTTGGAGCAAGCTAGCTAATTCAGTACAAAATCCAGTCTCCCCTTTAATATTTGATGAATCATCATCATTACAGCAGGAACATAATAAACACAATCTTCGTTAAACTATCAACCTATCATAGTCACTGATGAATCCCTTCTCTTCAAAATGAGATTGTCACCATCCCAGTCATTGCGTGCAGAATGACCGGCTTGATTTCCTCAGATATAAGGGAACCATCAAGATGCACCAACTATGCAATACTAATTTCTGCTTTGACTTTTTTCCTTTGTCCCTTTTACAATGCCATGACACAGAGGATATGTCCTCGTTTAGGTAGACCAATGTCAAAGGCAACCACAGGCAACATAGCACAAGTATGTACAGGTTCACTACATCAAAAAGAAGGAAAAAAAAAAAACAAAATTAGAACCAATCATGGACAATTATGTCCCCTTCCTGTCCCCTCCTAGATGGGACGTAGAAAAAAAACAAGAGCTTGTAGGTAAAGATATTCTGAATTAGTGCTAGTAACGAGTGGTTCCAGAATGGTGGGAAAGTGGCCCTACCCTACGACTAGGATTGCTTGTTGACATTTGGAATCTAAAACCCATCTTGGGATACCTTGGAATCTCCCAAAACTCGTGGAACGACCTCCAGGGTGGGTTCCAACCCGGTTCGGAAGCAGTTGCAGAGTGGGCATCACTTGGTACCACAGACTCTGAAATTTTGCAATCCAAACCTACTATCTCTCTAATAAGCAGGTTCCGCAGAATCTCTGCTCACTTCTGATGAGGGCTTATCGGCACGCCCAGTGGGTCTACCTCTAGAGACTTTCGAGTGAAGCAATTTACCTTCTTGGCACCAGCATCCACGCTGTTAAAGACCAGCTCCTCAACCACGCTCGCCAAGTCGAACAAAACCATCCCAGAACGCATCGAACTGTGAACAGCACCGGGCAAGGGCTTCACGGCACTCATGGGTCCTCAAGCTGACAAATTCAACCGACAGAAACCGATGAAACACCGCAACCACTCCCCGCAACCGCACAACAAATGTAAGGTCCAGAGATCATCATACCTGCAACCATGACCACGCTAGACTACGGCACGTCACACCGATCCAAATGCCAAGTTGAGATTTCGCTCCCGAACGCAAATTCTTGAAGGGAAAAAGAAATGGGTCGGTGGTGGGTTCTTCGGACGAATCAAGATTCTGGGTCTCGATGACGATGATGATGCGATTAATGGGTTATCGATCGATCCTCTGTGCTGAGATTCGAGACGAATCAGGCGCCACTTACTCGAAGCGGTGGCTTCAGGAGCGTGGGCTTTCGAAACCCACAAACGCAGGAAGAAAATGGCGGTCGCGCTGCATCTCCCGCGTCCCGCCAGGTGCCAGGGACGACCCTCTTAAAACTGAACCGTAAAAACAACAATACTTGATGAGTGAGCGTATCGCATGATACGCTTCGAAGCTGCCTAATTCCCAAAAGAACTCCGGTCAAGTATCAAATCTACTTCAAACATTTTTTTCTCTCAGAAAAAATCCAAAATTTTAAATTTAGTCCCAACTCTGCCACAAATTTTATTTTGTGTAAAAAAAAACATGTATTTTCAAAAATATACCCCAATGATCCAGTTCCAACTTGACGTGACACTTCCGTATAAATAAAAAATCCACGTAAACAAAGTAATGTGGCTTTTTTTAGATAAAGAAAAGCTTGGAGTAAATTTGGATTGAACCTAAAAATTAGATTTTTTAAATTTATTTAAATTAAAGGTGAATTTGTTATTGTTCATAACTTTCATATCCTATAATGGTTTTATTTCAGAGAATTTCAATAATTTTTATTTAGTTTGATTTGTTATCGAAGTGAAAATGAGATATCGGTTTGTACCTATCGCTCAATTACTTTGCTAATGTGGATTTGTTATCGATGTGAAAGTGTCACGTCAAGTTGGGACTAGATCACAAGGTATATTTTTTAAAATAAATTGAAATTTGATGATTTTTTTTACATAAAAAAAATTCGGGGCAGATTTGGAACTGAACTTAAAATTTGAAGTCTTTTTTAGACAATAAAAAGTTCGGAGGAGATTTGAAACTGGACTTAAAGTTTTAGGGTTGTTTTCTTTAGACAAAAAAAAAATTTGGGCAAATTTGGGACTTGACCTAAAATTTGAGGTTTTTTAGGGAATTCACCAATGCGGATTAGGTTTGCTAGCTTGATTATGATGACTTAAAATAGGTGAATCAATACTATCAATTTACACTAACACCTTTTTTTTCGGCAATTTAAGGTGGGAGGGAAATAATTTCCTAGGTAATAACTCACTTCCATGTCCTTTCGTTTTCTCAATCCAATCAATCCGCTGAGCTCTAAATTCTTGACAGGGCTTAGATTCTGAACTTGATTAGATCACCTGGGCTAAATGAGTTTGATTATCGATTCATATGGATATAGGTAAAGGCAAATAATGACTAATGACAAAAAATCCACTCAACCGACCCATTTAGGAGCGAGATAGGTACACTCAACCCGAAAATATGTAAGCTTTTTCCTAGTTCGATCGATTCTTAGGACCTTTGTTTTGTTGTTGAAGATTCTTGGGACTTCCAGATGCCGATTTTAACAAAGAGTGATTGTCATATGTAGTATGTGAGACATCGATATAACATCATTGTCTCATTTTAACGTGGTGGTCTCCCTTTCTAATGTACTTTCAAATTTACTGTAGATGAGAGGTGCATTCAACCCTTTTTTTGTTGTTGGTCTATTAGGGTCTGCGTATCTTCATCGCTGGATATAACAATTTGACAGCTCAAAGGCTTACACCCTTGAGGTCACAATTTCGAATCCCGTCTCCACAATATTTTCGTGACAAAATAATGGTTCTAACTTCTCACTATTTAATATATAAATTTATTCGATGGGCGCCCGGACAACAAGTCAGACGCTAAGGTTTCATGTTCATCCAATTATTATCTCGACCCTCATTGACAGCTGAAATACTATACAAATTTATTATAAATCCTAATCATGGATGTGGCGGTCCACATGCCCTCGACCCAAATTGCTATAAAACCAATTAGGGTGGGGGCCATGCAATCCCATTTAAGTATAGAGAAAGCTCAACCTTAGCTTGATCCTAGCCCGCTTTGTTTAAAACGAATGTTGTATATATTTCATGCGATAAATAATGCGTGGACTTGGCTTTTGCCCAAATCCACTTTTGGATCACCTCTATCCCAATACTTAATCTTGTTACATTTTCAATAACCCTCAATAATGTACGGAATAATTTTCGACCTTATAGAGCTAATCACAAGTCCCATAGTTCGTTGGGCTTGCCTCTTGAACGTTCAATGTCCTTAATCAAATCCTTCGAGTTAACGTGGCCAATGGATCATACTTGAGAGGCAAATACGAGGGTCATTTTTCAAGGCCGCATGTCCACGGAGGTCAACTTTTTTCCACGCCGCGCTTCGGTATCATCCGACGCCCGTATCCACTCGAATCGTCAAAGTCAGTGCCCGGCATGATTTCCTTAGGAAAATTTACACAAATCGAAAGATCCAATCACACAAAAGTTCAAGGTCCAAATAAAATCGAAGTAAAAAGGTGTTAGCCCACCTAAAAAAAAAGGTCCTAAATTGGGCAAGTTTTTGGGGATTTGCATGTTGGGTTTCCTTTCTAGAACTAGTAAAACCAAATACAAATCCAGCCTTTTGACATTTTTGCAAATTAACCCAAAACCCAAACCCAAACCCAACACAGTTCCATCACTCATATTGAACCATACAAAAAGGAGAAGATCTCCATTTCCTACCCCCACAAGAACCACCACCACCACCATCTCTCTCTGCATCTGCAACCTCCAAAACCCTAGTCGCTCGCCCCTTCCCCGATGTTCCTCGGCACCAGTTTAGGGTCTTCCCCTCCAAGTGGATAGGGAAAAAAAACCCGAGACAGGTGATTGCAGAGGAATCCTAGCGTCCCCCGATCTCATCGCAGTCCCCGCGTTTGAATTCTGTTGGGATCAGCTTTTGTTTGTCGTGTCTAGCTCCGCTTTGTCGTGATCGTGGATGGTTTCGGTTGAATTCGCTGTCCATGCCCGTGTTCTTGACGATGCGGGCGATTTTCATGCTCAGTCATGTGTGGAGGCCATGCATTTTTAAGATGATCTGTTCTTGTTCTGCAGGTTTTCGTCGGTTGTGTGTTAGCTTTTGAGCCTGGCTTGTGTTGGAGAAGTTTCAATGGGATGATGTGAGTGAGGACATTCATGTCTCTCGCACGTTCTTGTTGAGTTTCTTAGGAAGTAAATTGTGAATCCGGGCTGAGCTCGATAAGTGAGCTGAATTTGGTACCCGTTGATTGTTATTTCATGGTTTTTCTTTGACCCGGCGTGGAATGCTAACGACGGAGAAGCGCATTTTCGCTAATCATCAGCTCCGCAATTGTGTGATCTGGCTTGATAGCAACTGAGTTCTTGTTGGAAATGTGACTGAATTTTGTGTTGGACTTGCAGTTTATGTAGATCATACCACATGACTTGTTTGTTTGGCAGAATGCTCTGAATGATTTAAGATCTCGATGTCATTGGTTACAGCACTGATGTGGATGGAGCAGTCGCCGCATCAACATAGAGAGTTCCCATTATCCGAGTTTGGATCGTTTGACTGAAGAAAGAACCATGGAAGCTAATGGATGCGACGTCGAGCAAGCAGATGCTGATGTGTTATTGCCTCCTCGGAAGCGTTTGCTTGCCGGACTAAAGAAACAGAATTCAGATACCAAAGGGATCTCGCATGTTTCTTCTACTGCCGCACCTTCTTCATCGTCGTCGGGTGCATTTGATGCCCACCTGAACAGTTTAATAAGTGTTCATAGCAATCCAAACCTTTCGCCTGAGGAAATCGTGGAGGCCTCAAGATCGGCGGCTTTAGCCGCGGCTAAGATTGCAAAAGCTGCTAGAGCAGCTGCCGAAGAGAAGGCGGCCAATGCAGCTAAGGCGGTTGCTGCAGCCAAGAGCGCTCTGGATCTAGTAGCATCTTTCTCCAACGAGGGAAATCACAATGAGACGTCGCTTAAAAGGAACAAGCTGAAGAAGCACGTTCCGGTTCACTCACTGTACGAAAGGAACCGGCTGATTGCAAATTGCAAGACAGACGAAGAGCTGGCTCGGAGACTGCGCCGAGTCATGAACAGCTCTTCGAGAAACAATGTACCAGCTGCACATAGAACTAAATGATCGATACGATTCTCAAATTAAGAAAACTAGTCTTTGTGTAGTGGTCTTCCCATGTTATTTGCTGTCTGTGTAAGGGTTGCAGATCCATCTACAAATTAGAGGACCTGAGTTTCATCCTGATAGTAAACCGTGGGTGTAAACAAAACCAAATACCCAGTCCATATTATTCCATGTTATTTTCATTTTGTGGAATGACGATGACCCGAAATGGTTTCTAGACTATGATTGGGGAGCGAAATTGCTTGAGAGGTTGCAGCCTAATTGATCAAGGACCCATTTGATCAAACACCTCATGAAGAAAGCGTCATCCTCGAACATACTACCTGCCAAGGTTCTTTGCAAAGTTCCATGAAGCCTTTGCTTGGTTTTGAATCCTTAAAAGGCGGGCAATTTCGTCAAAAATCATACCAAATCGAAAGAGATCTATCGAAGGTTAATCCAAAGCTAGAACCTTTGGCGAATAATCTGAACAGCAAAGATTGAAGCTTTCTCTGAGTAGGAGCACAGAAAGACGAAGAAAACACATCTCAGGATGACCCAACATGCTCTCTGAATCAAACACTAAATCAACATCAAACCTTAATGTTGTGAATGGCATAACACCTCAGTATCAAGAAGAAAACATGCAATGGCATCTTCCCAATTCATCAGAACATGAATTACATCGAACATTTCGCTTAATGCATATCCTTAGTCTCCTCGAACGCCAGGCATTCCTCCTGAACCAACGAATTACCCCGACCCATCTGCAAAAATCGCTTTATCCCGAACTCACTCCAGCTCCTTCACGACCTGAATCCCCATGGAATTCGCAGTCCCGATGATGGACTTACATATCGACTCCAGGGACATGTACTGGCAATAGGGATCCGACTGCTTCACCTTCGCGATCTCGTAGACGTGCTTCAGCCCGATCGTGGACGCGACCTCGTGGCCCGGCCGGCCGCTGCCGGACTCGACGCCGGCGGCCTTCTTCAGGTACCACGTGACGCTCGGCGACTTGACGGTGAACTCGAAGGTGTTGTCCTTGAAGGCGGTGACGGTGACGGACATGGGCGTGTCCTTCTTGTACTTCTGCGTCCGGGCGTTGAAGTCCTTGCAGAACGCCATCAGGTTCAGCCTGTACTGGCCGAGCGCCGGCCCCACCGGCGGCATCGGACGGGCCTCGCCGGCGGGGACGGTGAGCTTGATCGTCGCCGCCACGGGGCGGCGGGTCAAGATCTCCTTCAAGGTCGACATGGTGGCGGATAGAGAGAGAGAGAGAGAGAGAGAGGAGGAGAGGAGAGCGGGGGTTTAGTTGAACCCTGTGGGCCTCGAGATTTTTATTGGGCCCATTTTACTTTTTGCTGGAACGGCCCAATGTAAGAATTAATTGTGAGTTTTATTTTTTTCTTTTTCTTTTATTCCTTCCACTCTTTTTGTCTTATTATTTTTTTTTGGCCAGAATATTACATTAGCAGAACACTAGAACGGGCCTGCTTGTTGCACCGGGAAAAATTAAATTTTCTGTGAAATCCTTTTTTTTAGCATAATCCTGGGATTATTATAATGTCATTATTTTTCTTTGCTACTGAGTGAGTTTGTTGAATATGATCGGCGGTAAGAATGCAACACGTGTTACTTATTAAAAGAGCTCAGTGTGGCATGCTAACATTTTAATTTTGCCTATTACAAGATAAAAATATTTAGTTCTTCGAGAAAGCCGAGAATTGATCCCAGTAATTTTATAAAAGTAAGTATTGCTTTTCCATATTCCTGTAGATGCAATAACGAAACCGGTAGGCCTATAATCCGATATTATTACAATGAAAGATTAATGCACAAAACAAAAGCAAATTAACATGATACATACATATAGAAAGACATTTGTATAATTCGATAGGGACCAATAAAATGAACTGATTTGGTGAATGGAACTAAATTTTATTGGTAAATCAATTCCTTTTTTCGGTTGATACTTAATATCAAATCAATTCCTTTTTTTTTTTGGCTTTCGTTTGATACGATGAATTAATTTGATAAGATAATAAATCAGTTGCACGACAATAAAATTACTTTCTGAAAAATTATCAGCTTCATCTTGGTATTCAAACAAAAAAAAATGGAATTTATATTTTATAGTTAACGGTGTTAAAAGAAATAAAAAATTTGTTATGTGACGTAACACGCAACAGCACCCTTTATACACACCCGTTAGTGTAATCTTGGGATAAATATTGTTGTGACAATAACATTGAAATATTCTCTTTTATTGTTGTACATCTGATTTGTCACATAAAAAGTACATTCAAGAAAATTGAAATGATTTTTTCCCGTTTATATTCAATCAAAACATATTTTACTAAGCAAAATAGAAAAATATAATATGAGACACATGAGTGGATTGATTTGGAAATGTAAAATAAAAGAATTGCAATTTTACAAAAAGAACAAAATTAACAAAAAAAGCGAGGTCCAACTCGGACACCTCGAGGCTAGAAAAGCGGTCCTAGTGGACCACTTACTATTTTTTAGTACTTTACAATCTCATAACAACAAAGTAATTCAAACACTGTGTTTTGGTTATTACCAAACATTTTTCTAATTTTGGTGTGAAAATTGAGAGAAAAATTGGTGGAAATAAAAGATAAAAAAAATAAAAAACGATTCCCCCCCGAGCCACATAATTGCTGATATCAATAGATTTTCTCAGTTAATCGATAATTTTATTTTCCTTCGCACAATTTCCTCTAACTTGCTTCTTAAATTGCCAAACACAGTGTAAAGTAAAGCAATTGACCTCGTACTCTGGTTTTCGACCCATCCAGAGCGCAGAGAGTTGCACTTTGGGTTATCGTTTGGGTTGGGCTCTGGTACCCAATCCAAAACAATACCCAATTATTTTTTCTATTACCCAAATAAGTTTAGACCCAATACGAAAATTTTCGGATCAGGTCGTGTCATGTTTGATTGGGTTTTTTGACACCGCCAGAGTTGTTGATTTGAGAATGATCACTAAACTGCTTGGGTTTCACAAATAAACAAGGCATGCATTCATAGTGCCGATCAATACCCGCCCGAGATTCATCCGGCCTAGTAAGAATTTGCAGAAAACTCCTCCGAAAGCTTTATACAGCATTATCCTAACGTGATGTGAAAAGACGACATGGTTGGATTGTTAAGACGGGATATGGATAGCCATCAGCGCTTCTGGTTTGCAAAACATTTTCGCATGGCGTGAAAATGAATCACCTAAACTAACCTAGGACCTATGAAATTGGAACATGAATGTTCATTAAGTTAATTATATGAGTTTATCGTGTATACGTATTATACTGGCACATACTACTTTACATGCTTTTGTACAGACTGTCTATCTGCTCCCGCCATCTACTTACATCATTGCAAACTTGCAAATGAGCCCATTTTGATCACCGGTGAAGTGGCCGGAGGTTCAAAGCGCATCACTTCGAAAGTACTTCTGAAAGCATTCCTCTTCTTTGCAGAACTTGGACACCACCCTGTATGACTCGATCAAGAGTCTCGGAAATCGCTTAGCAAAGTAATTGTCGTAACCCTCGGGAACCGGTCCGAAGAGCTCCTGCCACGGCCATCAAAGCAATAACAGATATGAGCCACTAGTTCACACCATCCGAGTTACAGAAAGTTACCGAAGAAGCCTTAATGCATTCAGCTGCAGAAATCATCCCAATTCGAGTTCGGGTTCGAATTCAAATTTGGGTTCAAGAGAGAGTACCTGAACTTTTTCTGGAAGTTCTCTGTAGTGGCTCAACTTATTACGCACGGTTCGCAATAAGTCTCTGACACAACTATAGTTGTAGCGCCTAAATCTACCTATGTCAGCCATAACTTCAGGTTCTATTTTCTCGTCCCATTTCCCACCAAAAACCACAGGCGCAGTGCTCTCCAATGCTTTCAAAAGATCTGAATTGGTTGCCCTATCTTCCAGTTCTACTCTATCGCTGATGTCGCGAAGAAAGGACAGTCTCATCTCTGAACTCCAAAATAATGGATGGTGAAGCACCTCCAGCGCTTTTGGCCTGCCAGTAATTAAAAGCAATTAACTACTGACCCATGGAAAGTTATTACAAAATATGAACTATAGCACAACGTGCTAAAAGGAAATCAATTATGCGGACTTCCGAATTCATATGCATCACAAATATGGCAGTGGTGCACTCTCTATAACAATTTAAATTGCATTAGGTCCATGCACTTCACAACTCGTAACTCCAAGGTGAAGGCGGTTCAAGCCAAGTTTAATGAATTTATATTCATGAGATTTGAGTTATAGAGGAAATGGAAATTAGTCAACTAATAATGGTTACAAATTCTATCAATGGCAGTGATGCAAATTAGAGCTGACAATACTCTCACCTCAATTCAGGATCAGGGCTTAGTAAATGCGAGAATAGATCCACAGCTTCTGGTATGAATTCCACCAAGAACAGGTCCATTTTATTCTTCACGATATTGATGTCACGTTCTAGACGTTCACCAAATGGATGTCTTCCACCAGTGATGCAAAAGAACAAGACACAGCCTAAACTAAACACATCTACAGCACGTGTTTGGCGCCCATGAAGAAGCTGTTCAGGTGCTTGCCACCCTGAGCTTCCACAACCTGCAAGATGGACATCGGAGATCAATAAAAAAGCCAACATCACTTCAACCATACATAGATGGATATGATAGAATCACCAGTCAATGAAGGGAGACAGTGGCAAAAGCCGTTAAATCTCCAGAGACTTTACCACAATAGAAAAAAGCAATTTAAAGCAACCAGACTTCCAACATAACTTATACTTTGAAAGAAGAGATTGCTCTAACAACTAAAATTATCGACCAAAAGTTTTTAGCCAGGAATCCAAAGATGATTACCGCCATACATATCAGTCTTGAGGAAAAGAAAATGAAAGGTTTAGTTAAGCTATCATTAGCACTTACCAGTGGCATGATATCCCAAGGAAGATGTATCTCCATGAAGGCGTTTACTAATGCCCATATCAGATAGCTTAGCACATAATGATCGATTCTTTGTAATCAAGACGTTTTGAGGCTTTAAGTCCCGATGAATTATTCCCAAGTCATGCAAATGGACAAGTCCTGATACCACATCCCTGTATCATAATGCAGAATAGACATTATGACTTAAAATTAACAATAGTACCTGGGCCACTTGAATGCATCGGATACATAATTAATACTCAGCCTTATCATATTGGAAATTAAGGAACTTCTACAACACACTAAAACCCAGTAAGGATGCCAGAAGTACACTGGGGAATCAAATCTGTTACAGGTTCTTTTTGTAAATTTAAATAAAAACCTGGTAACATAATTTGATCGCCATATCATTAACATAACCATTTACTGATTCGAGTGTATAAGGATTTTGCAGCATTCACGAATCACAAAGAGAGAAGGTATACTGGTTTTACCAAATCAGGAAAATCTTTGTTTTGTCACTATGTTATTGATAATAACTAATTGATTTCCATGGAAACTAAGAGTTTAGCCTTGATAGTCTACCTATGATTCTAGAAAGGAAGCTGCAAGGTTCAAAACTAGCCCAAGATGTTGATTGCATTAGGCTAACCAGAGTCAAAGTAGTGGCCTAACAATTTCCTGTTATCATGTATCACTTGGAAGTTTTTTGCAGAAGAGCTATTAGTTGACTAGCACCTGATACCCACATGAACCAACAAAGAAGAGTTCATAAAGGTAGTGATCTCTCTGAGATGCTTCTAAGTCATGTTAAACAAATGTAAGCAAGCTCAATACAAATTCAAATCTGTGACAGTTGATTTGGAGAGTGCCGCAATAAGCTAACATAAAATTTACCTCATCAGTTTCACTAGCAAAGGTGAGGGATGACCATCGGCCCTCCACAAGTTAACATCTTGTATTGTACCCCTAACCGAATCCAATTTGATTTTATATTCAAGCATTGATGCTGGATCATTAGGGAAGACGGAGTTATTTGAAGAATCTGAATGTACTTGAATTAAATCATCCAAGCTGCAAGTACAACGTTCTAAAGCAAGATACACGAAATCCTGGTCATACTCCACTCCATACCACCGGACAATATTTGCATGTCGGTCAGATGCTATCAAATTCTGAATCTCTTTCAAGGCAACATCATGATGAGCCTGCACGAGGCGTTTCACTGCAACAGGTCGACCTTCATAGATGCCCTCAAGGACAATGGTCCCATTACTTCCCTTCGCAATTTCTGTACTTAATACGAGGAGTTTTCCAATCCTACGCCCTGCAATGCCACCATCAAGAAGGTTATTGAGTTTCATCCATGCGTCATCATTGCTCCTACTATTGTCAAGCCCGCCTTCATTTTCTGAAGAGACATGATTCTCCTTTCTGTCAAGACTTCCATTACTCTTTCCAGACTTGCGCATTTTCTTCCTCTTGGAAGGTGTTTTCAAACTAGAATCACCGAGCTCCTTAGCCTGTTCTTTTGGTACTTGAAAATAACGGCGGACAAACCAACCAACAGCCGCCATAAAGACCGCTAATATAACATATAAAGTCGCTGACCGCTCAGAAGAAATATTACGTGAAACATAAACGGTAGCATTGTTATCCTGAGGAACAACTATCGATTTGTGGATCTCTGGTGCAGGCAATGGCAATATAACCCCAGCAGCATTACCATCATACGAGTTCAACATACTGTCCATCTTCGTTTGTGGAGGAAGCATGAGCTCTGAAGAAGGATTTTCAAGCTGAAAGTTCAATGATTGATCAATTTCATGCTGGGAAGGTAGTAGTAGTTGTTTTGGAGTAGGAGATGGAAGTTGCCTCCCATCATGAAGCTGAGGCCTAGAAAACGTATCATACATATCAGGATAGCGAAAGCGGTAGACAAGAGCTCTTGACTGACAAGAGAGTGGCATTGTAATGGAATTTTCAGATTCCAGACCAAGTTGATATCTTGAGTTGACAGGAGATCCGCTGAAAGGATTATCATCACCTCGACAGAGTAAGGCAGCCCCTATTTCAGCCACGGACACATTCCACAATACTTTGTTGGATTTTGCAGCAAATGATTGCAAAGAATAGTCTGTCCTCATAATTTTCAGACGCGGCTGAGCAGTATCAGAATTCGATTCTGCCAAATCATTGGCACTTTTATCATGTAAAGCAGTCTCTTCTATATCATTTGGAGAGGTAGATGGAAAATCCGATAAACCATAAGTACGTATAACTCTTCCAGTCAAAGCATCGACTTCAAACACCGTGCTTTTCCGAGATCCAAGTGTAACTGATCCATCCTCTGATACCAATGGTGTATTTTTTATGAAATCGTCAATGTTCATCCCCAGTTTCTGCATTGCATGGGACAGTCAGTTCTAAGATGTATACAGCAGGCAATAGTAGCAGCAATTAACTTTTTTTTATAGTTAATAAAAAAACAGCCACTGTGATCAGGAGACTTCTCCCCAATTTCAGAAGGAGGACAGATGACATTCAAAGTTTCATGGGTCTAAAACATATAGATAAGGGCATTTTCCATTTAAGTGCAAATAGGAAAATGTGGAAATCCTTTTTACAACCTTTAATAGGCAAAACAAGTCCAAGTTAAATCTTAAGGACAAAAGAAATACAGCCATTTTTTTATCCTGAGCAAAGCAACATACCATGCATTTAAGTATTGCAAACTTCATACTTTCCTATCATAAACATGCCTTGCTCTCTTGGGTAAAGATCATCTGGCATAGAGAAACCTTTAGGCAACAACGTATTTTCCAGGAAACAGTATTGTGCAGTAGCAAAGACAAGAATGCACTCATCTACTGTGTCTTAGAAATATAGGAGAATAAGATCTCTCCCGATGGTGGGTTCAAGTTTTTTAATGCTGTCAAGGAAGCCCTACCAACCTCAATCTAATGATGAAAGGCACAGGGAAGTGCTGAAATTAGTGATATCCTTGATAAGACAAATGATCAAACAGTTGCTCTAATTAGAAAAAACCTAAAAGGATCTCAATTTTCTTTTCACAAATAGAAGTCTTAGCCGTACCATTTTACCAAAGTGCTCGTTGTGCATATACAGCTCCCAGTCATCACCACAGTCTATAAAGTAACCACTGTTGGGTCCAGAAGAACTTTCATTCTCGTTATCTTGGTTAATTGGAGCCTGATATGAAGAGTAGATGGGAGGTCCTGATGTGAATGACCAGATAACCCTCCTAGATTCACTGTCCACCAAATGTATTGTCCCATCTAGGGCAGCAACTAGGGCAGTGTCATGATTTCTGTCCAAAAGTAGAAGCCATAAGCAAAGGCATGCAAACAAACAGAGAAATGGTAGAGTTATCTCCCCAATACAGAGGAGAATGGCATGGCAGGTCACTGCAAAATGGACTCAGACTGGTCACTAATTCATGACTAGCCATTGATAGCTTAAAGGCCAACAAGACATATCAGAAGCAGGAGCTAGAACAAATTATACATCAAACCAGCACAGTTAGGGAGTCCTTATCAGCAGCTTCAACCACTGGATAGAAAGTACTAGTCACGAGCTCCAAATGGTTGAATATACATATCAAGTTTTTCCAAGTTCTTAGCAACAATTTATTACTAAGCTCCAAACCAAAGCTGAATTTCGACTGATCCTAAATTTTAAAATCAGGTGTACACAAATCACGCACCCATATTATGCATCCATTAGACCCAGATTTGCTACCAAATAATGAGGAAGAAGATATTAGCAATGAGTCCCGACAAGACAAATTACCATGCAGAATTCCAAATCGGTGTAAGTTGGACATCGATGAGACCATTCCCACACGACTTCCACAGGTAGACAGCAAGGCAGGGACTTATTTTTTTAATACATAAGTAACACTTCTCTGTCCATTTCTGTTCTTCCCCTCATATGCAGGGTTTTTGTCCTTGCAAAATTCAATAACAAGACTAGGTGCCTCTAAACAAGAGAAATAGGCAGTTTTTCCCCACCACACCCATGCAAGTCTGAAAACTTATACTCCGCTCGAACCCTATATTAATCATCCTGCGTTATGCCATTCGACCATACAGATCCTAAGAAACTTTGGCACAAACTCCTTAATACCAAAAGAACCAAGCTCACATCCTACTGCACTGAATTGCCAACTAAACTAAACTCACACCATCGAAATCACGGCATCGAACAGCATATGCTCGACTGGCCAAACGATTTCACAGCTCCAGGGCATAAGACTGCTTCATTGGGACCGGAAAAAATCACAAATTTTTTTTTTCTTTTAAATCAATCACGAAGCGCGAAATCAAAGCCCAACAGTAAGAGACCAACTCACGGCTGAATAGACTTGAGGGACCTCACGGGCAAGCGAGCCAATCCCCTGTCCCACGGCCTCGGCACCGACACCTCCGAGCTCTCCGACCTCGAGACGACGGCGGTCAGCCCCAAGAACCACCCGGCGATGGACAACAACGGCCATAGCCGCCGCCGAATCCCGCCTCTCATGGATCGAACCCCGGGAAAAGAGCCCCGGCAAAACGACGAAATCGAGGGCGGCAAACGACCCGCTGATCCGGCGATCCCCTTCCCTTTGTAGCAGGACGAGGAGCCGTCGCAGGTTCGGGCAGACGGCAATCGGGAGGAAGATTCGAAGCTTCCCGCGGTCGCCGCGGGCTTGGGATCTCCGACACGCGCCGCTACATCCGGTCGCCCACCGGATCACGATTGGAATTCGGGGATTGCGTCGTCGTGCGGCTGGGATTTACTCCGTTTTGAACAGCACGGGATGTTGTCGTCCTTCGTGCCGATGATTGTTTTCGTCTCTTCTCCGCGTCAAAGCTGTCCGCGCCTCGCTTGGTCGGACGGCGCCGTTTTAAGCGCATGCCCGATCGCGGGTAGCCCCGGGTCGGGTGGGCTCGGGTATGGACCCGATCGCATGTCCGGCGACCCGTTGGAGAAGCACGTTGACCCGAAGCGGTATGAGTCGGGCGGATCATGGCGAAAGCAATTCCCGTTTTAGGCTCGAGCCTGACCCGCTAAGGCTCGTTTGGGTACGATCGTTTTTGCGAAGAAAATTCGATATTTTTAAGGCTCTGCGCTTGATCCAATCCCAAGCATCCGGTAAGGACGTGCACGTCTCTAATCAAATCTAACGCGGATCCCATAATAATTTAAATATTTAACATCTGTCACGTCATTTAATATATCAATCTAGATAGGTATTCGCTTTTTCCATCCTATAAGTAGTTATAACACTTTGTGGCTAATTGAGTTAACGAAAATAATCTTAAGAGAACTGGTTAATGAAAATCACAAATCGAAAGATTGAAAGTCGAAATTTATTGAAAATGCAAAAATCAAGAGTCGACTATAACGATTTCCATATTAATCAAAATAATGATATTTTACTCCACCTGATATTATTTTGCATTCGTTTTTATACATGCTTCATATCTTCTCCTTTACTTCCCATTGTGTTCCAGCTGATTTCTATAAATGATTTTTTTTATAATGGGTTTGAACATTGTTGATAGTATTTGTTATCAACAATTGTTAAGTAAAATATCTTAAATGTAATTATAACCATGATAAGTTCACAACTTTAACCAAAGAATTCCTCTAAAAAAAATTCAACTAAAGAATTATATGTTATAAGGAGTTATTTCAAATTAAACTTTAGAGAGCATCATAAATAACTATATTTTGTTAATATTCTTTTAAATTATAATGTTGATTTTTATAGTCATTAAAATACTTTAAATAATAGATGATTCTCGTAAAAAAAAGTTGATAAAAATCATCGGATTGATTAATCTATATTAAAGATATGCTTTTCCTCTTTTATCAATCTTACCTTTAAGAGGAAGTCTTGATGAGGGCTCTTTTGAACCATTTACATCTCAGGACCATCGTACCTGCATTGTCAATACTGTGGAACAACTATCGACTTTTGGATCTCTGGTGCAGGCAATGGCAATATAACCCCAGCAGCTTTTACATCATACGAGTTCTACATACTGCCCATCTTCGTTTGTGGACGAAGCATGAGCTCTGAAGAATGATTTTCAAGCTGAAAGTTCAGTGATTGATCGATTTCATGCTGGGATGGTAGTACTCGTTGTTTTGGACTAGGAGATGGAAGTTGCCTCCCATCATGAAGCCGAGGCCTAGAAAACGTATCATACTTATCAGTATAGCGAAAGCGGTAGACAATTGCTCTTGATTGACTAGAGAGTGGCATTGTAACGGAATTTCCAGATTCCAGACCAAGTTGATAGCTTGAGTTCACAGGAGATCCGCTGAAAGGATTATCGTCACCTCGACAAGGTAAGGCAGCCCCTATTTCAGCCACGGGACACATTGCACAATACTTTGTTGGTTTTTGCAGCAAATGATTGCAAAGAATAGTCTGTCCTCATGATTTCCAGCCGAGGCTGAGCAGTATCAGAGTTCGATTCTGCTAAATCCTCGGCACGTTTATCTTGTAAAACAGACTGGCAGTTGGAAAATCCAATATACCGCGTATAACTCATCTAGTCAAAGCATCGACTTCAAACACCGTGTTTTTCTGAGATCCACGGGTAACTTATCTATCCTCTGATGCCAATGGTGTATTTTTTTTTTCTATGAAATCATCGATGTTCATCCCCGGTTTCTGCATTGCTTGAGACAGTCAGTTTGTAAGATGTACACAGCAGGCAAATTGCCACGAACCATATCCATCATATACACACAGGTTTACTAAATGTATATGTTTTGTCTTGATACGCACGATGCCCAAATCAACCATCCTGCAAATTGTGGTCATCGACCCAAATTATGGCAAAGTTTGTTGTTGACAAACCATTGTGATCAACAGTTGAAGTACTCCAGAAAGGGAGACCGTTCCTCATCTTTGCAGCACATGGAGATGAATCTGTACGTTTCAATCAAGAGTCTGGGGAATCGTTTCGTGATATAGCTGTCCAAATCCTCGGGAGATGATCCAACGATCTCCTGCCACAACCAACCATCAGAACAATATTGAATATGAGCCACAAAGTCCACACTACTGCTCATGGATGCATTCACTCTATAAGCCTTGCCGAGATTCAGCTGCAGCAATCACATGAAACCTCACAGCGATAGTTCACCAGAAAACGTGTTTAATGATTGTAAAGTAGATAGATCATTTTGAATATAAAGTAATGACTTCACGTATTGGTGATAGTAATGTAATCAGTAATGTCCTTGTCATCGTAGATGCGAAATTTTCCTGCAGTAGTTGCACTGGAAAGTAGAAACATACCTGAATTTTCGGTGGAAGTCCTATGGAATGGCTAAACATGTTTCGCACTATTCGCAGCAAGTCTCTGACTCTTTTAAACTTGTAGGCCCTGAACCTCCGCATATGCTTAATGACTTTATGATCTATCTTTCCATACCATTCCTCGTCGAAAACACACCAAGCAATTCTCTCCAATTTTTCCAGAAGATCAGGATTAGTTCTCCTAGTTTTCGATTCTACCCAGTCGCTGACGTCTCGCAGAAAGGACAGTCTCATTTTTGAATTCCAAAACAGTGGATGGTGAAGCACCTCCACTGCCTTTGGCCTGCGAGATTTTAGAAGAGTTCAGAATGCAAATGTCTTTGTTGTTTGGCCACAAGAGATCGACTTACTTCAGTAATTCCCTAGGCATCTTCAATGAAAAATTGAAAGGCGAAAACAATTCTCTAACCTCCTTTACTAGCAAGAAACATAGTTATTATCCCCAAGAATCATTCAGTCTCATAAATGTTGCATTAGGAATGATTGGCATGTGCATCTTTGAGTACTGACAAGTTAAAGCAGCTAGCTGCCCTTGGTTTCGCCTGTAATCGGCTTATGGGGAACATGTACAACTAATAACTATCGATGGCATTTAGGGTTCAATATTGTTTGGTCGTTGTACTTCCAGAAGGAACAGATACACAAGATTCGAGTGCCGCAGGGAATTGAGAGTTGATAAATGACTTGCAGAAAATCCATTGAAGTATAGAAAGAAAAAGAGATCATGCACATTACATGTCAGTACTCTCACCTCAGGTTAGGATTGGGGTTTAGTAAATGAGTGCACAAATCTGCAGCTTCTGGCAAAAATTCCACCGGGGACAAGTCAATTGTGTTCTCCTTGATATTACTATCGCCCTTTAGATTGTTTCCAAATGCATGTCTTCCGCCAGTGACACAAAAAAACAAGATGCAACCAAGACCAAACACATCGACTGAGCATGCTTGGTGCGCAGGATAAAGTTGTTCAGGCGTTTGCAAGCCCGGGCTGCCACAATCTGCAAGATAGACATCAGGTATTTGCATTTGTTAAAGAGCCACTGTCACTCAAACACATACAGATGTGGCATTGTGGATTCGACAGTCAATCAAAAGAGAGCAATATAAGCTATCTCCAAAATTGTTGAGTGATCCCACTTTCAATATAAGATCTTCATTAGAAAGAAAGACAGCTCTTACAGCTGAAACTATATGGCTGAAGGTTTTATTATCACCTAACAGATTCAGAACTGCATGGATGAATCTTAAATGCAAAGCAGATCTAGGGTCCAGGTAAAACTGTCAAGAGCACTTACCGGTGACATGATTTCGTAAGGCAGACGTATCCCCGGGGAGGAGTTTACTACTGCCCATATCAGATAACTTGGCACATAATTCCTTAGTAATCAAAACACTTTGAGGCTTTAAGTCTCCATGAATTATTCCTAAGCGATGCAAATGGACAAGCCCTGAGCTCACATCCCTGTATGATAATATAGAGTAGATCTTAGGACTTAAAACAACAAGACATCTGAATGAAACGATGTTTTCCTATATCAAACAGACATTCAAGATCAACGAAGGCAAGGTCTATGAACAAGGTGGTCGTGTGCCCTCTACCTATAATTGAATAACCAGCAGCTAGAAACAGAAATCCTAGTTGAAGGCATTGATTGACAGCTAGCCCCGATTGATAGAAACTTCTCTAACACAAAAAGCAAGGAGACACGAAATAATGTCAAGATGACAGTAAAGAAAAGATAACTATTAGGACTAATTTTAAAACAAAATTGTGGAAAGGATAATTCTGTATTCTGATCAACTGGTGCAAGAAGCTGGGTGGCAAATTTTGAGATGACAGGAGAGAAGAACTCATTCACGGGGAGAAACCTGCATCTGGAACAACACATGGACGACTAACTCAAAACTGATATTACAAAACTTTTTTAAAAAAAACCAATTCTTTCATAATCGAAATTAAACTATTCAGCTCAACATGAAATGACAATAAGGGCTGAGATGAACAAGGCAACACAATACAATTGCCACCCCTGTGAGTCATATTCAATCAAAATGGGAAATATGTCACTTCATCAGTAAATGGTTACTAACTGAGTATCATAGTAAGAAACCGCCCAGTTCAGCCTAGATAATTACAATGACCTTAATTTATGAAACTGAGACATGTGAGGTTCAAAACTCAGCCCATGATATAGACCTCATCAGGGTAACTCAAAGCCAGTTAGTGGCCTAATAATTGTCTGTCTCATGGATAACTTGCAAATTGCTGCCTGAGAACTGATTCAATGCCAGCAAAAGAAGAGGTCTAAAGGACTCAGTTTGATGGAGGCATGGAGATTGTCTCTGTAAACATGCCTGAGACTCATGTAAAAATAAAAGATAGGCAAGCAAGCAAAAAAATATAATGAGAGGTCTGCAACAGTCGATTTTAGGAGTGCCACCAGAAGAAAAATACTTGCAGTAATCTCTTCAAACCCTTTTCACATTTCACGACATATAAATTACCTCATCAGTTTGAGTAGCAAAGGTGAGGGGTGGCCATCTTCCCTCCACAAGTTAACATCCTGCATCATCCCCTTAACTGAATCCAATCGCAGTTTGCACTCGATGATAGCATTTGATGCTCGGTCATCAGGGAAGACAGATTTCTCTGAAGAATTTGAATGTGCTCGTATTAAGTCATCCAAGCTGCAAGCACAATGCTCCAGGGCAAGATAGACGAACTCCTGATCATTCTCTGCTCCATACAACCGAACAATATTTGGGTCTCGGTCAGATGCTGTGAGAGACTGTATTTCTTGTGAAGCAACAGAGTGAAGAGCCCGGACAAGGCGCTTCACTGCGACAGGTCGACCCTCATAGAAGCCCTCAAGGATGATGGTGCCCCTACTTCCTTTAGCAATTTCTGTATTTGAGACAAAGAGTTTGCCGATCCTGCACCCTGGAGTGCCTCCACCAACAGGTTTCTTTAGGTTCATCCACGCATCATCAATGCCCACACTATATCCAAGCCTGCCTTCATTCTCTGAAAATACATGATGCTCCTTTCTGTCAACACCTCCATTACTCTGTCCAGACTTGCGTCTTTTCTCCCTCTTCGAAAGTGTTTTTGAATTATAATCACCTTCATCACCACTCCTACTGTTACCAAACCTGTCTTCATTCTCTGAAGAGACATGCTGGTCCTTTTTGTCAAGATTTTCTTTTCTCTTTCCAGACTCGTGTATTTTCTTTATCCAGAAAGGCACTTTCATTTTAGACTGACCTTCATCATTGATCCTATTAGTACCAAGCTTGCCATCGATCTCTGAAGAGACATGTTCATCCTTTTTGTTAAGACTTCCATCACTCTCTATTGACTCGTGTGTTTTCATCTTGGAAGGCATCTTCAAATTAGGATCACCCTCATTGTAGCTCCTACTGTCACAGATCCTGTCATCGTTCTCTAAAGAACCATGCTCCTCGTTGTTGTCGAGACTTGGATTTATCATTCTAGACTTGCCTTCTTTCTTCCTCTTGGAAAGCGCCTTCAAATTAGGATCACCCTCATCATCGCTCCTCCAATGACCAAGCCTGCCTTCGTCCTCTAAATAGACATGCTCCAATGCCTTTGGCCTGCTAGATATTAGTAGAGTTCAGAATGCAGATTATCTTTTGTTGTTCGGCTGCGAGAGATAGATCGACTTCAGTGATTCACTAAGCATCTTTGATGAAAAATTGGAAGACGAAAACAAAATTACAATTCCTGAAAATCATCCAGACCCCTAGATATTACATTAGGAATGATTGGCGTGTGCATCTTCGAGTACTGATAATTTACATTTCACCTGTAATCGGCTTGTGTGGGAACCTGTACAACAGTCAATGGTATTTGCGGTTCAATAGAGTTTGGTCGTTGTACTTCTTCTAGAAGAAACGGTTACACAGAAGATTTGAGTGCTACGGGGAATTGAGAGTCAATAAATGACTGGCCTAAAATCCATTGAAGTATAGAAAAAGAGATCATGCACATTACATGGTACTCTCACCTCAGGTGAGGATGAGGGTGTAGTAAGCAAGTGAACAAATCTGCGGCTTCTGGCATAAATTCCACCGAGGACAAATCCATTGTATTCTCCTCGATATTACTGTTGCCTTTTAGATTGTCTCCAAATGGATGTCTTCTGCCAGTGATGCCGAAAAACGAGACACGATTATGACCAAAATCATCGACTGAGCATGTTCGTTGCGCTCTACATATTTGTTCAGGCGCTTGCAATCCTAAGCTGCCACAATCTGGACGATAGACATTGGGTATTCGCATTTGTCATAGAGCTATTGTCACTTAGTCACATACAGATGTGGCATTATGAATTCAACAGCAAATCAAAAGAGAGCGGCAGAAACTGTTTGAATCTCCAGAATCATGAATCATCCAACTTTCGATATAAGGCCTTTTTCAAAATAAAAAGGACAGCTCTTACAGCCGAAATTATATGGCTGAAGGTTTTAGTATCACCTATCGGATTGGGACCCCCATGGACCAACCTTGGGACCAGGTAAAGCTGTCAAGAGCACTCACCAGCAACATGATATCCTGAGGAAGACGTATCCCTGAGGGGTTTACTACTGCCCATATCAGATAACTTGGCATATAATTCCTTAGTAATCAAGACATTTTGAGGCTATAAGTCTCGATGAATTATTCCTAAGTGATGCAAATGGACAAGTCCTGAGACCACATCCCTGTATGACAACATAGAGTAGATCTTAGGAGTTAAAACCAACAAGACGTATGAACCAAAAGATGTTTTCCATTAATTAAACAGACATTCAAGATCAACGAAGGCAAGGTAAGTGAACAAAGGGGGGTCGTGTGCCCTCCACCTATAATTGATTAACCAACAGCTAGAGACAGAAATCCTGCTTGAAGGCATTGGCTGATAGTTGGACCCGGTTCATACAAACTTCTCAAATTCACGGGGAGAAACCCGAATCTGGAACAACATGAGGATGACTAACTCAAAACATATACTACATGACCCTTTTTGCAAAAACCAGTTTTCCATGTAAAATCGACTTTAAACTAATTCGGCAATTATGAAATGACAATAAGGATTGAGATGAACAAGGCAACACAATACGAATTGCCACCCCTGTAAGCCGAATTCAATTAAAATGGGAAATCTGCCACTTTATAACTAAATGACTACTAACTGAGTATCATAGTAAGAAAAGGCCGAGTTTAGCCTAGATAGTAAAAAACAGGTGGAATGTTCTTGTAATATTTGAGGAATTCCTACTTCATGGCCACCATCACCGGATTGAAGGAGGAATTACCATCTTCATTCACTAATAACACCGAGATCATTCATAACGCCATCACGGTGCCTTTACGAAGAAATTACTAGTTATTGAATTTATTGATGGTTACTCTCTTAAATTGAAGATTCACTAATCGTTTGAAGAATTTCATTTTTGTCATAATCATTTTAAATACAAGCAAACTAATAACTTATGGTTTGACCAAAAAAACACCTAATAACTTATGGATGTGAGAGGTAAACATTGAAAAAATATAAAGTGACACTTACCTAACTAAAAGATCAGGGTCGCTAATAAAGGTCACCCATTAAATTCGGTACACTGTAATTATTGGAAGGATAAAAGAGGTCAGTGATGGACAAATTTCATGGTTAATCGCTTAAAATAAGGAAATTTTTATGTAAGAACTTGAAGTTAAGCCATTTTCTCAAAAAAGGACATAGATTGGACTTTATCTTAAATAAAGATACGAAAAAATCAAGTTAGTCTCAAATGAGTGCTAGCACTCACCGGCTGGCCAAATCGTCACCGGCTAGTCGCATCACATGATTGTTTTTGCTGTTGGAGCAGGGGCAGTTTTGTCCCAAAATTTTTTTTAGGTTTTGTTTATTTCTTCCCCATCTTGCTTCTTGCTTTTGTTCTGCCCGTGTTGCTTTGGATTTAATTATCAGAATACGAAAAAGAAAAAGAGAAAAAGAACAAAAGATTACTACCCATAATTTCTTTGGGTCATAAGTGCCCTTGTTCTGGTGGCTAGAACAACCATGTGACATATGCCGGCCGGCTAGCGAGATTATACCCTTACTTAAGATTAATTCTGTCACGTCATGTCTTTATTTGAAATAATATAAACTTGAAGGCCCTTTCTTTAAAAAAAAAAAAAGGCTCTACTTTAGGGTTTTATTTAAATTCCTGCTAAAATATAAAAGCAAAGAGTGGGTATTAGGAATGTGAGAATAGTCTCTCCCTTGCTTCTTTGCTAAGCAAAACCATAAGAAACTGTTCTAAGTTAATCTCACTAATTCTTTAGGAGTAGTTCCTAATTTTTTACATATTTAAAAGAAATCGGAAGGAGTTGTACTCACGGTTGAAGAGGCTTGAGAGACCCAACGGGCAACCGCATCAACGCTCCGTCCTGTCCGCTCCGAACCGACGCCGCCGCCGGCTCAGACCCTTCCAACCCGGAACCGGCGTTGCTCGGCAGGAAAGGATGATTGATGACGTCTTCCATAACACTCGATCGGCTCCAAGCTGCATGCTGTCTGATGAAACCACGAGCGATACTGAGGAGAGCCCAAAAGGCACTGCGGCAACCCACGGAAGGAAGATCCGAAGCTTCCTGCGATCGCTGCATCATTGCAATGTAACTAAGCAAGAGCGAAAATCAAGAAGAAAGATTCCTTAGGACGATGATGACATTCTTCCGACCATTGTCGAACTGAAAAGAGAAAGATTATAGGACTGAAAGGTGGTGCAATGGATGCACTGAGGGGTCCTACTGGCCCAATAAAGCTAGACCTAATGAACATCGCTAAGCGCGATGCCCTTTCATCATCATAACGAGTTGGATGTAGTACGACGAGGAATGATGATAGCGAGAATGCTTTCCGAGAAATAGCGGAGATTATCAGATCGACCCGTTTACGCAAAAAAAATGCGCTCATAGAGCTGGTCATGGCACGGAAAGAAAGTAGTAAAGCTTAGGTCGGTTTTTCTTTTGTCCGACGAGACTGAATGCGAGTCTCACCGTTTCTTGATATTCAAGTGGTTTGATTTATAGGGCAAGTTTGCATGCACGATACTTCCTCGCTAAGAAAAGAGTGGAATCTTCGTTTAGGAAGACCAAGACTTGCATGACGGCCAAAAAAGAAGAAAAGGAATGACAGACGCTGAACACGGAATTAGGCCTCTGTATTTTCCAGGCTATGTGGTATACACCCTTCTCTAGGGTTCATCAACGAAAAACAACGCAGCGAAATATAGAACCTAGATAGAATTCATGTGTATATTAAAATCGAAAAGGATTTTCGAAATGTACATTTTGCAAATCGAAGATAAATCGGCAACCGATTATGTCCGGATTAGTGCCTCAAGTGTTGTGTCTTTACCGGTATCCATACACACGAACGGAATTCTCCAACCATCCACGTGTTAGCAAAAGATCTTGAAGTTCCTTTTTCTTGAACACCTTTTGATTTTCGATACTCTGTCGAAAAACCCTAGAAGTGTACCGGGCGATTTGGGCCCGCCAAACCGCCCACCTTTAATCGTCACGTTTAATCGTTATCTCATAACGCCGCATGATCGCATAGATAATTTAAATAAAATAATAAATTAAAATCTACTTCTTAAGTAGATCAAGGCGCCTGAGAATATATTAAGTCTATTGTGTGCGACCACAGTAAGTTCACTAAACATTAGCAATGTGCTCAAAACTCTTTTTGGCCCATAAGTCATAAGCGATCTCTAGCAAGATATTATGACTACCTAAGTATAATGAAGGTCGATTTTCCGACACAGCCTAATCCATAACTAATATTAGAGTATCAACTTTAATTGATTCCTAGGGCAGACCACTAACACCTTATTCGCTGATTTGTACATAGCAAACAGGTTTTTTCAAAGTAGGAAACCACGGTGATGCCTTGTCACCATCTATATAATCCAAGCAATGAATGATCGCATACGAACTAACCGGCTGTTGATCGTGGGGTTTAAGTTGGAATGGACATTATAGTTGACATCGATTGAAGTTCTTGAACTTTCGCTAATGAGTTCTTTTAGGGTTTAGAGTAGGATACATGGAACCTCAACACAAGCACCATGATATCCTGATTCTTACATCATTTAGTAGATCAATTTAATTATGCTAATTATCGCTCAATTCTGTTTTGGATTAACTCCATTCTATTACTTCAAAAGATCATTTGCAGCAGAAATTGCAGTATCAACATGCTCTGAAAATTCTGCCTTTCTCTCTTAGGCATATTTAGGCATGAATCAGTCCCCAGGATAGCAACTAACGCATTGGATTTATCATAACCTACCCATGAAAAGAGAGACTTGATATTTTGTAGCTGACCGTACATGCTAATTATCATCTCTCACCTACCATATATGCATCATACAAACATGTCCATACAGATTTGATAAATAATATGCTTCCAAGAGTGTAATGACATCTTTATACTGCAAATTGTGGTCATCAACCCGAATTATTGCAAAGTGCACTGCCGATAAACCGTTGTGGTCACTGGTTGAAGTACTCCGGAAAGCAAGAGAGTACATCTTCGCCACACATGGAGACGAATCTGTATGTTTCAATCAAGAGTCTGGGGAATCGTTTCACGAAATAGCTGTCCAATTCCTCAGGAGATGATCCGACGATGTCCTGCCACAAACCAACCATCAGTGCGATATCGTATATGAGCCATAAACTCACACTATTGCTCGCTGATGAATTCAATCTATAGGCCCTGCCAAGATTCGCTCTTGGTAATCATGTAAATCTTCACAGTGATAGTCCAGCGCAGGACGTGTTTAATTTTTGTAAAAATAGATATATAAACATCGAATATGAAATAATGACTCAATGCATTGGTGATAATAATGTAATCAATAACGTCCATGCCATTATAGATGCAAAATTTTCCTGCATTACTAGCACTGGAAAGTAGAAACATACCTGAATTTCTGATGGAAGTTCTCTGCAATGGCTAAACGTGTTTCGCGCAATTCGCAACAAGTCTCTGACTGTTTTAAACTTGTAGGACTTGAACTTACACATGTGCTTAATGAATTCACAATCTATCTCTCTATCCCATTCCTTGTTGAAAACATGCTGAGCAATGCTCTCCAATTTTTTCAGAAGATCACGATCAGCTCCCCCCCAAGCTTTTGGTTGTACCCAGTCACTGATGTCTCGGAGAAAGGACATTCTCGTCTTTGAATTCCAAAACAGTGGATGGTGAAGCACCTCCGATGCCCTTGGCCTGCCAGATATTAGAAGAGTTCAGAAAGCAAATGTCTTTGTTGTTCGGCCACAAGAGATAGACCGACTTCAGTAACTGACAAAGCATCTTTGATGAAAACTCAGAAAGTGAAAACGAATTTTCCGACATCCTGTACCAGCAAGAAACATGGTTACAACCCTGAGAAATTCAGTCCACTAAATTTTACTTTTGTAATGATTGGTTGGTGCATCTTCGAGTATTGACAAGTTACAGTAGCTATCTAACCCCGGTTCACCTGTAATTGGCTTACTTTGGAACATGTAACTATCAATGGCATTTATAGTTCAATGTTGTTTGGTCATTGTACTTCTAGAAGGAACAGATACACAGAAGATTTGAGTGCTACATGGAATTGAGAGTCGATAAATGACTGGCACACAATCCATCGATGGATACAAAGAAAAAGACATCATGCACATTACATAGCCATACTCTCACCTCAGGTTAGGATCGGGGTTCAGTAAACGAGCAAACATATCTGCAGCTTCTGGCATGAATTCCACCGGGGACAAATCAATTGTGTTCTCGATATAACTATCGCCCTTTAGACTGTCTTTAAATGGATGTCTTCCGCCAGTGACACAAAAAAACAAGACACGACCAAGACCAAATGCATCGACTGAGCATGTTTGCTGCGCATGACAAAGTTGTTCAGATGCTTGCAATCCCAATCTGCCACAATCTGCAAGATAGACATCGGGTATTTGCATTCATTAAGGAGCCATTGTCACTCAGACAGATACAGAGGTGGCATTACTGAATCAACAGTCAATCAAAAGAGACAGCGGCAAAAACTGTTAGATCTCCAAAATCATACCACAATGTAAACAGCACAGTAATATAAGGACTTCTTCAAAGAAAAGAAAAGAAAAAGACAGCTCTTACAGCCGAAATTATACGGCTGAAGGTTTTAGTATCACCTAACAGATTCAGACCTGCATGGATCAATCTTAAATGCAAAGAAGATCGATGGTCCTGTCAAGACTTACCAGTGACATGATATTCTGAGGAAGATGTATCCCCAGGAGGAGTCTACTAATGCCCATGTCAGATAACTTGTCACGCTCGTGGGTGGCCGCGGGTCGGGTGCGCTCGAGTATGGACCCCATCGCATGTCCGGCGACCCGTTGGAGAAGCACCGTGACTCGAAGTAGCATGAGTCGGGCGGATCATGGATAAAGCAATTTCCTTCTTAGGCTTGAGCCGGCCCGCTAAGTCTCACTTGCCTCCGATCGTTTTTTGAAGAAAATTTGATATTTATAAAGCTTCGCGCTCGACCCAATCTCAAGCATCTGGTCGGGACGCATCTCTAATCAGGTCCAATATGGATCTCGTGGTAATTCGCATATTTGAAATCCTTCACATTATTTAATATATTAATTTAGATAGGCTCACATTATCTCCACCCTATAAACGGTTGTAACATTTCATGGCAAATTACCCGCTAAGTCTGGTTTGGGTCCGATCGTTTTTGTGAAAAAAATTCGATATTTATAAGGCTTTGCGCTCAACCCAATCTCAAGCATCTGGTCGGGACGCGCACATCTCTAATCAGGTCCAATATGGATCTCGTGGTAATTCGCATATTTGAAATCCGTCACATTATTCAATATATTAATTTAGATAGGCTCGCATTATCTCCAACCTATACACAATTATAACACTTCGTGGCCAATTGAGTTAATGAAAATAATCTTAAGAGAACCGATTAATGAAAATCACAAATCGAAAAATAGAAAGTTGATATTGATCGAAAATCTAAAATCCATGCATCAACTATAACACTTTCCTAATTAATCAAAACAACGATATTTTAGTCCACCAACTTATGTTATTTTCCATCCGTTTTTATACATACTTTGTTTCGTCTCTTTTACTTACCAATGTGCTTAAGCTAATTTCTATAAATGATTTTTTACGATGGGTTTGAACATTGTTGATAATATTTGTTAAGTAACATATCCTAAATGTAAATTATAATCATAAAAAGTTATCAACTGTACCCAAAGAATTCATCTAAGAAATACTTGAACTGAATAATTATATATTATAAGGAGTTATTTCAAATTGAACTTTAGAGAGCATTGTCAATAAATACATTTTGTTAAAATTCTTCAAAATTATAATATCGATTGTTATATTCATTAAAATACTTTGAATGTTAGATGATTCTCATTAAAAAAAATAACGAACGGGTAAACTTCTTTGATTTGATCATAAAAAAAGGAACAACAATTTAGGAAAGGATGATAAAAATTATCAGATTTGATTGAATCTATTTCAAAAATATGTTTTTCCTCTTTTATTAATCTTACCTTTAAGAGGCAGTCTTGATGAGGGCTCTTTTGGACCATTTACATTTTAGGATGTGTCTACCCCGATTTAAGGGGTGGAAATAGTGCAAGCCATTGAATATATACTAATTATCACTAAATTTTATTTCGGATTAGGTCCATTCTGTTCCTTCAAAAAGAAGCAAATTTGCTGCAGAAATTGCAGTATTCAGGCATGAATCAATCACCTGACGCATTGAATTTACTGTTAGCTACGCATGAAAAGAGACTTAATGCTCGTGAGCTGATTATACATCCTAATTATCATTTACCTCAGACCATATACATCATACAAACATGCACATACAGGTTTCGTAGATGGATAGGCTTCATCTTGATACACACTATGCCGAAATCAACCATCCTACAAACTGCGGTCATCGACCCGAATTATTGCAAAGTTCATCGCTGATAAAACCATTATGATCACCAGTTGAAGTACTCGGGAAAGAGAGAGCATCCCCCATATTCACAGCACATGGAGACGAACCTGTACGTTTCACTGGAGAGTCTGGGGTACCGTTCTTGAAATAGCTGTCCAAATCCTCCGGAGATGATCTCCTGCCAGAACCAGCCATCAGAACAGTACCAAATAAGAATATGAGCCGCAAAGTCCATGCTACTGCTCACAGATACATTTCACTCTATAAAGCCTCGCCAAGATTCAGCTGCAGTAATCACATATAACCTTACAGCGATAGTTCACCACAGGACATGTTTAATGATTGTACAGTAGATAGAAAAACATCGTACATGAAATAAAAACTTCACGTATTGGTGATAGTAATGTAATCAGTAATGTCCATGTCATCGTAGATGTGAAATTTTCCTGCATTAGTTGCACTGGAAAGTCGAAACATACCTGAATTTTCAGTGGAAGTCCTATTGAATGGCTAAACGTGTATCGCACAATTAGCAATAAGTCTCTCAACCCACGCATTTGCTTAATGACTCTACAATCTATCTTTTTGTTCCATTCCTCGTCGAAAACACGCCAAGCAATGCTCTCCAATTTTTCCAGAAGATCAGGATTAGTTCCCCTAGCTTTCAATATTACCCAGTCGCTGATGTCTTGGAGAAAGGACAGTCTCGTCTTTTAATTCCAAAAATGTGGATGGTGAAGCACCTCCAATGTCTTTGGCCTGCCAGACATCAGAAGAGTTCAGAATGCAGATGTCTTTGTTGTTTGGCCGTAGGAGATAGACCGACTTCAGTAATTCACTAAGCATCTTTGTCGAAAAATTAGAAGATGAAAACAAGTTTCTCTAACCTACTATTCTAGCAAGAAACATAGTTATAATCCCTGAGAATCATTCAGCCCCCTAAATATTACATTAGTAACGATTGGCGTGTGCATTTTCGAGTACTGACAAGTTGCAGGGGCTAACTGACCACGGTTTTACATGTAATCAGCTTACATTGGAACATGTATGACTATCAATGGCATTTATGGTTCAATGTTGTTTGGTCGTCGTACTTCTAGAAGGAACGGATACACAGAAATTTAAGTGCTACATATGACTGGCACAAAATCCACTGAAGCTTAGAAAGAAAGAGAGATCATGCAAATTCTATGGCAGTACTCTCACCTCAGGTTAGGATGGGGGTTCAGTAAACAAGTAACAAATCTGCAACTTCTGGCATAAATTCCATGGGAGACAAATCCATCGAATTATCCTCGATATTACTATCGCCCTTTGGATTGTCTCCAAATGGATGTCTTCCGCCAGTGACGCAAGAGAACAAGATGCAACCAAGACCAAACACAACGACTAAACATGTTTGCTGCACAGGACAGAGGTGTTCAGACACTTGCAATCCCTATCAGCCACAATCTGCAAGATAGACATCGGGTGTTTAAATTTGTTAAAGAGCCATTGTCACTCAGACAGATACAGAGGTGGCATTACGGATTCAATGGTCAATCAAAAGAGACGGCAGCAGAAACTGTTCGATCTCCAAAATCATACCACAATGTAGGCAGCAAAGTTTCAATATAAGGTTTTCTTTAGAAAAAAGACAGCTATTACAGCTGAAATTATACAACTGATGGTTACTGTATCACCTAATAGATTCAGACCTGCATGGATCAATCTCAAACGCAAAGAAGATCGAGGGTCCAGGTAAAGCTGTCAAGAGCACTTACAGTGACATGATATTCTGAGGAAGATGTATCCCAGGGAGGAGTCTGCTACTGCCCATATCAGATAACTTAGCACATAATTCCCTAGAAATAAAAACATCTTGAGGCTTAAGTCTCAATGAATCATTCCCAACCGATGTAAATGGATATGCCCTGAGACCACATCCCTGTATGATATAACCTTGAGTAGATCTTAGGACTTAAACCAACAAGACATCTGAACCAACTGATGTTTTCCATTAATTAGACATTCAAGATCAGCGAAGGCAAGTGTGAACAAGGTGGTTGTGTGCCCTCTACCAATAATTCATTAAATAGCAGCTAGGAACAGAAATCCTACCCGAAGGCATTGATAGCAATGCCAAATTGACAGGAAATTCTTTAACACAAAATGAAATGAGACACGGTAAGAATGTCAAGACGACAGGGGAGAAAAACAATTATTAGGACTGGGTTTAACATGCAAAGGATATTTTCATATTATGTCAAGTGCCACAAGAAGCCGGGTGGCACATTTTCAGATGACACAAGAGAACAACTCAAATTCGCGGGGGAAATCCAAATAAGGAACAACATGAGGACAACTAACTCCAAACTGATGCTACATGACCCTTCTACAAAAGCCAGTTGTTTCACATTGAACTACCCCTACTTTGGTTGAATTGCACTTACACTCCTCTGTTAAGCTCTCCATCTGTATGTTTCCAAATCAAGATTCATTCAAAATACTCGTTTCACAATCAATATATGGTCCTAGTGGTGATAGCTGCTCTGATGTCTGTCTTGCAGGTTGTGGATCCTTCGGATGGCAAGCACCTGAACTGCTTCTTCCTGGTGGGCGCCAAACAACATTTGGTTGTGTCCTTTTCTTTTGCATCGTTGGTGGAGGACATCATTTGGTAAATATCGAGAATGCGACATCAAAATTGAGAACAACATGATGGATTTGTCCTCGGTGGCGTCCATACCGAAAGCTCGTGATTTGATATGGCATTTACTAAACCCGAATCCTAAATTGAGATGAGAGTATTGTCATCTTTAATTTGCATCACTGCCATTTTCATTGCACTATTTGATAGATTTTGTAACCATTGTTATTTGACTAATTTCCATTTTCTTGATCCTCAAATCTTATGAGTATTAAAAATAGCCTGAATTTTGTCAAACTTGGCTTAAATATCTAACCATTTTTTGCTCATCAAGTAAAGGAACAGATATTTAAGCCAAAAGATGGTTACAAAAATCTATCATACAGCGCAATAAAAATGATAGTGATGCAAACGCAATCTCACTTTAATTTAGGATCTGGCTTTAGTAAACGCGAAAATCAAATCATGAGATTCTGCTATGGATGCCACTGAGAACAAGTCTATTATGGTGTTCTCAATTTTTATGTCACGACGTTTACCAAATGGATGTCCTCCACGAATAACGCAAAATCACAACCTAAACTAAACATACCCATTGTGTGTTTGGCACCCATAGAGAAGCAGTTCTGGTGTTTACCATCCAAGGTTCCACAAGCTTGCTATCCCGAGGTTCCACATCCTGCAAGACAAACATCGGAGATCAATTATAACTGGTATGGACACGATAGATTCACTCATCAAAGAGAGGCAATGGCTTTAAACCTCCACAAACTTTACCACAAATAAAAAGCAATACAGAACAACCTGACTTCCAACATAACGTGCTCTTTAAAAGAAATGAATGGTCTAACAAGTAAATTATCAGTCTAAATTTTTGAGACAGGAATCTGGAGCTTCACATATCAATCTTGAGGAAAAGAAGATCAAAAGTCTGAATAAAGTTGTCATGGTGTACTTAATGGTGTACTTAATGATGGCATGATATCCCCAAGGGAGATTCGTTTTCAAGAAGGCATTTACTAATGCCCATATCAGACCGGACCCGATCTGGTTCCTGGGTGGATCCAAGAATGGCCATTATAATTTTTTTTCCTAGGGAATAGAAAACATATACATCATAAACACAGAAGCCTGTGTGTACAGTCCACAGTGCACGAACTAAGAAAACATATCCATCAAAAACTGTCCTGAAAAGAAGACGACACAGCAGCAGTCTCTAGCTACACGTATGGCCAGCATTTCTCACAACAACAGGCAGTAAACAAACAAACCCAAGAGAAGCAACACGGAGAAACATCAAATTCAAACGAGCGTTCATAATGTCAACCCTTCAGAACAGATTAAGATTTTCCGTGCCCTAAAGAAGCTCAAGACATTCAACCCATAAGCAGTCGCGGATCTGGAAACTCCGGCCAGTTACAGCAAAGTACCCAGAACCCGAAACCTAATCCACAGCCAGGGAGCCAATGAGCTCGACGCGACCGACCAGAGCGGAGAACGAAAATAGTACTCAGAGACGCGCAGCAGAAAACAAAACCCAGAAAGGCCGAACCTGAAACAAGAAATGGTACCTGAAAAGCCGTTGCTCTTCTTCAAATGTTCAGTGAAAGAGAGTCTGAGAGTGAGCGACCTTCGAGAGGTGTGAATAAAGGGGAATTAGGGCAATTAGGCGAGAGAGAGGGACAGAGCGTCGTGAGCCGAACGAGCGAGAAGAATTGGTTTTAGTTATGTAATAATAACAGGTAAAAGAATTCGTTATTTTGTCTTGTTTTATTTGAAAAATAGTTCTATATTTCGCAAGAATTCGTCTCTTATTTCCAAACACCGTCTTATGATTTTTCATGATATTAATATAATTTAACGAAAATTAACGGAATGTAAAGTTATCTCAAGTGTACGGTTAGAGATTTTTATAGTTAAAAAATAAGTTTTGAATAAATTTACCATAAATGTACCATTTTGAAGTTTTTGATAATTAAAAATTAGTTTTGAGTGCATTTATCACACCAATTTAAGATTTTTGTGATATTAACCCAACGGTTTTTAATATGTTAAAATCCATAAGACACTGCATATTTAATTCAATAACTTGCTTGTTATTTTTTCCATTAAAAATCACCATCACCTGACTTTATAAGTTCGAAAATACATAGAGCTCTTTAAAAAAAAAGCCATATTAACTTCAAATTAGCACACCTCATTTCGGATTATACCGAGGTAAAGACAAACAAAAGCAAGGAAGAAAGGGAAGAAAAAATAGAAGAATAAAGTTACATTTATTATGAAATATACTTTGTCGATTTTGCTTTAAGGTCAACCTCGTGTCAAAATCTCGACACTTGAAAAAATTCAAAAGAAATCAACCCCGACGGCGATATGCCATTTTTATGTCAAAATCAAGTTGTGATCCGGCAGCATACCGAAACATACTCTTTTGCGCCACGTCAAGGTTTACTAACTGCTTAGTTAATTATAATCTTAATAAAATTAAGAAAAAATTATTGAAAAAGGGTGGAAGGTGAAGTAGAGAAGAGTGAGAGTAGCCTTTCCCTCTCCTTGCGCGTCAATGAATTGGTCAACCAGCAAATCATAATGTATTTAGATGTGTATACCACAAGTAGGTGAAAGAAGTGCCTTTACATTTTTTTCACGTCGTCGTCGGCGACGCAAAATTGATTGATTTATGACAAGGGAGATTTGAAATTTTAGAGAGACTTTAGTTACTAATTCCTTATTCATTGATAGTAATTTTTCGGAAAAATACAACAAAAAGTCCCAAATCCTAAGTATGAAATGCATTCAAGTCATAAGCCTCTTTAATTGATGCAAATGAATTTTAAACATTTATTGAAAAGTGTAATAAAGTAATGGAAATTTTAATGGGTGCAATCAAGTTCTAGACCTTTACTTTTAATTATAAGAAAAAGTTGTAAAACTCTACAGAACAATGCAATTTAAAGTTGCAATGCAGCCAATTTACGAGTGCCGCATAGGCAACTTGTGATACAGTGCAAGGATATTGCATTTTTCGAAGAAGATATAGTATTATTGCAATTAAATCGAAAAAATTGGGAATTAATTGTACTTTATATGTATAAGGTTTAGGGTTGTTAATGCCTTTTGTTCTTTGAAATACATGGACGTTATTTTTTTCAGTATTTTAATCACTTATAGATCGGTACTTTTAATGCCCAAAGTTGTTAGCCCTAATGAGAAAATTTATCAACTACACGAGAAAGTCAATACCGGTGAGGCAGTGATATGCTAGAAATTACATAGAAAAATCATTAACTATGTGAGTAATTACTTCTTTAACAGAGTAATGTTTATTTCATAGGTAACTACCAACTTGCCAGTAGATTGACATTTATATCATGACTGAGAAAGTTAACTACTCCGTTGAGATCTAGTTAGCCTAAATAATTATTTTTAGATATTTAGATTTCCATATGAAAAGTTACTAGCTAGGCAGAGTAGTTGCTAAACTACAATGGGTGGGAAAGCACTTTTTGTTGATGAAAGTCGCTACTAGGGCTGGCCATTAAGTTTTTCAATAAAATACTGAAAAATAAAATTATAAATTGTGATATTTAAAGGAATTCCACGAAATTGAAATATAATATATAACTTTTGCAATATCAAGAACAATACATTACGAATTTAAAGTATGAGGTGATAGTATACAGAAAGTATTTGAAATTTGATCTGAACAACAATACATTACATACACAAACAAGAGCCCTAAGGCCGTCCAACTCGATTTTCATTACCAAGACAAATAGACACAACAAAACAAAAACCATTCCTCATAACTTTATATGACAGCATTCCTCATAACTCGATTTTCATTGCCAAAAGTACTCCTGAAACCATTCCTCTTTTTGCAGAACTGGTATACCACTTTATATGACAGCATCAAGAGTCCCGGGAATCGTTCAGCAAAGTAATTGTCATAACCCTCGGGGACCGGTCCGACGAGTTCCTGCCAAAACCATCGTCAAAGCAAATAACAGGCTTGCTATGAGGCCCAAGTTCACACAATCCGAGATTTGAAAAGTTACTGAAGAAGCCTTACATGCATGTGCCGTTGCAGAAATCACTAACAATTCGACACACACAGAGAGTACCTTAACTTTTTCTGGAAGTTCTCCGTAGTGGCTCCACTTATTTCGCACGACTCTCAATAAGTCTCCAACACGGCTATAGTCGTAGCGGGGTGCCTGCCCCTCCGCGTATCTCAGCCATAAATATAGGATCTATTTTCGTGTTCCAATTCCCATAAAAAATCGGTAGCGCCTTGCTCTCCAATTCGTTCAGAAGATCTGACCCGATTGCCCCAACAACGTCCTTTTGTACTCTATCGCTGGCGTCATGAAAAAAAAGACAGTCTCTTCTTTGAACTCCAAAAAATGGATGGCGAAGCACCTCCGATGCCTTTGGTCTGCCAGTAATTAAAAGCAATTTACTATCAACCCTCGGAAAATTATCACAAAAAATGAATTGTAACCCAAAATGCTCAAAGAAATCAATTAAACGAACAACACTGAGATGGACCGACTTCTCGAATTCAAATGCGTCACAAACATGGCATTGGTACAATCTCTAAAACAATTAAAAGCACATTAGCTCAAATGAGAGAGTAACCAAAATGTCTGAAAACTTCCACGCACTTCACGACTTATTGACTCTAGGATGAAGGCTATTATTTGACTATGACAAGAAGCCAGGAATGATTTACTCCAAATATCTTAAATTAGCAATATAATCACTCAGTCCCTAGGACTCTTCAAGACAAAAAATTGGGAAGCGAGAGTGATATTCTCCAACTTCATAGTTAGTGCCATGTACTAAATTCTCGGAATCCTCTTCGGTGGATGTATAGCAAGAATCCATTAAATAGTGCATTTTTATGTCCGTGGGCAGGTAAGAAACTTATAGCCCTAATAACAAGCTTCCGACAATGACCATTTTCCATTGGAATATCACAATTGTCAAAAGCATTTAGCGTATCACGTGGTCAACATTTTCTTAGGCTTCTATTGTCATTTGCCAAAAGAAATGAATGGGACCTACACATTTTTGCTCATCAAGTAGAACCACACCGGCCGGACAGATATTTGAGCCAAGTTCAACGAAAATCAGGCTACCTTTCATACTAATAAGATTTGAGCATACAGGAAGATGGAAAATAGTCAACTAACAATGGTTACTAAATCTATCAAATAGCCCAATGAAAATGATAGTGATGCAAATTAAAGATGACAACACTCTCACCTCAATTTTGGATCCGGGTTTAGCAAAAGCGAAATCAAATCATGAGCTTCTGGCATGGATGCCACCAAGGACAGGTCCATTTTGTTGTTCTTAATATTGATGTCGCGTTCTAGACATTCACCAAATGGATGTCTTCCACCAGTGATGCAAAAGAACAAGACACAACCTAAACTGAACATATCCATTGCGCGTGTTTGGCGCCCAGGACGAAGCTGTTCAGGTGCTTGCCATCCTAAGGTTCCACAACCTGCAAGACAAATATCAGAGATCAACAAAAAAGTCACTGTCACTGGAACGATATATAGATAAATATGATAGATTCACCAATCAATGAAGGGAGAGAGAGGCAAAAACTGTTAATCACCACAAACTTTACCACAACATAAAAAGCAATGCAAAGCAACCTGGCTTCCAACATAACATATTCTTTATAAGAAGAGAATGGTCTAGCAAGTTAAATTATTCGTCGGAAGGTTTTAGCTAAGAATCTAAACATGATAACCACGTAAAAATTCAGATTATGCACGGATCGATCATGAGGAAAAGAAGATCAAAGGTCTGGATAAAGCTGTCATGAACTCATGATCACTTACCCTTGGCATGGTATTCCAAAGAAGATTTGTCTTGAGGAAGACATCTGCTAATGCCCATATCACACAGCTTAGCACCTAATGATGGATTCTTAGTAATCAAGACATTTTGAGGCTTTAAGTCCCGATGGATTATTCTCTTGACATGCAAACAGGCGAGTCCTGATACCATACCCCTATATCATAATATAGAGAAGACATTAGGGCTTAAACCACATCCATGTATCATAATATAGAGCAGACATTAAGACTTAAACCAACAATGTATTTGGAACCAAATAATATCTAGGCCACTCGATCGCATCAAATACCTAAGTAAATTTTTGGCCATATCCTATTGAAAATTAAGGAATTTCTCTATAATACTAAGACCCAGAAAGGATGCCAGAAGTACATTAGAAGGTTCTATGCGTAAACTCTAAATGAAAAAGCCGATAAAGACTTTGATCACTGTATCGATCACATCACCATTTACTAATTTGAGTGCTTAGAGGTTCTCTAGCATTCGTGAATCAAAAAATAAGAAGGTATATTGATTTTACCATAACGGGAAATCAATGTTTTTATTACTACGTAATTAATAATACCTAATTGATTTACATGGGAAGATAAGTAAGAGTTCAGCCTTGATAGTGACATTGAACTTAACCTATGACTCTATATTGATTTTGCCATAACGGGAAATCAATGTTTTTATTACTACGTAATTAATAATACCTAATTGATTTACATGGGAAGATAAGTAAGAGTTCAGCCTTGATAGTGACATTGAACTTAACCTATGACTCTAGACCTGCAAGATTCAAAACTCAGCCCACGGTGTTAATTGCGTTAGGCTAATCATACATCACTTGGAAGTTTTTGCAGGAGATCTATTAAGTCAATCAACTAGCACCAGATACCCACATGAGCCAGCAAAGAAGAGTTCATGAAAGATAATGATCTCTATGAGATGCTTTTGAGTCATGTAAAACGTATGTTGGAAAGCCCAACACAAATACATATATGTGAGTTGATTTTTGGGGTGCCTCAATAAGCAACATACTTCATATATCTCTCAATTCAAATGAAAACATAAAAATTACCTCAACAAATTCAGTAAGACAGGTGAGGGATGTCCGTCTGGCCTCCACAACTTAACATCCTGCATCGCATCCCTAACAGAATCCAGTTTGGATTTATAACTAACCGTTGATGCTGGATCATCAGGGAAGACAGAGTTATTTGAAGATTCTGAATGTGCTTGAATTAAATCGCCTAAGCTGCAAAAGCAACGCTCTAGAGCTAGATACACAAAATGCTGGTCGTTCTCCGCTCCATAATACCGAACAATATTTGGATGTAGATCAGATTCTATCAAATTCTTAATCTCGTTGAAGACATCATCATCATGATAACCCTTGACTAGTCGTTTGACCGCAACTGGTCGAAGTTCATAAAAGCCCTCGAAGACAATGGTCCCATTACTTCCCTTAGCGATTTCTGTATTTGATACGCGGAGTTTACCAATTTTACTCCCGTTGCCACCACCAGGATGGTTATTAAGCTTCATCCATAGGTCATCATTGCTCCTACTATAGTGAAGACTGCCTTCATTTTTTGAAGAGAGGTGATTGTCCTCTCTGTCAGGGGAGCTTGTTCTGGGAATAATCTTCAAGAGACGTCCTACAATTTGCTCGATGAAAAGCGATTGATCCCTGTAGTTGTATGGGAAGAACAAGTTCAAATATGACTAACTATAGCCCGTAGACGCCATCGGCACATAAGCAAGAAACACACGAACTAGATTCAATCAGCAGTAGAGTTCAAATCGAGAACCAATATGAGCTTTTGCGGACCTGGGAATACAACTAACAAGAACATAATTTTCTTGGGGAAGAAGGTGCATTACCCATTAGCATCATTATTCAAATACCATCCTGACAAATTCGCAGCTTCTTTTAGCGAATCCCTCCGCTTCTGCACCAACAAATCGTCCGTGTGGGTGGCCAAACACCTTCCGAAACCATCCCCGAATCGCTCGCTCTGTTTCCGAACGTCGCGTGGCTCAACATCGTAGAAAATGGGCAGAAGCACATGACCCCGATGATCTCTGAACCTCCTGTTGCACTCCAGGATCTCCACCAGCTCGTCCAAGCACCACTGCGAGTTGGCGTAGTTGGTGGTGAACACAACGAGGGAAACCCTAGAACGGCGAATCGCGTCGAGCAGCTTGGCCTCAATGAGAATCCCGGTCTCCTCTTTATCATTGTCCCCGGAGTAGCTGATCCCCGCCTCCGTCAGCGCGTGGAAGAGGTGGGCCGCGAAATTCTTCCTGGTATCCCGGACCCTGAAGCTCACGAACACGTCGTACTTCCACCGATGAACCGAAGCGGAAGAAGATGGAACGAGTCCCTCCATCTCTTCGATCCCCATGAGGATAATCCGCGATTGAGCGAGAGACCAAGAAGAAGCTCGAAACTTTTCCTCACAAGCGGAGCGCACGAATGAGAGAGAGAGAGAGAGACGTGTCTGAACTCGCAGCGTACACTCCATATTCTGAAACTCGCAGCGTACACTCCATATTCTGAAGGGAGGTTTTTTTTTTTTTTTTTTTTAACTGAGGTGTCCGCAAGCGGCCGGGCGAGCTAGGGCTCAAACCAAAAAGCGGTGATGCCCGATTAGTCCTTGAGGGAGGCTAGCGCAAAGATCCCACCACCACGACCCCCATTTAAATCACCGATGAGCAAGTTTGAATCCGGGACCTCTCGTAAAAGGAATCGAAAAAGACACTAACGCTGCCACCGATGGGTGGGTGGTTTTGATTTAACGTTAAACATCTCAAATTTTAAAACTCCATATTCTGAAGGGAGGTTTTCAGCTCGTAATTTTGTCGGATAAATGGATGTCTTGTATGATTTTTACTCTTAAAATTAACTATTTAGAGTTTGAAATCACGTTTTGATTTAATGTTAAACATCTCAAATTTTAAAACTCGGAGACAGAAATTCAAAGCTGTCGTTTTAATATGGTTCATAGCAAGAAGAATTTCTTATTGAATATCCATGGGTTGTTTTACGCGTGAAAATGAGAAAACATGGTCTTCGTCTTCTGCAGTAGTGCTTGGTGATTGGATTTGGTCGTTGAATGTGGAAACAAAGAAATAATCTTCATCCTCAATGGCAAAAAAAAACAATTAAAAAGAAGAAGAAGAAGAAGATTTGAATAGTAGGCACGCGGTATAAGAAATTGTTCAAGAAATTATGGTCAATTGTTAGAAGATATGGCAAAAATTGGAACGCTATTTATCGTCCATTATTAAAAGATTTGCATCTTGGACAATGTTTTATGGGTCCACAACCATTGACTTGTCAAAGATAGTTGCAGGACGAATTATTGAAGCTAACTAGATTATTCCGTCAATGAATTCTAAAGGACCACAAATGGATTTTATTGTTTGCTAGCCAATCATAATCAAATTGTTCATTTTATATCAATCTAGGCCGAGGATAATTAATAAGTCGGATTTGGCTGATGAAAAAAGAAAAATTAGTAAGTCTGCCTCACCGGTCACTAATTATTTGTCTTGGTCTTTTATTATGGTGTGAGTCTTGGTCTTTGTTTTTATTTGTTTCGCTAGGACTAGGACGAGTCTTGGTCTTTGTTAATACCTGCCAGCAGGCTAACATGGATTGGAGGAACCTTAGATAGTGGCAATCTCCCTAAGGTTAAGAATCAATAATTGCCTTTTAAAATATGGTTGTGGGTAATGATAGAGAAATACACTTGTTAAATTAATTAATGTGTGGTAAAAGCATAACAATTATAATATTATTTCAATATGAAAAACAGAATTAGGTAGGAGGACTACTTTTGTTTATGGATGTGCTTACGCAATACCATAATTAGATTACTGTTGTTATTAGTTGCAATCTCGTTGAGCCGATTCAATGAATCCCCACGATTCGTGTGTATCTTCGTGAATGCAGCCAACACTCGAAAGACCATGGAAACTTCTGGCAATTATGACAAAAGGGCAAACAAGACGATAATTAAATGTTTGGTTCTTGAAAATGTTGCATTGTTTGACAAACGTTACGTTTCAACTTGGTTGCGGGAAGAAAACGACAAGTTGATGCTAATCTTGGAATTTGTTAAATGATTCTTGTCCACCTTCTTCTAAGTGCCTGTATAATTTTTGACCAATTATAAAGTGCATAACATAGTATTTTCCTTTCGATAAAACCATGCAATGCATTAAATAAACCACATCGCCCAACCACATATTTCCTCAACCCACACACTTTGAGAATTAAGAGAAAATTAAACCATTTCATGGCATCTTATTTAATAAGATTGGATCAAGCATGGAATGGATTCAAGTTAGATTGTTATTTTGGACATTAAATCGAAAATGTTTATATGGGTGAACTATTTTTAGTATATCTCATATCGGCATGTTGTATTATGATATATGGAAATTGGATTAGTGCTCACGGTCAAACTACGCCTTGAGACATAATATATATTCACAGGCTCATTTCGTTTTGGGCTTAATCACAACAAATGTGATTTCTGAGCTTAACTACCACATATGTAGTTTTCGGGGCTTATCACTTGGCAAAGTCTGACTAGGACTGAGCACTGGGGCATGCTTGTGCCAGCACGACTTGGGCACAGTTGGCATGGGCCTAGATACCTAACAAAAAAATTAATTTAAGCAAAATTAAATTCAAAACAATTGTAATATTTTTTTTCAAATAATGGTTATAATGAAAAATTATTTGAGGGACATTAATAAATAAACACTCATTCAGTTAAACCAAATTAAAACACAGGTGCATCTTCAAATAATTTGAAAAAAAAATTACACTTAGTGGTGCTCTAATAATTATTACACTCAAAGAACCGTGTTCTTCACCATGATTCGGACAAATACAATGACGGTCGATGTTCTCATGTCATGTTAGGCACCGTTCCTCGATACTCAATCATCGCTCTATTGTCCGTCGCGCCGCACGTGCGTGCCTTAAAACTAGGCACTTGATGATTCTTATATACCAATGCGTGTAGAGTGTTTTACCTGATCTTTTTGTATTTGTGTTATGCATCTACCAATTCCTCTATATAGATAGCCATTAATTTCTGAACTTTCTACCTATTTTTCCTATTATTTGTAATTAATTGTATCATAGGGTTGCACATACTTTAGTACGTCTTTAGCTTAACATTAATATTTAGATTTCTTTGCTATCTCTAAAAAGTAGATTAAAAAATTTTTGTAGAATTTGGTAATATTGCTAAACCTCTCACTTATCATCCCGTCCTTGCATCAAATCATTTTCTTTCACGTCGCTCTCTCTCTCTCTCTCTCTCTCTCTCTCTCTCTCATTCGTGCGCTCCGCTTGCGAGGAAAAGTTTCGAGCTTCTTCTTGGTCTCTCGCTCAATCGCGGATTATCCTCATGGGGATCGAAGAGATGGAGGGACGCGTTCCATCTTCTTCCGCTTCGGTTCATCGGTGGAACTACGACGTGTTCGTGAGCTTCAGGGGCGCGGACATCAGGAAGAATTTCGCGCCCCACCTCTTCCGCGCGCTGAAGCAGGCGGGGATCCGCTACTTCCGGGACAATGGTAAAGCGGAGACCGGGATTTTCATGGAGGCCAAGCTGCTCCACGCGATTCGCCGTTCTAGGGTTTCTCTCGTCGTGTTCACCACCAACTACGCCGACTCGCGGTGGCGCGTGCACGGGCTGGTGGAGATCCTGGAGTGCAACAGGAGGTTCAGAGATCATCGGGGTCATGTGCTTCTGCCCATTTTCTACGATGTTGAGCCACGCGACGTTCGGAAACAGATCGGGCGATTCGGGGATGGTTTCGGAAGGTGTTTGGCCATCCACACGGACGATTTGCTGGAGCAGAAGTGGAGGGATTCGCTAAAAGAAGCTGCGAATTTGTCAGGATGGTATTTGAATAATGATGCTAATGGGTAATGCACCTTCTTCCCCAAGAAAATTATGTTCTTGTTAGTTGTATTCCCAGGTCCGCAAAAGCTCATATTGGTTCTCGATTTGAACTCTACTGCTGATTGAATCTAGTTCGTGTGTTTCTTGCTTATGTGCCGATGGCGTCTCCGGGCTATAGTTAGTCATATTTGAACTTGTTTTTCCCATACAACTATAGGGATCAATCGCTTTTCATCGAGCAAATTGTAGGACGTCTCTTGAAGATTATTCCCAGAACAAGCTCCCTGAAGTTTGGCCTACGACTACCAAGCTTGCCTTTGATCTCCGAAGTGACATGCTCGTCCTTTCTGTCAAGACTTGCAGCACTCGCTATTGACTTGTGTTCTTTCTTCATCTTGGGAGGCATCTTCAAATTAGGATCACCCTCATCGTAGCTCCCACGATCACCAAGCCTGCCTCCATTCTCTGAACAGACATGCTCCTCCTTTCGGTCAAGACTTCCGCTGCTCTTTCCAGACTCGCGTCTTTTCTTCCAATTGGAAAGTGCTTTCAAATAACGATCACCCTCATCACCACTCCTCCCGTTACCAAGCCCGCCATCGTTCTCTGAAGAGATATGCTCGTCCTTGTCATGACTTTCATCGTCAAAAATCGCTTAATGCATAAAGGCAAAAAGTCTGTGCCAGACGGCGGGAAGAAAGTCTCTCCTTGCCTCTTTTCTAAGCAAAACTGGAAGAAACCGTTGTACTTCATCACTACTTACAAGAAATCGGAAGAAACTGTACTCACCGTTGAAGAGACTGGAGAAACCCAACGGGCAAGCGCATCAACACTCTGTCTCGTCTGCTCCAAACTGATGCGGCGTTGCTCGGCCCAAAAGACAGCCGGCGAGGATCAAACGAGAACGTCCATAACACTCAGATCAGCTCCAAACTACAGACCGCCTGATGAAACCACGGGCGAGACTGAGAAGAGCCCAAAAGGTTCAGCAGCAGCCCAAGGAAGGAACATCCGAACCTTCCTGCGATCGCTGCATTATTGCAATGTAATTAAGGAAGAGCAAAAATTAAGAGAGAAAGATTACTCGGGACAATAATGAGTTCTTCCGGCCGTTGTCGAACTAAAGAGGGAAACATTATAGGACTAAAAGGTGGTAGAATTGATGCACACGGGGTCCTACTGGCCCTACAATGCTAGACATAATGAACATCACTAACTACCACACTGATGAGCGCGACCCCTCTAACATGGTTATCGCTCATTCATTCTCATATCGAATTAGGTTAGGCGTAACGAGAAATGTCCATACGAGAGTGCTTTCCGAGAAATAACGGAGATTATCGGATCGACCCGTTTTGCAGAAAATGCGTTCATAAAACCGGTCGTACCAAAGAATAAAGTATAAAGCTTACGCCCATTTTCCTTTTGTTGGACAAGACTAAATGTGAATGTGAGTCACCGTTTCTCGATACTAGAGTAGTTTGGTTTATCGGACAAGTTTGCACGACTCTCTCTCGCATAAGAAAAGAGTGGAATCTTCGTCCAACAAAACCAAGACTTACATGGGCCAAAACAAAGAAATGATTGGGGTTTTGGTTGAGTTGCTAGTTGACTATAACTGTACAAAATGGCTTCAGAAGTCAGCAAAGGAGAGTGCCGAAGAAGCACGTTTGACGCCAATCTAGCACAAGTGAATAGACGCTGAACAGATTTAGGCCTTTGTATTTTCCAGGCTATGCGGTATACATCCTCTTTGCTGATTTGTACATAGTATATAAATTTTTCTTCATCTGATTTGAAGTACTAGGAACCATGGTGAAGTCTCGTTAGTCATCTTTAATCTAAGCAACGAACTGACCAATTGTCAATAGTTGTGTTTAAATTAAAATGGACGCTAAAGTTGATATTGATTGAAATTCTTGAACTTCGGCGAAGGTTCTTTTTAAATTTTAGAGTAGGATACATAGAAATAACCTCAGCACAAGCATCATGATAATCTGTCGATGATACATAACATACCCAACATTTCATGTTTGTCCGAACTTTTCGAAGTATTTGAAAGCCCATTAGTTTGACACGGTACCAGTGTAAGATGAGCGTTATATTCGATTAATCCTAGGACTCCAGTTCCATATTCGATCAACTCTCCTGAGACCTTGGTAGTTCTAATGGTTATGCGTGAACTTCCCGTTAAAGCATACTGTTACTCAACTGCCTTCAATTTGAAAAACCAAAGCAGCATCATTTTCTATCAGCTCGTACTTTCGAATAGTGGGTTGCCGACTCAGCATTACATTGTTTCGCCAGCATTTTAGGTAAATCACCGGACATTTGTTTTCGGCCCTGTCAACTATGTGTCTGTTGTTGGCGTACATGACTATGAAGTTTATATAATTCTTATATGAATTACAAGCTCAGCTTCCCAAAGTTCCGGCAAAATTGGCTGTGTCCAAGTCTGACTCAATTAGCCTGAGAAAATAATATAAGGACAAGATCCACATGTACACAGTTGACCAGAAAGTGAGAGCTATATCTGCAAACAAGTATGTCCAGAGGAAGAGCACTGAACACTCCTCTGGACCCACATCAAAGAGCTGGGTCATTGTCCCTGCAAATTTCACAAAACTCTCAGCAGCTTTCTTGAGAAAATCAGTAGCATGAAAATTCCCAGTGAACTAGCCCTACTTTGTTGAACTACACTTGCACTCATATGTTTAGCTCTCCATCTGTATGTTCCCAAATCAAGATTCAATCTAAATACTCATTCACAATCAAGATTCTGTCTATGTTGCTCGACTGAATATGTGGTAGTGCGAGTCACTAGCTGAGACGTGTTTCAACTTCAGAAAAATTGGACAAAGGTACAAGAAATCTGCATTGCTTCACATACCGAATCAAATGCCCTCTTGACTTGAAACTAATAAAGTTGACTTCAAGACCTTTTTATCTGACTACCTTCTTTTTTTCTTCCTTTTCCTTTCTCTTTGAAGAAGTTAGCTACACTTACCAATATTCATGGCTGGTGGGAGTGAGAACTGAGCCATCAAGACATAGTGGTACAATGGGTCTGATGCCCGAAGGCCAAGCTTACCGGCAGCCTTCATGACTCAATGCCAATCACTGGAAGTATCACATACCGAACACAAATCACCCCGGCGATAGCCCATGGTCTGATTCTCGAAGAGCGTAAACCTGTTCACACACAACAATGGATCAATAAACTCCAAAATTTCTGTTTGAGAGAAAATGGAGGGTCAAGAAAATCTTGCCTTGAGTGAGGTTGCCTCCTAAGATAAGTGTGATGCAAGGAATAGTCCCATCCCTGCTTCACAGAATTTCAGTTTAAGGCCAAAATCATTGAGATAAACTAAGGTTTACGGAATTCACAATTCATAAGGTTGATCTTTCTTACCCTAATAGTTGAATAGTGTCCTGTATCACATGAAGGAGCCGCGTTCTCACCGATTATGAGGTTCTTCAAGAATGTGATTGCCCGACAATGAATCCAACTATCTGTTCGCATGGAGAAAATTCTCACTTTGTGTCCTTTAACTAGAAAATATTACGCCCGCAAGCATAATGCAGGAGAATCTTGATGAAACTCACTGCAGCAAGCGTAGGAGGAGACATTAGCTCCTCCAGCACTTGGTGAAGAGGTTACTCTAACTATATTCCAGAGTGATGTATTGGTCTTATCTGAATCCCCATGTGAAATCTGAAATACAATTGGTCATGCAAATAGAGCAACAAAAATATAACTTTTCTTGCGCCACAAGTCGAATGGGAAAGAAAAGAATGAGTCTCACAGCTTGTGTTTCTGCATCTTCACTAGCCTTTGTCCACTGCACACTAACAATAGCTTGTTGCTCTCCATCTTTTTACTTGAGAAGGTGTGTTTCTGAACCGGAATTTGGATCAATGTTAGGTGCCTTCAAGGCCTCCTTGGCATCTTGAATCGCTTTATACTTCATGGATGATGTTCCGATAAGGTGGTAAGTGTAAGGCCAGATGTAGAAACCACCAAGCTGCTTAGACACCAGATAAGAAAATACACTATGTAGTCACACACTGAAACATTAGACTCAATGTAGCTAAAACCACAAACATGAATTCAAGGCATTATTTGATCATGTTGAAGACGGTGAACAATGAAAGCGCGTATTACTAGACATCCCTGTTTTTCTTTTACTGATAAGCCAATTTCTATGTGATAAATAATTTGAACATACAAGGAAGGGAACTTACCGCCATCGAGAAAGATGCATATGAGAGTCCAGTGGAGTGGCAAGTATTCCAGTCTCCAAACGGGCTACCGCCCTCATCACAGACCGCCGGGATTACAATGAGGGGTAGATTTCCCAAGTTTCCTGACGGCAATTAGTTAAGTAAACAATAACAAACCAATTCCTCACTAGCAACATGATATCCTGAGGAAGACGTATCCCTGAGGAGGTGGTTACTACTGCCCATATCAGATAACTTGGCACATAATTCCTTAGTAATCAAGACATTTTGAGGCTTTAATTCTCGATGAATTATCACTAAGTGATGCAAATGGACAAGCCCTGAGATCAAATCCCTGTATGACAATATAGAGTAGATCTTAGGACTTGAACCAACAAGACATATGAACCAAACGATGTTTTCCAATAATTAAACAGACATTCCAGATCAACGAAGGCCAGGTATGTGAACAAGGGTGGTCGTGTGCCCTCTACCTATAATTGATTAACCAACAGCTGGAAACAGAAATCGTACTTGATGGCATTGGTTGATAGTTAGACCCGATTCATAGAAACTTCTCAAATTCACAGGAGAAACCCGAATCTGGAACACCATGAGGATGACTAACTCAAAATGTATACTGCATGACCTTTTGCAAAAACCAGTTTATCCATGTTAAATCCACTTTAAACTAATTCGCAATTATGAAATGACAATAAGGATTGAGATGAACAAGGTAACACAATACGAATTGCCACCCCTGTGTTTTAATTCAATTAAAATGGGAAATCTGCCACTTCATAACTAAATGACTACTAACTGAGTATCATAGTAAGAAAAGGCCAAGTTTATCCTAGATAGTAAAAAACGGGTGGAATGTTCTTGTCATATTTGAGGAATTCCTACTTCATGGCCACCATCACCGGATTGAAGAAGGAATTACCATCTTCATTCACTAATAACACCGAGATCATTCATAACGCCCGTCCACGGTGCCTTTTACGGAGAAATTACTAGTTATTGATTTTATTGATGGTTATTCTCTTAAATTGAAGATTCACCAATCGTTTGAAGAATTTCATTTTTGTCATAATCATTTTAAATACAAGTAAACTAATAACTGGTGGTTTGACCAAAAAAAACCTAATAACTTATGGATGTGAGAGGTAAATATTGAAAAAATATGAAGTGACACTTAACTAACTAAAAGATCAGGGTCGCTAGTAAAGCTCACCCATAAAATTTCGTCACCGGCCAGCGCATCACATGATTGTTCTTGCCGTTGGAGCAGGGGCACTTTTGTCCCCATCTTGCTTCTTGCTTTTGTTCTGCCTGTGTTGCTTTGGATTAAATTATCAGAATACGAAAAAGAAAAAGAACAAAAGATTACTACCCATAATTTCTTTGGGTCATAAGTGCCCTTGCTCTGGTGGCTAGAACAACTATGTGACATGCCGGCCGGCTAGTGAGATTAGACCGTTATTTAGTATTAACTCGATCACTTCATTTTTTTTTATTTGAAACAATATAAACTTGAAGCCCCTTTCTTTAAAAAAAAAAAAATCTCCTTTGGGGTTTTATTTAAATTCCTGCTAAAATATAAAAGCAAAGAGTGGGTGTCAGGAATGTCCCCATAATTTTCAAAGAATAGTCTGTCCTCATAATTTTCAGACATGGCTGAGCAGTATCAGAGTTTGATTCTGCCAAATCATTGGCATTTTTATCATGTAAAGCAGTCTCTTCTATATCATTTGGAGAGGTAGACGGAAAATCCGATAAACCATAAGTACGTATAACTCTTCCAGTCAAAGCATCGACTTCAAACACCATGCTTTTCCGAGATCCAAGTGTAACTGATCCATCCTCTGATACCAATGGTGTATTTTTTATGAAATCGTCAATGTTCATCCCCAGTTTCTGCATTGCATGGGACAGTCAGTTCTAAGATGTATACAGCAGGCAATAGCGGCAGCAATTAACTTTTTTTATAGTTAATAAGAAAAACAGCCACAGTGATCAGGAGACTTCTTCCCAATTTCGGAAGGAGGACAGATGACATTCAAAGTCTCATGGGTCTAAAACATATAGATAAGGGCATTTTCCATTTAAGTACAGATAGGAAAATGTGGAAATCCTTTTTACAATCTTTAATAGGCAAAACAAGTCCAAGTTAAATCTTTAGGACAAAAGACATACGGCCATTTTTTTTATCCTGAGCAAAGCAACATACCATGCATTTAAGTGTTGCAAACTTCATACTTTCCTATCATAAACATGCCTTGCTCTCTTGGGTAAAGATCATCTGGCATAGAGAAACCTTTAAGCAACAAGGTACTTTCCAGAAAACAGCATTGTGCAGTAGCAAAAACAAGAATGCACTCATCTACTCTGTCTTAAAAACATAGGAGAATAAGATCTCTCCCGATGGTGGGTTCGATTTTTTTAACACTGTCAAGGAAGCCCTACCAACCTCAATCTAATGATGAAAGGCACAGGGAAGTGCTGAAATTAGTGATATCCTTGATAAGACAAATGATCAAACAGTTGTTCTAATTAGACAAAACCTAAAAGGATCTCAATTTTCTTTTCACAAATAGAAGTCTTAGCCGCACTGCCGTTTTACCAAATTGCTCGTTGTGCATATACAGCTCCCAGTCATCACCACAGTCCATAAAGTAGCCACTGTTGGGTCCAGAAGAACTTTCATTCTCGTTATCTTGGTTAATTGGAGCCTGATATGAAGAGTAGATGGGAGGTCCTGATGTGAATGACCAGATAACCCTCCTAGATTCACTGTCCACCAAATGTATCGTCCCATCTAGGGCAGCAACTAGCGCAGTGTCATGATTTCTGTCCAAAAGTAGAAGCCATAAGCAAAGGCATGCAAACAAACAGAGAAATGGTAGAGTTATCTCCCCAATACAGAGGAGAATGGCATGGCAGGTCACTGAAAAAACGGACTCAGACTGGTCACTAATTCATGACTAGCCATTGATAGCCTAAAGGCCAACAAGACATATCAGAAGCAGGAGCTAGAACAAATTATACATCAAACCAGCACAGTTAGGGGAGTCCTTATCAGCAGCTTCAACCACTGGATAGAAAGTACCAGTCCACGAGCTCCAAATGGTTGAATATACATATCAAGTTTTTCCAAGTTCTTGGCCACAATTTATTACTAAGCTCCAAACCAAAGCTGAATTTCAACTGATCCTAAATTTTAAAATCAGGAGTACACAAATCACGCACCCATATCATGCATCCATTAGACCCAGTTTGCTACCCGAAATAGCTAGCACGGGTCACCTAGAGGGGGGGTGAATAGGTGATCCTAAACAGATTTAAAAAAAAAAATGCGGAAATGTAACAGATAAAAGAAGAGTCTGAATAATATTCAGAATCAAACAACGATTTGATGTGCGAGACTATAAAGTAAGAGTGAAGGAGAAGAGAATCGCACACAAGTTTATAGTGGTTCGAACATGATAAGCCTACGTCCACTCTCCCCCACTCCACGACCCTACCGGCTGGATTTCACTATGTAATCAAGAGGATTTTACAGACTTTGAGTCTCAGAACTATTGTGTATGATAGGACTCTCTATCTCACACAATCACTCTTTACAATGTAAACCTCAAGATCTTGATCTTAAGTTCAGAACGACAAGAGAATTGATGGAGTATGCTCAAACTTTGGACTTGTTGATTCTTGAATCTATCTTCTTTCTGCTGCTCATGTTCTCCTTAAATACTCCTCTTCATCCACACTAGCCGTTGGACAACTCGCAGAGGATTATCTTCCAATCTTCACCTTGGACAGATTTGTAAACTAAGGATTGAGTAGCCGTTAGTTGACAAATTAAATCCCATTGATTATGGTCGCCCATACAAACAGAATCTTGGTTTCCATAAGTAGAGTTTTGTCCGTTGGAAAGCATTCTTGTCTTAGTATTTGATTGTCAATCAATTTGAATAAGATTGATCTAATCAATACTTTCCTTCTGTGAAATCCATGCCAGATCACTAGCTGTTATTCTTCGTTCTGAGTTTTGCTTCTGAAGAATTCTGCATCTTAAATGCCTTACGAAAATTCCGGCCTGCGTGCATTGAAAAATTTCATCTTACGCATACGCTTTTGAATTTTCTGAATCTCGAAACTTTAGCTTTTGTGGGTCCACAAGAACTTGTAAAGTCTGAATTATTTCTGCGTCTGAAATTATCTCGGAACTTAAATAATTCTTCTTAATATACAGAATCTGAAAAACTTCATTCTTAGCTTCGAACATATATTCACGAAATGAGAAGGTCCGAATAAGTATCGATTACAAACATTATGGAAGGTTTTGTCAACTTCAAAATCAGTAGGAGTTTTCCTCAACAATCTCCCCCTTTTTGATGGTGACAAAACTTTCCTGCAGATTGAATCAATTTAAAATAAATTGGAAGTAAGCAATCATATTCAGCGCATTAAATCACAGATTGAAAGATCAAACTCAGTTGTTGAAATCTGTGCTTCTTTTCTTCCTTTGTTTATAACCTGTATTGAATCTGCAAATAAATTCTCCCCCTTTTTGTCATCAGCAAAAAGATAAATATAGAAAATATAAAGCAACGATATCTGAGCAATCAAAAAGACTAACAATAAATGTTAGTGAATATTACAGACCAAAAGAACGAAATAGGAATTTGGAGAGAAATTGTTTGTAAAAAAAAGGCTAATGTTTTGAAGGAGTACGAATGAGTTGAAAATTTTCCAAGATAGAGACAGCTTCTTCAATCTTCGAACTACATTGACCCACTGCCTTCTCCATGTCGGATGAGCATTGAGTAATGGCCTCCTTCAGTTCTGCTTTGTCTGCAGCTGCTTGAAGTTGTTGAGAGTGAGAGTTTTCCTCAACCAATTTCTGCAGATTTTTGACTTCTTGTTCCAGTGAAGCTTGTTTGTCTTTGATTTCAAGCAGAAGTGTGATGATGTTCTGATCAGTAGAAGACTGTTCTTGGACATTATTTCGCTCAGTCTGTTCGAACCCCTGTGTCTTTTCTGGAGAATTCTCCCCAACAGCAGTGCTTGTTAAATCGGAGACATGATCTGCGAAAATTGGTTACGAAATATTTGGGCCCGGTTACGCATCATGTTCGGAGCATGTCCCCGCATTATGGTGTTCTTCTTCTGCTTCATCATTTTCATCTTGCAGAAGGATTTTTCTTTTCTTGTACACCTTCATTGGGGCTGGAGATTCTTTTCTGCTTCCTGACCCTTTATCTTTTCTCTGCACTGACCGTTTGAAGCTTGACTTTTCAGAAGCTTTTGGTTGAGACTGACGAGCTTCTGTTCCCTTTATTCTTTCCCTTATATCACCAAATTGCTTCATTTTGGAGAGCATTATCTCCCCAACAAACATACAGGGTATAGAGTTTTGGCGCAATTCAACAGGAATTGATATATTGAGGAACATGAAAATTCGAGTGATGAGAGCCCCATAGGGCAATTGTCCCTTGTCTTTCTGTAAAGCTCTATACATGTGAAAGATAATGATATGGGGAAGAGAGAAAGGCTGACCTTTCAAGATAGCCCAGATGAGCTTAATTTCGGATTTGGAGAGGTCAGTTTTTGAGGCAGCCTTGGGTTTCAAGCAGTTTATGATAATCTTGTGCAGAATAATTGATTTTCGAGACAGGTCAGAGTAGGAGAGATGCCTGTTTGTATCTTGAGTAAAATTTGGATTTTCAGATGCAACCTTGGAGGCATCTGCCAAATTTACATCCAATGGAGTGAACTTGGAGTATTTTGCTCCAATTATTTTCCCCAACATATCAGCCTTCAAGTCAAATTTCTTGTCACCGACAGAGAACTGGAGCCAGTTTGGTGACAGAATGGAGAGATTGGAATAGAAGTATGCAGTTAAATCAAGATAAACATCTGCAGGGGCCAAGGCAAAACTTCGAAAATGCCTATTCTTTCAAAAAGATGTCTAATAGGAAAACCAGCCTTGTCTAGACAGGTGAAGTCCACAGTCCTGTGATTTATAACACCTCGAGCAAGTAAAAGCTGATAACAGGTATGGTGTTCAGGACTTCTAAACAGTCCGCTTTGTCCCCCAAGCATTCTAGATGCTATCCCCAGTTTCTTTTCAAAAAGCTCGAAAAGCCGAGGCGTCATCTTCAGGGCGACAAACTTTGAGGAGGATTTAGGGCTTACCACAGGCTTTGTTACAAGACTTTGTTACAGACGGAGTGGATGGTTCTCCGACTTTTTTTCCCCTTTTCGGAGCGATGCAAAGAAGGGGTTTTGGAAGCAGGGGTTGGATCGGGTCCCAAGTGAAAAGCTTAGAATACTCTTGAACGAGATGAGTTTCTGACCGAAAATCGTTGTCTTTGAGACATTTTAGAAGAGTCTCAGCAGCAGCATTACCCCTCTTCAACCTTTGATAATTTCGCCATAAGAGTTTGATGTTTTTACAGCTAAAAATCTTTGTCACCTTCTGATTTGGATGAAGACGATCGATCGGTGGCGGTGGCGTAGTATGAGCACTTTCTTCGAGATGATCCGATTCTGTGTCTGATACCTCCATAAACTCTGGCGGAGCAGAAGATTTAGATTCTTGATTCAAGATACGTGAGGATCTTCTCTTGAAAGGCATTCTGAAGACTTCTTGATCAAAAAGTTTTGATCTTTGGAGAGGGAAGGCGAGGAGAGTCTCTGAGAGTCGAAAAAGGTTTGAGCAGAAAATTGTACGAATGAGGGTTTTGGAAAGCGACGAAAAGGTTTATAAACTTGAAAGACGGATTTTTGGGAATAAAGGGTTATTTTAGAAAGTAAGAAATAAGCCAAAGTAAATAGAAAGGAAATATATTTTCTGAAGCGCAAAAGATCAGAATATTATCAGATAATATTTTAAGCTCAATTAACCAGATAAGTTTAGATACGTGCACTGATTTGCTTCCAAATATAACAAATGTGAAAATATCCTACCTAAAATATTCCTGCCAAAAATTTAAACGTATGCGTACCGTTCATGAGAGTCTGGAAAAATGTTCGGACCGAAACCACTTGAGTCTCAAGAATTTCCTGTCATCAAACACTTCAAGAAGGATAAGTAATGCACAGTTTGTTTCTAATAAATTCGAAAGATGATTTATCAAGGGTTTTGTGAATATGTCAGCTAATTGATTCTTAGAATCAATAAATTGAATATTCACATCACCATTTTGCACATGATCTCTAATAAAATGATGTTTGATCTCAATATGCTTAACTCGAGAATGAAGAATGGGATTCTTAGTGAGATTGATGGCACCGGTATTGTCACATTTGATTGCAACATTTGAGTCTTCAACAGCAAAATCTACATAATCTTTTGCTTCATCCACGAAATGCATGCACAAAGAACTACCCAAGGCTACGTGATTCTCGCCTGCTGTTGATAGTGCAATCAGTATTACGCTTCTTTGAATACCGGGATACTAACATATTTTCAAGCAATTGGCATGTGCCCGTAGTACTTTTCCTGTCCACTTTACATCCAGCTAAATCAAAGATCCCGAATAACCAATAAGAGTAAAATCAAAGATTTGGAATACCAAAGACCTAGCATTGGATAAGTTCCAATGTATTTGATTATCCTTTTTCTCGCAGAAAGATGCGATTCCTTTGGATCCGATTGAAATCTCGCACACATCTGAGACACTAAATAATATGTCGTCTAGATGCGATAAGATATAATAGAGAACCTATCATGCTTCTATATACCTTCCGATCAACCTTTTACCATTTACATCTTTGTCTAGCTTGGATGAATGAGGCATTGGAGTGTCTGTTTTTCTTGCAATTCTGCAGACCAAACTTCTTGACAATCTCCTTGGCATATTTTTCTTGACAGATGAAAGTACCATCTTTCATTTGTTTCACTTGTAATCCAAGAAAGAATGTTAGTTCTCCCATCATGCTCATCTCGAACTCGTTTACGCATATTTTTAGAGAATTCCTTGCAAAGCAATTCGTTAGAAGATCCAAAGATAATGTCATCAACATAGATTTGAACAAGTAGAAAATCCTTACCCTTCCTTTTAATAAACAGAGTTGTATCTACCTTACCTTTTGTGAAATCATTTTGCGTAAAGGAAACTACTTAACCTTTCGTACCAAGCTCCGGGTGCCTGTTTCGCACCGTAAAGGCCTTTTTGAGTCTGTAAACATAATCGAGTTTTCTTGATTCTTCAAAACCAGGTGGTTGTTCCACATATACTTCTTCCTTAATGTATCCATTCAGGAAAGCACTTTTGACGTCCATCCGAAAAAGTTTAAAGTTATGGAAACAGGCATATGCTAATAATAGCCGTATGGCTTCTAACCTTACAACCCCCGGTGCATATGTTTCATCATAGTCAATGCCTTCTTCTTGAGAATAGCCTTTTGCAACCAGTCTTGCTTTGTTTCTTGTGACCTTTCCTTTGTCGTCCGGTTTGTTTCGAACACCCATTTTGTTCCAATTCTTTGGATGATTTTTGGGTTTTGGCACAAGCTCCCATACTTCATTGATTACGAATTGTTTGAAGTTCCTCTTGCATAGCTTCAATCCAGCTTTCATCGATAAAGCTTCTTCAACATCTTTTGGTTCTATTTCGATATCAATGCTAAGTTGTTGATGTTCTCCTTTTGTTTGGATCTGGTCTTGATACCATCTTCTATTTCTCCAATGATAAGGTTCTTCTTGGATGACCGGACTTATGTTTCCAGTTCTTGTCATACCTTTCCTTACGAATATTTGCGGACTCTAAATTTTCTGGTTGAGTCTCAGATATTGTCTTCTTCTCCATTTTCTATAGAGTCTTCAATCTTTTGGGATTCTAAGTGACCTTCAGAAGATACTTGAATGTGTGTAGGGGATTCAGATTCATCTCGGTGAGTCTGAAAGTTTTCTTCAAACCTTACATTCATTGATTCTTCCACGATCCGAGAATTTTTGTTGAATACTCTATATGCTTTGCTTGTAGTAGAGTATCCAAGTAGGAAACCTTCATCTGCTCTATCATCAAACTTCCCGTAGGCGATCATTTGAGTTTTTGAGAATAAAACATTTACATCCAAACACTTTCGAAAATATGAAATCTTGGGCTTTCTACCTTTGTAAAGCTCATAGGGGGTTTTCTCAAGAATGGGTCTGAGAAAAACTCTGTTGATAACATAACATGCTGTAAAAACTGCATCTGCCCAAAAATGAAAAGGAATCCTGCTTTCAATCAACAAAGTTCTTGCCATTTCTTGCAAGGAACGATTTTTCCTTTCCACAACACCATTTTGTTCTGGTGTGTATGGAGTAGAAAAATTATGTTGAAAGCCATTTTCCTCACAAAAATCTGAAAAACTTTGATTTTCAAATTCTCCCCCATGATCAGTTTTAATGCAGGAAATGGTATAACCCTTTTCATTTTGAACTCTTTTTGCAAATTTTGTAAAATAAGAAAAAGCTTCATTTTTGTGTGCAAGAAAGAATACCCATGTAAATCTTGTGAAATCATCAACAATAACTAAACAATATCTCTTACCACCAATGCTTTGAGTTCGGTTGGTCCAAATAGATCCATATGAAGAAGTCTGCAAGGCACGATCGGTAGAAACATGATGTATAGATTTGAAAGAACTTCTTACTTGTTTTCCTAATATGCAAGCATTGCATAAGTCTGTTTTTTCTTGAATTTCAAATCTGCAAACCTCGAACTAGCTTCTTGTTTGAGATTTTTTAGATTTGTTTCATCTTGATATGTCCCAACCTTCTATGCCAAAGTTCTTCATCCTCTTTGATTGAGATTAGGCAATGATCGAATTTGGATTAACATCCGGAAGATAAATATTGCCATGTCTTCTCCCCATGAATGTTTGAGAAGAGTCTTTGCTTGTTCCCGAGCATGTATCTTCTTGAAAGTTGATTCTAAAACCAAGATCACAGAGCTGGCTTATGCTAATCAGTTGTAGTTGAGTCCTTTTACCAATGAAACATCATTGATTCTAAGTCCTCCAATATCAACTGTTCCTTTGCCAATGATTTGTCCTTTGGTATTTCCTCCAAAGGAAACTTTTCCTCCCTTCGCACTTTGAAGATTAGCGAATATGCTTGGATCTCTGTCATATGTCCGGAGCATCCACCGCCTAGATACCACTTTCTTTTTCTCTTTGTGGTAATCTGCAAAAATCACATCATCTCAAGTTTTCTTTGGTACCCAAATTTGCTTGGGTCCTTGAGTATTAGTATAGGTTGTCTTAACAAAATCTCTTGAGCAGTCTCCGGACCTTAGGACATTCATTCTCAAAATGTTGTGGATCTCCACATTTTGAGCACCTTAGTGCACTCCGCCAACAGGTTTTACAAAATTCCTTTTGAAATGATTTTTGTAAGCTTGTCGAGGAGGTCTTTGTTTCAATCTCTCCTTGACTTTTGGAAAATTAATCAAGCTATCACTTTCCTTAACAAATCCAAGACCAGATTGTTATAGTAAGGAATTTGAATGGAAATGATATGCTTCAAGGTTTCGAACCCTTTGAAAAGTTTGAAGTAATTTTTGAAATTTCCTTTTTAAAACATCATTTTCTTTGGAAAGAGAATCTCGACTTTCCTTGATTTGATGAAACTCTTTTTGAAGAAAATCGATCCTTTCTTTTTGAGAAACATCCTGTTGCCGTAGTGAAGAATTTTCCTTTTTCAAAGAAGAGATTCTTTTAAGAGCGATCTTAAATTCAAAGCACAAATCATCAATATAATTTGACACTTGACGGACATTTTTGGAAGGTTTTACCTCGATTTCCACTTTAGGATCGAATCGAAATCTGAGTGCAATCGATTTTTGCCATCGACGGATATCTTCATCACTATCTTCACATTCTGTGTCACTCCGGGTTTTACGCCTTTAAGGCCTTCTTTGCTTTCTCGAAATTTGTCTTCTTTTTTTTTGAAGTGGACAATTTGGCTTGATGTGTCCACGTTTTCTACAGTGAAAGCATATTATTTCCTTTGATCTCTCTGTTTCTTCGATAGACCTCTTGTTCTCAAGAGGCTTCTTCCCTTTGAGATTTCTTCCTCTGATTTTCATTTTCTTGTACTTCTTTATGAAGAGAGCTAGTTCTTCATCATCAACATCTACATCTTCAGTGTCTGCATCAGAATCATCGTTAGTTTTCAAAGCAATTGACTTATTACCTCTGGATTCGTTTTGCTCATTCCGTTTCTCAGTTTCATATGATTGGAGAGTTCCAATCAACTCATTCACTGATAGAGGCTTGATCCTTTGTGTTTCTCGAAGAGATGTTTTGATGTTATCCCACTGATCTGTCAGTCCTCTCAGAAGTTTGTTGACTTTCAATGCATCTGGAATTGGCTGTTCTTGATAAGCAAGACCGTTTACTATGTCAGTAAATCTGTTATAAAAATCAGCAACTAGTTCTCCAGGCTTCATTTTGAAAGCTTCATATTGGCCAAGCAAAATATTGATTTGCGTTTCCTTGGCACGATCTGTTCCTTCATACGTGACATAGAGAGTATCCCAGATTTCTTTTGCAGATTCACAAGCAGCAATTTTCTTATACTCAACAGGAGATAATCCACAATAGAGAGAATAAATTGCTTTTGAATCTAAAGTCTCTCTTTTAGCTATCTCAGCTTGAGATAGAGGAGGATCTGCTGGTTTGCTAGCGTCTGCCTTTTCTTTTGAATCGAGGATTTTGGGTTGACTCCTCTTGATGATAACATCCCATTGCATGTGATCGAATGATTTGATGAATGCCTTCATCTTGTTTTTCCAGATGCTGTATTCTTTGCCATCGAAAAATGGTGGTCTGTTGTTGCTTTGTCCTTCAATGAGCCCTGGAGCACCATAGCTAGCCATATAGATCGTTAGCTCAGAAGTAAAACACTTCAGTCAAATGAGCAACCTGCTTTGATACCAATTGAAATAGCTAGCACGGGTCACCTAGAGGGGGGTGAATAGGTGATCCTAAACAGATTTTAAAAAAAAAAAATGCGGAAATGTAACAGATAAAAGAAGAGTCTGAATAATATTCAGAATCAAACAACGATTTGATGTGCAGACTATAAAGTAAGAGTGAAGGAGAAGAGAATCTGCACACAAGTTTATAGTGGTTCGGCTTATGATAAGCCTACGTCCACTCTCCCACGCTCACAGCCTACCGGCTGGATTTCACTATGTAATCAAGAGGATTTTACAGACTTTGAGTCTCAGAACTATTGTGTATGATAGGACTCTCTATCTCACACAATCACTCTTTACAATGTAAACCTCAAGATCTTGATCTTAAGTTCAGAACGACAAGAGAATTGATGGAGTATGCTCAAACTTTGGACTTGTTGATTCTTGAATCTATCTTCTTTCTGCTGCTCATGTTCTCCTTAAATACTCCTCTTCATCCACACTAGCCGTTGGACAACTCGCAGAGGATTATCTTCCAATCTTCACCTTGGACAGATTTGTAAACTAAGGATTGAGTAGCCGTTAGTTGACAAATTTTGAATCCCATTGATTACTGTGTCGCCCATACAAACAGAATCTTGGTTTCCATAAGTAGAGTTTTGTCCGTTGGAAAGCATTCTTGTCTTAGTATTTGATTGTCAATCAATTTGAATAAGATTGATCTAATCAATACTTTCCTTCTGTGAAATCCATGCGGATCACTAGCTGTTATTCTTAGATTACGAGTTTTGCTTCAAGAATTCTGCATCTTAAATGCCTTACGAAAATTCCGGCTCGCATACTACTTCTGAAAATTTCATCTTACGATCTGCTTCTGAATTTTCTGAATCTCGAACTTTAGCTTTTGTGGGTCCACAAGAACTTGTAAAGTCTGAATTATTTCTGCGTCTGAAAATTATCTCGAACTTAAATAATTCTTCTTAATATCTGAATCTGAAAAACTTCATTCTTAGCTTCCGAACATATATTCACGAAATGAGAAGGTTCGAATAAGTATCAGTTACAAACATTATGGAAGGTTTTGTCAACTTCAAAATCGGTAGGGAGTTTTCCTCAACACTACCAAATAATGAGGAAGAAGATATTAGCAATGAGTCCCGACAAGACAAATCACCATGCAGAATTCCAAATCGGTGTAACTTGAACATGGATGAGACCATTCCCACACGACTTCCACGGTAGACAGCAAAGGCGGGGACTTATTTTTTAATACATAAGTAACACTTCTCTGTCCATTTCTGTTCTTCCCCTCATATGCAGGGTTTTTGTCCTTGCAAATTCAATAACAAGACTAGGTGCCTCTAAACAAGAGAAATAAGCAGTTTTTCCGCCACGCCCATGCAAGTCTGAAAACTTATACTCCGCTCGAACCCTATATTAATCATCCTGCGTTATGCCATTTGATCATACAGATCCTAAGAAACTTTGGCACAAACTCCCCAATACCAAAAGAACCAAGCTCACATCCTCATCCTTTGAATTGCCAACTAAACTAAACTCACACCATCGAAATCACGCATCGAATCGCATATGCTCAATCGGCCAAACGATTTCACAGCTCCGGGGCATAAGATCGCTTCATTGGGACCGGAAAAAATCACAATTTTTTTTTTCCTTTTAAATCAATCGCTGGCCTTGAAATCAAAGCCGAACATGAAGAGACCAACTCACGGCTGAATAGACTTGAGGGACCTCACGGGCAACCGAGCCAATCCCCGTCCCCACGGCCTCGGCACCGACACCTCCGAGCTCTCCGACCTCGGGGCGACGGCGGTCAGCCCAAGAACCACCCGATGGACAACAGCGGCCATAGCCGGCGCGAATCCGCCTCATGGATCGAACCCGGAAAGAGCCGGAAAATTTGACGAATCGAGGGCGGCCGCGACCGCTGATCCGGCGATCCCCTTCCCTTTGTGGTAGGACGGAGCCGTCGCAGTTGGCGACGGCAATCGGAGGAGATTGAAACTTCCTTGCGTCGCCAGGGGCTTGGGATCTCCGACGTGCCGCTACATCCGTCGCCCACCGGATCACGATTGGAATTGGGATTGCGTGGTTGTGCGGCTGGGATTTACTCCGTTTTGAACAAAGACGGGATGTTGTCGCCCTCCGTGCCAATGATTGTTTTTGTCTCTCCTCCGCATCGAAGCTGTCCGCGCCCGCTTGGTCGGACGGCGCCGCTTTAAGCGCATGCCCGATCGCGGGTAGCCCGGGTCGGGTGGGCTCGAGTATGGACCCGATCGCATGTCCGGCGACCGCTGGAGAAGCACGTTGACTCGGCGGTATGAGTCGGGCGGATCATGGCGGCGAAGCAATTCCGTTTTAGGCTCGAGCCCCGACCGCGCTAAGGCTCGTTTGGGTACGATCGTTTTTGCGAAGAAAATTCGATATTTTTAAGGCTCTGCGCTCGATCCAATCCCAAGCATCCGGTAAGGACGTGCACGTCTCTAATCAAATCTAACGCGGATCCCATAATAATTTAAATATTTAACATCTGTCACGTCATTTAATATATCAATCTAGATAGGTATTCGCTTTTTCCATCCTATAAGTAGTTATAACACTTTGTGGCTAATTGAGTTAACGAAAATAATCTTAAGAGAACTGGTTAATGAAAATCACAAATCGAAAGATTGAAAGTCGAAATTTATTGAAAATGCAAAAATCAAGAGTCGACTGTAACGATTTCCATATTAATCAAAATAATGATATTTTACTCCACCTGATATTATTTTGCATTCGTTTTTATGCATGCTTCATATCCTCTCTTTTACTTCCCATTGTGTTCCAGCTGATTTCTATAAATGATTTTTTTTATAATGGGTTTGAACATTGTTGATAGTATTTGTTATCAACAATTGTTAAGTAAAATATCTTAAATGTAATTATAACCATGATAAGTTCACAACTTTAACCAAAGAATTCCTCTAAAAAATTCAACTAAAGAATTATATGTTATAAGGAGTTATTTCAAATTAAACTTTAGAGAGCATCATAAATAACTATATTTTGTTAATATTCTTTTAAATTATAATCTTGATTTTTATAGTCATTAAAATACTTTAAATAATAGATGATTCTCGTAAAAAAAGTTGATAAAAATCATCGGATTGATTAATCTATATTAAAGATATGCTTTTCCTCTTTTATCAATCTTACCTTTAAGAGGAAGTCTTGATGAGGGCTCTTTTGGACCATTTACATCTCAGGACCATCGTACCCGCATTGTCAATACTGTGGAACAACTATCGACTTTTGGATCTCTGGTGCAGGCAATGGCAATATAACCCCAGCAGCTTTTACATCATACGAGTTCTACATACTGCCCATCTTCGTTTGTGGACGAAGCATGAGCTCTGAAGAACGATTTTCAAGCTGAAAGTTCAGCGATTGATCGATTTCATGCTGGGATGGCAGTACTCGTTGTTTTTTGGACTAGGAGATGGAAGTTGCCTCCCATCATGAAGCCGAGGCCTAGAAAACGTATCATACTTATCAGGATAGCGAAAGCAGTAGACAATTGCTCTTTATTGACTAGAGAGTGGCATTGTAACGGAATTTCCAGATTCCAGACCAAGTTGATAGCTTGAGTTGACAGGAGATCCGCTGAAAGGATTATCATCACCTCGACAAGGTAAGGCAGCCCCTATTTCAGCCACGGGACACATTGCACAATACTTTGTTGGTTTTTGCAGCAAATGATTGCAAAGAATAGTCTGTCCTCATGATTTCCAGCCGAGGCTGAGCAGTATCAGAGTTCGATTCTGCTAAATCCTCGGCACGTTTATCTTGTAAAACAGACTGGCAGTTGGAAAATCCAATATACCGCGTATAACTCATCTAGTCAAAGCATCGACTTCAAACACCGTGTTTTTCTGAGATCCACGGGTAACTTATCTATCCTCTGATGCCAATGGTGTATTTTTTTTCTTATGAAATCATCGATGTTCATCCCCGGTTTCTGCATTGCATGGGACAGTCAGTTCGTAAGATGTACACAGCAGGCAAATTGCCACGAACCATATACATCATATAACCATGTACATACAGGTTTACTAAATGTATATGTTTTGTCTTGATACGCACGATGCCCAAATCAACCATCCTGCAAATTGTGGTCATCGACCCAAATTATGGCAAAGTTCGTTGTTGATAAACCATTGTGATCAACAGTTGAAGTACTCCAGAAAGGGAGAGCGTTCCTCATCTTTGCAGCACATGGAGATGAATCTGTACGTTTCAATCAAGAGTCTGGGGAATCGTTTCGCGATATAGCTGTCCAAATCCTCGGGAGATGATCCAACGATCTCCTGCCACAACCAACCATCAGAACAATATTGAATATGAGCCACAAAGCCCACACTACTGCTTGCGGATACATTCACTCTATAAGCCTTGCCGAGATTCAGCTGCAGCAATCACATGTAACCTCACAGCGATAGTTCACCAGAAAACGTGTTTAATGATTGTAAAGTAGATAGATCATTTTGAATATAAAGTAATGACTTCACGTATTGGTGATAGTAATGTAATCAGTAATGTCCTTGTCATCGTAGATGCCGAAATTTTCCTGCAGTAGTTGCACTGGAAAGTAGAAACATACCTGAATTTTCGGTGGAAGTCCTATGGAATGGCTAAACATGTTTCGCACTATTCGCAGCAAGTCTCTGACTCTTTTAAACTTGTAGGCCCTGAACCTCCGCATATGCTTAATGACTTTATGATCTATCTTTCCATACCACTCCTCGTCAAAAACACACCAAGCAATTCTCTCCAATTTTTCCAGAAGATCAGGATTAGTTCTCCTAGTTTTCGATTCTACCCAGTCGCTGACGTCTCGCAGAAAGGACAGTCTCATTTTTGAATTCCAAAACAGTGGATGGTGAAGCACCTCCACTGCCTTTGGCCTGCGAGATTTTAGAAGAGTTCAGAATGCAAATGTCTTTGTTGCTTGGCCACAAGAGATCGACTTACTTCAGTAATTCCCTAGGCATCTTCAATGAAAAATTGAAAGGCGAAAACAATTCTCTAACCTCCTTTACTAGCAAGAAACATAGTTATTATCCCCGAGAATCATTCAGTCTCATAAATGTTGCATTAGGAATGATTGGCATGTGCATCTTTGAGTGCTGACAAGTTAAAGCAGCTAGCTGTCCGTGGTTTCACCTGTAATCGGCTTATGTGGGAACATGTACAACTATCAATGGCATTTACGGTTCAATATTGTTCGGTCGTTGTACTTCCAGAAGGAACAGATACACAAGATTCGAGTGCCGCAGGGAATTGAGAGTTGATAAATGACTTGCAGAAAATCCATTGAAGTATAGAAAGAAAAAGAGATCATGCACATTACATGTCAGTACTCTCACCTCAGGTTAGGATTGGGGTTTAGTAAATGAGTGCACAAATCTGCAGCTTCTGGCAAAAATTCCACCGGGGACAAGTCAATTGTGTTCTCCTTGATATTACTATCGCCCTTTAGATTGTTTCCAAATGGATGTCTTCCGCCAGTGACACAAAAAAACAAGATGCAACCAAGACCAAACACATCGACTGAGCATGCTTGGTGCGCAGGATAAAGTTGTTCAGGCGTTTGCAAGCCCGGGCTGCCACAATCTGCAAGATAGACATCAGGTATTTGCATTTGTTAAAGAGCCACTGTCACTCAAACACATACAGATGTGGCATTGTGGATTCGACAGTCAATCAAAAGAGAGCAATAGAAGCTATCTCCAAAATTGTTGAGTGATCCCACTTTCAATATAAGATCTTCATTAGAAAGAAAGACAGCTCTTACAGCTGAAACTATACGGCTGAAGGTTTTAGTATCACCTAACAGATTCAGAACTGCATGGATCAATCTTAAATGCAAAGCAGATCTAGGGTCCAGGTAAAGCTGTCAAGAGCACTTACCGGTGACATGATTTCCTAAGGCAGACGTGTCCCCGGGGAGGAGTTTACTACTGCCCATATCAGATAACTTGGCACATAATTCCTTAGTAATCAAAATACTTTGAGGCTTTAAGTCTCCATGAATTATTCCTAAGCGATGCAAATGGACAAGCCCTGAGCTCACATCCCTGTATGATAATATAGAGTAGATCTTAGGACTTAAAACAACAAGGCATCTGAACGAAACGATGTTTTCCTATATCAAACAGACATTCAAGATCAACGAACGCAAGGTCTATGAACAAGGTGGTCGTGTGCCCTCTACCTATAATTGAATAACCAGCAGCTAGAACCAGAAATCCTACTTGAAGGCATTGACTGACAGCTAGCCCCGATTGATAGAAACTTCTCTAACACAAAATGCAAGGAGACACGAAATAATGTCAAGATGACAGTAAAGAAAAGATAACTATTAGGACTAATTTTAAAACAAATATATGGAAAGGATAATTCTGTATTCTGATCAACTGGTGCAAGAATCTGGGTGGCAAATTTTGAGATGACGAGAGAACAACTCATTCACGGGGAGAAACCTGCATCTGGAACAACACATGGACGACTAACTCAAAACTGATATTACAAAACTTTTTTAAAAAAAACCAATTCTTTCATAATCGAAATTAAACTATTCGGCTCAACATGAAATGACAATAAGGGCTGAGATGAACAAGGCAACACAATACAAATTGCCACCCCTGTGAGTCATATTCACTCAAAATGGGAAATATGTCACTTCATCACTAAATGGTTACTAACTGAGTATCATAGTAAGAAACCGCCCAGTTCAGCCTAGATAATAACAATGACCTTAATTTATGGAACTGAGACGTGTGAGGTTCAAAACTCAGCCCATGATATAGACCTCATCAGGGTAACTCAAAGCCAGTTAGTGGCCTAATAATTGTCTGTCTCATGTATAGCTTGTAAATTGCTGCCTGAGAACTGATTCAATGCCAGCAAAAGAAGAGGTCTAAAGGACTCAGCTTGATGGAGGCATGGAGATTGTCTGTGTAAACATGCTTGAGACTCATGTAAAAATAAAAGATAGGCAAGCAAGCACAAAATACAGTAAGAGGTCTGCAACAGTCGATTGTAGGAGTGCCACCAGAAGAAAAATACTTGCAGTAATCTCTTCAAACCCTTTTTTCACATTTCACGACATATAAATTACCTCATCAGTTTGAGTAGCAAAGGTGAGGGACGGCCATCTCCCATCCACAAGTTAACATCCTGCATCATCCCCTTAACTGAATCCAATCGCAGTTTGCACTCGATGATAGCATTTGATGCTGGGTCATCAGGGAAGACAGATTTCTCGGAAGAATTTGAATGTGCTCGTATGAAGTCATCCAAGCTGCAAGCACAATGCTCCAGGGCAAGATAGACGAAATCCTCATCATTCTCTGCTCCATACAACCGAACAATATTTGGGTCTTGGTCAGATGCCGACAGAGACCGTATTTCTTGTGAAGCAACATTGTGATGAGCCTGGACAAGGCGCTTCACTGCGACAGGTCGACCCTCATAGAAGCCCTCAAGGATGATAGTGCCCCTACTTCCTTTAGCAATTTCTGTATTTGAGACAAAGAGTTTGCCGATCCTGCACCCTGGAGTGCCTCCACCAACAGGTTTCTTTAGGTTCATCCACCCATCATCAATGCCCACACTATATCCAAGCCTGCCTTCATTCTCTGAAAATACATGATGCTCCTTTCTTGCAACACCTCCGTTACTCTGTCCAGACTCGCGTCTTTTCTCCCTCTTCGAAAGTGTTTTCGAATTATAATCACCTTCATCACGACTCCTACTGTTACCAAACCTGTCTTCATTCTCTGAAGAGACATGCTGGTCCTTTTTGTCAAGATTTTCATTTCTCTTTCCAGATTCGTGTATTTTCTTTATCCAGCAAGGCACTTTCATTTTAGACTGACCCTCATCATTGATCCTATTATTACCAAGCTTGCCATCGATCTCTGAAGAGACATGCTCATCCTTTTTGTTAAGACTTCCATCACTCTCTATTGACTCATGTGTTTTCATCTTGGAAGGCATCTTCAAATTAGGATCACCCTCATTGTAGCTCCTACTGTCACAGATCCTGTCATCGTTCTCTAAAGAACCATGCTCCTCGTTGTCAAGACTTTGATTTATCATTCTAGACTTGCCTTCTTTCTTCCTCTTGGAAAGTGCCTTCAAATTAGGATCACCCTCATCATCGCTCCTACAATTACCAAGCCTGCCTTCGTCCTCTAAATAGACATGCTCCAATGCCTTCGGCCTGCTAGATATTAGGAGAGTTCAGAATGCAGATTATCTTTTGTTGTTTGGCTGCGAGAGATAGATCGACTTCAGTGATTCACTAAGCATCTTTGATGAAAAATTGGAAGACGAAAACAAAATTACAATTCCTGAAAATCATCCAGTCCCCTAGATATTACATTAGGAATGATTGGCGTGTGCATCTTCGAGTACTGATAAGTTACATTTCACCTGTAATCGGCTTGCATGGGCACCTGTACAACAGTCAATGGCATTTGCGGTTCAATAGTGTTTGGTTGTTGTACTTCTAGAAGAAACGGTTACACAGAAGATTTGAGTGCTACGGGGAATTGAGAGTCAATAAATGACTGGCCTAAAATCCATTGAAGGATAGAAAAAGAGATCATGCACACTACAGTACTCTCACCTCAGGTGAGGATGAGGGTGTAGTAAGCAAGTGAACAAATCTGCGGCTTCTGGCATAAATTCCACCGAGGACAAATCCATTGTATTCTCCTTGATATTACTGTTGCCCTTTAGACTGTCTCCAAATGGATGTCTCCTGCCAGTGATGCCGAAAAACGAGACACGATTATGACCAACCTCATCAACTGAGCATGTTCGTTGTGCACTACATATTTGTTCAGGCGCTTGCAATCCTGAGCTGCCACAATCTGGACGATAGACATTTGATATTCGCATTTGTCATAGAGCTATCGTCACTTAGTCACATACAGATGTGGCATTATGAATTCAACAGCAAATCAAAAGAGAGCGGCAGAAACTGTTTGAATCTCCAGAATCATGAGTGATCCAACTTTCGATATAAGGCCTTTTTTCAAAATAAAAAGGACAGCTCTTACAGCCGAAATTATATGGCTGAAGGTTTTAGTATCACCTATCAGATTGGGACCCGCATGGACCAACCTTACATGCAAAGAAGATCTAGGGACCAGGTAAAGCTGTCAAGAGCACTCACCAGCAACATGATATCCTGAGGAAGACGTATCCCTGAGGGGTTTACGACTGCCCATATCAGATAACTTGGCATATAATTCCTTAGTAATCAAGACATTTTGAGGCTTTAAGTCTCGATGAATTATTCCTAAGTGATGCAAATGGACAAGTCCTGAGACCACATCCCTGTATGACAACATAGAGTAGATCTTAGGACTTAAAACCAACAAGACGTATGAACCAAAAGATGTTTTCCATTAATTAAACAGACATTCAAGATCAACGAAGGCAAGGTAAGTGAACAAAGGGGGGTCGTGTGCCCTCCACCTATAACTGATTAACCAACAGCTAGAGACAGAAATCCTGCTTGAAGGCATTGGTTGATAGTTGGACCCGATTCATACAAACTTCTCAAATTCGCGGGGAGAAACCCGAATCTGGAACAACATGACGATGACTATCTCAAAACACATACTACATGACCCTTTTTTGCAAAAACCAGTTTTTCCATGTTAAATCGACTTTAAACTAATTCGGCAATTACGAAATGACAATAAGGATTGAGATGAACAAGGTAACACAATACGAATTGCCACCCCTGTAAGCCGAATTCAATTAAAATGGGAAATCTGCCACTTTATTAACTAAATGACTACTAACTGAGTATCATAGTAAGAAAAGGCCGAGTTTAGCCTAGATAGTAAAAAACGGGTGGAATGTTCTTGTAATATTTGAGGAATTCCTACTTCATGGCCACCATCACCGGATTGAAGGAGGAATTACCATCTTCATTCACTAATAACACCGAGATCATTTATAACGCCGTCACGGTGCCTTTACAGAGAAATTACTAGTTATTGATTTTATTGATGGTTATTCTCTTAAATTGAAGATTCACTAATCATTTGAAGAATTTCATTTTTGTCATAATCATTTTAAATACAAGTAAACTAATAACTTATGGTTTGACCAAAAAAACACCTAATAACTTATGGATGTGAGAGGTAAACATTGAAAAGATATAAAGTGACACTTGCCTAACTAAAAGATCAGGGTCGCTAATAAAGGTCACCCATTAAATTTGGTATACTGTAATTTTTGGAAGGATAAAGGAGGTCAGTAATGGACAGATTTCATGGTTAATCACTTAAAATAAGGAAATTTTTATGTAAGAACCTGTAGTTAAGCCATTTTTTCAAAAAAGAATTTGAAGTGGACTTTATCTTAAATAAAAATACGAAAAAGTCAAGTTAGTCTCAAATGAGTGCTAGTACTCACCGACTGGTCAAATTGTCACCGGCCAGCGTATCACATGATTGTTTTTGCTGTTGGAGCAGGGGCACTTTTGTCCCAAATTTTTTTTTAGGTTTTGTTTATTTCTTCCCCATCTTGCTTCTGGCTTTTGTTCTGCCCGTGTTGCTTTGGATTTAATTATCAGAATACAAAAAAGAAAAAGAGAAAAAGAACAAAAGATTACTACACATAATTTCTTTGGGTCATAAGTGCCCTTGCTCTGGTGGCTAGAACAACCATGTGACATGCCCGCCGGCTAGCGAGATTATACCCTTATTTAAAATTAATTCTGTCACTTTATGTCTTTATTTGAAAGAATATAAACTTGAAGTTCCTTTCTTTAAAAAAAATTGGCTCTACTTTAGGTTTTTATTTAAATTCCTGCTAAAATATAAAAGCAAAGAGTGGGTGTCAGGAATGTGAGAATAGTCTCTCCCTTGCTTCCAAAACCAGAAGAAACTGTTCTAAGTTAATCTCACTAATTCTTTAGGAGTTGTTCCTAATTTTTTACATATTTAAAAGAAATCGGAAGGAGTTGTACTCACGGTTGAAGAGGCTTGAGAGACCCAACGGGCAACCGCATCAACACTCCGCCCTGTCCGCTCCGAACCGACGCCGCCACCGGCTCGGACCCTTCCAACCCCGAACCGGTGTTGCTCGGCCTGAAAGAATGATCGGAGACGTCTTCCATAACACTCGATCGGCTCCAAGCTGCATGCTGTCTGATGAAACCACGAGCGATACTGAGGAGAGCCGAAAAGGCACTGCAGCAACCCACGGAAGGAAGATCCGAAGCTTCCTGCGATCGCTGCATCATTGCGATGTAACTAAGCAAGATCGAAAATCAAGAAGAAAGATTCCTTAGGACGATGATGACATTCTTCCGACCATTGTCGAACTGAAAAGAGAAAGATTATAGGACTGAAAGGTGGTGCAATGGATGCACTGAGGGACCACTGGCCCAATAAAGCTAGACCTAATGAACATCGCTAAGCGCGATGCCCTTTCATCATCATAATGAGTTGGATGTAGTACGACGAGGAATGATGATAGCGAGAGTGCTTTCCGAGAAATAGCGGAGATTATCGGATCGACCCGTTTCGCGAAAAATGCGCTCATAGAGCTGGTCATGGCACGGAAAAGAAAGTAGCAAAGCTTAGGTCGGTTTTTCTTTTGTCCGACGAGACTGAATGCGAGTCTCACCGTTTCTTGATATTCAAGCGGTTTGATTTATCGGGCAAGTTTGCATGCACGATACTTCCTCGCCTAAGAAAAGAGTGGAATCTTCGTTTAGGAAGACCAAGACTTGCATGGCGGCCAAAAAGAAGAAAAGAAGAAAAGGAATGACAGACGCTGAACAAGGAATTAGGCCTCTGTATTTTCCAGTCTATGTGGTATACACGCTTCTTTGCTGATTTGTACATAGTAAACAGGCTTTTCTGAAGTAGTAAACCACGGTGATGCCTTGTCAGTCATCTATATAATCCAAGCAATGAATGATCACACGAACTAACCGGCTGTTGATCGTGGGGTTTAAGTTGGAATGGACATTATAGTTGACATCGATTGAAGTTCTTGAACTTTCGCGAATTGAGTTCTTTTAGGGTTTAGAGTAGGATACATGGAACCTCAACACAAGCATCATGATATCCTGATTCTTACATCATTTAGTAGATCAATTTAAATATGCTAATTATTGCTCAATTCTGTTTTGGATTAACTCCATTCTATTACTTCGAAAAGAACATTTGCAGCAGAAATTGCAGTACCAACATGCTCTGAAAATTCTGCCTTTCTCTCTTAGGCATATTTAGGCATGAATCAGTCGGCTCGAGATGGCAATTAACGCATTGGACTTATTATAACCTACCCATGAAATGAGAGACTTGATATTTTGTAGCTGATCGTGCATGCTAATTATCATCTCTCACATACCATATATGCATCATACAAACATATGTCCATACAGGTTTGATAAATAAATATGCTTCCAAGAGTGTAATGACATCTTTATATGTGATGCCGAAATCAACCATCCTGCAAATTGTGGTCATCAACCCGAATTATTGCAAAGTGCACTGCCGATAAACCGTTGTGGTCACTGTTTGAAGTGCTCTGGAAAGCAAGAGAGTACATCTTCGCCACACATGGAGACGCATCTGTATGTTTCGATCAAGAGTCTGGGGAATCGTTTCTGAAATAGCTGTCCAAGTCCTCAGGAGATGATCCAACAATGTCCTGCCACAACCAACCATCAGTGCGATATCGTATATGAGCCATAAACTCACACTATTGCTCGCTGATGAAATCAATCTATAGGCCCTGCCGAGATTAGGCTGCAGTAATCATGTATATCTTTACATTGATAGTTCAGCGAAGGACGTGTTTAATGTTTGTAAAAGAGACAGATAAACATCGAATATGAAATAATGACTCAACACATCGATGATAATAATGTTATCAATAATGTCCATGTCATCATAGAGGCAAAATTTTCCTGCATTAGTAGCACTGGCAAGTAGATGCATACCTGAATTTCTGGTGGAAGGTCTCTGTAATGGCTAAACGTGTTCCGCACAATTCGCAACAGGTCTCTGACTGTTTTAAACTCATAGGCGCTGAACTTGCGCATGTGCTTAATGAATTCACAATCTATCTTTCCGTTCCATTCCTCGTCAAAAACACGCTGAGCAATGCTCTCCAATTTTTCCAGAAGATCAGGATCAGTTCCCCCCCTAGCTTTCGGTTTCACCCAGTCACTGATGTCTCGGAGAAAGGACATTCTCGTCTTTGAATTCCAAAACAGTGGATGGTGAAGCACCTCCGATGCCCTTGGCCTGCCAGATATTAGAAGAGTTCAGAAAGCAAATGTCTTTGTTGTTCGGCCACAAGAGATAGACCGACTTCAGTAACTGACAAAGCATCTTTGATGAAAACTCAGAAAGTGAAAACGAATTTTCCGACATCCTGTACCAGCAAGAAACATGGTTACAACCCTGAGAAATTCAGTCCACTAAATTTTACTTTTGTAATGATTGGTTGGTGCATCTTCGAGTATTGACAAGTTACAGTAGCTATCTAACCCCGGTTCACCTGTAATTGGCTTACTTTGGAACATGTAACTATCAATGGCATTTATAGTTCAATGTTGTTTGGTCATTGTACTTCTAGAAGGAACAGATACACAGAAGATTTGAGTGCTACATGGAATTGAGAGTCGATAAATGACTGGCACACAATCCATCGATGGATACAAAGAAAAAGACATCATGCACATTACATAGCCATACTCTCACCTCAGGTTAGGATCGGGGTTCAGTAAACGAGCAAACATATCTGCAGCTTCTGGCATGAATTCCACCGGGGACAAATCAATTGTGTTCTCGATATAACTATCGCCCTTTAGACTGTCTTTAAATGGATGTCTTCCGCCAGTGACACAAAAAAACAAGACACGACCAAGACCAAATGCATCGACTGAGCATGTTTGCTGCGCATGACAAAGTTGTTCAGATGCTTGCAATCCCAATCTGCCACAATCTGCAAGATAGACATCGGGTATTTGCATTCATTAAGGAGCCATTGTCACTCAGACAGATACAGAGGTGGCATTACTGAATCAACAGTCAATCAAAAGAGACAGCGGCAAAAACTGTTAGATCTCCAAAATCATACCACAATGTAAACAGCAAAGTTTCAATATAAGGTCATCTTCAAAGGAAAAAAAAGAAAAAAGACAGCTCTTACAGCCGAAATTATACGGCTGAAGGTTTTAGTATCACCTAACAGATTCAGACCTGCATGGATCAATCTTAAATGCAAAGAAGATCGATGGTCCTGTCAAGACTTACCAGTGACATGATATTCTGAGGAAGATGTATCCCCAGGGAGGAGTCTACTAATGCCCATGTCAGATAACTTGGCACAAAATTCCTTAGTAATCAAAACATTTTGAGGCTTTAAGTCTCGATGACTTATTCCCAAGCGATGCAAATGGACGAGCCCTGAGACCACATCCCTGAATGATAACATAAAGTAGATCTTAGGACTTAAACCAACAAGACGTCTGAACCAATCAATGCTTTCCATTAATTAGGCATTCAAGATCAATGAAGGCAAGTGTGAACAAGGTGGTCGTGTGCCCTCTACCAATAATTTGATTAACCAGCAGCTAGGAACAGAAATCCTACTTGAAGGCATTGGTTGATAGCTATACCTGATTGACAGAAACTTCTCCAACACAAAATGAAATGAGACATGGTAAGAATGTCAAGACGACAGGGGAGAAAACATAATTATTAACACTAGCTTCAAAAGAAAAACATGCAAAGTATATTTTCGTATTATGTCAACTGCCACAAGAAGCTGGGTGGCAAATTTTCAGATGACACGAGAGAACAACTCAAATTCACGGGGAGAAACCCGAATCTAAAACAACACAAGGACAACTGACTCCAAACTGATAGTACATGACCCTTCTACAAAAGCCAGTTGTTTCATATTGAATCGAATTTAAACTACTTCGGCAAACATGAAATAACAATAAAGACCGGGATGAACAAGGTTACACAATTCGAATTGCCACCCCTGGGAGCCCAATTTAATCAAAATGGGAACTATCACTTTATCACTAAATGGTTACTAACTGAGTATCATAGTAAGAAACCGCTGAGTTAAGCCTAGATAGAAAGATTGGCCTTAATTTATGAAACTGAAACTTGTGAGGTTCAAAACTCAGCCCATGATATTGAATCCATCAGGTAACTTGAGGCCAGTTAGTGGCCTAATAATTGCCTGTCTCATATATGACTTGGAAATTGCCACCTAAGAACTAATTCAATGCCGGCAAAAGAAGAGGACTAAAGGACTCAGTTTGATTGAGACACGGAGATTGTTTCTGTGAACATGCTTGAGAGTCGGGTAAAAGTAATACCTTAGGCAAGCAAGCACAAAATACAATAAGAAGTCTGCAACAATCTATTTTAGGAGTGCCACCAGAAGCAAAATACTGCAGTAGTCTCTCAGTGCAAACCTTTTTTTCACATGTCATGACTAAAAATTTACCTCATCAGTTTGAGTAGCGAAGGTGAGGGATGGCCATCTTCCCTCCACAAGTTAACATCCCGTATCATCCCCTCAATTAAATCCAATTGCATGGCATTTGATGCTCGGTCATGACGGACGACAGATTTCCCTGAAGAATTTGAATGTGCCCGTATTAAGTCATCTAAGCTGCAAGCACAACGCTCCAGAGCAAGATACACGAAATCCTGATCATACTCTGTTCCATACAACCGAACAATATTCGGGTCTTGGTCAGATGCTGTCAGAGACTGTATTTCTTGTGAAGCAACATCGGGGTGAGCCAGGACCAAGCGCTTCACTGCAACAGATCGACCTTCATAGGAGCCCTCGAGGACAATGGTGCCATTACTTCCTTTACTGATTTCTGTATTTGATACAAAGAGTTTACCGATCTGACGCCCAGGAGTGCCACCACCAACAGCTTTCTTTGGGTTCATCCACGCATCATCATGGTCCATACTATTACTAAGCCTGCCTTCGTTCTTCAAAGAGACATGCTCCTCCTTTCTGTCAAGACTTCCATTGCTCTTTCCAGACTCGCATCTTTTGTTTGTCTTGGAAAGTGTTTTCACAGTACAATCACCCTCGCCACCACTCTCACTGTTACCAAGCCTGCCTTTGTTCTCTGAAGAGACATGCTCGTCCTTTTTGTCAAGATTTTCTTTTCTCTTGCCTGACACCTGTGTTTTCTTCATCAAGCAAGGAATTTTCATTTTAGAATGACCCTTCCCCTTGATCCTACCACTACCGAGCTTGCCTTTGATCTCTGAAGAGACATGCTTGTCTTTTTTGTCCAGACTTCCGACCCTCTCTATTGACTTGTGTGTTTTCTTCATCTTGGAAGCCATCTTCAAATTAGACTCACCTTCATCATAGCTCCTACTATTACAAATCCTGTCATCATTCTCTAAAGAACCATGCTCATCCTTGTTGTCAAGACTTTGATTTTTCTTTTTAGGCTTGCGTTGTTTCTTCCTTTTGGAAAGCGCCTTCAAATGAGGATCACCTTCATCATCGTTCCTACGATTATGAAGCCTGCCTGAATTCTTCAAAGAGATGTGCTCCTCCTTTCTATCAAGACATGTGTTGCTCATTCCAGACTCGCATCTTTTGTTTGTCTTGGAAAGTGTTTTCACATTACAATCACCCTTTCCACCACTCTCACTGTTACCAAGCCTGCCTTTGTTCTCTGAAGAGACATGCTCGTCCTTTTTGTCAAGATTTTCTTTTCTCTTGCCTGACACCTGTGTTTTCTTCATCAAGCAAGGAATTTTCATTTTAGAATGACCCTTCCCCTTGATCCTACTACTACCGAGCTTGCCTTTGATCTCTGAAGAGACATGCTTGTCTTTTTTGTCAAGACTTCCGACCCTCTCTATTGACTTGTGTGTTTTCTTCATCTTGGAAGGCATCTTCAAATAAGGATCACCCCCATCATAGCTCCTACTATTACAAATCCTGTCATCATTCTCTAAAGAACCATGCTCGTCCTTGTTGTCAAGACTTTGATTTTTCTTTCTAGGCTTGCGTTGTTTCTTCCTCTTGGAAAGTGCCTTCAAATGAGGATCACCTTCATCATCGTTCCCACGATTACAAAGCCTGCCTGAATTCTTCAAAGAGACATGCTCCTCCTTTCTGTGAAGACATGTGTTGCTCATTCCAGACTCGCATCTTTTGTTTGTCTTGGAAAGTGTTTTCCCATTACAATCACCCTCACCACCACTCTCACTCTTAATAAGCCTGCCTTTGTTCCCTGAAGAGGCAAGCCCGTCCTTTTTGTCAAGATTTTCTTTTCTCTTGCCAGACACGTCTGCTTTCTTCATCAAGCAAGGCATTTGCATTTTAGAATGACCCTGACCATTGATCCTACTACTACCAAGCTCGCCTTTGATCTCTGAAGAGACTTGCTTGTCCTTTTTGTCAAGACTTCTATCACTCTCTTTGCTCTTTCCAGGCTCGGATCTCTTGTTTCTCTTGGAAAGTGCTTTCACATTACAATCACCCCCACCACCACTCCTACTGTTACCAAGCCTGCCTTTGTTCTCTGAAGATACATGCTTGTCCGTTTTGTCAAGATTTTCTTTTCTCTTTCCAGACGCCTGTGTTGTCTTTATCAAGCAAGGCCCTTTCAATTTAGAATGACCCTTACCATGGATCCTACTACTACCAAGCTTGCCTTTGATCTCTGAAGTGCCATGCTCGTCCTTTCTGTCAAGACTTGCATCACTCGCTATTGACTTGTGTTCTTTCTTCATCTTGGGAGGCATCTTCAAATTAGGATCACCCTCATCGTAGCTCCCACGATCACCAAGCCTGCCTTCATAGACATGCTCCTCCTTTCTGTCAAGACTTCCGCTGCTCTTTCCAGACTCGCGTCTTTTCTTCCAATTGGAAAGTGCTTTCAAGTAACGATCACCCTCATCACCACTCCTCCCGTTACCAAGCCCGCCATCGTTCTCTGAAGAGATATGCTCGTCCTTGTCATGACTTTCATCGTCAAAAATCGCTTAATGCATAAAGGCAAAAAGTCTGTGCCGGACGGCGGGAATAAAGTCTCTCCCTTGCCTCTTTTCTAAGCAAAACTGGAAGAAACCGTTGTACTTCATCACTACTTACAAGAAATCGGAAGAAACTGTACTCACCGTTGAAGAGACTGGAGAAACCCAACGGGCAAGCGCATCAACACTCTGTCTCGTCTGCTCCGAACTGACGCGGCGTTGCTCGGCCCAAAAGACAGCCGGCGAGGATCAAACGAGAACGTCCATAACACTCAGATCAGCTCCAAACTACAGACCGCCTGATGAAACCACGGGCGAGACTGAGAAGAGCCCAAAAGGTTCAGCAGCAGCCCAAGGAAGGAACATCCGAACCTTCCTGCGATCGCTGCATTATTGCAATGTAATTAAGGAAGAGCAAAAATTAAGAGAGAAAGATTACTCGGGACAATAATGAGTTCTTCCGGCCGTTGTCGAACTAAAGAGGGAAACATTATAGGACTAAAAGGTCGTAGAATTGATGCACACGGGGTCCTACTGGCCCTACAATGCTAGACATAATGAACATCACTAACTACCACACTGATGAGCGCGACCCCTCTAACATGGTTATCGCTCATTCATTCTCATATCGAATTAGGTTAGGCGTAACGAGAAATGTCCATACGAGAGTGCTTTCCGAGAAATAATGGAGATTATCGGATCGACCCGTTTCACGAAAAATGCATTCATAAAACCGGTCGTACCATAGAATAAAGTATAAAGCTTACACCCATTTTTCTTTTGTTGGACAAGACTAAATGTGAATGTGAGTCACCGTTTCTCGATACTCGAGTAGTTTGGTTTATCGGACAAGTTTGCACGACTCTCTCTCGCATAAGAAAAGAGTGGAATCTTCGTCCAACAAGACCAAGACTTACATGGGCCAAAACAAAGAAATGATTGGGGTTTTGGTTGAGTTGCTAGTTGACTCTAACTGTACAGAATGGCTTCAGAAGTCAGCAAAGGAGAATGCTGAAGAAGCACGTTTGACGCCAATCTAGCACAAGTGAAAAGACACTGAACAGATTTAGGCCTTTGTATTTTCCAGGCTATGCGGAATACACCCTCTTTGCTGGTTTGTACATAGTATATAAATTTTTCTTCATCTGATTTGAAGTACTAGGAACCATGGTGAAGTCTCGTTAGTCATCTTTAATCTAAGCAACGAACTGACCAATTGTCAATAGTTGTGTTTAAATTAAAATGGACGCTAAAGTTGATATTGATTGAAATTCTTGAACTTCGGCGAAGGTTCTTTTTAAATTTTAGAGTAGGATACATAGAAATAACCTCAGCACAAGCATCATGATAATCTGTCGATGATACATAACATACCTGTTAGACTTATTAGCAAGTTGGGTATTTGGGTTATTTGTGTAATAAGGGTATTTGGGTATTTTTATGTTTTAGGTTAAGGCTTAACCTTAAGCCTATAAATACCGTATGTATTTCTCCTCTTTTGAAACAAGTACTCTTTTACCAATTACATGGTATCGAGGCCGAATAACAGCCTGAGGATCAAGGAAGACCCACGCCGGCGTTCCTCGCCGGCCAGACCACCGCGCCACTCAAGACTTCGCCCAGCCTCAGGCGACCTCGTCCATCTCGCCTAGCCTCGCGCGACCTCCGGCGCGACTCCAGGGGCTCCAGCGCGCGACCCCCGTCGCGCGACCTCGGCGCGACCTCGCGCAGCGTCGGTAGCGACCTCGGTAAACTCAACTCGCGGCGGCTTCAACAAGACTCGGCGTCCCTCTTCGTCGCGCGTCTCCTCTGCGCATCTTGTGGACTCGCACGGACTAAGTCCAATCTGATGTAAAGTGTGCGAGTCCACTTGATGATTACTGTGCCGTGTGTTGATTAGTGTGGTGGCTTGCCACGTGAGTTCAAGTGTTCTTACTTTTATGTGAAGTCTGTGAAATTGGTAATATTGTGAACTGAGGATTGGTGTCTGACGTGAACCGAGAGTGGAATTAATGGTGATTTGGTGATGAGGTGATTAAAAAATATATATATATTTTTAGTGGTGTTTTGGGTGAGATTTGTGTTTGGTGGTTCTAAATCTCACCCTTTAGTGTGTTTAGTGATAGTTTGGTGACTTGATTTGTGAAGATGTCTACTGATTCGACAACCTCGGAGGTTCGTTCTGAAAGTGATTACTCCAACTATTACAGCTGAAACCTTTGGTATGAATAATCTACACACCTTGTGTTTAGTGATAGTTTGGTGACTTGATTTGTGAAGATGTCTCTTGATTCGACAACTTCGGAGGTTCGTTCTGGGGTGATTACTCCAACTATTACAGCTGGAACCTTTGGTATGAATAGTTTACACACATCATTGGTAAAGTTGGATGGTACCAATTATCCTAGTTGGTTTATGGCTCTTTCTACATTTATTTATGCTAATCGTCTGTCACGATGGCTTGAGGAGGAACCCCCTGAAAATCCAACTGAATTGAATGAATGGAGAGTTACTGATGCTGCACTGTGTACTCTGTTATGGGGAAGTATGACTGATTCTGTACGTCATCTTTTCATGGATTGCATGACGGCTCGTGAGGTATGGAGGAAGTGTGCTGTTCTTTACTCTGGTCTGAATAACATGAGTCGGGTTTGTGATATGTGGGAGGCTTTATTTGAAGCCAAGATTGGTGATTCTGGGTTGGCAGAACATTATGCTAATTTTACATCTTTGTATCAACTCTCAGTCCTATCTTCCACATGCTACAACCGTCACTCGAGATGCAACAACGAGAAGCGATATGTTGGTGGTTCTCTTTCTTGAAGCCCGGTCCAGATCAAAGTACTCTTTTACCAATTACATGGTATCGAGGCAATGAGCAAAGAATGATCTCCGGGTCCGGAAGGTACAATCCACCAGCCTCACGCCCACCACCTATTCGGCGACCGGTCTTCCGATCCCAGTAGAACACACACGAAGATGAAGAAAAATGATATCACAATCAAGGTCACGAGTAATGGAACCGATCGATAGCAGATTATGAGGAAAGCATGGAATATGATAAACAAGAGGTAAAGACACATAGGAACTCAATGATACACAACCCGAACCGGTCACTTTGATTTAGACCCATCCGCTAAGGTAACAGATCACGGAAGATTTGGAAGGAATGGAAGAAGTGGAGGTAAGAAGACGCGTATCACCAAATCATATGATGAGTGGCACGGAATCAATAACCCAAGGACTAGAAGTAGGCGTAGTAGATAAAAGCGGTAGCATCGTTGTGTTGTGCCAAAGTAGCAACAGGACTTGATGGATCACCAAGCTGTCGTGCTCTAATCAGCTCATCATATTCTGCCCCTAGTCAAATTCACGGTACCTTGATCGGATCGTGGTACCGAGGAAGGAGACCTCGTCTCGGTATCAGCGAAAGCATGTAAACCCCGCAACTCGGATGAAGATCATAACGATGAGTTAACCGTATGTCCGGGAAGTCGACAATGAGTGCGTAAACGACCTCCACGATGGTTTATCATCGTCTATTACTCATGTCGGATTTCGATGGTTTATCATCTTTGTTGATGATTGCACACGTATGACTTGGCTATATTTGATGAAACATAAGAATGAGGCTAAAGATATCTTTCGGACTTTTCACCGTATGGTTCGAGACTCGATTTGGGGCTAAACTTGGGGTTCTCGGATCGATAACGGTGGCGAATACTTAAGTAAACCTCTTGCGACTTATTTTCAAGAACATGGTTTGATACATGAAACTTCTTGCCCTCGGACTCCTCAAAGAAAATGGTGTTCTTTGAGCGCAAGAATCGCCATCTTCTTGAAACCACTCGAGCACTCTTGGAAGGTAGCCATGTTCCCCATCGTTTTTGGGATTCTCGCCGTAGTCACACCGCTTATTTGTTAAATCGCATGCCTTCCCGCATTCTAAGCCATCGCCACGCAAATGCAAGCACTTGCTGCCCATGTGTCTATTCCTTCGATTCTTACATTGCCTCCTAAGGTGTTTGGGTGTGTCGCTTATGTCCATCTTCACAAAAATCAGCGGACCAAACTTGACCCTTGTGCGATCAAGTGTGTGTTTCTTGGTTATGGTCTTTCTCAAAAGGGTATCGGTGTTATGATCTTGTCGGGAAGCGCATGTATGTCACCATGGATGTAACATTTATTGAGACGGAATCCTATTTTCCTTCCCCGATGTCTGTTCGGGGGAGACTAGTTGTAAAAGCCGGACATTGGTGGGAGATAGGAATTGCGGGGAGGCGGCGGATGGGTGCTCACGGCAATGTGATTTTGAGGCTGCACGTGATTACGAGGGCTGCTTTGAGGTTGAAGGTTTTGAGCTCTTTGCCGCATGATTCTAAGGTTACGACCCGCACAACACCGATTACGACATGGGTCGAGCAGTGTCAGCGGATGCCTGACTACAAGCTGTCAACGGATGCACAACTACAGCCCTCCTTATCTTAGCCCTCTTAAGCCTTCTTTAGTACCACTCCAAGCTCCACGAGAATGTACACGAGGTAAGTACTTCTCTTGTACTTGATTCTTTTTGAAGATCTTGATATGCTTTCGGGTTATAAGCTACCCGATAGGCATAATAGGGGTGAACCACCGAATCGATATTCTCCGGATGTAGAGGACCCATGGGGTCTCGATACCCTAATGCAGACTATGTGTCTGCCAAGAGGCTGTCCACACCACTACAAGCTTTCGTGTTTACGATTTCCTCGGTTCAAGTTCCAAAGCAGGGTTGAAGAAGCCATGAAGGATTCAAATGGCTTCAAGCGATGGAGGCGAAAATGGAGCGTTGGAGAAAAATCGAACTTGGAAACTTGTGGAACTACCAAAGGACAAAAAGCCGATTGGATGTAGGTGGGTGTTCACAACAAACATAAAATGACGGCACTATTGAGAGGTATAAAGGCGCGACTGGTAGCTAAAGGGTATACATGACTTATGGGGTGGATTATCGAAAACATTCTCTCCAGTTGCAAAGTTAGACACTATAAGAGTGTTGTTATCTCTGGTTGCAAACTTGGGTGGCCTTTACATCAATTTGATGTGAAGAATGCATTTCTTCATGGAGATTTAGAGGAGGAGATCTATATGGAACTTCCACCTGGATACAGATGTGCAGAGAAGCGGAACATGGTCTGTAAGCTGGAAAGATCATTGTATGGGTTGAAGCAGTCCCCTCGTGCATGGTTTGGTCGCTTTAGCTCAGCTATGAAAGGGTATGGATACTCCCAAAGTAACTCAGATCATACTTTGTTCTTAAAAGGTGCTCAAGGAAGAATGACAGCTCTTATCATATATGTAGACGACATGATTATTACAGGCAATGATAGTGCGTAGATTATGAGATTGCAGAATTATTATCAAGAGAGTTTGAGATGAAGAACTTGGGAGGTCTGAAATATTTCCGGGAATCGAGGTTGCTAGGTCGAAGGAAGGGATTTACTTGTCTCAAATGGAAGTATGTTCTTGATTTTTGACCGGGTTGGCATGCTGGATTGTAAGCCCGCAGACACTCCTATGGTGCAAAACCGTAAGCTTGGAGAGTACCCCGATCGGGGCGCCTACTAATAAAGAGAAATACCAAAGGTTAGTAGGTTGATTGATTTACTTATCACATACACGTCCCCGATATTGCTCATGCAAAGAAGTGTGGTAAGTCACCATGCATGCACCTAGTGAGGATCATATGAGTGCCGTGTGGCGCATCATTCGATATTTGAAGTCAGCCCCAGTGAAAGGGGTTGCTATTTGCAAAGAATGGTCACCTTGAAATAGAAGGTTACACATGATGCAGATTGGGCTGGAAGTGTGATGCATGGAGGTCTACATCGGGGTATCTTACATTTGTGGAGGCAACCTTGTTACATGGAGAAGTAAGAAACAAAAGGTTGTAGCTCGGTCTAGTGCGTGTTGAATTCGTATGTAGCAAAGGGGTTATGTGAAATTTGATGAAACCCGATATATATGGATGTATATATATATATGGTCGGAATAACATGAGTCGGGTTTGTGATATGTGGGAGGCTTTATTTGAAGCCAAGATTGGTGATTTTGGGTTGGCGTAACATTATGCTAATTTTACATCTTTGTATCAATACTGGGTCCTATCTTCCACATGCTACAACCGTCACTCGATGCAGCAAACGAGAAGCGAGATATGTTGGTGGTTCTCTTTCTTGAAGCCCGGGTCCGGATCACGGTGCTCTTAGGCAACAGTTTACCTCTTTGGATACTTTACCTTCCATAGAAGAAGTATATTCTCGTCTTTTCGTTATACTCCTAGTTCTAGATCTTCCACTATATCGGATAGTAGTGCTATGGTGGCTCGTAAAAGTCCGAGGGGACTCGTGGGCGTGGAAGTTGGAACTCTCTTTTGTTAATCGTGGTGGTGGTCGGGAGTTCGGTCGAGGTGTTCCTCGTGGTAGTGGTGCTACTAATTTCGGAGGAGGTCGTGGAGGTCGTTTTACGCACTCATTGTCGGCTTCACGGACATCGGTTAACTCTTTGTTATGATCTTCATCTAGAGTTGCGGGGTTTACATGCTTACATTGATCTTGAGGCGAGGTCTCCTTCCTCGGTACCACAATCGATCAAGGTCTTGTGAATTTGACTAGGGCGAGAATATGATGAGCTGATTAGAGCCACGGCGACAGTGATCCATCAAGTCCTGTTGCTACTTTGGCACAACACAAACATGCTACACATCTTTTATCTACTACAGACTACTTCTAGTCCTTGGGTTATTGATTCTGTGCCACTCATCATATGACCGGTGATACGCGTCTTCTTACCTCCACTTCTTCCATTCCTTCCAAATCTTCCACATCTGTTACCTTAGCAGATGGGTCTAAATCCAAAGTGACTGGTTCAGGTTGTGTATCATTGAGTTCCTCTGTGTCTTTACCTCTTGTTTATCATATTATATGCTTTCCTCATAATCTGTTATCGATCGGTTCCATTACTCGTGACCTTGATTGTGATATCATTTTTTCTTCATCTTCGTGTGTTCTCACGATCGGAAGACCGGTCGCCGAATAGGTGGTGGGCGTGAGGTCTGGTGGATTGTACCTTCCGGACCCGGAGATCATTGTCTTTGCATCGCTTCTTGCTCGGAAGAAGGTTGTAGATGATGTCTATCGGTTACATTGTCGCCTTTGGTCATCCCTCCGGAGATACACTTCTACATTTTCCTTTTGTGTCTAGTTCTTCTATCCGGTTTGATTGTGAAACGTGTCGGTTGGGAAAGCATCATTGTGTGTCTTTTCCTCCTCGTGTTTTGAGTCGTGCTTCTCACCTTTTGAGTTAGTCCATTCTGATGTTTGGGGTCCTAGTCGAGAGTCGCCATTTGGTTTCCGATACTTTGTTACTTTTATTGATGATTGTACTCGAACCACTTGGTTATATTTAATAAAAGATCGTCTTCGAGGTGTTTTCTTCTTTCCAAAGATTTTATAATGAGGTTTGTACTCAATATGGATATCCTGTGAAATGCTTGCGTACAGATAATGCTCGTGAGTATTTTTCTTCTTCTACTTTTCTTCCGTTTCTTGAGTCTCATGGTATTTTACATCAGAGTTCTTGCGCTCACACTCCACAACAAAATGGGGTTGCTGAACGTAAGAATCGTCATTTGTTGGATGTTGCTCGTTGTATTCTTCTTCATAGACATGTGCCTAAGTCCTACTGGAGCTATGCTTTACTTGCAGCATGTTATCTCATCAATCGCCTTCCTTCTTCTGTGTTAAAAGGAGCTGTTCCTTATACTCTTCTTCATCCTGATCGTCCTTTATGGTCTATTCGTCCTCGTATCTTTGGTTGTGTTTGCTTTGTCCATTCTTTGTCTCCTGGATTGGACAAATTATCACCTCGTGCTGAAAAATGTGTTTTCGTTGGTTACTCTCGTACCCAAAAGGGATATGTTTGTTATAGTCCTCTTAGGTAAATCGTGAGTATATTTCTGCGATGTCGGTTTCTTTGAGGACCAAACATATTTTGGTAGTGTGTCTTCCTCTCCTTGTGAGTCCATATTAGTATCTCTTCCATTAACTCAAAGAAGAGTCCCAAATCTGTCTCGCCTTCTCGTACTCCATCACATTCTCACCCACTTCAGGTCTATACACGTGGTCCTCGCCGGGTTTGGAATCAAGACTCTTCACCAAAGTGGGCGCCTCACACCACCTTCTCGGGCACCACTTGATTCTACTACACCTCCTCCAATCGATTCTCCTATTGCTCATCGTACTAGATCTCGGTATCCTCTTTCCCATTTTGTCTCTTATCATAATCTATCTCCTCAAATGTCGGTCTTTGTTTCGTCTCTTGCATCCGTATGCATGCCAAATAGTGTGCGAGGAAGCTTTGGCTCATCCAAGGTTGGGTTTGTGCTATGGAGGAAGAGATGGTCGCTCTACATCACAACAAGACTTGGGAACTTGTCCCTCTACCTTCCGTAAACAATTAGTGGATTGTCGATGGGTGTTTGTTGTTAAGCACAATCCAGATGGTTCAGTTTGAGCGCTTAAAGGCGCGCGTTTGTTGTTCGAAAGGTTATACTCGAGACTATGGAATTGACTACGATGAGACTTTTTCTCCTGTAGCCAAGATTCCTTCTTAGTATTGTTATTTCTTTGGCAGCTCGTTCTAAGTGGACTCTTCATCAGCTTGATGTCAAGAATGCTTTTCTCCATGGTGATCTTCAAGAGGAGGTTTATATGGAGCAACCACCGGGTTTGTTGCTCGGGGGAGAAGGTGTGTAGATTGCGAAAAGCTCTTTATGGGCTCAAGCGGTCTCCTCGAGCTTGGTTTGGTCATTTTAGTGATGCAATTTGTTGGCTTTGGTATGCATCGGTGCAAAGTGTGGATCACTCGAAGATTTAGTATGTCATCGTCAAAGGGGTGTGTTATTCTTGTTGTCTATGTTGATGATATTATTGTTACTTTGGAAGTGATGTTGAAGGTATACAAATGACTCAAACAGTTTCTACAGAAGGAGTTTGATACCAAAGACTTAGGTATTCTTCGATATTTTCTGGGTATCGAAGTTGCCTATGCTGATGATAGTATTGCCTTGTCTCAGAGGAAATATACTCTTGACATTCTTAAAGAAGTTGGGTTGCACGATGCAAGACCTGGAGATATTCCTATGGACCCTAATGTGAAGCTTGATAATGAACAGGGAGAACCTCTTCATGATCCAGAGAAATATCGCCGGTTAGTGGGTAAACTGAATTATCTCACTATTACTCGTCCAGATATCTCATTTGCTGTTAGTGTTGTGAGTCAGTTTATGAGTTCTCCTCGTACTACTCATTGGCAAGCTGTCCTACAAATTGTTCGGTATTTAAAGGGAGCTCCTGGTCAAGGGCTTATGTTCAGAAATTGTGGTCATCTTCATATAGCTGGTTATTCTGATCCCGAGTCGTTGGAGGTGACTGGGTTTTGTGATGCAGATTGGGCAGGTTGCCCAGTGGATCGTAGGTCTATCTCTGGGTATTGTGTTTTCCTTGGAGGTAATCTTGTGTCATGGAAAAGTAAGAAACAGTCAGTTGTCTCTCGATCTAGTGCTGAAGCGGAGTATCGTGCTATGGCTAATGTTACAAGTGAACTTCAATGGGTTCGCATGTTGCTGACTGAGATTGGAATGCCTATGAAAGAATCATCTACTCTTCATTGTGACAATCAATCTGCCGTTCACATTGCTAGCAATCCAGTGTATCATGAGAGAACTAAGCATATAGAGGTGGATTGTCATTTTGTTCGGGAAAAGGTGAATTGCGGTGATTTGCGATTGGTACATACACGCTCGAGGAGCAGTTGGGGACATCTTCACAAAACCTCTTCTTGCGTGGACGACATTATATATTTGTAGCAAGTTAGGTCTTTTTGATATATATGCCCCAACTTGAGGGGGAGTGTTAGACTTATTAGCAAGTTGGGTATTTGGGTTATTTGTGTAATAAGGGTATTTGGGTATTTTTATGTTTTAGGTTAAGGCTTAACCTTAAGCCTATAAATACCGTATGTATTTCTCCTCTTTTGAAACAAGTACTCTTTTACCAATTACAATACCCAACATTTCATGTTTGTCCGAACTTTTCGAAGTATTTGAAAGCCCATTAGTTTGACACGGTACCAGTGTAAGATGAGCGTTATATTCGATTAATCCTAGGACTCCAGTTCCATATTCAGTCAACTCTTCCGAGACCTTGGTAGTTCTAACGGTGATGCGTGAACTTCCAGTTAGACCATGCCGTTGCTCGACTGCCTTCAATTTGAAAAACCAAAGCAGCATCATTTTCTATCAGCTCGAACTTTCGAATTGCAGGTTGCGGACTCAGCATTACATTGTTTCGCCAGCATTTTAGGTAAATCACCGGACATTTGTTTTCGGCACTGTCAACTATGTATATGTTGTTGGCGCACATGACTATGAAGTTTATAATTCTTATATGAATTACAAGCTCAGCTTCCCAAAGTTCCGGCAAAATTGGTTGTGTCCAAGTCTGACTCAATTAGCCTGAAAAAATAATATCAGGACAAGATCCACATGTACACAGTTGACCAGAGAGTGAGAGCTATGGCTGCAAACAAGTATGTCCAGAGGAAAAGCACTGAACACTCCTCTTGACCCACATCAAAGAGCTGAGTGATTGTCCGTGCAAATTTCACAAAACTCTCAGCAGCTTTCTTGAGAAAATCAATAGCAAGAAAATTCTTAGTGAACTAGCCCTACTTTGTTGAACTGCACTTACACTCCTATGTTTAGCTCTCCATCTGTATGTTTCCAAATCAAGATTCAATCTATATACTCGTTTCACAATCAAGATTCTGTCTATGTTGCTCGACTGAATATGTAGTAGCGCGAGTCACTAGCCGAGATGTGTTTCAACTTCAGAAAACTTGGACAGAGGTACAAGAAATCTGCATTGCTTCACATACCGAATCAAATGCCCTCTCGACTTGAAACTAATAAAGTTGGCTTCAAGACCTTTTTATCTGACTACCTTCTATTCTTTTCTTCCTTTTCCTTTCTCTCTGGAGAAGTTAGCTATACTTACCAATATTCATGGCTGGTGGGAGTGAGAACTGAACCATCAAGACATAGTGGTACAATGGGTCTGATGCCAGAAGGCCAAGCTTGCCGGCAGCCTTCACGACTCCAATGCCAATCACTGGAAGTATCACATACCGAACACAAATCACCCCGGCGATAGCCCGTGGTCTGATTCTCGAAGAGCGTAAACCTGTTCACACACAACAATCGATCAATATACTCCAAAATTTCTGTTTGAGAGAAAATGGAGGGTCAAGAAAATCTTGCGTTGAGTGAGGTTGCTTCCTAAGATAAGTGTGATGCAAGGAATAGTCCCATCTCTGCTTCACAGAATTCAGTTTAAGGCCAAAACCATTGAGATAAACTAAGGTTTGCGGAATTCACAATTCATAAGGTTGATCTTTCTTACCCTAATAGTTGAATAGTGTCCTGTATCACATGAAGGGGCGCGTTCTCACCGATTATGAGGTTCTTCAAGAATGTGATTACCCCGACAATGAATCCAACTGTCTGTTCGCATAGAGAAAATTGTCACTTTGTGTCCTTTAACTAGAAAACATTACGCTTCGCAAGCATAATGCAGGAGAATTTTGATGAAACTCACTGCAGCAAGTGTAGGAGGTGACATTAGCTCCTCCAGCACTTGGTGAAGGGGTTCTCTAACTTTATTCCAGAGTGATGTATTGGTCTTATCTGAATCCCCATGTGAAATCTGAAATACAATTGTTCATGTAAATAGAGTAACGAAAATATAACTTTTCTTGCGCCACAAGTTGAATAGGAAAGAAAAGAATGAGTCTCACAGCTTGTGTTTCTGCATCTCCACTAGCCTTTGTCCACTGCACACTAACAATAGCTTGTTGCTCTCCATCTTTTTCCTTGAGAAGGTGTGCTCCTGAACCGGAATTTGGATCGATGTTAGGCGCCTTCAAGGCCTCCTTGGCAGCTTGAATTGCTTTATACTTCATGGACGATGTTCGGATAAGTTGGTAAGTGTAAGTCCAGATGTAGAAACCACCAAGCTGCTTAGACACCAGAGAAGAAAATACACTATGTAGTCACACACTGAAACATTAGACTCAATGCAGCTAAAACCAGAAACATGAATTCGAGGCATCATTTGATCACGTTGAAGACGGCGAACAATGAAAGTGTGTATTACTAGACATCCCTGTTTTTCTTTTACTAAGAAGCCAATTCTATGTGATTTAAACATACAAGGAAGGGAGCGTACCGCCGTCGAGAAAGATGCATATGAGAGTCCAGCGGAGTGGCAAGTATTCCAGTCTCCAAACGGGCTACCGCCCTCATCACAGACTGCCGGGATTCCAATGAGGGGTAGATTTCCCAAGTTTCCTAACACGGCAATTAGTTAAGTAAACAATAACAAACCAATTTGTCTTTCAATTCATGTGGAACAATGATGCCAAGGAACCGGATCATCATATTCTTTTAGATAAGAATACCTGTTGAACAAGCAGCAATGGTCAGACCCTCTAGGTGACTCATCGGTTTCAATACTTTTACGAGTATCCATCCAAGAACCCCACCAACGAGGAAGGAAATTCCGATGTTAATGGGCATAAACCATCTTGCAACAAAATTCGAACAGTTCAGAACAGTGAAAGACCACATCAAGAGATTTATAGGCTCCACAAACGGCTCAATAAGCTGTGAGAAAACAAAATCCCAATATGCATCTTCTACTTCTATAGGATGGATGAGGACATAATTTGCTAGTAGCGAGAAAATACAAAATTGCCTAACCATGAGATTATATCCTGAAGAGTAACTGTCTTAGTCAGGCTGGCAAAAATGAGCGAGGGTGTGAAGGCAGTGAACACTATCTGCATTCAGCAGAAAAATTAGCCAACAATGAAACATTCCAGACCCTCAGAACACAGAGTTACCGCTTAACTCTTCCAACTCCTAAACAAACACCATCTATGCTAGTTTATACTTGGTTTTTTCAGCTTTTTACCTTGTTCAGGGCCTTCATAGTATCTGCAGGGAGAAGATTGCAGCGACCAGTCGCCATAAAAGCTCCCATCACACAAATGATGAGAACTTGCAGAACCGGCATCGAAGCCACTTCAAACACTGACCAGAAACCCATCTCTTCTTTTCTGCCCCCATTAAACTTTTTTGGTGTTGGCAAATATTTCGGGACCCTTGTTTCTCATATTGGGTATGCTCACGTGAGCTTAGGAAAATCGAAGTATGAACCGACGACATGTAACCCCTATGCACGGAATGTCGGGGGTCCCGCTCCGCTTGTTGTGGGATTAAGGGTTTCGGATATCGGGTTTGCTGACGCATTTGTTGTGGGATTAAAGGAATTCGGATAAACTTAAGCTTTGTGTCCATTTTAAATCCTATATATTATACTCGTATGAGAGATCATTGTAACGAGTGGTTGTGGTTGTAAACCTAAATATTATAGTGGAATCCCTTTACAGAACATAACCCTATTCTGGGATGAACCTGAGTAAACTAGTGCGTCAATTTTTCTATTATCTGTGTAATTGTTCTGATTCTGTGTAGGATAAATCCCATCAAAACTTGCCGATACTTGACACTAGTGTTGAGCTCTAAGGTTCTTGCTTCTGATAGTTGTTTTCCCTGGCCTTTTTTGTACAAGCGAACCACTAGTGATCCATGCACAAGAGCAGAGAGGCTAAATCGGGTCGGAATTGAGCAAATGGCTTCGGTGTTTTAGTTTGCGACAACATGCTTCAAGAGATAATGTGGGCACGAACATGCTTAGCAAGGAATAAGATGGATCAGAAACCAACCAATGCGGGCATCGCCACTTCCATCTTAAAAAACCAAACAGTCAGGACTCAAAAGAGTCAAACGTTCTCTCTCGCTCTTCCGTTTGGGATAGATGGACTTCATTCCTAGAAACACGAAGATGCAACAAAGAAATGGTTGGACCTGTGGTCCACGCTAGAAGCGATGAGGGATCACTGTCGGTGAGGTCGTTCTGTAGCAAACCAGGGGCTTTCATATAGTGGCGCTCGACATGTACGAGGAGGATGATCCTTCCCTTTCTTTACACCATTACACGGACTGTCAATTCATGAGCGGCAGACTAATTTCAAGTATCATCCGACGTTTGACGTTGGTCAAACGTCGCAGTCCAAATCGGAGCCGCAGGGGCTAAGATCACCAATGCCGATGTCTTCATCGTCCCCGGATTCGCCTGGACCTCATATTATTCAATAGACATGGAGTCTTTCAATATCTCTTATTGGACCCAATTTCACGCGGAAAAGTCTTTATATTGGGCCCGAGGACGAGGGCCGTCAAGCCTTTTATTGGATGTATCTGTCCAATATTTGTTTTGAAAAAAACGAAGAAGAAAGAAGAAGAAGTGATTACCCATGGATTGCGCATTATCATCCACGAAAGCGATCTCGCATCCATCGTAAAGACAAGTGCCCCCCGTTGCGTCGTTCCGTGCAATTACGCCTCTCGGAGAAACGTCGATCCTTGATTGCTCCCCCATTCCGGCAATCCGACGTGGACGTGGCGGGCCCCACCCACGTTCGCTAGGTCCCACCATTTCCCCGCTCGCGGATCGAATCGAATCGCTAGTCCCTGTCCGCGGGTTCGGCATTTTCCCGCCGGTGGACCCCACCGTCCAATTATTTCCCGACCACCACCCCCCCGGAAGTCCAAATTTGACCCGGTGATGATCTCGCGAACCGTAGCGGATGGAGACCTCTTTCGCCCCGTTTTTTCCGTAGTTTTCTGGTAGCTTTCAATCGCGCGTACGGGAGACACGTGGCCCGGCACCGTAAAGTAAAGTCGAATCGTACGACAAAATTAATGACGCGCGCAAGTTACCTTAAGCCGATGAAACCTTTGCCGATTCTAAAAATTCAATAAATGGAACAAAAAAAGGAATGACCAAATAGAAGGGAGAAGAGATCCTCCGAGTAAAGAAATCCGGCTCTTTATCTTTTTTCCATTTGAAGATGTCCCCCTTTTTTTCCGCGCCTTGCAAGAACGCGCCGCTCATTCAGGAGCGCCGTCCAGTTTTTCTCTTGTCTTTCTCTCGGAACGGAAAAAGGAATTTATAATCTGCTAGACTTCTAGAGGCACCGCTTATTTAAATTGATAAGTAGGTAGCGCTTAAAAAAAAAGTAACGTCTCGCCATGTGAATGGATGAAAAGGCAGACATTGTCAACGCGGGATCGATCGTTCGTGTTCATAAGAGGTATGAAATCGCTCCGTTTTCTCGACTAAGTATGTGAACAACGACAGCAACACGGAAAGAACCTATACTGGTATGTTGTAGATATCGGGTGTTCTTGATGATCGATCGGTCTTAATCTTCACGCGCGCTCGGCGAATTAAGATGCGCCGAGCTTTGATCTCGTTAAAAGACGAGCATCAAAGAGACGAAACGCGTCGGTTTCAACAGCGATCGGGGTGGCGTCCGAACCGGATTTCGTGCACCCCGATCAGTCCGCCTACGCGGGGGATCCCGAGAACCCGTTCCTCGCATAGCCCCCCCCCCCCCCCGGATGTGTTCGGGATCTCACTCCATGAAGCACTCTTGACAAGATTTGAATCCAACCATCGCAAGGAAAACGAGCAAGACTCGCTCGCCGTTTAAGTAACGTAGGAGTACCGGGATTAATTTAAGCATATGAAAACATTAATTAAGAAGGCTCATGTCAGGTTTGGATTGTGCTCCAGATATTATAGATTAGGTTACCTCCACATTAAAAATTGATTAGTGGGACCCTAAGGTCACGTTCAACATGATGACCATTAGTTTAGTTTAATATTTCCCACTAAACTTCCATATCATTGGCGAACTATGTTATTTAAAGATAAAAAAAAAAGGCACTGTCAGCTTTCCCAAACCTCTTTAATTTATTAGTATTTTTTAACGGACATATCTCATTCCATGTTTTTAATTAAAATCTCATCAAAAAAAAATATATATATATATACTCACGCAACATTGCGGGACAAAAATTTACCAAAAGGACTGCATAGACAAATGGATATCATATTTTATCAAATTTTTTTAATCTTTTTCATTAATTGACATTTCTTAAACAGCAAGCAACGTTGGTTAAATTCTCATTTATTTAAGCTAACAAAATAAGAAAATAGTTAATATAATGTCGTTAGGAGTTCTCATTAAATCATGATTAATAATAGATCACAAAAAAAAATTAGCACTATGACATCTGATAATGACATCAAAGTGGTTACCATTTTTTCTAAGGTATGAAAACCTAATTATTTCCTAAATTAAATTTGACTATAAGTAGATTATTAAGTGCAAATTGTCTAATTAGTCATAAACTATTTGTACGGATATTAATTTAGTCCTACACTTTTCAATTTTGACAATTCAATCTTAAATTTTTGTGTGGAATTTCAATATAACTCTTTTGGTCAATTTTCATCAGAAATAGCTTACGTGGACAACAAGCGACTACTATATTGTCATGTCTGCGGAAACCGGCCAAAAAGAGTACATTGGAATTTCGCACACTAGGACTGAATTGTCAAAATTAGAAAGTTTATAGCCAAATTGATATCTGTATCATAATTTTAGGACAAATCGGGTAATTTTCCCGATCCTTAAGGATCAACTCGAGAATGAAACTAAAGTGGAAAAAGTAAAGTTTAAGCCTCATGAAAAGGGAACGCGCAAAGGGAATGATGAGGGAAAGTAAGATAATGATTAACGACTGACCATGCGTACACACTAATTGAAATCTGGGGGACATTGATCGGACACATGAGACTATATACAATCTTAATATATATATATATATATAAGTACACCCGTGACTTATATTCTCACCAACTAATGTGGCATAAATAAAATAAAATAAAAATGACACACTTGTAACATCTGACGCAATCAGAAAACTAAGAGAGAGAGAGAAAGAGACTACTGCTCATTACATGCTCCTCTAATCACGGAAAATCCAACGTGATTACCATCGGTCTTTTTTTTTATATGTTCTATTCTAACTCTTAACTCACTTTCAAATTATTTCCCTATCTCTTACAGAACGTGAAAGTTAAAACCCACACCTAAACCTACATGTCCCCATCTCTAATACCTTTTGAGAATGTAGGAAATCGAACTTCCCACATCTCTCTTTCCAAATAAAAAAAAATGACCACTGGGGCAAATAAATCCTAGTTGTTGATTATTATCGTTTGGACAACATTAAATCCTATCTATCCCACCCTGCCAATGTTGGGAGTACCCATTATGACAACGAAATTATAAAACCAAGTACCCAAAAATAAATTAAAATAAATAAATAAAGAATTTATACCACGAAGAACTCCAAACCCACTCATGACAAATTTATCCCGAACTAATTTTTGGGTTAATATCACAAAAATCTCCAAACCGATACACCTGTTTGACCACCAAAAATAAAAAACTAGTATACATGTGACAAATTTACTCTCCGTTAGTTTTCGTTAAATTTTACCATCAAATTGCTTTGGATGACACGTGGCAGTTAACGGGCATACCAATTTAGAGTTTTGTCCCTCTATTTGTCACAGATTTACCAATTTATGATTTTTTATAGTATTAATCCAATTTAATGTATGGTAAATTTGTCACAAATGTACCAGTTTGAGATTTTTGATAGTCAAAAAATTAATTTTTAGTATATTTGTCATAAGTGTACTAGTTTGAGGTTTTTTGTTATATTTTTTTTCCCACCTATGGGTAGCTTAGTTGGTTAGGGCGTACTTGGAATTTTGTGGTTAGGCGTACTGATTCCAAGTTCGATTCCCCAGCTGAGCACTTGTAATTTAAGTGGGGGGCCATGGCGGCGGGTTGCTGTGCTGATCTCCCCCGAAGAATAGTCGAGGTGCGCGCAAGCTGGCCCAGATACCTCAGTTATCAAAAAAAAACTTCTAATTTTTTTACCACCCTAAATCAGTTTATCCATGAAAAATTTAGCCTTCGTTAGTTTCTGTTAAATTTTATCATTAAATTACCGAGTTTGATGACTTGTGGCCAGTTTGGTGTTTTGCTCTCCGTTTGTCACAGGTGTACTAGTTTGTGATTTTTCATAGTATTAATCCAATGTAACGGAACTAACAGATGGTAAATTTGTCACAAATGCACAAATTTGGAGTTTTTTTGTGATAAAAAATTTAGTTTAGGGTAAATTAATTATGAGTGTACCAGTTTGGAGTTTTTCATGGTATTAACCCTAATATAAAATAAGCATTTATCGGAGGTAAAAACATAACATATAAGAATGTGTTTGTTTCACCGAAAAATTCTTGATGAAGAAAAATATTTTCCATAAAAATAACTTTCAAGAAAAATAGTTGATTTTCATTTATTTTCTAGTTTATGGAAAGTGATTCCTTTCTTGCTGAAATGAAAAAGTTGTTTTTCCCCTACTCTAAACTTGTCGTTTTCAGTCCATGTAATAACTTTGGGTCGCGCTTTTTCCACTTCCATTATAGCTAAAACACTCCCTATCTCATGGTGTTTTGGCCATATTAACCTTTATGGGTTCCACCTTTTTTTTAAGTATCTTTTTTTTTTTGCTTGTGGTATCCCATTTGTTTTCTTCTTTATTTTGTCGTTAGTTCCATTTTCCTCTTCCTCTTTTACTTCTCTACATTCCCTCTTAATTCTAATCATGGTTCAAGCCTTGGTATTATTTGTAAAAAACGAACACTCTCTTTTGTGGTATGCCTCTGTCACTTGTTGTCCAGATCACATCGCACTCATGAGTTTTTGAATCTTTAACTGGAGTTTGATACCTAGAAACATAATAGGAACACCTCTTCAGCCCTCTCAATCGATGGCAATGGCAGCTCGGCAATTGAGATTGACACAAGTCGTGCACCCAACAAAGCAAATTGCAATAGCAAATGGTTAGTGTTTATTAAGAAAAACAACAAGCAATCCACTTATGTAGCGAGTTAAAATGCAATAGAGAATTTTATAGGAAATTCGCTAAAACTAAAGATCTCGTCACACCATGTTCAAACTTCAAGTTTAACGAACAAAGCAATCAAGTGCAGAAAATAGAGGTATGAGATGCAAAGAAATCTTAATGATCAACCCTCACGTTTTCTCAATAATGATTAAACTCAAACCGTGATTTCAAAATTTCAATTCCGCTTGCATAGCTCATTGTATCAAAAACTATCTATTATTGGCATGAGAGTGGTGTTTTAGAATGAGAGAGAATAGAGAGAGAATAGAGAGAGAAATAAATGAGAAGAAGGAAAGTGAGACAAAAAAGAAAGAAGAAAAGTAAAAGAATGCTTAAAAAAAGTGGGATCCACAAATGTTAAGATTGTCAAAATATTATGATATGGAGTGTTTTAATTATAGTGGGAGTGAAATAAGCATGACCCATAACTTTTCATCATTCAAACACCAGAAAGTCGGCAAGCAATTTCTCGGAAATAGTTTTCTTTCAAATAAATGGACCCTAAGTGCCCAAATAGAAAGATGGCCAAGTCGACGATCTACGCAAGAAAGGCGCGAAATGATTTTAAAGTGACGGATGTAGAATTGATATTTCGGAACAACATACGCAACTATAAAATAGTGAGATTCAAATCGAACTCTATGAAAAATGACTAATGCCATTGAAAACCCCAAATTAGCACTCGAGACACATATCGTCTTGCATAAAATTTCAAGCTAATACCCCTAACTCAAATATTTAGTGTTCTATTCAATGTCCACGTCAGATTCGTCTTGCAGTATGTCGACATGTATACATTCTAATGAGATATTAGACGAAATGTTGATGAAAGGCGGGTGGGTTCTTAATCAGAGGCACTGATTTGGGATTTGGATAGCTATAATACGAAAGTTTTTATTCGGATGTTTGGTGATATAAAAATTAATTCGAGATAAACGTAGGAGAAAACATGCCTCTCATGTTCGGTATCGATTCCATCAATATTATAGAAAATACGCAAAACCTTTGCAACTTTTTCCGCAATCCTGGAGGACATTCTCCTCCACTTCTGTCCTGACTGCATGTGATACGGAACCCACGTCGGCGCGATGCACGACCGGGACAAATCACGGCGGGGATTCCTTAATTGGCGGTCGTGCGTGGCCGGCGGCCAACCAGATCGCGAGTTGACTTGTCGGTACGATGCTCCGACAACATTCAAAATCGAAAATTATAAAAGGAAACAAGATGAAAAAAGAGAAATAAAAAAATTACCACCAGCACACTGCCTCATGCAAGGCAAGCGAATAATTTATACGAATAAATAAAAAGGCAATAAATTGGGAATGCCCGAAATCCCAGATTGGATCTCCGACCTTTTGGCCACGTTTTCAATTTTTTTTTTTTCATCTTGCAATGGACAGCACGCCATTTATTTGTCGAACGATGTTACAGACTCGCGTTTTTCTTGATCGACAAAAGGTATCGACCGGTGCTTTTACGATCTCCGGATTATCTTAAGTTAGTGCCGTAAAAAGTCTCGCGCCGACCCGCTCTATTCGTAATCATTCGATAAAATATTTTCCGATTAGTTCCCACATGTGTTCCTTCTACCTCGTCAAAAAAAAAAAACGCTTGAAATTCGAGTGCGAAATCCCCTCCACTCTTGTGGAATCCAGCGCACGAGACCGACAGAATCAAAAAGCAAAGCGAGTTCACCTAAAACACAAACACGTCTTTCAGACAGAGAAAGCCGTGAAACCACGAAGACCGAGAACCCACCAAGGCCGCGCAGTGTCTGAGAAAACGACAGTGCGAACCAACATGTTCTCATCACTTGGGAAGAAACTCAGTGGGATGTAGCCAAACCAGCAAGGCTTTTGGGAGTTTCGTACCCGCCCCTGCTTCTACCTTCCTCATCTACCGCCTACTGGCCATATACAGTACACCCTTTGGTACAAGAGCTCCCATTTTCTTTTTTCCATGAGTGAATGAAAGCATGGTAAGGTATTAAATGCGCTCTCATCCTTCGGGAGCATCCTCCTTGATCTTTGTCACCTATAAAGATTGCTTCTTTTCCAAAGAAACCGAAAGAAACCTTCAGAGAACCTCTCTCTCTCTCTCTCTCTCTCTCTTTCTGTGGGCTTTCTGGCTTGAGAGATACAGGGACGGGAAATGGCGACGGAGAGCAGTGGTTCGCAAAGCAGAGAGCTTGATCAGACTCCGACATGGGCTGTTGCTGGCGTTTGTGCTCTTATTATTCTCATCTCCATTGCGTTAGAGAAAGTCCTTCATAAAGTTGGAACGGTATGCGCTTCGTTTGTGCTTCAACGCTTCCTTTACTCTCTTTTTTTGTCTTTTGTGTATGTGGGTTTTTCTTTTTATTTACTTTTGTTCGCGGGTACGTTTCTTGAAGGTTTTTTCCTTTTTGTCTGTGTTTGTCCTACATGGGTTTTTCTTGATGCATGCGTTTCTTGGAGCAAGATTTCTGATTTTCTTGGGCTTGAACGAACACAGCAGAAATGCCAGAAAAAAAAAAGAAATAGTTCTTCAAGATTGCAAAAGTGAAGTTCGAGTAAAATTTTTAGTTCTGCTGCGGTGGTCTATTCCCGATCTTGAGATTCTCGTTTTTTTGATGAAGCTGACACTTTCACAGCTTACGCTAATTCTGAAGTTCAACAAGTACTAAGATGTTGTCGCTCTGTTCGACTGAAGGATACCCTCTCTGATCACTTTATGTGTAATTCGTTTGCTTTTGGCATTTCAGTGGCTTACAGAAAGGCATAAAAAGGCTTTATTTGAGGCTCTGGAGAAAATCAAATGTGGTAAGAATGAGATTTTAATGTATGATTAGTAAATTAAATGAGTCTGATGATGCTTGTTCTAATCAGATATCATGTGAGCATCGTCGATTCCTAGGTTCTATGTCTAACGTTGGTGTTATTAGTGCAGAGCTGATGATTCTAGGCTTTATTTCGTTGCTTCTGACGTTTGGGCAGAGCTACATTGCCAAAATATGCATCCCAACAAGCGTTGCCGAGACGATGCTGCCATGCGACAAAAAAAGTACGACATCAACCGAGACTGATGACAGACGGCGGAGACTTTTGTGGCATGAAAGGAGATCCTTGGCGGCTGGCAGCTATGCTTCTAATTGCACATCGGTAAGTGCATGCGTTGCTGTTTGAGCTATTTATGAAGAAAAAGAGTAGATCTTGAGTTGCTTGATTGCTGTACTCTGTCTTCTTTATTCACGAAATGGTACACAGCCAGTGCCGTGCCAAGCCTTAACGCAGGAGGAGGGAGGGGCATGTCCGGGGTTCGACAGCTAACACTCCTTGTTTTCTCGAGAATCGCTATGAAACGTCTTCTATTTCATAACTGATTGTCTGCAAAAGAAAAGCTATATTCATAATTCCTTGAATTTCGTGACTCGTCCATGTGAAGATTGTTATGTTGATCAAAATCTGCATTCAAATGGTATTTTTTTTCCTTTCCAAACGAAGCTGAGGACAAAGGTTTTGTAATTTATGCAAAGATGATTGTCACTTGTGCTCCAATATCTGTTGATTTCTATTTGGTATGAAGTTCTTCAAGTCCTTTTCCTCCAAATAAATGTGAAGCAAAATCAAATTAATATTGCTGTTGCTTTGCCATCCCAACTGCCATAATGCCTTGTCCTAATTCTTTGTAATTAGGCACTTCATTCTTTTCGTCAATTTTTAGGTCAAGGAAGTTCAGTAGACTCTGGAGAAGTCGCAGTTATGATTCCTTAAGCCTAACGATCTGTCTAATTTTTCTCAACAGGGAACCCCCCCTAATATCTGTCAATGGATTGCATCAGTTACACATCCTCATATTCTTCCTAGCCTTCTTTCATGTGTTGTACAGTGCTGTTACCATGATGCTTGGAAGACTAAAGGTATGGATGCTCCCTCTATCACGGTGACTCAAGCATTATGGCTGGCTTCTATGTCATGATGCAAACAGAAAAGCTCCTAGAATGCTATGGTTCACATGATCAGAACTTCTTGACTTCTCTGCTTCGTGTGGTCAGTAACATCAAATAGCGAAAAGAGCCACTAGCATTCTCTTCATTGTAATTCTGATGCTGTCAACTTAAATCACCATTTGACCAAAAAGAAAAAACTTAATTCACCTGGAAATGTGCCGTCATTTTTTGAGCAATCGCTTTGTATGATGATAATGAATTGTCAAATGTTGCTGAAACATTTGATAGATTCGTGGCTGGAAGCAATGGGAACAAGAAACTTCATCTCATGACTATGAGTTCTCAACTGGTATGGTACTCACTATTCAAGACAATGAGAACGATTCAGCACAACTTATTACTCCTTGAGGAGCAATGAGTTGCTATCAGAGTTAATCTAATATGCTTGCATGATGCAGATCCTTCCAGATTCAGACTCACTCACGAAACATCATTCGTTAAAGTTCATTCCAGCTTTTGGACAAGGATACCTTTCTTCTTCTATGTTGTGAGTAGCACATCTCACTGCGCATGCATAATTTCTCAAGGCGAAGATGCAAAGACATGATGATATACAGTGGTTTTGTAGTTCGAACCACTTTCAATTTAACCACTCAAGGTGCTCATAGGAACATAGTAAATTTAGTATGATCAGAGCAACTTGTGTGCTTGGCTTCATATTCGCTGTTTCATTGCTATAAGTGGTCAAATAGGGAGATATGCCTAGCAGGTCAGCATGTCTATGTTGCAGCTCATGATATGAATGGGATGACTCAATAGGGGTTAATACTAAACATCGACCACCTTACTAGTCATATGCATGCACCATTTACAGCCCAAGTGACATGCTTTTAAGAATGGTGCCTGTATAGTTAGCTTTTGGTCCAAATTTTGGATGGAATACCCACATTCCAAAGTCAGGCCACCAGAGGATTCCCTGAGACATGTAAATAGAGAATTACATTCTGGCCATTACATAAAAGGGAGAATTATTAAGGAACTCAAGGCTTCAAGAGAAATTAATAAACTGAAAAAGCTTAAACCCTCGCAGCAGGCAATGAGAAGGACAAAAAACCATTGGATTCTCTCTGTTCCAGTTTTCATGCATTTCGTGCATTTGGTGGAGCCTGAAATCTCTCCAACATCTTCTGTTGCAGGGATGTTTCTTTCGACAGTTTTTCAGGTCGGTTCATAAGACAGACTACTTGACATTGCGAAATGGGTTCATCGCTGTGAGTCTTTGGCCTCAAATGGACATTGTTTGTGACCATTAAAATAAGTACTCTTGACCATGCTATGCATAAACAGGTCCATATAGCCCCTGGGGGTAAATTTAATTTCCAGAAATATATCAAACGATCACTAGAGGATGACTTCAAGTTCGTGGTTGGAGTAAGGTAATGATCTGCTTGCTTTGTAATTCTGTTTATGAAAATCCACACTCAAAGAAGTTGTGAAGAAGAAGAAGCTGTGTTCTTACATTAGCTTTTCCTTTTCTTGCCAGTCCTGTGCTGTGGGCTTCCTTTGTAATATTTTTGCTTCTCAATGTTAATGGTGAGTCCTTTTTATTCAGTGAAGAGCTTTTGGATATGGACCGAGACTACACTAAGGAACAAGGAAGCTTGACTGAGCAAAGAAGTCAAGGAACGAAGCTGCTTCTATAATAGCCCCGTTGAATAGGAGGGCGAAGGCTTTTTGAAAAAGTATTTTTTTGTTAAGAGTCTGAAATGCATTTTTAATCTGATGTTGAATGCATTAAAATTGGTGCATGAACACAGATGGGCTCGGGCATGAAGAAATCGATCTTTGACGAGCAGACTTCCAAGGCTCTCAAGAAGTGGCACATGGCTGTGAAAAAGAGGCAAGGCACACAGGGTGGCAAATCCCCTACTCGGATGTTCGGTCGGAGCCGGAGCCCAAGCCCAAGCCCGTCGACCGTGCGATCTTCGAGCAACAGGCTGCGCCATTAAAATTGGTGCATGAACACAGATGGGCTCAAGAAATCGACTGGGCACTCGGTTCAAGCATGGCTGTGAAAAAGACCCAGGCACACAGGGTGGCACAACAGTCTATCTGATTACGACGGAGACACATTGTCGCCAACATCTGCCACAAAGAATTTGATCTCGAAAGTTGATCGCGAGGAACAAGTAATACAAGTGAACGACTCTGTTCACGGGGATAAAGCCAGTGATACCGCTGAATTTTCGTTTGTTAAGACTGCCCCGACAAAAGAACCATGAACGAGCTGGCTAGGTTTGCGATGCAGGTTGAGGGCGACAGTTGCCTAGGGAATGTAGTTGTCCGTCGACTATTGAGAATGGCACGGCTTGGAGGAAGTAACCAACTCTGTTCTGCTGTTAGCTCGACAACCTGAATTTTTATTAGGGGTCTTCTGCACACTGTTTGTAATTCATGTGACACCCATAGTCTTTGTGGTAGGAGTGATCTATTTGCTGGGACTGGTTACTTACAAAGCTAATAGCCCGGTAGTTCGATCTCCGGTGTGTTCTTGTTCAGCAGTCGGAACTAGGAATTTCCAGGGGACGACTCCGAAGCGATAAGCGAAACTATGAAGACTATTCGGGACGGATCTTTACTTACGTATCAAGTCATGAACTCAACCGCATTTGATTAGGAGCTTTGGCCGCCACATCTTGAACAGACAGACATACTTTGTGTCCGTTGAAGCGACGAGAATCGAAAACTTCAGGAGCAGCATTTGTTTCATTGTTATACTGAATGAAAAGTTCTATGATCGAAGCACTTCCACTTATCTGAAAAAAGCACTTCTCATATGATTATAATCATCTTCAACTTATCTGAAAAAGGAACTTCTCATATAAATATGATCATCTCCCATCTTTCTGAGGTCATATGTCTTCCGAAGTTTGTTTAGCCTTACAGTACGATAGCGTCGCGAAAGCTCGGGGCCCTAAGAGATGGTTTCGATCTAGTGATGAGTGACTTGTGCGAATTATAGGGCTCGGCTTTTGTCTTTATCCGGTGACAGATTTGTGGGGAGCTTACGGCAGTAATTTTTGGCGGCAATTGAAAGGAAGGAGTACATTGGAATTTCGCGCAAAAATTTATGACTGTATTGACAAAATTAAAAAATTTAAACCTAAATTAACGTCCGTATAGTAGAGACCTATTTGGTAACTGGTTTATTTCTATTCTTTTGTTCCCCGGAACAGAAAAAGAATAGAAATATGTTTATTTACGTCGGTTAATTTTTTATTCTTTGAAAACCAGGGAATGGATTTAGAATGAAAATGAGAAGTAGAAAAAAAATTATATTTTGGTTTTTGGGAATAGAAATAGACTAAAGTATTTTTACCACCCGCGGGTGGCGCTGCTGGAGCATGCACTCTTCCTCTCGCAAAAGGTTGAGTGTTTGAATCCCGGGCGCCGCAGGATGACTTAACCGGTGGCACGTGTGTGGTGGCTAGCACGTGTCGCCCCCAGGATTTACCCCCCGGCTGCCGGCCGTGCGGAGGTTCCCCGGGTTACCAAAAAAAAAAAGTATTTTTGAACAAAAATTGCTCCCGAGAACAGAAATGTTACCAAATGCATCAACGACCAATTGGGTTCTTATGTCCACGTTTACGCATGCTAATTAAATGGGGGACAATTGATTTGAGTTCATTCGATGCATCGACTTGGTGATATGGTGAACTTAGTTTAAGCGTACCGCTCACTTGACACAAGTCATCAGAAATTCTTTTCCAAAGGGAGTTCTTCGTTTCAAGAAAGAAACTACTGAGCTTATTGGACACCATCAACACGGCAGACACATTGATCTTCCTAATTTAATTTTAGAAGAGTTTCAACCCTGGGTCCTCTGCCCAACATGCGAAGTCAATGACCATCCCATATGGGCAGTCCACTCTAATCAATAAAAAGCTAGGAAAAGATTTCATGAATCTCGGTTGGATTTTGACGGTTAATGTTAAGAGTTAATTGTATAAAAAGTCATAAAAATTTTGTACGGCGGTCAATTTAAAACTAAGTATTTTGATTTGGCCAATTTTTTTTTATTTAAAAGATATTTTCATTTATTTCCAAAACGATACATGGGAGGATTCGTGCCAAATTCTAGTCATAACAAGACAAGCTGATAGAGCTACAATACAAGCCAAATTTTAGAAATCAAGATATATCACTAGAGCATTGTCGGCAAGGGTAAGCTCACGTCTGTCCCTAAAGAAACAGATTTGTCACTGCATTCAAGCAAAAGCATCGGTAACCGATCACTGAATCTCGCATTGTCATTAGTAATGAGCATATGTCGGGATCTCCCTATGTAGTTAAGGCTTTAACTTTCGGCGTTGAGAACACTTAGGTTCGATATTCTCAACGCCATCATAGTGTGGAGATAATAAAAACATATTGAACAAGCTCAGATCTGACACCTGTGAGAGAGAGCCATTCAGCAAGTGCGAAACACTGGAGCTTCTCCTAATAAAAACATGTTGAAAGAGCACAGATACAACACCGAAGCTCTTGTGAACATTATTGAAAGTGGTGTTGTAGTTTTGTCCGTTAAAACTTCTATATCTAGATCTAGATCAGTAGAGTAAAACAAGAAACAAAAAAAGGGAATTTTGTCATAAACCGAAAATTGCTAATATGAACACTGGCCGCCGATGCTGATATAAACAATTTTTGTAATTTTTTTATAATTTTTATGTTTTAGGGTTTTTTTTTCTTTTTGTGTCTTTTCTTTTTGTTTTCTTCCAATGTTCATCTTCCCGAAAGGGTCAGAGGGGGTCACTAGCCACGGGCGAGCGGTCGCGACATCCCTTGCACCTCGTCTAGTGGCAATGACGACCCTTGCACCTTGCCTTGCATAGTGGCCGGCAATAGTCAGCTGCTGGCCATGTATATCCTTTCATTTTTCAGGAGAAAATAAAAATAATGTAAAAACCATTCACGTCAATGTCAGTTGGCATTGAATGGACTGTCACATCAGTAATTTTTAGTTAAAATTGAACAAAAATACTATCTTGAAAATTTGTTAGAAGATTTAAAACTAAATTGGCCAAATAGAAAATTATAGGACTAAATTAGCCGCCGAAAATAGGTTCAAAACATTTTTGGACAATTTTCCCGATGATGTTGTGAAAGGAACTTTACTTTTATCAAGGGAATAAGCAAATTTCGGGATATAAGTCAAAACTGGGTAATAAGACAGCAAATCGCCTCATCAAAACTAATCAGTACATGCACGTACTCGATACACTTTCTCATGCATCGTAATTTCTTGATATATTGAAACTTCTGTACAATAATTGGGACCGGTAGAAGTAACCGTAAGAAAGATAGCCATAACATAAGGACAACGAGTGCTCCGCCCGCGTAAGCCTCACCATGGGAGAAGCGGTTTTTCCGGTTAGAACTAATCAATACTCATCTCTTTTATATATATGAATAATTATCGTTTTGATGGTGATGTACATTTACTTATCTTTTGTTGTCAATTTTCATTCTGTCCAAGTTCAATCTCGTCTCCATAACAGATGAGTAGAAACCTAATCAAAGCTATGCATGAGCACAAATGGAAAATGGTTATGCAAACAGTAAGCACATTACACGCGCCCAACTACATATTGCCGATATACAGATGATTGACTCGATTCTATTCTTTCTTAATGGTAATGGATTGGCCCTGCCAACAAAAGCCAGAAAATGTTTCCCAAACTGTCCCTTGGCATGCCAATTGCCACATCATTTCCAACTTAGGTCCTCTCAATTTACCAAAGATATGCACAAAGGGGTCGGGTCCATTCTTCAAATTAGAACAGTCGATACTCTATATAAACCCCCCCCCCCCCCCATAAAATCAAACACCAAAGCCTACACCAACATCAAGAAAACACCCTCTCAATCTCTTCCCTCAAATCATCTCCAAGAAGGGTTTTCCCCCCCTTCAATCAAATCTCCACTATGGTGCTCCGCATGGAATCACAGTACTTCTTTGAAGCCATACCCCAAGGTTACTCTTACCTGACCTATCTGCTGTCACCCCCAGCACCACCGGAACCCATCAAAGACCACTGGACTCCTGAGGAGAACGAGATCTTTGAGAGGTGCATTGCTAAGCTTGACCATCTGTCCAGGGACTTCTTCGACAACATTGCGCAAAGGATCCCCAAAAAGAGCGTAGGGCAGATCATGAGGCACTTTGAGGCATTGGTTGAGGACGTCGACCAGATCCAGTCGGGTCGAGTGCCAATCCCCGACTACGACAAATCTAAGAGAAAGGTTGATGTGAAGACAGAGCCAAGCGATGAGCCAAGGGGGGGTAAGAGCACCCGGCGAGCCCCAAGAAGGAGGGGAGTCGGATGGAGCAGGGAAGAACATGAGTATGACTTTTTGCCCTAATGTTTACATGAGTTCTTTTTGTGCTTCTGTAATTGTGAAGCTCGAACAATCACTACCCAAGCACGTTGGTGCCGCCGCCTAATCCTTTTTTGTTAGATTTCATTCCTCTTATTCCCTTTTCGGTTTGTCGTTTTAGATGCTTCTCATTTCCAGATAGCTTCATACGGAAAAAATCTCAATTGATTCATCAATCTTTCGACCCCTTGGCGGTGCCATTATTCCTGTCGCTTAGTCATTAACGGCGCCAAGTAATTCTTTTGTCTATCATACTCTAATTCTCAACTCACTCTCAGACTTTTGCGCTGTCCCTATGCAAAGTGTGGAAGTTAAAATCATATCTGAAATTAAACGTCCCTACCCCTAGCCTCCTGAGAAGGTGGGGAATCAAACTCCTCACCTCTCCCTTTCCAAATAGGAAAGTTGGCCCAGCGGTTGCGTCACATAATTTTAGTGGATAAAAATCCACGAAGTGGGCTTGTTCGTAAGCTAGAGACAGCATGGCCACATGATTTCAAGTCTTGACAGGAGTATAACGATTATCTTGTCTTTTACCGTATCTGGATGTAGAAATTAACTATCATCGTTTTCGTGTACCTTTCTTTCTTCGTTGGCGATTGAATTTCATTTATTCCACATGTAACCAAGAAAAGGCCCTAATCTTTCTTCTTTGTGCCCTATGGATATATGTACTGATCAAAACAATTGGGGTGCAATTGTTGATTTTCAATTCGCAGGTTGTTCCTCGTGGGTTTGGCAAAGTATGGGAAGGGCGATTGGAAGAGCATCTCCAGGAATTGCGTGAGGACCCGGAACCCAACCCAAGTCGCGAGCCATGCCCAAAAGTACTTCAAGCGCCTCAAGAACGACCCCGACCACCGCCGCTTCAGTCGGCTCTCCGATCCGTTGGCCCTGCCCAGCTCATCGGAGACGATCGACCGTCCATCGATCTACATGCCCTCGCTCCGATTCGCTTCGATCAGGAGCCGAAGGATTGGACACTCGCTCGCATATTATCGGTACAAGAACTAGTGGGAAACAATGGCACCTCGAATAATGCTTGGAGGGAGGGGGGGGATTGTCTCGATTTCTCCCTGAAGCGGTTTGATGTTCATCACAGTTGCAAAAAAGATTGTACATAAGATCTACCAAGTATGAAAGTTGATATGTACATATAGCATATGATACATAAATAAAATCGCCGATAATCGAACTTGCGGATTGCAAAATACGGGTACTATAGTCGATAGATCAATTTGCCTGTGAATTTTGAATCGATTAGAGCATGACTCTCTCATTGTTGTGAGTCTCCAATGAAGATTTATCTTTTCTTTTTTTGGCAACTAAATTGTGATGAATCCAATAGGATTCCATTTCCTTTTTAAGGTTGAAAAGTAATGGACCCGTTCAATTACCATAAGTGCCTAAACGTTACCTTCTCCAGAAAAAAAAAACATAATCAAACCTTGAAATTTTACAAAATCGAGCATTCATTTTCCACCATTTTCCACCCCTACATCCTTGCTTCGGGTAAAATTCCAGTAAATTACCGCAGTACTAGTGGCTGGGGCTTTCACATGTAAAAGTTTGAAGTACGATGTCAATCTTGTAATTTCTAGGACCTATCTCGATACGACGTGTGTACGACGACCCTCATCGACATTCCTCGGCCTTGCGGGCTCCTGCTCTGCATCTCCTTTTTATTTGTTGACATGACGATGCGTGGCTTTACATATTTATCACGTGAGTAAAATGACAATATGGTAATAAAAGGAAAAAAAAAAGACTCGAGAAAAGTAAAGGCATCGTATTTTCCTCCTATTCAGGTTGATGACATACCCTGTTAACTAATGGGTTACACTTATGAACGCCGCCTGAGATTGCATTTTCAATTAATTTTACATGTGAATAATATCCACCACTTAATTATAACCGCAACATTTATAACCAAACGAGCATAAGAGTGGTTGGTCGTCTCTCTAAAAGAATGAAGTTGGTAAGAATAATAAGCCTTCGTTTGTTTCGCAAAAAATAAATCGTTTCAAAAATATTTTCTTAACAATAATTTATTGTATCGTTTCGAAAATTGTACGAATAAAAAATATTTTCACCGTTCACAAAAATCTTTAGATATAAATTATTATTGATAACGAAAATATTTTTTATTAATTAATTTTTTTTCAATCGATATTCACTAATTATTCTGAGTAATATAAGCTATTGATTTTTGAAAAATATTTTTCGAATTATTCATTTTTCACGAAACAAGCCAGTATAAACAAATGAGGCCGTGGTCTCCACAAACTGACAACCAAAACGACAGCGTGTGGCTGCTTACAATTGCCGTTCGATGCACTTCCGAGGAATGGGGTTTTATTTAGGGGTTTAAGCGCAGGATGTCCGAACCAAAATATAAGAGACGCGCGCGTATGCGTAGATTCTCCAGGGGAATTTGGTCTCGCCGTCGTCTCTCTCTCTCTCTCTCTCTCTCTTTGCTCGATCGGGTAAGTTGAGGAAGGAAACTGGTTTGCAGATGCAGAGCGAGGCGATGGGGGAGATTCTCTGAGACGGGCTGTTGGAGATCTCCTGTTTTTTGGTTATGGGATCATCAAGTTTTGATTTTACCTGTTTTTTTTTTTTCAGGGGAAATGATGAGGGAGGTGGCGGAAGAGAGAATGCGCGAGGAGTGCAGAGGAGGACATTACTATGGAATTTGTGCGGTCGGAGGAGTTCTCAGTGCTGGAACCACCCACCTGGTTGTAACTCCTCTTGATGTCTTGAAAGTCAATATGCAGGTTTCTCCTCTCTCTCTCTCTCTCTCTCTCTCTCTCTCTCTCTCTCTCTCTGCTTTTTTTGTTTTTGGTTTTTTTTTAGCTCCAGCTTTATTTTTATTTTCTGGGTCATAGTGAAATGGATGTTCTGTTTTTGTTGGCATTCTGCTTGTTCAATGCTGTCGTGTCAATTCTATGCATTGGAGGAACATGTTTCTGTTCTTTAGTTGAGCGCAGTGAATGAATTGAATCAGTTGATTGTTTCCTCATCGGCGTATCAGAGGTAAGACCCCAAATCACTTTCTGTTTTTGGTGCTAATTTTGTTGATGACATAGGCTCAACAAATTGAATTAAAAGAGGTGGTATGATATATGTTCCTGCAATGATTGAACTATTACTGGTTGAGTTTACTTGATTCATTATATGACTTGTTTGCATATTATTCTGGTGACAATGTGACCCGGAACTGCTGATATGGTCAAATCCAATTGAATGTGGAAAGTCCAATCTTTCAACGAGAATTGGATGCTTCTGCAGTGTGGCTCATGCTTTTCCTTCTTTGGCATGTATTTAATATTTCTGCAAAGATTTGTTTCTCTTGGACGTTTTATATGTGAATCCTTGTTATCTTGTAGCTGTATCCAATCAAGTATAACAGCATTCACTCATGTTTCACTTCTCTATTGAGAGAGCAAGGCCCTTCTGCTTTTTGGAGAGGTTGGGCTACCAAGTTCTTTGGATATGGTGCTCAAGGTGGGTGCAGATTCGGTCTCTACGAGTACTTCAAACAGGTTTACTCCGATATCTTGGTCGGCAGCAACAGGAGCCTGATTTTTTTTCTCAGCAGTGCTTCTGCAGAAGCATTTGCAAATGTTGCACTTTGCCCTTTTGAAGCCGTTAAAATCCGGGTTCAAGCACGGCCGCACTTTGCAAAAGGCTTGGTTGATGGCTTCCCTAAAGTATATGCATCAGAAGGCCTTCTAGGGTAATATTTGTAGCCCTAGTATTTTACTTGTGTTAGAGTTAGGAGGGACATTCTAATGCTGTTCTTGCTTTCAGATTTTACAGAGGGCTTCTACCGCTTTGGGGTCGAAATCTTCCATGTAATCTTTTCATTCCTTCTTTTGCTAAGTAGAGTACATTAACTTTCTCGTGTTGAATATTGCATCTAAAAGATGCTAGATGAATGGAAGCTGTTACGGGAGAGCTGTCTCAGACCATTCTCTTTCTAGGCAACATTAAAAACTTGATCCACAAAGGTTTTAGGTGGGAGAGCTGATCTATAGGTGGATGGCTTGTCTTCATGTTATGCCCGCATCTTTTACCTCTTAATGTTTATAGTCCATATTATGTTCAAAATAAAATACAGAAAGTCGCACCAAGTTGTTGAACCACTGTGTGCAAGAAACCCGGTATTATTGGATATTGATCTTCTCTTTATTTTGTCCCTAGGCAGTTTCAATGGTGATGTTCTCAACATTTGAGCATTCAGTGGATTTCCTGTATCGTAATGTTATTAGAAGAAGAAAGGAGGATTGCTCAAAAATTCAACAACTCGGGGTTACATGCTTAGCTGGATATGCTGCTGGAACTGTTGGTAGCTTCATAACAAATCCTGCCGATAATATTGTTGCTTCCGATAAACAACAGAAAAGCTGACAGTCTCATGCTGGTATATGTTTGTAAGCAGTTATTTACCCTAATGTCTCAAAAAAGTTTGATCTGATCTCTAAGTTCAAAATTTGCAACAGGCAATTAGGAGTATTGGGTTTGCGAATCTGTTTACGAGGAGCCTTCCCATTAGAATTATACTCGTTGGACCTGTTGTAACCCTGCAGTGGTTGTTCTATGATACCATTAAGATTTTTAGTGGATTGTAAGTGCACACTTGCCTTTCTAATTTTACTATTTCTTTCATCATTAACTTGTCTTATTCACTTATTTTTTCTTTATGGGTGAATTTTTCTTTGACAATTGCCGAATGGCCATATCCAAGAAATTTCGGTCAAAATTCGCTCGCCAAAGCCTAGTTCCCACAAACAGGATCCTTCTACCTCTAATCTTAATTTACAAGGGTTTGAGTATTGGCTGTACAAATTATTGTCTTGCAATTGATTGAAGAGATATATGTTCTATATCCATATGCATGGATCTTTGGGATACCAAAGTGGCTAACTTTTTCAAGATTGTCCGAGGCATGGATTACTCAAGTGTGTGGAAAGAAAATGATAGAGTGGAAAGTCCCGCGCCCTAAGGCTTTTCTTTGGTTTATGTAGCAGCATTTGGACGCTTGTCTGTCTACTTGTTTTTGGACAACATAGTAATGTACTCTTAATTTCTGAAGTACGTAACCAGAGAAAGTAAGTGCAAACTTTCTTTCATTTGTATGATAGACATAGAATGACAGTTTCAACAACTTGGATCACTAACACCGCATGAAATGATAGGTTCTGTTCCAAACTGGCAACAAACAGGGAATACTTCATTCTGATTTTATTCCGGTGAACTTCAACACTCCACAATTCTCTGCGCAATGACAAGTTCCTGATGTCTTGCAGGCCAACTAGCGGTGAAGTTTCAGCTGATCCAGAGAGAGAGAATATAAAAGACTGAGCTATGCGGAACAATTGCAGTGTTCTTCAGAAGGCTAGGTGGTGTCCACATCAAGGAAGGAAATTAGAGCTTTTTCTGGTGTTCAATATGCCAGAATGTTACAATCACTGCAACTACTGGACAATTCCGACAAACCATGAGATGTGATGGCAGCTTTTTATCGCCGATACATATCGTGGTTTATAGCTTTAGTTGTTCTAGATTGCTCGACCATTGTTCTTGCTTTTAGCTTGTTGGAGTTTCTCTTCATCGGCAACCTAACTTAGATATGTCTGAATAATGTATGACGAATTCTTGTTTCTTGCCAAGAATATATGGTTGCCTGCTGTCCTTCAGGCGTCAGGCTTATAGATTTTTCGTACACGTGTAGGATGTACTTGCTCTCTGCAGAGACGGGGAGCTTGGTGAAGTCTCTAAGGTTACCAAGATAATATTACGAAAGTACCAAATATATTTCACTTCCAGCCCAACCACTAGTTACATTTCTCTATTTTCAAAAATACAAATCATGCATCTCTTAATGAAACCCCATGTTGAGATGATCAAGTTAACCTTGGGACCCCATGCTGAGATGATCAAGTTAACCTTGGGAACTCATTTTTTAATCTCATATAGAATTTGGATGATTTGATTGATTTTGAATGCTTTTGGGTGAGTGAGAATTTAGAATCGGAGGATGGATTTTTTTTGAAAAGAAAATGATATTTTCATAAAACGGACAAAAATAATTGATGTCAAGATGTAAAGTGATCTCCAAAAATAAATTTCGACTATACATTTGACATTTTCAAAAGTAGAGGTGGACAAAAAGCGGGTCATACTATTTATATTTTCCTAATAACATTTATAGTGATGCACCTTCGTCTTTCATTACATCATATAATCCAGACTACTCTAAGTTCCTTTGAGGTGACTCTTCACAGGGCACTCAAATTGCTAGAAGAACGTTGGGATTTCAATCTTTGGCAATAAGTCGTGCCGTGTAAAGTCTTTCTTTAGGTGCCATCATACCAAGAATTCTCTTGAGGAAACTTCACAGATGCATACATGGGTGGCAACCCAATTTAGTACGCAAATTCAACTTATCCGCTAACAAACATGATATTCAATTCGCAGTCTACGAATTGATAAGACTTAAAATCACGAAGTTCAGACAAACACATATGATCGAGATAAATAACTAGACATAGCTGTCGATCAAGGATTTCCTCATCTCATCCACAATAGCGCTGGGTTGCGCTTCCCTCAACTTGAAAACACTCTCGATCACGGATAGTTCGGTCGCCGTGGTGTCCGAACCGCAAAATGCTGTCCAGTCATTCACGGTCATACCGGCACCGATTACTTCGCTACCTCGGTTCACAGTTCCAGCCACCAAAGGAACCTGGAGGAGGGTCGAGAGCTCATCCAAGTCTTCAATGGATGTATGTGGATGAACCTGCTCCAACATATTTTAGCATCTCGTAAGGCAAAAGTTTAGCTAATAGGCAGATGCCCATAAAGAATGTCCAAGTACAAAACTGTACAAAAGACAATGGAAAGACTGTCCTATCTTACCAGTCCACCTCTGTTTGAGAAGGCACAATAGCTACCCACAAGAATGTTGCCAGCAATAGTCTGCCTAAAGACTTCCACTCCAAGAACATCTGCAATTATCTCCTCAGTTTCCTGATCCAACCAATAGACGGCAATCGAAAATCAGGATTCTTCTAAACTCAGTGGACCATGCAAGGAATTCTTAAAGGGGTAGAAGGTGATTTGATTCCATAAACCACACACTGGAAGGCACTAAATCCTAGCTGGAAGTGATGTTCCCACAGGTTCTACAATTTTTTTGACACAAAGATAGGAAAAAGCTTTGAACGCTGCCCAATATGCCTTATTTTTCATAATGCTTTTACAAAAACTTTTTTTTTTATACAGAAGTACTTTTTTTTGGCAACTGCCATGAAAAATTTGAAAAAGTGAATGCTGCTGAGAGGTCCACAAAATACTTTCTACATGTTTAGAGAGATCACCCAAACAACTGAGTTTTAGTGCACCATACAAGTGCTGAATTGTAGCACTTGGTTCTTATCGAAGAAAACACAACCAAACTCCATAAATTTTGGATTTCCACAGTAATTACTTGACAAAAGACTGTTTCTCAAGGAAAAACGACGTTACTTTGTCAAGATCGGTATGAGTAAGGGCAACATGATCATTGCATGCTATGCAGTTCCCCAGGGCAGATAGCTTTTCTTCAATACGTTGAACGACAACTTGATCCGGCAGACTATTTCTCAAATGTTGAAGCTCTGAGAAAGAAATGAAAAATTAGTAGAGAATGGAAGTCGAATCAGCAGACCGGTCCAAAATTGACAAGAAAATTTATCTGGCTTGCACCTACACCACATGATGAAGTGGACCAATACTTCCTGTTTAAGCTAATAGTTTCATCAGCTCTGAAGAACAGTTTACTTCATAGAGAACAAGTTTGGTGTATGATTTCTTTTTCTTATGGCTACTAACATATAGAGAGAATAGAAGAGAGTAGATATGATTGAAAATGAGCAGACAACCAAAGCATCACTGTAGCTTACATGAAACAATATACAAACTCAGATTAATATCCCAACAAAAGAATTTTAATCAATAGAACCTTATTCGTATAGATAGGTCCCTCCACACGTATCCTATAGAAACGTAGGTCAGAATTGGTACGCCCTCTCTCACATCCCATTAGAATTTGGGATTAGAATTGAACGCCACCCTATTAATAAATAAAAACTTACAAGAAGCTATAAGCAATCAAGATTAAAAACTTACCCTGGTCAGTAGTGTTGTGCGGCAAAAGAAGCCCATTCTTGTTTCCTGCAGTGAAATGTCAAAGTGTAGGGTTATCGAAAGTTGGCATTAGCTTATACACACTTAGTAAGCAAAAGCAGCTTCTTCCAATAAACATTTAGTATGGGAAAGGGGGAAAAAGTGATCATTACCTGCTAGAAGTCGCCCAATGATCCTAGTGCCTGCAATGGACGTTTTAACAACCGGGATAACATCGGCCAGTTCAGCCTCGAACGCACTGCACAAAAGACACAAACTTTCAAAAGCAAGACACAACGAAAGATCATCCGCAGACCGCGCCGTAAAACCATTCAACACACCTGTAGAAGTTTTCCGATCCACCAATCCCAACTAAACAGTACGCATTTGTTAACTTAGAGAAGACTCCGACTTCGCACGAGTTCTCAAACTGGAGCCCTGCACACAATTCACAATTCAACGAAACTAAGAATCCCAATATAAGCACGACCGAATCGAAAACTCCCGGTCAAATATGAATCGAAAGAATACTAACTCCTATCGAATTCAAGTCGCTGCCTTTATCGAAACCCACGCTAACGAAACTTCGCAGAGAGCAACAACCGGAACAACAACAACAACAACAACACCAACAACAAAAGAAAAAGCTGTCGGGGAGGTGGGAGCTCACTTGTTGCCATATCAGCCTGCGGTTCAGGATATACGAAGAACAACCTGCAAATGCCCCAAAAAAGAGAGAACCCAAATCAGCAAACCCACCAAAGCAACCGAAAACGAAGACCTTCAAAACAACACCAATCCCATCAAACGCGAAAAAACGATCCCGACCAAAACACGCGCGCGCGATGAACGATCGACGAACGACCTCCGGTCGAGGAAATCCTACACGTTCGGGTGCGAGAATTCGTGGGCTCTCAGCTCAAGCGCGAATCCCACCCGCCCTGAAGGAGGAGTGAGGAGGAGGGCGATGAGGGGGATGGTCTTCCGGCTGAAATCAGGAGGTTTTTTTCCTAGGGTTAAGAGAGCTCAGAAGAGAGAATCGGATAAGTGCACGATGAGAGCGAAAGGCGATATTTTTATGCGAAGCTGCTTTCGCTCTTCGTGCTCCGCCACTTGCGAACTATGAAAGGGGACATCCTGTCAGCGGTGCTAAATGCTGACTTGTCGGATTGTTGAAAAAGTCGCGTAAATTTTTTTTTTTCATTCTTATTTTTTTTTTGGCCTTTGATAAATAATATTACGAGATAATGACATAAACAATTCTTGAATTTTGATCTGATATGTGATGTGACGCGTGAACTTTTAATCTATTCTGTATGATCTATGAATTTTAACCTGATGCGCAATGTAATCTCCATGAACTTTTAATCTGTTCGATGCCGTCTCTGTATTTTTGGAACATATTCAATTTAGTCCATGTACTATACGAAAATGTTTAATGTAGTTCATATAACTCAGAGATTATATTGAACACGTACCGAAATTCTAAAGATCACATTGAATATATTAAAAGTTAAGGGAACATATTACATATAAGGTTAAAATTCATGGATCTATTGCACATTAAGACAAAGTTCAAAAATCGTATGTGTTATTATCCCATCATATTAAAGAAAAAGAAAGTTTACCCACAAATTTAATTTTCTAAATAGAGAGCCGTAGAAATTATCAGCTCCTTTTATGGGTGACTAAAGTGTGCCAATCCCAATAATCCATCAAATAAATCGTCTCAGTGAATGATTTGATAAGCGGTCCTATTGGTAAAGGAATTGGGATGGGGATGCTACTATCACAGGCGTGGAGCTTGATTCTCGTGTTCTAGCATAACAAAATTTAGAGATAGAACAAATAGAAAAAAAATCAAATTTTGATTTATTAATACCTTTTTTTTTTGGTCAAAGATTTGTTAATACTTGATTAGTTCTTTTTCTGGGCAAATCACGCACGTGTCTTGCCACTCACGGAACGTGACGCGCAAGAAAGGAAGTGGGTCAAGGCCGCGAGAAAGAACGTCGAAGCACGTGACTTGCGGGGCCCTGCCCGGCGCGAACACCTCCAAGATTCCCGGTCGGACCGTCGGCCCTAAACTCGAAAGAGAGCTGAACATGTAGATACATGTCTTTGCCCACCGCCGAGATAGACTAATGTTTTATTACATGAAATTTCCTTTTTTTTTTATGCTTTCATAAGTGGAAATATTTTTTTTTCAAATATTCTTCTTATGCATCTTAGGTACATCCACTACTTACCCTATTTTAGTCCCGTGTATTCGTTCCCGAGTAAAGAAATTTTAAAAGAAAATTTGTTAAACGAGAAGTTGCGAATAAAACGATACCGCGATGATAAGAATATATAAAATCTTATTTGGCAAGTATTGCCATAATTATATAAATAGCACTATCTCAAATTGTCAACTTAGATTTTGCATTTTCTATTATAGGTTAATCGGGCAATTTAAACTTTCCGACAACATGTCGAATTGTTCGTTTAAGCTCCAATAAATTCACATCAATAAGCAAAGAAAGAGATATGTTGGGTAAATATAAGCTTTGACATGGACGATAGTTTCACATGGCTTGGTCTTCAATAACTAGTTTACTAGGAGATTCAATTGCCAAGAAATCCATCATGAATCAGGCAAATATAGAGTTTTAAATCGTTCGATCACTCAAATGTTTTCGAGCCTTGGATCAGCCTCAAATAAATTTACAAGTGTTATCTCGCAATATTTCGAAGAGAACTCATCCAAAAAACCCGCAAAGAGAAAATCCTAACACATTTCTTGTTTCTTTTAGTGGGCTAAAATCAAAATCCACCTCTTATGTGCATAATATCTGTATCTAAAATAGGATAGTCGACTCAAGCTAGTAATCCAACTCCGACAAGGATTTGTTGCTGCTTCATATTAGGGATGTAAACAGTTCAGTTCGGCTCGATTTTCTTGAAAAACAGAACCGAACCGAATCGTTAGTGGTGAACCATTGAACCGAACCGAATCTCGCTTGAACCGAATATGAACCGAACCAAAAAATCAATTTGGTTCGGTTTAGTTCGATTTGGTTCGGCTCAATTTTCGGTTTTCGGTGTTCGATTTTAGTCATTTCCCTTTTACTTTATTCTACTGCTTCCCCTTCTCTCTCCTCCAAAGAAGACGTCTCTTGGATCGAAGCCAGAACTCGCTCTCGCTCTCTCTCCACACCCTTCAAACTCTCTCCTTCATTGTGCCATCTCTCTTCTTCAATTTCTTGTTTTGTTTCGGTTTCAACTTTCAAGAAGAGGAAGGAAAGCTGATAAATTTAGCAGCTCCAGAGCTCTGACGGTAATTACCAAGGGACCATGGGTTGCGTCTCCTCCAACCTGCGGAGTCACGACGACGAGTTCTCTCCCCTCGGGACCACCTCCGCCCTCGGCCACCACATCGTCTCCCTCACCTCCACCAACTATGGCCTCCTCACCCTCGACCCACCCCTGCCCTCTGCCGTCGCCCCCACGACGCCGCCAACTCCTCCACCGCGGTTCACCCTCGGATCCATCTTCCCCTCCCCTCTCTCCGACCCAAGTCCTTCCGGTCCGAATCCTGGCATCTATGGTCTGACCCGACTCGGCCCGAGATCATCAACTCCTGGGAGCTCATGGCTGGCCTAGACGCCGAAACCTCTCCTTGTTTTCGGTTTCCGGTCTTTCCTCGGAATCGAGTGGCTTCTTTCTTCCTTCTTCTTCCCCTGCTTCTCGACGAGAAAGTAAATGGAACTAGGGTTCCGGCGAAATCGGCTGAGACGCCACTGGCAAGAGGGACCAAGGAGCTGCCAGAGAAGAAAGCGAGGGTTCTCGATTCAGAGCCAGTTAGGGTTTGAGAAGGGTGAGAAAGAAGAGAGATTTTAATTTAAGTTGGCTTTTGGTTCGGTTTACCAAACCAAACCAAACTGAAATAACCCAAACCACAAAAAAGATACGACTAATTTTCCATGATCCAAACCGAAACCGAAATCGAACCGAAATGCATCAAATTTTCGGTTCGGTTCTGTTTGGTTTGGTTCGTATCTTGGTTTGATTTTTAGGTTCGGTTCTGACACCCCTACTTCATATGTTCGACCAACCAAAAGTCCAATCAAGTCTTTCCTAATTTAAAGCGCTATATAATTCTTCAAATGCTCCATGAGAAAAGAGATAGTGGACCTTGCCAACGATTACATGTGAAAATGCACAGCATTGTTCCATTAAAACATGTTTCCTCTGCTCTATCGCCAACCTTGGCAGCTTCGATTACGATACCAGTGGTGTTGCTACCTTGTGCACCTCCTACGAATAAAAATATAAAAGAGAAATCTGAATTGGCATAGTATTATATAGTCCCATCCACATGTATCGAATAAGGACTGAAAGACCGAATTAGTGCAATAGCAATGTGAACGGGCTGAATCGAGCTCCCGAGCTTCTTCAAACGTCCCTTTACGAGTCGCATAAGCTATCGAATCGCACGATGTAACCGGTACATTAATTCATATTATTGAATAACTGACGCACTAAGTTCTACAACAATCCTCTAGCTTCGCTCTTTTCTCTTGAGCATGTAAACCAAATGAATCCTAATCCAATTGTTGTTCAAGCTCGAGCTATGTTGAGTCACGTGGATTATTTAATTGTAAATTGTTTAGCGTCCTAGTTATTAGGAGTCTGTTTTTTGTAGTGGTGTAGAACATGGCTTTGTGTTTTACCAAGTCAATAGGTGATTTCTGCACGTTGCTGTTTTTTAGGGGTTAGTAGAGTACTTTCTTTTATGCTGTTAACTGTCGTGTGTCAATTCTTTAAGAAGAGTATCTGATGTAAAGTTTTTTTTAAGAAAAAAAAATGCAATGAGAACAACGTAGTTCTTTGCATACTGTGTAGCCTTCCTTCTTCCTAATTCTGTAACATTGGTATCAGAGCTAGTTGTGAGAAGAGTGAATTTGAGAAAGGAGAGATTGAATGTGAGATACCTTTGTGAAAAGTCGCAGCAGCAACTTTTTCAATGGCCACTGATAATTTCGTTCAGCCTGCCATTCCTCACTTTGATGGTCATTATGACCATTGGAGCATGCTGATGGAGAATTTCTTGCGATCGAAAGAGTACTGGCATGTAGTCGATTCTGGAGTAGCAGAACCAGTGACTGGAGTGGTGTTGACGAATACACAAAAGGCTGATTTGGATGCATTGAAGCTAAAGGATCTCAAAGCCAAGAACTACCTTTTTCAAGCTATCGATCGATCAACCTTGGAGACAATTCTTTGCAAAGACACCTCCAAGCATATTTGGGATGCAATGAAGAAAAAGTATCAGGGGAACGCGAGGGCAAAGCGCGTGCAACTTCAAGGGCTTCGGATAGAATTTGAGAATTTACGCATGAAAACCGGTGAATCTGTTACCGATTACTTGTCGAGAACAATGACGATTGCTAACAAGATGCAGATTCATGGCGAGAAGATGGAGGACGTCACCATCATCGAGAAGATTCTTCGATCAATGACACCGAAATTTAATTTTGTTGTTTGTTCTATCGAAGAATCTAAAGATATTGATGATCTTTCAATTGATGAGTTGCAGAGTTCTTTGCTGGTTCATGAGCAAAAATTTGTCCAGCAAGATAAAAGAGGAACAAGCATTAAAGGCAGTAGCCCATTTCAAAAGGTCCTGATCGTGGGAAAGGGAGATGGAAGGATAAAGAGTCATATCATAAATCAAATGAGGATCACGCTGTCAATCCTAAATGGAAAACGAAAACCGTGACAACAACTATCCAAACGGCAACAAATCGAAGTTCTTCGACAAGTCAAATGTCGAATGTTATAAATGTCACAGGTATGGCCATTACAAGTCTAAATGTAGAACCAATCTTAACAAAAACCGTGGTGCAAAATCAAATTTTGCAGAGAAAGCAGAAGAAGTTTAAGCTTTTGATGGTCTGTCATACAAAAAAGAAGAGGTTCATCGAAATTTGTGGTATCTAGATATCGATTGCAGCAATCACATGTGTGGAGATAAGTCTGTATTTTCAGACTTGGATGAATCATTCCGTAACACGGTTACGTTTGGTGACAAATCTTCTATTTCTGTCATGGGCAAAGGCAACGTTAAGATTCACACCAAAGAAACTCGGTGATCTCTAACGTTTACTTTGTTCCGTATTTGAAAACCAATTTGCTTAGCATTGGTCAATTACAAGAGAAGGGATATGAGATCTCTATCAAAGATGGAGTTTGTCGAATTCAAGATGAAAACTTGGGCTTAATTGCTCAAGTCAACATGACAACAAATCGGATGTTTCCACTGTATCTCGATGACACCAATCAATGGTGTTGCTCTGCGAGATTGAAGGACGAAGCCTGGTTGTGGCACTTTCGCTATGGACATCTGAGTTTTGGTGGTCTAAAGACGCTGCAGCAAAAGAATATGGTAACCGGTCTTCCACAAATTCAAAGTCCTTCTCAAGTTTGTGAAGAGTGTGTTGTTGGCAAACAACATCGAGATCCGTTTCCAAAAGGAAAAACATGTAGAGCGAAGAAGGTGCTGGAACTGATACATTCATATTTATGCGGACCCATTAAACCGACATCAAATGGCGATAAACATTACTTTATAACGTTCATTGACGATTATAGTCGGAAAACTTGGGTCTATTTTCTGCTAGAGAAGTCTGAAGCTTTTCTAGCTTTCAAGAACTTCAAAGTACTGGTCGAAAAAGAAGCAGGCATGCTTATAAAGACTCTTCACAGCGATCGTGGTGGAGAATATAACTCACAAGAATTCATAAATTTTTGTGAGACTCATGGAATTCGAAAACAGCTTACGACAGCTTATACGCCACAGCAAAATGGCGTTGCAGAGAGGAAGAATCGCACCATCGTAAACATGGTACGAACCATTTTGGCAAGAAGCAGTGTTCCAAGAAGTTTTTGGCCTGAAGCTGTCAATTGGAGCATTCGTGTATTGAACAGGAGCCCCACACTAGCTGTTCAAAATATGACGCCTAAAGAAGCTTGGAGTGGGCACAGACCATGTGTCGAGCATTTCAGAATTTTCGGTTGTATAGCGTTTGCCCACGTACCAGATCAGAAGAGGACCAAGCTTGATGACAAAGGTGAAAAATGCATTTTTCTTGGTGTTAGTGAACATTCAAAAGCATACAAATTGTACAATCCTATCACCAAGAAAATTATCATCGATCGTGATGTAATTTTTGATGAAGAGAGGTTCTGGTTATGGAATGAAAACAAAGTTGAACAGCAAATACAAGCTGATTTTGATGGAGAGAATGGAGCAAAATTGCAGCAGCCTTTGGAAAATGCAGAATCTGTAGAAAATGAGCAACAACTAGCAATCAGTGAATGTATTTCAGCCTCTGAAACAGGAGATGAACAGCAACCTCAACGAGTTAGAAGAAGGCCCGCATGGATGACTGATTATGAGGTAACTGGGATCGATAAAACTGAAGACCCTTTTACTCATTTTACCTTATTTTCAGATTGCGATCCAAAGAGCTTTCAAGATGATGTTAAAGAACCAAAATGGCGGAAAGGCGATGATGCAGAAATTGCAGCCATTGAAAGAAATAATACTTGGGAGTTGATAGAGCTTCCAAAAGGGCAAAAGACCATTGGAGTGAAATGGGTGTACAAGACGAAGTTAAAGGAGAACGGTGAAGTCGATAAGTACAAAGCCCGCTTAGTCGCAAAAGGCTACAAGCAAGAGTTCGGCATTGACTATACAGAAGTTTTTGCTCCAGTTGCCCGACGTGACACAATCAGTGGTGATTGCACTTACAAAGACAAAATTCATGGCCTATCTTCCGGTTGGACGTGAAGTCAGCATTTTACATGGTGACTTGGAAGAATAGGTATTTATTGATCAACCTCCTGGTTATATAAAGTTTGGTAGTGAGCACAATGTGTACAAACTAAACAAGGCGTTATACAGACTAAAACAAGCTCCAAGAGCTTGGTATAGTCGTATAGAGGCCTATTTTCTGAAGGAAGGTCTCCGAAAATGTCCATATGAGCATACGCTTTTTGTGAAAACTGGAGAAGGAGGGAAGATGCTTATTGTTTGCCTGTATGTTGATGATTTGATTTATCTTGGAAAGGATAGTGCTATGCTTGAAAAATTTAAGCAGTTTATGATGCTTGAATTAGACATGTCTGATCTTGGAAAGATGCTCTATTTGCTTGGGATAGAAGTTGTTCAATTTGCTGGTGGAGTCTTCATTTCCCAAAGAAAATATGTGCAAGACATTTTAGAGAGGTTCCAAATGAAGAATTGCAATTCTTCTAGCACACCAACAAAGGTGGGTTTGAAGTTAGTGAAAGATCCTGAAGGAAAGAGAGTTGATAGTACCATGTACAAGCAAATTGTGGGAAGCTTGATGTATTTAACTTCAACTAGGCCAGATATAATGTATTCTGTGAGTCTCATAAGTAGGTACATGGAGAATCCTACTGAGATGCATCTCTTTGCTGCCAAGAGAATTTTTCGATACTTGCAAGGTACGGCTGACTTTGGATTGCTCTACAAGAAGGGAGAAAGTTCAAACTTGATGGGCTTCACTGATAGTGATTATGCCGGAGATCAAGATGATAGAAGAAGCACTTCCGAATATGTATTTATGATGGGTTCGGGAGCTATTTCATGGTCATCAAAGAAGCAGCCGATTGTCACTTTATCAACCACTGAAGCTGAATTTGTTGCAGCAACTTCATGCGCTTGTCAAGCTATTTGGTTGAAGAAAATTCTCGAAGAACTTCATGTTGAGAGCCAAGGACCTACTGTGATTTATTGTGACAATAGTTCAGCAATAAAGCTCTCCAAAAATCCTGTTTTACATGGAAGAAGCAAGCATATAGATGTCAAGTTTCATTTCCTGAGGGATCTGACGAAGGAAGGAGTTATTGATCTCATCTATTGCAAAAGTGAGGATCAAGTTGTTGATATCTTTACCAAGTCCCTCAAGTTGGCTGCATTTCAAAAGCTGAGAAACCTGCTTGGTGTCCAGAAGTTGTATTAAACTGAATGTTAGCAAACTTTCAGTTTAAGGGAGGGAATGTTGAGTCACGTGGATTATTTAATTGTAAATTGTTTAGCGTCCTAGTTATTAGGAGTCTGTTTTGTAGTGGTGTAGAACATGGCTTTGTGTTTTACCAAGTCAATAGGTGATCTCTGCACGTTGCTGTTTTTTAGGGGTTAGTGGAGTACTTTCTTTTATGCTGTTAACTATTGTGTGTCAGTTCTTTAAGAAGAGTATTTGATGTAAAGTTTTTAAAAAAAAAAATGCAATGAGAACAACGTAGTTCTGCATACTGTGTAGCCTTCCTTCTTCCTAATTCTGTAATAGAACTATCAGTTTTCTTTTCCTAGGCTCGAAAAGATAGGTTCGGGTCCGAATGAACGAATCGGTCCGAGTCCAATTCGATCGGGCTGGTTTGGGCTCTCTTGCTTTTCAAACATCTCAGGTCTCGACTCCCGTCAGTACGATCCGGTGTAGAGAGCCAAAACCACCGAATCTAATGCAGCGAGTTCATTGCATCGGAAAGATGTAAATTTGCATTTTATGAAGTAGAAAATGTTCACGTACTCATCCTTTTCAACCGGTATTTTACTATTTATTGCTCGTCATGGTGCGATAGAATTAAAAGAATCAATCACAGAATCAATGGAACAGATGCAATAAAGCTCAAGAAGAAGAAGCAGAACAAGAAGAAGTAGTAGTCTGCAGGTGTTATTCATCTACAGCTCTTCCGAATCTAGAAGCGAAGGACCGACTACTGTAATACTCCTCTTCCTCTTGCTGCCACTCTCCGTCGTCGAAATTCTTCGCGTAGCTCGACATGTCGTACCTCACCGGCCGGTGGTGATCGCCGACCTCCTGATAATCGCTCGCCGACGAAACCCTGAAGACCCTCCTCCTCACCTGTAGGGAGATCCACCCGATCCTCCCCGTGAGCCTGGCCGCCAGCTTCCTCCTCCCCCTCGCCAGCCTTCTCCACGCCCTCCTCGCCGTCCACCTCCACGAGAATGCTGGCGCCGCCCCCTGGTCGGACAATGCGTCGTTTCTCAAGTACTTCGAATGGTAAGCGATCTCCATCTGCTCCGTCTCTCTCTACCTATCCGCGTCTAATATCAACTCGGGCGATAGATATAAGGGAAGGGCGAGAGAGAGAGAGAGAGAGAGAGAGAGCGAGAGAAGCGGGGAAGGTGGTGCGATAATGGTTTGCTTTGTTTAGGCAAATACGTTCTTAGTTTAATGGGTGGATGGCAGCATGAGCAATGGCCGTGCGCCGTCGTGAATGCGAGAGATCGAAGACGATGGCCGCTACTGTCGTGCTCGACGTGAACTGGAGCTTCTCTTCTTTATTTTTCATGGGCTGTTACGTTTGACCTCGGGAATCACAAACACAAAGAAGAATAGACAAAACTTACCAACGAAGAATCCGACGGATGGAAGGAAGGAAGAGGAAGATGCAGAAGGAGATAAAGAACGAAGACGGGGAGGATGATGAAACGACGTGGACGCTAAGGAAACAGCTAATGATAGTACGATGAATCTGTCCGCGTCCCGTGCGATTCACGTGACGTTTCCCAGCACCTTCTCTCTATCTAGTCCGTGCGACGCGTGCTGCGAAACGACGCCGCTCCAGGCCGTGCTATAAGGGGGTGGAAATCGAGCGAAACTTACATGTCGCGCCTTTACACCTACGTACAGCACGTCTGTTTTCAATGCGAGTTAAGCTTAATGAATTTCAAATTCATTATTGGGCTGTACATTGAAATCGACCGATCGGATCGTCTTAGGAACATCCGGGTCGCAATATATGTTTCAAGGACGAGCCGGTGGCGGCGGCGATGACGTAGCAACAAAAGGAAATCTCGATTTGGATTTTGTATGCGAACCTTCTTTGTCCCAATTTTCCCTCTTTCGGATAACATGAGATATTCAAACGTTAAGGTAAATGTAAACTAAACAAATATAATCAGAAAGAACGACGAAGAGAAGCGATGTCAATGGGCCTATTCGCTTTGGGCTTTTCCAATGGATGGCAGTGGGACCGCGAAAGAGATGATGGGCCGAATCCATTCGGACTTATAATCGCTTTGTTAATCACACTTTGCAAAAATAACACAAATAGTCACCACATAAGAGGGTACATGTAACAATATTAATAATCGGGAATGTGCGTAGCGTGTGCATAAAGTCTAGTTATATCAATGTGTGCCATTAAGAAAATTCATAATTGTCTGTGTTTTACGATGTTGAGATGCACATGCGATTGTGTTAGAAAAGTCTCACATCAGATAATTGGTGTGATGTGAAATAATTATTATGTTAAGGAAAAATACCACCAAAAACTCCAAATTATGCCACTTGTGATAAATTTACCCTGAACTTTTTTTTGTGACGCGAAAAACCCCAAACTATGGTAATTGTGACATATTTACCCCACAATACTTTGGTCCAAGGGCATTTTCATCTTTTTCCTTTTTCTATTTTTTTTTCCTTTAGTCTCCAGCGGAGGGAAGGGAGAAGAAGAACTGGCATAATTTGAGATTTTTTGTGGTATTTTCCCCTTATATTAAAATTGACTTGCGACTCTTTGGTTTAAATTTTTTAGTAAAAATGAGCTTAACTTGATATGTTGAAAGTATCGAACTTCTGCTGTGTACCGACAATACTTAATAGGAAGAATCGCATAATATGTTGTTTTTAATAATTGCTAATTTGTAACATTAAAAGGGATGCTTTCATTAAGGCCATTACAAATCTCAGTTGGAAGCAAAACGAGTCGAGAGCTTAAGAGAAAACGGTCGTCGCAGGGAGAACAATTAATCCCCTTGCCTATTAGATCTTACGCACCTTTCTCCCAGGCAATTATTAAAGGAAAGTCCGCCATTAAATATCCGCTAACTAACCTAACGAAATCGCGGTTAAGATCAAATCTAGCTAATCAAAGAGAATATAAGAGAAACTGTACCGAACGTCCAAGAGCATATATACGATGCTTTTACTAACCGTCCGGATTAGTAGTCTAGGGCGATCTTATTATATAGAAATATTATTTATCACAACATATAGAGTTTAGCGATCCAATATGTTGAAGCTAACATGCAAAGTCAAACCCGAGTTTTGGACTCCCTTAGCTCTTTTGGAAGTAGGAAGTGGTTCCTGCGCCTAGCGGTGGGGCCTAGTTAAAACGCGGCACCTGGCGGAAATACACGGAATTTCGAGGACCGAAGTGCAAATAGCACAAATTTTAACGTATATAAAACATACACGCCTTCGCCCTCTTGCTCCGAAACCCTCCTCCTCCTCCCCCTTCGGTCGTGAGCCTCTCTGTCCTCGCGCTTCGCAGCCGACAGAGAGAAGAAGAGACGTGGTGCGAGAGAGCCCATTTCGGACGGCGGCGTCGCCGGCACGCTCGCGGCTCCGGCGGGTGTTCGGAGCGGAGCTACCGCGTAATTCGTCGACGCTGCGTGTGCAGAGGCTTTGAGCTCGGCGCTTCCTCTTTGTATGTGCCCGGCTCCTTTCTCGTTTTTCCCCGGAGTTCCTCGCGTCTGTTTTAGCTCCGAGAGGTAGTTTAGCGATTGCTGTTTAGTCTGTTTGTAGGGTGGTTTCGGAGATGGTCGGGTAATTGCTTGTGCATGTGTGTGGGTCAGCTGTGCTTGAAGTCTTTTGTACCGAGAAGAAGAATGTCGTGCTCACGTGGGTGTGCATGAATTGTGTTGGTGATTTCGCTGAGGCTTTGCTCGGATGAATGCTTGATCGAATTCGATAATTGGGTTGAACTTTTTTTGTTTTGCTTATCAATGTGGAAAAGGAGTCGAATTTCGTGTTTGGTGAATAATTTCTTTGCGTTCCTTTTCAGGTTCGATCATTTATTAGCCCCCAGGCCCTACTGAATTAAGTAGCTCAGTCGGGTCTGGGTCGAATAACATGGGCGTGGAGTTGGCCAACGAAAGGGCAGGGTTTCGTGAGATGGAGGACGTTAATTACACCGACAATGAGGTGGTTTGTCACATTAGGACTGCTCTGAAATCAGTGTCTTCGGTAAGCCTTGCTAATCAGTACATCGCGGTCTGCTACTTTTGCTCCGATGTTTTCACTGTTTATTTTTTTCCTTTTTTTTGGCTCTTCCAGATGGAATGATGATCTGATCATGTTTAATTTTCTGAGGTTAAGCATGCTGAATATGCTGCTTTATTTGGTATCTTAACGAGATTTCTCCAAAATCCGTTGGTTCAGGGTGAAAGTGAAAGTTACGATGAGCTCATTGGGGTCATGCATCACAGAGAACGACTTTCGCCTGATGAGGTGGCTTTGCTAGTGGTAGGATTCCCCGTACATTTATATTTTCTCAGTTGTCTAATGGTTACTTCTTACTGTTGATTTGCCTACGTGGATTTTGAATTGTTCCATTCGTTTGTTGGATAGACTTGTTTAAAGGGGCTATCAGGCACGGTTTCTTGCATAGATATGGTGCATCATGAGTCTCTTCTTTCTTCTGTAAGTTATCGATTTGGTTATATGTTCATCTACTTTAATTTTATTCTCGTGAGTGGCTTTCTAAAGAATGGACTGATTTTCAGATTTTTGGAATGAGCATGTGGAATTATGGACCTGAAGTCATGGATGCGTTGGTTGACTTAATCATATCTCTGGTATGGTAATTTGGCCTGTTGTTGGCTTCTGCAGTATACAATTTAGCTTGGCCTGGACTCACTTAATTTTCCTTTTCTTTTGTAATTTTATGCTGGAGCAGGCTGCTTCGAGTGGAAAATATGTCGATTCTTGCTTGGATACGCTCATAAAGAATTTTGTCCCACCATATTCATACCTGGCCTTGTTAAAGCAGCCACGGGGCCTCTCAAGAAAAGACCAAGTTCTTTCTCGGGTTCATTCAGCTCTAGAAAGTATTAGTCATTTGGTTCCCCTTGCTCCCATGAGATTATTGTCATTAGTCATCCAAAGAATGCCAAGGCAAAATGATAATGAAGCTGTGAGTTCAGTTTGCTTTGGAATGCTGATGCTAACTAACACCACTGAGTTGGGATTACTTTTTGATATTTATGAAGCCTGTTACTTGGTTGATTGATTCTTCATGTATAAATTACTTTGATGGTAAGGGATGCTGAAACTTCTAGATTGCCTTCACCAATTGGCAAGTTTTGATAATTATGCTTTTGAAAAAGAGAATAATTGTAACTCAAAAAAAACTCAACGCAATGGTCTTGAGTGTCACCAATGGAGTAGCTATATTTGTCTCTTCTATATGTGGAATCATATATTTCATTTTTTTATGTATTATCTTTGATCCATAACCTCCTTGCTTCGACCTTGGTGAAAATTGTCGTGCTTTCCTTCATTTGTTTCTTTTAACATTTTACGTTTGCATGTTTTGGATGTGGCTCAACTAGACCTTGCTCTGACTTTCTGTTGATAAAAGAATACGATCTTCATTCAGTTTCCTCAAGTAGGATGATGGTGCTTCAGTGAGCTAATTGGTGTTGGTAAGGTATGTGAAGATAAACCTTATTCATTTGTAGGTCATGATGACATACATGGAGAACATGTTCAAGCTGGAGAGTGGTAGTATGGGACAACTTGTTGGGAGCACAATGCTTATGGCAGTAGTGGACAGACTATTAGATTTGGATGTAAGTATAGTACAGCTCCATTATTAATACTCCTCACGAAGGGTTTGCTTGATGTTAATACAATTTTCCACTTTTCTGTAGTTGGAGATCGGGTGGGAGGATATTCTGCAAGATGACTCTAGCAAAGGCATTTTTGAGATGGAATTAGAAGACTTGGAAGAAGATGAAGAGGACTTGAATGATGAAGGCGATGAGGTAAGATAGCCTTACAGGTTTGACTGGATTGGGTTATTGTGGATTCACTATAGTTTATAGGATATGCTTGGTGAAATCTCAGAGGATATTGTGAGCGAATCAGATTAGTTGTATATATATAGGGGTTGCTAGCCTAATCTATAACTTCCCAACGGGAATTGGTCAACGGAGGTTCTTGGTTCATGGGAGGGTAGTCATGTGCCTTTTGTGGGATATGACATTGCCTTGTGCAATAAATACTGATCCATGGTTTCCGCTACCTTTAATTTCTATCCTTTTGTTTGGTTTTTTGAGCTATAAGTTTGATTAATAGTCTCGCCTTACATAACGCACTGATTAAGCTACTTGCGCAGCTTCCAGGAATACATTTAAGCAGAAACGGTCTGCGAGGAAATGTAATTGCTGAGAAATTGGATAGCTTATTGGTGTTGACTTTTGAGTATCTTGAATCCTGTCAAGGGCATGGCCGGCTGCTTGAGGTTTTATCTAGACTCTAATAAATTTTTGCTGATTAGAATTGGTTTTGGGTCCACTAATTTTCCAAACTTTTTAATCTGGTATATTGATCTTTTTTAACCTTTTTGTTGAGTAGGTATTCGAGACTCTTCTCCATTCTTTTCGCATCACTGTTCTGAATGCATACAAGTCCAAGTTTGCGCAGGTAATGGACATGTGCTTCCAGATTTATTTAGAGAGACAGACTTTTCATCACTCCCTTTCTGAGCTTGATCAAATCTGTATGGTGCAGTTTGTGATGTTCTATGCGTGTGCACTGGATCCTGAGAATTGTGGCGTGAGATTTGCTCGAATGCTTGTAGATATTTTTGTTTGCCATGATCACCCACCAATCACAAGGTAATAAGGCCTATCCTTTGAAGTTCCATCGCAATGCCACATCGTTAGTTGACTTAGAATGGTATGCACTGCTTATCTTAAAATTATGTTGTTTTAATATACAACAAACAGTGTAGCTTGCCATGTATTCCCAATGTTATGGTTTTCTTGACGTATGAATGATCTCAATTTCGTTTTCTTTTGAAGAGTTAGAACTGGTATTAAGATTAACATATTTTTAGTGTCTCTATTGACCTTGGCAGTTACTGTTTAAAGCTTATTGCTCTAGGTCTTCATTTTATGTCCTGTCTTTTGCAGGATGAGTGCAGTTGCATATCTTGCCAGCTATCTGTCTCGCGGAAAGTTTCTCTCTGCCAATTACATTACTACAATGTTGAAAAGGTTATGATTGTGAAATTTATTCAAGTTTCTGATGAGGCTCCCATGAGAGAGCTTTCAATATAAACCGTAGTTCTATGCAAAGACAATCTATTGATGAATTAATTCTGCTGACTATTAACATTTCAGGTTGGTCGATTGGTGTTTGGACTATAGCAAAGTTCAGGATGGGGACATTAATCCACTAGCCCATCGAGTTTTCTATGCTGGCTGCCAGGTAACATCATATCTTAGTTAGATTATAAGTTGAGATTAAGATTGGTGTTCAATGTTATGAGGACAATTGAGTGCCTTTATGCATATATTCTTTTAGGAGGAGCCTTCAATGAAAATGTGTGTTTATCAACCGATGTTTTTTCCCATCCCCTGACAATTGGAAATTTTGGATGCTCAACTGGCTTGGTATGCCTGAAGAAATTTTATTTGAGGATAATCAACAATGGTTAAGAAAATCCTCATTTTCTCTGCCACATATGAACTGATAGAGCTTTTTGCTGAGACGACCTTGTCTTTATGAGGCAAAAATTACCAGTTGACCGTTTGGGGTCTTTGGACCATATCTATTGAGATAATGTGTAACAGGAAAGAATATTAGGGTGGAAGTGCTGATGCATTAGCTTTTCAATATCACAGGCTATTATGTACGTGCTTTGCTTTCGAATGAGGTCAATAATGAGCATTCCACGGTTGAAGTCACAGCTTTTCCTTATGCCGCTAGAAACAATTTTACAGCACAAATCGGATCCATTAAAGGTGGGCTTTGCTATCTTATATAATTATAGATTTGCCACGAATTATAATTTCTTCTGACCTTCTATAACTTTTTTGTTTGCATTTTCTCTCTTGTGAATCTGCAATTACCATCATAAGCATTCCACATATTATTCTTAACAAGAATTTTTTCCAACCTTACATTAGCTTTTTCCATCCTTGACGTACAGCCTCAGCTTTTCTCATCTTCTTACAGGTATGCCTGCCATCTGTAGTTGGGGAATTTCTTAAACAGGCAAGAGCAGCTGGGCTTTTTACAGTCTCCAAGACATCTAACTTTGATGACATCCTGGAGTCTGAACTTTCAAGGGCTTTTGGTGGACTGGAGAGGCTAGACACATTCTTTCCTTTTGACCCATGTTTATTGAAGAAAAGCGACAGGTTCATTCTCTTGCCTTAAAAGTATTGCAAATTAATAATTATGGGCCAAAAGATTATGAGTGCATATCAATGGGTATATTTTGTTTTCGTTTGGTTTTGAATATCTGGCTAAGAAGTGATTTGCCTACTAGGCTAATTACTGGAATGCTTCTGTGTTAGTAGATTGTGAAAGTGTTAGTATAATGAAAGGGCTCGGAGTTTCTGCATAAAATGGGATATTTCGTTTTGTGCAAATTCTTGACATTAGAGTTGAATTTCAAGAGAGCTAACTTTTGGTCACATACTGTCTTTTCAACTTTTTAAGTGACAGCTACCAGTGTGGACTGTAACTTTGCTGGGAAGGGTGTGCTGACCCTACTATTCTCTTTGAAACTTATGTTATACAGATTCATCCGGCCAAACTTCATATTTTGGTCAATGGTCAAAACTACGTATGATGAAGATGAAGACGAGGAAGATAGCAGCGACGAAGAAGATGGTGAAGTATTCGTTGATGGTGTAGAAGAGAACAGAGGCGATAGAATGGCTACGAGTTTTAACGAGCAAGATATTGATATCGAAGAATTTGACTACGCGTTGAATAAAATGTCCATTACACCGAAGCAGTCCTCGATGTACAAGTTCGGTGGAGGACTAGAGGAGCTTGTACGAATGCCATCGAGGTTAAGACCATCTACTAGTCCGGAGTCATTGTGAAATCATTTGATGGTACAGCAATTCTTTCAGAAGCTGGAAGATTGTGCTGCGGGTGATATACTGGAGCGATGCTATCGACTCGTAGCTCGGAGCTAAATTTTTTGGTGGTAACTCTGGCGTTGTAGTTTTGCAGTGTTAAAATTTTGGTCTCGAATGAAAGTCTAGATTGTAATGTGACATTGTGAATCATATAATGTGACAGTGTTGCTTCTGTATCATATAAGCCAGAAATCTCATTCTACATCATACGGGTTTCATTTGTCTACCAAACTATTTCTTGTCTATATGCATGGGTACCGAGTTTAAGGTTTTCAATATGAGTCGATAAACACAATGAGCCAAGGCAAGGAGAGAATGAGCATCACGGCGGCAAGGAAAAGCTGGTATGCACTGCGTATTGTCACCCACGCTGCTGCTCAGAACGTACTTCTTGAGTCAGAAATGACGGAACTTTTATTGACAAAGTCATTGGAGATATCATACAAGCTAAGAATTTACCAAGACCCCATGCCCGGGGTTCAAACAAATTAACGTTATTTTGATGGTACTGCCGGAAATTATTTTCTCGCTTCCGGCAAAAACATAGATCTTGCTCTGCCGCTTGGCTTCAGCCCATGATAGACCCAGATGGAAAAAGCAACCCATTGCTCTTTCACTGACTCGAAAGATCTTAAAATTCACTTTGGTGGAATTTTTGGTGGGTATGACGAAGCAGGTACCTGCAACAAACAAAACACTAATTTGCAGTCACACCTTTGCAAGCACGGCTTTAACCACACTGCGCCGGACAATCATAAGAAAACGGAGCGAAGCAAACGACGACATGCATGCAAAACAGTTTGATCAGACAAAACTCCAATTTGACGGTGCAGCCCATCTGTTCCCAAAGTCCAAAGCTGGCTAAACCTCCTCCATCTCGCATGTACGCCCCGAACCTTACAAGTGAAAGATGAGCTTACCGGAAGGATTTATCTGCATCAAAATATTATATGACAAGACATCAGATGTAGGAAGAGTTAAACGCCTCCGTCGAGATAAATCTTCCCACATCAGATACCTCGCACCTAATATTTGATGCTCAGTGACCAACGCACATTCCCGTACTAACATGTCAATACTACTAACAAGGGTTGGAAGTGTTTATCCGAGAAAACTGGCTTCACAATGGCGGGAGCAATTGACGACACAACCGGTTTCCCGGGGTTGTCATGATGCCCCTCGATCCGACAGAATCGAGGCCTTGGGGATCACTAGATCTCCGCCGGTGGCGCCTCCCGGAGCCGCCAAGTAATGTTGAGCAAGTAGTGCTGAACCTGCTGGCTAAGAAGGCAGCGAGGGAGGGCTTAGGTGTTTCGGGTCGGTTCAGGATTTGACCCGAAACCAAACCGAACTGAACCCTTTTTTATTTTATTTCTTAGGGATAATGATATAAATGGTCCGTGAACTTTGGGTTAATGTGTAATGTGATTCTTGAATTTTTTTATTTGTTCGATGTGATCTATGAACTTTAGCTTAATGTGTAATATGGGCCTTGGACTTTTAATATACGTTCAATTTAGTTCTCGAATTATATGAAAAAGTTCAATATTGTTCTTTTATTAATTCAAATTAAGGAACAATATTGAATATTTTTACATAGTTTAGGGATTAAGTTGAACATGTACCAAAAGTTCAGAGAACATATTGAACAAATTGAAAATTGATGAATTACATTACACATCAAGTTATAGTTCATGGATCATATTGCATATTTGGTCAAAGTTCATAAATAATTTGTGTTTTTCCAATTTTTTTAAGTCAATATCCACCACTGTTTCTTGACTATGCCAAAGAACATTGTCCCTCCTAATAGGGCCGTGCTTCCCTTCCTTCTCCCAGGAAAGAGACATGCTCCTCCCTCGTTTTTGTCAAGATTTCTATCTTTCTCTCTCGACTTGTGTGCTTTCTTCTTCTTCCAAGGCGTTTCCAAAGTAGAATCACCCTCATCATTTGCTCCTACTATTACCAAACCAGCCATCGTTCTCTGAAGAGACAATCTGGTCTTTTTTTTTTTTTGTTACTCTTCTTTCTCGACTTTCCTTGTTTCTTCTTCCTGGAAAGCCTCTTCAAATAAGGATGACTTCATCGTCGCTCCTAATATGACTAAGCCCGCCTTCGTTCTCTATAGACGCATGCTCATCCTTTCTTGACTCGTGTTTCCGTCATCTTGGAAGCCGTAGCCAAATTACGACCGGCCTCGTAGTCGTTGCTCCTTATATTACAGTGCTTGCCTTCGTTCCCTGGTGAAACGTGCTTGTCCTCGCTGTTGAGACTTACGTTACTCTTTCCAGATTTACACCCTCTCTTCCTGTAGTAAGGTTCTTTCAAAATTAGAATCCCCCAACAGCTTCGGTTGTTCATTTTGCACTTGAACGGAATGGCAGACAAACCAGCCGATTATCCAAAGGATCATCAGTTCAATAGATGAAGCTTCCAACCACTCAAAAAAGATACGCGAAATATCGATGGAGAAGGCCGTATGGTAAACCCGACCGACAGACAACTCGTGAATTATGGATCGGTGGATCAGGGCTGTGACGGTATCACATCCAAAGCATCCTCGTTTTGCAACCTTAACATAATATCCATCTTCAGTCGCTATTGAAGCATGAGATCTGAAGATGGAAGTCTCGCATTCTTGGGCTCAAAACTCAAGGGTCGACCAATCTCAGGCTGGAGAAGGTCTAGAAAATGGATTGTGCATCTGACAAGTTCGAACATGAACGACAATAGGTGGACAAGAGAAAGAGAGTCGCATTGTAAAGGGGGGTCTCCACATTCGAAACCAAGTCGATATCTTGAATCAACAGGCGATATACTACCAGAATGACCAATGTCTTCTTCACCAAGTAAGGAAGCTTCTATCTCAGCTAGGGACAAGCTCCACGACACTTATCGGAGCTTGGAGCAAATGATTGCAATGAGTAGTCTGTCCATATGATCTTCAGATGCGGCTGCTCCATTAAATTTCGACTTTGCCAAATCCTTCACATCATTCACGAATGAAACAGTGTCTCGACCCTCTTCCATGTCGTTTCAGGACGTAGATGGAAAATCTGATGAACCATAAACTCGTACTAGTCTTCCAGTCAGAGTATCAACTTCAAACACTCTGCCTCTCTGAGATCCAAATCTAATCGATCCATCCTCTGATATCAGTGGTGTGCTTTCGATTAAATCATTGACATTGGCTCCTTATCTCTGCGTTCACGGTGGTCAGTTTAAAAAGGCGTATAAGCCGGCAATATGCAAAGCAGTTGACAATTTTTAACAAGTAATAAGAGACCAGAGACGTAAGTAACAGCCACAGAATGAGTGAGGACATCAACCGTATGTTCAAGACAGAAAGTAAGATTTTTCCTGGCATCATTATATGGTCTATTCAACATCCGTTTCAGAAAATGCAAACGTCCCAATGCCCAATCGTGAGCATGTCTTGCTTTCTAGAGAAAAGATTATCCGGCAAAATTGAATTTTCGAAACATATAGTCATCCCTTTTCCTAAGAAAACCGGGTCACAATTCACATTCATATCTGAAATCAGAATAAAAAAGCTAGCCATCGGCCCAGGTAATGTACGCAAATTAGGTGACAGCCTTCTTTGGTTTCCACATTTTCGGTTTATGGATTGCTCTAACACTACTTGTAAACAACCGACCGAATTCACGTGGACCAAGCCCGCAAAAAGATCAATCAAGCCACGGCCCTAGCGCTAGCAGACATGTCGCATGAACACAGATAATTAGTCAAGGTACATCAAACGGAACTAGCGCAAAGTTCAGGTTAGTTGATTGGTGTTTGGACTATTGCAAAGTTCAGGATGTGGACGTTAATCCACTAGCTCATCGAGTTTTCTATGCTGGCTGCCAGGTAACATCATATCTTAGTTAGATTGTAAGTTGAGATTAAGATTGGTGTTCGCTGTTATTACGACAACTGAGTGCCTTTATGCATATTTTCTTTTGAGAGGAGCCTTTTGTGAATGCTCATCTGGCTTGGTATGCGTGAAGGAATTTTATTTGGGGATAATCAACATGGTTTAGAATTTCCTCATTTTCCCTGCCACGTATGCACTGATAGAGCTTTATGACGACGTCTTCTTTTTGAGGAAAAAATTATCCGTCGATCGTTTGGGGTCTTTGGACCATATCTCTTGAGATAATGTGTAACAGGAAACAATATTAGGGTGGAAGTGCTGATGCATTAGCATTCTGTACCGCAGGCCATCATGTACGTGCTTTGCTTTCGAATGAGGTCAATAATGAGCATTCCACGGCCGAAGTCATAGCTTTTCCTCATGCCGATAGAAACAATCCTGAAGCACAAATCAGATCCACTAAAGGTGAGCTTTGCTATCTTATATAATTATTACGAGAAAAGTGTCAAAAAAGTTTTAAACCTTTTGCATTTGTGCCAATTTAGTCCTAAATCTTTTTTTGGTGTCAATTCAGTCCTAAATATTTTGCATTTGTGCCAATTCAATTCTAAACCTTTTGCATTGATGCCAATTCAGTCTTAAACTTTTTGTATTTGTGTCAATTTAGTCTTTCCGGCCAATAGCTATTCATGTATCGAAGGACTGAATTGGCATCAATGCAGAAGGTTTAGGATTGAATTAGCATTAATGCAAAAGATTTAGGATTGAATTGACACCAAAAAAAGGTTTATGACTAAATTGGCACAAATGCAAAAGGTTTAAGACTAAATTGACACCAATACAAAAGGTTTAGGACTGAATTAACACCAAAAAAAAGTTTAGGACTCAATTGGCACCAATGCAAAAGTTTAGGACTCAATCCTAAACCTTTTGCATTTTTTTTTTTTTTTTTTTTTACCAAAAAAATGCAAAAGGTTTAGGATTGAATTGACACCAAAAAAAGGTTTAAGACTAAATCGGCACCAATATAAAAGGTTTATGACTTTTTTGACACTTTTCCCTGTATAATTATAGATTTGCCATGAATTATAATTTTCAGACCTTTTAGAACTTTTTTGAATGCATTCTCTCGCTTGCAAATCTGCAATTACCATCAAATCATTCCACATTTTATTCTGTACAAGAATTTTTTCCAACCTTACATTAGCTTTTTTCATCCTTGACTTACAGCCTCAGCTTTTCTCATCTTCTTACAGGTATGCCTGCCATCAGTAGCGGGGGAATTTCTTAAGCAGGCAAGAGCAGCTGGGCTTTCTGCAGTGTCCAAAACATTTATCTGTGATGACATCCTGGACTCTTAACTTTCAAGGGCTTTTGGTGGACTGGAGAGGAGGCTAGACATGTCCTTTCCTTTTGACCCATGTTTATTGAAGAAAAGCAGCAGGTTCTTGCTCTCGCCTTAAAAGTTTTGCAAATTAATAATTATGGGCCAAAAGAATATGAGTGAATAGCCAAGGTATCTCGTTTGGTTTTGAATATCTGACTAAGAAGCGATTTGCCTACTGTGGCTGACTAGGGGAAATCGTAAGAATTACATCGATGGATGTTCTCTTTGCGTTGTTGCTACAATCAGTTTCAGGCTGGCATCTGTTTGTGATGTGCTCCTTTATCGCTGCATTTGGTTGGAGAACACGAAACCTGTCTAGGCTAAATACTGTAATGCTTCTATGTGTCAGCAGATTGTGCAAGTGTTAGAATAATGAAAGGGCTCAGAGTTTCTGCATACAATAGTACATTTTCTGTCTCGTGCAAATTCTTGATGTTTAGAGTCGAGTTTCAAGAGGAGCAACATTTTTGGTCGCTTACTCTGGTTTCAACTTTTTAAGGGATAGCTACCGGTGTGGACTGTAAGTTAAATGTCGTTAAAGTGTAACTATAGGGGAAGGGAGTGCTGACCATACTTTTCTCTTCTTTGGGAAACTTACGTTCTGCATATTCATCCGGCCAAACTTCATATTTTGGTCAAAGGTCAAAACTACGTATGATGAAGGGTGAAGATGAGGAAGGTAGCGGTGACGAAGACGGTGAAGAGTGTCGATGGCGTAGGGGAGAACAGAGGCAACAGAATGGCTGCAAATTTTAACAAGCAGGATATTGATATGGAAGAATTTGACTATGCGTTGAATAAAATGTCCATTACACCAAAGCAGTCCTCGATGTACAAGTTCGGCGGAGGACTAGAGGAGCTTATACGAATGCCGTCGAGGATAAGACCATCTACTAGTCCGGAGTCATTGTGAAATCAGTGGACAGTCAGAAATTCTTTCAGAAGCCAGAAGATAGTGCTGCCAAATTATATGGCCGTACTGGAATGACGCCATCGACTCATTGCTCGGAGCGAAATTTGTGGTGGTAACTCTGGCCTCGTATTTTTACAGTGTTAAAATTTTGGTCTCGAATGAAAGTCTAGATTGTAACGTGACATATATTGTGAAACATAATGTGACAGTGCTACTTCTGTATAATATAAGCCATTAATCTCCTTCTCCCATCTTACGGGGTTGTATTTGTCTACCAAATTAACTCTTATCTACATACAGAGATATTGAGTTTAAGGTTTTCAATTTGAGTCAATAAACACAATAAGACAAGGCAATGAGAGAATGAGCATCACCGTGGCAAGGAAACGCCGGTATGCACTGTGTACTGTCACAAGCTACCGCTCAAAACATGCTTTTTGAGTCAGAAATGATGGAATTTTTATTAACAAAGTCATTGGAGATATCATACAAGCTAAGAATCGACGAAGAACCCATGCCTAGGGTTCACACAATTAAAGAATCATATCTTGATTCTTTGGTACAGTATTTACAAATTTACATTATTTACATGGTATTGCCGGACATTATGTTCCGGCAAAAACATCGATCTTGCTCTGCCGCTGGCTTCAGCCCATGACAGACGCAGATGAAAAAGCAACCCTTTGCTCTTTCACTGACTCGAAACATCTTACAACTGACTTTGGGGGAATTTTTGGTGGATATGACAAAGGTACCTGCAAGGAACCATCGCAAATTTATAATTCACCCCTTTGCAAGTATGGCTTTAACCACATGGTGCCAGATAATCCTAAGAAAATGGAAGGCATCACTAGATCATTGATCCTGAGCTAGAAAGAAAATAACTTTTGACGACATTCAAGTCAAGCAAAGAAAGGACGACATGCAACGGTAATCAGACAACTCCCATTTGCTGGTGCAGCAGTTTTGTTCCCAAGTCCAAAGCTGGCTAACCTCCCATCTCACATGCAACTCGAGCCTTACAAGTGAAAGACGAACTCTCCATATAATCTTATAGTAGAGACACCGGCAAACAAATATCAGTTCAGAAACGTAACTTTGCATATCGTGTTAAGCAACCATTTCTACCAAAACCTTTTGATGTGAGGATATTTATCCTAGAGAGTACATAAAGCATGCGCATTCTCTTTCCAGTTCAACTCCTTTTTAAGTCTGCTTTAGATTGTTCCATCTATTCCATTTTCTAACAAGCTAATAAGAACATCTATAGTTACCTCTAGAATGCAAATATGACAACTTGCAAGGCTAGATTTGAAGCTTGCCACTCAAGTAGCAGAGCTGCTGCTCTTAGTCCTGCTGCAATCTAAGGATTACCTGCGACAGGAGCATCATGGCGGTTCCAACAGTGATACACCCGAAATGTTACAAGGAAAATATAGCTCTGTGTATGAACTGTACCTGACATTTTGACTCTTTGATCTCCCCCTCAACCAGATGTTTGATCAGAAGTGTTAGTGAACTGAGGAGGATGAGTTGGTAGTCTCATCTGCGTCTGTCCAGGAGCAGGTGCTACTATACCTGACCGACACAAAGGAAGCTCACACAAATAAAGTTAAGCACATCTAAAAATTTCAGTCATTGCAAGTAGTTGAATGAAGTAGGAAAAACATAGATCAAGAGTTAGCACATGATTATTGCCCAACAGGACAGGACAAAGCAGTCTTCTCTCGTTCACGATTCAGCATCAAGTTGCTAATTATAAAAGTAGGGACTCCAGTTGCCACCAGCATGTGTACGTATACATGTGTGTGTGCATGAATGGCAGTAAAAGGGAAGAGAATCAAGCGACTTCTGGACTTTCTGTGGCAAGCCCATCTATTGCATGTACTTTTGCACGCTTATATCTCATGTGCTATCATATAGAAGTTTCTCTTCTGCACTAGTCATTCTACTCGGAGATGTAGATAGTAATATCACACAAGCAGAAGCTCGGCCACAAGATAGGTTGACATAGTACGACACCTGGTAAAGTGTAATTTCGTAACAAGGCAAAGGAATCATGCTCACCCTTAAAAACAGGTTAATTGACAATCCTTTGTAGTCGAGACAACTTGTTAATAAATTAAACCTAAATAAACATAAGACCCAGGTAGTATCGAGTACATTGCCCTTAAAAGTAACTACAGTGTACAAAGCGTGGGAAAGACCACCAGAAGTGCACGATAAACGGGTAACTGTAAGTGTTAGAGTCGAAGGTCTCAACAGACAGACATTGCTGAACAACCCAAACATAATCATAATGACGTGTATTCCCGACATTACAGGAACTCCAGAAACATCACTTTGTTAACTTAGAAGAGAGAGTGAGAAAAATACTAGTAGGGTAAGGCACTTGAATGGTGGGAACTGCAGCAGTAGTTCCTCCAGTTATATTAGGTCCCCCAAGTTGCATAATATGCTGACCTGGCATCCGATAACCACGAAGCATCGTATACCCATGATTACCAGGAGGTAGATGACCTGATTGCCCAAATGAGTATACATCACTGCTATCTGCGGATGGTGCCCCGTACATTTGTAGGTAATGCTGGGCCATGTAAGGATTATAGACGCCCTGCAATATGGAAGAGGAAGTAAATAAACTCGTATCAGAGTGCTCGATATGGGATTCTAAACACTTTATGTTACAACTTCTAAGAAAAGTTGAAATTTCGACAGTAAGGATATCTAGGATTAACCTGTGGATAGACATATTCAGGCCCATATGTAGTGTACCTGCAGTAAAGAAAGTGATTGAATCACTTCAGAAGATATAGACACATCAAGGTATTACATCAACAGGAAACTTTTCCTGTCAAATAATGTGTTGAAGATGGCATCGATTTGACCAGTTAAGTCAATATGCCGTCCTTCATACTGCAAGTGGCCAGACAAAAAGTTGAATGAATTTGGCAATCTTGAGATAAGAACAAAGCTTCCAATCAAAATCCGGGAGATGCAATGTCTTTAACTTTGCTCGCACAATAGTTCCTTGAGTAAACAAAAAAGAAGATGCTCCATGTACTCAAGTATATATGATTTTCAATTTTGTATGCAATCAACAAATTTACGCTGATTTTGAAAGTTCTGAATGGCATGCTAATTGCTATATCTGTTGAAATCCAGATTGCGCAGCAGCGCAAGCATCCAATTCTAGCTGGGACTATTGACTGTAAGTTCCCTCCAGGAAATGACATGACTTTGGAATTACCCATAAGGAGGATAGACATATCCTGGCTGATAACCATAAGAATTTGGATGGTGGTAGACAGGGCTCCCCACGTAACTCCCCCTGGGAGTCTGCACACTTCCGATCAGAGGTGGTACAGGTCTCAATCGCCCTAGGACAATAAAACAGGCATCCATTAGACCGAGAAACAGAAACTAGAAAGTCTAAAAAGTAACTACCGCGTTTCACAAATGAAACATCAGTACATTGCAAAACTCATGATTGATGAACATGCAGAACAAGGACCCTGCTCACAGTACTTATTTAAAGAGCCACATCACGCGGTTTACAATGCGAGGAATTTATTTGGTGGTGAACATACAAGACGCCAAATTTCACAAATCATTTGGCAGTCATTTAACAAACTTTGAGGGCACGTACTACAATTTTCTCACTGATTCACTTGAAATGCAGATTTTCAGCAGACATTGACGATGGACCAATGTCCGCAGAAACTTACATCTGACGATTACATCTCTGAACAAGCCAACCTGACTGGCGCATAGATCCTTTTGACACCCGTTTTCATCACATCAATGAACAGATTAATTCTTGTATAAGTTCTTGGTAAACCTAGCTTGTTGCTCTCTACTTACCACCGTTGGTAACCTAACAATACGAAAAAGTTCTAGCTGGGATGCAACACTCCAACAGCGACTAACAGGAAACTAACTTCCATCATCCCATGTCATGCTAGATCTAGTGCCACAGGGCACCGCATAAACAATTCAATTCTTAAATCAAAGCAGTTGGAGAATTCAATGTTCACATTCAGGTGGTGCTGCGGATCAAAGCATAAAGTACCATAAGGAAGAGGTGGCCGCGGCCGGCCAAGAGAAGCCAAATTGCAATTAGCCCTTCTGCCATCGATAACAGGGCTGGCATTTTCACAAGCTCTTCTCGCAGATTCAGGATCGCGGAATGTCACCTAACCTCCATATAAATCCAATCCAAGAATAAAAAACACGATAGCTATAAACCCATCGCCGTCATTTCGAACCAGAAAAACAAAAAAAAGAAGCCGAACACACCCGCTGAGAAGGAACAAATAAAACCCACATCCCCAAATACCAACGGGCTAAAACCGTCACGGTTACAGAGCATCAACAACTTACAAATCCATAGCCTTTGGATCGGCCGGTGTTCTTGTCAGTGATGACGACAGCCTCGAGAATGTCCCCAAACTGCTCAAAGTAGCGCATCAAAGTATCACTCTGAGTCTCCCACGCCAGCCCCCCCCCACGAACACCTTCGTATAAGTCGTGTCCCCAAAACCAGTGAACGGAGAACCGGGCACCGGTTGGTAAAATGCCATCGAATTCCACCCGAGAACCCGCTGAGGAATCAATCCAAACTTAAGATTTCCTCCATAAGCAACTCGACGGGGCTCAATTCACGTGACATGAAGATAGACCCAGAAGAACTCGAGCTTCCTCATCATCACATGCTAAACATATCGGGTCAAAACCATAAAAAGGCCCCTCTCCGGGTCAAAGACGGCGAGATTAGCGAGAGACCCAGCTCGACAAAACGAAGAAAGAAAGAGCCCCACGAGAGCTTAGCCAGAGACCGTAAAGTCAGCTCCTTGAGGTGACCCGGATCAATCAAACCCGAGAAAAAAGAAGGGGAGGGAAGGAAAAGCAAAAAAAGGAGGCAAGGCTTTCGAGAAACCCTAGTAGATATATAGAAACAGAGGGGAGGCAGTGCTGTTCGAGAGAAGAGAGGAGGGATTTGTGACGAGACAAGAGGAGGGGAGGATTGAACTTGGGGATTCGGATTCCGAGGGCTGTGGGGGGGTTGGGGGATCGAACGGGGAAGGCGGGGCATGTGAAGGGAGGGGAAGGATCCCAGTGGGAGATGGCTATGGCATACGGTGGCTCCGCCTTTTTGCTGTGTGAGGAAAGCCGATCAAGGCCCCCCCTTGACGCTTTTGTATTTTTTCAGAATCCTCGGGACGCTCGTTCGCCAAAAAAGCCAAGACACGCACTCATCAAAATCTATACTCTCTCTCTCTCTCTCCTGTTGTCCAAATTTTCTAAATTCTGGTCCGGATGCATTACATTCTTAAAATAAGTGACACAAGCAATCGCTCGATCTTGACCTAATATATAATGCGGTCTATAAACTTTCGCCTAATATGTAATATAATCCCTGAACTTTTAATTTATTCAATATGATCTCTAAACTTTTCGTACATATTCAATATAGTCCCTGAACTGTATGAAAATATTTAATGTGGTCCTTCCAATAATTTAAGTTCGGGAATTACATATAGTTCATGGACTATATTGAACATGTGCCAAAAATTCATGGACCACATTGAACAAATAAAAAGTTCAAGGATCACATTGAATATTAAGGTAAAGTTCAGGGTTCATATTGAACAAATTAAAATTTCAAAGACCATATTATATATTTGGCCAAAATTCAGGGACTGTTTATCTAATTTTCTCTATTCTTAGCCACGAAGCTACTATTAATTTATTTTTCCTTTTCCCTTCTGTGAAGTGCGGTCCCGATAGAATAATGCCGACAAAGCTTGTCATCTTGCTCTTAGCAAGAGCAAAAACCCCCAAAATTTAAAAACAGCCCAGATGCGAATTGGATAATGACCCCAAATATGGAGAGCGCATAGCCCTTGTCCCAATGATTCAACGATAAGCTACCAATGTGAAACTTAGAAACATTACATGTATCGGAGCTACGAAACTAAAAAGAGAATTTAACCGATGTGGACAATCGGTTTTACGATACATGTCTCGTTTTATAGAAATTTTAGAATTTTATATGTGTTGTTCGGCATTAAGAATCACCCATTTATCGTTCGAAGGTCTGATTTGCCATGGAAACTTATCTAAATAAATAGATTGAGTTGGAATTAATCAATCTTCGAACTGAAGCCGTTGAATAATTAACGCGCTAATACTATTTTTGACCGCGACTATTTCTAATTTAAATTCATTTCGGTACTCGTAAGAAACGCGAAAGCATGTAGCCAATGAAATGCCAATACAATATCGCTTTGAAAACATGACCGGCCTGATAATATGTATACCGTGCCAATATGTCAAATGGACATAGCTTTTTCCCGTCACCTAATTCTAAGATCCACCGATGATGTCTCGAGACCCCACCTCTTGAATCTGGAGACCAACAAAAAGGAAACAAAAAAATCTCTCCGCACCATTCATGGCGAGGGCTTAAAACCCTTGTTTGTCTCCACGTACTTTCCACATCACAAGGTTGTTGAATTTTAGGGTTTTGCAAGCATGGGGACATGATAAGCTTTCATGATTTTTCATTTCGTATGTTCCAGAGACAACCCGTGGCTCAATCAGCATTGGAATAAGCTCGGATCATTCGAAGCGGACTCTGAAGGATCACCGAAGTTACACAAAAGACATGCTAAATCAGAGCTGTAAGCAAATAACGTGACGCCAACATCCGGAATCTTTAAAGCCATCATCTCGGCACCATTGGTCATAACTGGCTGTGTCCCACTAATTTCCTAATCAAGAAAGAGTCTCACAATCATCTGCAGAGTCTGTGACCATTCGGAGTCCAAATAGTGCAAAGCGGGTCGACCCGATTTCGAAGGAATAGGGTCGGGTCCTTTTGTGGGTGGCTGGGAAGAGAGTCCCTCCCCCTCTCACTGTCGCAATGGGTCAAGCCAATGTTGAAGTAAGTGGCTAGGGCTTGATTCTCAGGTGGGCCAGAACAAAGGGTGATCCAACTTCTGTACTTAACTTCAAAATGTGATCAATCAAACAAGACAGTGATAGATTTTGACATTTAAAATACAGGGACTTTAGTTTTTTTTTTTATTATTTCGATTGAGTTTTCATTATGCATTTTCATAAATTAAGATAAAGTTTGTCGTTGCAATCTTTATAAGCATCGAGATGATCTGAAAGACGATGTGTCCGGGACTTGATTTTGCAATCGCATCCAAAATAGTGTTTCTTGGCCTTAACCCTTATGTATTTCCTCTAAATAATGTAATTAGTATCTTTTTAATATCGCCATTTTAAATATATAATGTAAAGGAAAATTAATCTTTTTTGGTGCCACGAGAACTAGGAAATAAGCAATGAGTTTATGTATTTATTTATTTATTTATTTTTGCCCAAAAGAGCTGAGGTTGACTCTTGGTCAATGGACACGTTATTCTCCAATGCAACAGTCATCCTCCAGCATCAAATCTGAAGTTCTTTTTATTTCTTTTTTCCCAGAAGTCATACATTTTCTTTTCCAACAAAAGAACAGAGAAAGAATTCGCTCCCAAACAAGGTTGGGCCGAGATGGCCCAAAAACGGTGTTGGGCAACGCCTGCGACAACACTAAAGCCCAAATTCAAAGTCCTAATCTTGGTTACCATCTACTTCTCCTTGCTCTGATTTCAAGCCAAATCGATCGACTAGCCATGTATTTTTCGATGGTCATGTGGGCAAAAGCAATTATATATTAATCGATCTGTCCCTTGTCACGATAATATATCTTATGCATCATCGACACTGTGTTCCATGCTAGTATGAAAAATGCCGATTCAATTCTATCTCTTAATCCAATTTCCTCGATGATTAAAAATTTGGCAATCAAAATTATGTTGTTCGTTTGATGATTCCATATTAACATGTAAAATGTTACCACGATGCATGAATGTACTTTCTCGACGACCACCTACCAGCCTCTGGTGAAATACAGGGATCTATGCGTACCAACTCCGGCGTAACCAAAACGAAATGTCAACTTGCGCATCGCATCATAAGGAGAAAAAGAAATATAAAAACGGAAACTATAATGTAATTGCCCATGTAGTTTATATATACGTAAGCAAGCACAGAATATATATATATGTGTGTGTGTGTGTAGACATTAGCCGCAGCAATTAATAATTTCCGCATTGCACGCATGTAAATGATATAATACATACCACTGACAAGACCATATAGCAAGTTGAAACTATTAAATCGTTAAGTACAGTTTTATAAACCCAGTGAAGAAAGACATCTTTTGCGTCTATTGACCAAGAGAAACTCATTTTTTTAAATTTCTTAATAATGAAAAGAGACGTGCATCTATAATCTATTGAATATGAAACATCATTTCGGATTTAAGTTATGAGATGAAAGATAAAGATGTAGTTCAACAAACTAAAGCTCATACGACCTTCTTTTTATCCTTACAGTTACCCTTATTTTGACTATTACTCTAAATTAAGTGACTTCTTGAACCATGGAAATCAAATTTAAAAGTACATTCAAAAAGTACGAAAAAAAAAAGACAAATCAATGTCATTTTATTTATTTAGCTTCATTTCCCTGTTACTAAAAGCAAGAAATACAATATATTATTTATCTAGAGTTCCTTAGAAAAAAGAGTTCGCTGTTTTTTTCATAAACGAGGAAAGCGAAAAGTTCATGGATCATTTGCACCATTCTGCCCTCTTTATATGGTAGTAACTTTTGAAAGAGCAAAAGGTGATACAAAAGTGTGGTTCAGATTAATGACATCGCGAACATAGATACAACTGATTTCAGCTATTACAAACAGATTCTTGAAGTTCATTTAACTCATCAGCACTCAAAAACACAGCGCAACACTTTGATTCACCTAGCAATCTTACTTCCAAGGTCATGACAAGATAACTCCACAGGTTGCTGAAGCCCTGGCCAGATCCTTGGCTTGAAGAACGATATTGACAAGATAAATGCTTAGGTAGATGGAGAAAGAAACGTGGACGTTGCACAGAAATATGATAGGGAGATAAACAGAGTCTCGATTGGCTTAGCATAACCAAGTAGTTCATAGCTCGTAGCTCACATTATATTAACCCAATTAGCATCAACCGAAACGATCATAATTCTAGACAAACATAGCATAAAATTTCAGGAATGAACTGTAAGAGCCCTTTCTTGCTCAAAAAGGCACAAGAGCCCTTTATGGGGATTCCTATGTCCAAAAGGTGTGTCGAAATAGGCACCCAATACAAGCACGAGCGCAAGCAGACAGCACAATGCAAATCTTGTATGCTTCACATCCAATTGTATAATAGTCATCGTGGGCATAAACATGTACTGAAATATTAGTCGAATGATCATTGCAATTAAAAAAGCAGAATGAACAATATAATGCCTAGATATATAGAGAGCTCCCTTTGTATTACTAGTGATTTGAATTTGCTTTCAATTCGAGAGGCCTCAAAGCTTGGGGCTCACGCCAGATAGTCAATCACTTTTACCTTCCTGGGATCCGATTTCTTGCAAATAATGTTCCGCATCGAGGGCTGCCATGCACCCTGCACCAAAGAAAAGGGCATTAGTTGGTTAAATAAGATGAAGAAACCACCACAGAGCAGCAGAATCAGCAATGGCAGTATCACAAGGGCATACATTCTCTCTACTCCTCTATATTGTTGCAAGGGGAAGCAACATTTCAAATTATTAATTCGCCTTTGCATCTATTATTCGACAATGAACGTTTTGTAGCTCAAGAAACATTTTTAATATTGGCGAATGCTAGTTCTCATACAGGGTATAGACACTGGACAATCAGAAGTCTACTTTATGCAATGCCTGCAACTGCCCTTGTTGCTCGCTCATATACATCAGTACTCCATAATTATAGAACTAAATGATATTATCAATGAGCCACCTAGGGGTTACTAACCGTTATATGCAAAACCAAACGGTCCAATTTATACATGAGACCGGAGCAACTATAGGAGTATATCTATTCTAATCGAAACAACTATCTCAAATCCCCATGAATAGCCAAATCAAACAAAATAGCTGTACCGATACCAATTCAAACCCACTAAAACCCACAAACTATTTTCCATAGGGGGAGGGACCAAAGCAGTCCCTAAAACTTCACATAATATACACAGACAATCCCCAAGATCCCTTCTTATCCGGGACACCTGTTCTCACACTTAAATATCTTCTCTTGCAAATCTCCTTCATATGCTTTTGACAATCTCATTTTGCTTATTGGCAAAAGAAAAAAAAAAAAACAAGTCCTACATGCAAGTGTGATAGTACACCAGAGCTTAATGAATCACAAAGAAAATTGACAAGTTACTGTCAAACAATGATGATAAATGCTCAAAAAGCAAGTAGAAGCCAACTGTTCGATTCTGAATTGTGTATTTATAGGCTATGTGCAAAGATTGACAAAACTCATATGGTCCGACCCTAGAGGGAGAATATCAAAGGCCTAATCAGTAGTCAAGAAGTTTGCAGTTTCGAGAGCTAACGTTAGCCAAGTCTGTTGCCATAAACATTAGCTTGCTCATGGGTTAAGGGCATCAATGATCACATATCACATCACCAGAACAGCTGGTATGATCTTCCAAGATAATATAATCAGAAGGCACGCGGGGCCTATACTTCTTGTTAGAAGCTATCCATCTTTTCTATTTTCAAGCTGGATTGAAATGCAAGGCACCAAAAATTTGCAGTTGGTCAATAGTCAAATGATCCAATAAGTTAGCAAAAGAGGGAGCATTCAGGATTGACTTGATTTGCATCTAAACAAACTTCCTCCAAAAAGAGAGAAAGTTGCTATTGTCAAGACAAATAATTCAGTCAGAAGCTAATAATAGGTAATGTTCATAACCTCATGTAACAAGCAGACTAAGTTTCAAAGGAGAAAAAGCCATTTCTTAAAGTACACGTAAACACAAACTCGCAATGACTTGGACCAACAAATAAAGTTAATATTCTAAAAGATTCACAGCCTAGTGATGATAGGTATCTCCCTGGTTACTTTTAGAACATTGTAGGAAGAGCAAAGATTATTCCCATATCATCAAGAACAATGTTTGGAGAAAGTGAGTGCACCACTGAACAGTGGTACTTGAGAAATTTCTATTCCGTTCATGAAACTGGACATCAGCGATCCTCATGATGATCGCTCTTACTTCGCATGTGTACTAGTAAAACCATTTAAGACGAGAGAATAAATCCCAAGCAGAATAGTTAACCAACGGTCCACCCAACTATGCATAGGTATGGTGGAAGCTAGAAGTTCACTGTCATGTGTCGTCCTTGCTGTACCCAGATCCTCAAAGGCTAAGGAATCTTTCCGATATGCAGAATTCAATTACATATGTATAGCAAGAGTCAATAAGAAGCAGAAATGAAGAGAACTTGATAAATTACTCAACCGCAGAAAGACATGAGCTACCGCATTGTCATGTCATGCTTCTAAACACAGCTAATAAACTAATGAGTGCATCGTTTGATCTCTCTGGCATTCCTATCTTCATAGAGCTTTCAGCTTGTTGAGTATAACACTTGAGAAAACAAACTATACACTTCTAGCTGCCGAAATGAAGCTAAGATATACCATTTTCTACTGGATAAAAATTCAATAACATCACACGAAAGTACATTGAAAGATGACCAACCTGTCCCGGCGGCAGTAACAGCCTGCCGATACTTCTTATCCTGAACATCCCCGGCGGCGAAAACTCCTCTTACACTCGTGTGTGTGGTCCCAGGCTTCGTCACGACATAACCTTCGGAATCAAGCTCCAACTGTCCGTCCAAAAACTTAGTAGCAGGCTCATGCCCGATGGCAAAGAACAATCCAGAGACCTTCAAATCAGAAACCTCTCCACTAACGACATTCTTGACCTTCAACCCTCCCAAAACCCCTCTGTCTCCTTCCCCATACGCCTCCACCACTGCAGAGTTCCACAAGACCTCAATCTTAGGGTTACCCAAAGCCCTGTTCTGCATAATCTTCGACGCCCTGAACGTATCTCTCCTGTGGATGATGTAAACCTTGGACCCGTACTTGGTCAGAAAGTTCGCCTCCTCCATCGCCGAGTCACCGCCTCCGATCACCGCCAGCGGCTTGTTCCTGAATATCGGAGCGGCGCCATCGCACACGGCGCACGCCGATATGCCCCGGTTCCAGAAACCGTTCGGCCCGTCTCCGGAGCCGGGGAAGCTGAGCCGCTTCGCGACGGCACCCGTGGCGACGACCACGGCGTCGGCGACCACGGTCCTCGAGTCGGTGAAGACCTTGAAGGGGCGGGCGGAGAAATCGACCTTGGTCACCGTCTCGGTGAAGATCTGCGTGCCGAACCGGAGCGACTGGTTGCGGCAGCGTTCCATGAGCTCGATGCCGAGGATCCCATCGGGGAAACCGGGGAAGTTCTCGACGTCGGAGGTGGTGGTGAGCTGGCCGCCGGGGGGCGATGTCGTTGGCCATCCACCCCTCGAACAGGATCGGCTTGAGCTCGGCGCGGGCGGCGTAGATGGCGGCGGTGTGGGCCGCGGGGCCGCTGCCGATGATGCAGACGCGGGTCTTCGTGGCCTGGAGGTCGTCCATGGCGGCGGCGCAGGAGGCGGAGGCGGAGGCGGAGGAGGAGAGAGAGGCGGAGGCGGAGGCGGAGGCGAGGCCGATGAGGCTGCGGGATTTGCGGAGGAAGGAAGTGAGCCGCTTAGGGCAGAAGCTCATCTGAATGGCGGCGATTCGGTTTCGGGGGCGCGTGCGCTGCCTTCGCTGCCCTGGACCTTTTATTCTGTTTTTAGGCGCGAAAGCGCGTGCGACGAGTCGGCGGAAGCGAGCGCGGAATGTGAGCAGGGCGAGTTCGATTTTGAACAACGTTGGCGTGGCGGCACTTGCGTTGTCCTTGTCGTTGTCGTGCGGGCGCATCGCCACCGCGTTACGAAGGCTTCGAAATCGGAGGCGAAATTGCGATTGGATTTTGCTTGTGCTCCGGCGGTGGACATGATCGGCATTGGCGGTGCCGTCGTGCGTATGGGGCAGGAGATTCCGTTCTTCGCTTTGGGGGGTTTCCCAAAGTGGGATTTATTCCAGGTTGAAGAGGCCAAGAAATGCTAAGCTTACCGTCCATTAATCTGCTGACGTTTCCATGTTTAAAGGAGATCGAAAGGACTGACCGGAAGTAAAGTATCGACGGATCGATGCAATGCGAGGACAGATGGTAAATCGCGAGGCTTTCTTGAGTATGCATCACGTGCCGTGTCGGGTTCACGCGCCCTGTTGCGCGTGTAAGAGATCGGAAGAGACGTCACGTGGTGGGCTCTTAATCGAATTCATAATCCTAGGGTCGCGTGAGGTTATGAGATTAAGAGCAGACGATGAACGGAAGATTTGACGTTGCGAGCATGGTGGGCCTCTTTATCGAATTCGAAAAAATAATCCTAGAGTCGCATGAAGTTATGGGATTAGAGTAGACGATGAACGTGATCTTATGATTTGAGTTTGCGAGCATGCAGTAAAAAAGTATTTGCAGAACCTCTCAACTCCGGAGAGATGAAAATGACGATAAAAAAAAAAAAATCCCAAACTCTAAGGGTTTCGCTTATTCTGCCCCTTAATTATCTCCGTACACACCCCAAGAAATTATGTGACGAAAGTACCCTTGTGAGTCGTTCACCTCTTGCTCTATCGCTCAGCCCTGCTAAGACTCGCCTCTTGATCACATGACATCGACGTCATCGGCCTTCGCGCAGCGCGGCCGTCATTCGTCACTTGCCTTCGCCCATCTCACATTTTCGCTCTCAAATCTCGTTTGTATCCCCCCCCTCTCTCTCCCTGTTGATTGTGTGTGTCCTTTGCCCTCGACCACCACCCTTCCCTACTTCAAGCTTAGAGTGTGTGCCCTTGTGATCCCTACGATTGAGGTTGTTTTGTATTAGGATATGATTCATACTCCCCATCGACATGAAGGCAGAGGTCCTATTTCTTAATGAACAAGTGGGGGTCTAGGGGATCACCTTAATAGGGATTGTAGTGGGCACAGCACACCATGAAGTCAGGGAAATTTTAAATTTCGAGTTTGTATTTTATTAGCAGTTTGGGTTTGGCCTATGAATAGCTAACATTATATATTTATATTTTCTTTCTCTTGTAACTGAGAGATAAAACAAAAGGATGCGATGTATTAATTATAGTGGAATCTTTTGCTGAACGTAACTCTAGTTTAAGGCCGAACCACGATAAAAACCTTGTGTCTCAATTTCTTTTTTTTACTTTTACTCCCCATTTCCTTGTAATTGTATACCGAATCCTTAATAGTTTGAGGTGATTAATCTCATGTTGATCTAGGACTGAGGTTGTGAGGTCTCTGCCAACGACCGGCGTCACCAAGCATTGGCCAGTGCAAGTGGATAGAAGGAAAAGATGAAGGAGAGTGAGATTATCGATTACAATCAACTAATTTGAAATCGATTTATTACCCAATAGATGTAACTAGTGGCTTGTGGCCTGGTCCATAAATAGCGGTGCTAGGCAAGGAGATCTCGCAAGCCAATCGATGGTTCTGATTTATTTATTTATTTATTTTCTCATATTTTAACTCTCAACTCACTCTTAGATTTTTGTCATGTTTCTTTACAGAGCGTGAGAATCGAAACTCACATCTGAAATTAAACGTCATTAACCCCAACCTTTAAGAAAGTGGGGGATTCAAATTCCCTACCTCCCCCTTCCCATGTGGGAAGGGTGGCCACTGGGGCAATCCCCAAGTGGTTGATAGCTCTGAATTGTAACGTTTGATAGCACCATACAACTATTTCATAGTGATACCGATTGTCATGGGAATCTCAACGGTGATAAGGAGGAGCTAGGGTTGTTGGTATTGCAATAAAATGGAAGTTGCTAGGGTTGAAAGCGGACTGGCAAATATTCGAGAAAATAGTTATTGAAGAGGAGATTGTAAAGTTTCCTTATGGATGTAATAATATGGACGAAATTGATTAGGCAAAATCGATCAAACTCCTGAATATAGATTTCCTTGAAATGGTTCGAGACTCGAGTGGGTTGTAAAACGATTCACGCGCTCCGGTCGTCGAGCATATAAACCAAAAGAAGATGGAATAGCTCGAATGCTTGGATGTTTTTGTCATTCTACTTCACTAGGGTGTGGACGGAGCCAAACTAGAGCTGTGGAGTTAGCATGGCCCCCAGAAGAAAATTACATAGAACCCCGCACGGTGCCGCGTCTCTCTCAGGGCGCGCCACGCGTCAGGTTTCAATTGGCTCTTCTTGCAGGGGCTCTTTCGTAAAATTGGAGGTGCCCCGGCTTCCTTTTCATTTCCCTTTTAATCCTGCTATTTGTATTTTGATTATTATTTTTATTGATTTGGTAAACAAGGCAGGCTTGGGGTACCGTATCCGGATGTTGCCGTCTGAGTGCGATGAAGGATGCAAGTCCACGTCTTTTCCCGTCTTATAGATGCTTTATTTGTTTATGCCGTGAATTTTTTAGTAAGATTATCGAGGATAAATCGCTTCGATTTTTTCCGTGACGGGATCTGACAGCCCATCAAGTACCGACAATACATGATCGCGGACCGCCAGGATAATACACCCGCAGCCCCCGATAAGACAAGACGGCGTGAAAGGGAATATAGCCAATTAGCCGGCAATTAGCGGTTCGATCCGCATCATTAGCCATCATGAGGTACGCATCTCCCCCTCGTCATTAAAAAATCCGGGAAAAAGGCGAGCATCGACACGGAAAAACCAAAGACGCGAACTTTCATAAAGCCGGGGACATGATTGTGTCCCTGTCCCGAAATCTTTAACCTTAAAAAAATGTCGCCTTTGCCATACCCTCTTCACATCCCAGCCCCCCTCCTGTTGATCCTCGTTTTAGCAAAGTAATGACGACAATCATGTTAGGTGAAAATCGCACCGCCTAAGAATCTTCAATTTTCCACCTACTGAGAACCTTCCCGAGATTGCCTCCCCTCGAAAAGACCAATCAGCCCCCCCAGCTCCATCGCCCCCGTTTTCAGCTACTCAGGAGACTAAAAGTTCAACGAACCCGCAATTCAAGAACCGGAAAATATGATTAGTCCATGGATGACGGTGGCACGGTGCGCACAGGATTCTTCGATCTTGCTGCAGAAAATTCGCGGGTTTTCTAGAAAACTGAGGACAAATTTACATGGGCAGAACAGAACGAGAAGGAAAGAACAAAAATGGGTTCTTGAAAACTTTCTTTTTTTTTTCTTTAACTAAGCCCTAACTCTCGTCCGACGACGACAGGAAAAGCTCATGTGAGCTCGAGCCGAGAAAGATCAGATAGCTCGGTCCTGTCCCTGCCCTGGTCCAGGGAGACCGAGGTCCGCTTGATGAACTCGAGGCAGTCCGCGATGGCCTCGGAGTAGAACGAGTTGGACCGGGAGTAGCACCGCAGCTTGGCGCCGTAGTCCGCCCCCCGGGGGCCGGCTTGGCCTTGACGTGCGCGGCGACCACCAGGTTCCTCTGGCTGCCGTTGCTGGAGCTCCTCTTGATCCCGCTCCCGCTCCGGCTCCTGCAGAAGAAGCAGCCGCTCCTGAGGAGCTTCAGGGCCCGGCCGCACGGGAACCGGCACCGGCTCAGGACCTGGAACAGGCTCGCGAACCGGGCGCGCAGCCGCTTGACCGAGAGCCGCCTCGGGTTTATCCTGAAGCCTCTGATGCTGCAGCTGGTGCCGCCGCCGCCGCCGCCGCCGCCGTGGCTTCTCGAGCATGATCTGGGCATGTTCACCCTGTTGTAGCTGTTGCGGCTCATCTTGATCACTAGAGATAGACGAAATGTGATCGGAGAAGAGCTCGCCGGATCATATAAACGACTAGAACGAAGGGCCGAGGTGCATGATTTCGGTGGGAAAACGAGTGGGAAACTGCGAAGGGACTTGGAAATTTGGTGGTGGGTCTGTGGTTGGAGGTGGTGTTCTTACGCAACGTGTCTTTGGGGGAAAGCTTCTTTATTTTATAACCCCGACATACGGCGGGGCGATTAGCAGATAGATTATTGTATGTTAGTCAAAACGAGCGACTAGAGAAACGCCCAAGGGTACGACGACAACCGCGGGGCCTACGTGCACCTCTCCTTGAATTTGACTTTGATTTGGATCGGTTCCGTCGGGTTGGTAACTCGGCAAGGCGATTGAAATTTTAGTTTCGGAACAAGAAAGAAAAGAAAAAAAAGGGTTCGAAAGTCTTTTGAATTTCGGCTCCAATTCCGTCATGCCATTTAAAGTCGCGCCACGACGAAACGGTTCGGAAATCGGTGACCCCGAGCGCGAATGTCTTGCTCCGGACCAACATATGATGTTGAAAGCTATGTATAATATCGTTCGGAATACCTCGAAAGCGAAAAGCAAAGTTAAGTCGACCGTTAAGCTATTTCGCTTGACCGAACGAGCGGAATAAATCAGAAGGGCTGGTTTTTAACGTCCGTGATTCCGGGCCATGAATGTCTTGCTTCGGACCAAAATTTGATGTTGAAAATTGTGTATCGTGACGCTTGAAATGCCTCGAAAATGTAAAGAAAAGTAATTTTGACTCTAAAATTAGAAATTCAGCCATAGAGCTACTTTGCATGGTCGAACGAGATTATCAATCAAAACTGCTGGTTTTTTAATGAAGAATCACCGCATTACATGGTCACAGCAAATCAAATTTCGACACGTGAAATTTCGACGTAACTTGAAAATGACGGTTTTAAACTTCTTCATCAACATGGACCAAACCTAAATCATTATATCATGAATTACACCTTGTTCCATGTCTTATTACATAATCAATTGGGCCCACCCCTTTAAATCTGCGTCAAGCGAAAATTATGCAGTTGTTACCACCCCTCTGTATCCCGGACACTTGTCGAAACAAACAAAAAAACACATCTCGGGATCGCAAAAAATTCCTCTGACTTTCACCAGCTGACAAAAGCTCAAAACGCAAGTCCAATTAAAACTGTTAGCTTTTTGGGCTGATGAACAAAAACGACACGGAGCTTTGCATAGGGATCTGGACATCCAACCGAGATTATCAATCAAAACTGCTGATTTTTCAATGAAAAATCACCGCATTACATGATCACGGCGAATCAAATTTCGACATAACATGAAATGACGATTTTAAACTTCTTCATCAACATAGACCAAACTTAAATCATTATATACGGCGAATCAAATTTCGACATAACATGAAATGACGATTTTAAACTTCTTCATCAACATAGACCAAACTTAAATCATCATATCATCACGAATTACACCTTGTTTCATGTCTTACTACGTGATTAATTGGCCCCACCCTCTAAAATCTGCGCAGAGCGAAAGTTATGTAGCCGTTACCATCCCTCTGTATCCCGGACAATTGCCGAAACAAACAAAAAAAACACATCTCGAGATCGCAAAAAAATTCCTCTGGCTTTCACCAGCTGACAAAACCTCAAAGCGCAAGTCCAATTAAAACTGTTAGCTTTGTGGACCGACGAAACAAAAACGACACGGAGCTTTGCATGGGGATCTGGACATCCGAACGCAGACGAGCCCCCCCCGCGCGCGAAAATAAAAACGACAGCCAGCTTTTCTCACGTCCTCGTCGCATGCGCAGCCCCGAAATTTAATCGCGCGGACCCCAATTAGGTTTGATTCGGGGAATTTGTCTACGGCTCGATGGGAAATTGCTGCGTAATCTAATTAATGTCCGCCTTAATGTCAACATGATTTTTCAGCCCTTTTGAAAAAACTGAGGCGTTCGTACTTGTTTCCAGCTAATGTTGCAATTAACGAGGACCAACAAGATGGTTTGTTTGTCTTTTAACCGATTTCGGGGCGGGGGGGGAAAAAATGTCAGCGACGTAGGTCATCAACTTTGTCGACATCGAAAGGCGCTTCCTGATCGATGTCTAACGGGGTTGGTTTCGCTGGTGAAGTGGGGGTGGTTAGCCGAAAAGCAGCGCGCCTTGCCGCTGTCCGTGGGGCAATAATTTTGGCATGGAATTGGGGACCAATTGAAACGCCGAATGAGCCGGAAACCCGCCCGGCTTTGCGGTCCGATCAGCGCCGATTAGCCTACGTGGCACGGCCGGCGTCTCCAGCGTGGACGATCTTGAATGGGGATGGCGTGGTTTTGAGTATCGGTGATCTCGAATGGAATGCCGAGGCCTCGGCAACCTTTGCCTGCCGGCCCTTTTCCGGCAAAGGGAAGAAGATGAGCAGCAGAGAAGGAAAGGATAGTGGGGAGAAAAAAACGAGAAAAGAAAGAAATTGAAAAAATAAAAAATAAAACCAAAACTACAGCGTTTCAATTAAAATCGTCACTATCAGACATCGAGCGTGCCGCCACCACGTAGGGTGACCGAGATCGACTGGACCGCAACGTCGGCAATTTCCGACCTAAATTAGCCGAATGAACCACGCGAGACAATTGCCACGAGGTTTAAGGCCATAATACCCAAATTAGAAAGTTACGACTGAATTGAAATCTGTAAAATGAGTTTATGACTTTTTTGGGTAATTTTCTCGATGACCTAAGCAAAAATACGAACATTATACCTTGTTAGTTGAGAGCATAATTTATGTCAATAATGACCGACCCAGGATTTTTTGAGACTTTGGAAGATGAGGTCCAGGGATTTTCGTGGGTAATTTTCAAATAGAACACAAAAGTCAAAACAGGGTGACGTCAATTAAACTAGCAATTTTGTTCTCACTTTGGGCGGGATTAGGAATTGGAGAGCGACACCATACTCCGTACCATCCACTCCTACCGCGATAGGATGCTCGTCGAGCAAGCATTTGCAAAATAAAAAATGTGATTAAGAGATAACGACACAAACCGTCCTTAAACTTTGACCCAATATTTAATGTGATCCTCAAATTTTTAATTTGTTCGATGTAGTCCATGAACTTTAGCCTAATGTTTAATATGATCCCTGAACTTTTGATAGATATTTAATGTGATCCCTGAACTATATAAAAATATTCAATTAATCTATATGAAAATGTTCAATGTAGTCCGGACTAGAACATTTTCATATAGTTGAAAAACTAAATTGAATGTTTACCAAAAATTCAGAGACGACATTAAATAAATTAAAAGTTAAGGGATCGCATTGCACATTATATTAAAGTTCATTGACCATATTGCACATTGAGCTAAAGTTTAGCGACTGCTTGTATCATTTTCCCTATAATTAACAACAAATCCAATCGATTAAAGTAATTAGAAACAAAAATAATTATATTTTTTTGGGTCTGGTCGGGGAGGAAGTGAGTGGTGCACAGATTATTGGGGAGCAATCCGGTTGGCCAACGCGCTCGATTATAGTCCGGTATAATATAAAATCACGAGCAAAGTTATTATAATTAAATAATGAAGATTAGATTAAATGAGGATTAATTAAAAAATTGCCAAAAATCGGACCGTCCCAAAAGAATGTTTAAAGACCAAAAGAAAGTCAGTGATGATGGTTCATGGTTGGACCGCAAAAAAGTCAAAGATGACTTTGCTTTGTTGACTCGGACTCGGTCGAGCTTTTCCCCGCCGTCCACGTCTTCTGACGGAGCTCGCCGTTCGCATTTGAATTTCTGGGCGATTGCTCCCTCGACGATGAGTTATCAACTTCAGTGTCGGTCAAAGTTTTCGATTGAGCGGACTAAGTAATGATGAAGGAAGGGATCAGCCATGAATAACAATTTGTTTTATTAGTCCATTTTCATTGATTAAGATGGGTCGAACCATCATTGAAATTGAGTTTTCGGATCGACCGTCTTGTCTCGTAAATGGGTAGAAAAGAGCCATGAATCGACATTTTAGACTAATTGCAATTGGACTTGCCAAAACTCTTGTCGGCTCGACGGGTCCAATAAGCCTGTCTGTCAAATGGGTGGGTTCGGCCGGCAATTTTTAGAACAGGTTGGACGAGACAATTTCCTTTTTCAATTTAGCGAAATTGGACGAGTTAGCTCAAATTGGTCCATGGAGAATGTAGCATCTTTTACTCTATTTGAGGTTATTTATACAAAAACCCCTCCCTTCTCTATGGTCTGCTACTACTCTAATGAAGTCATGTTCACCATTGAAATCGACAAGACAATAGAGACAAACAACCTAGCTTAGTCGGTTAACAACTAAGTTCTAAAATGGTTAACGTTGTCTCGAAAAGTCAATGAAAATTACATTTCACTTATAAAGGTGAGTAATTACAAAGATACCAATAACTACTACTCTTCCTCAATGAAAACTTAGGAAAAGTAATAAAAAAGTTCTAAACCTTTTGTATTGATGCAAATTTAGTTATAAACTTTTTTTTTTTGTATCAATTCAGTCTTAATATTTTGTATTGATGCCAATTTAGTTCTAAATCTTTTTTTAGTGCCAATTCAGTTCTAAACCTTTTTGTATTTGTGCTAATTCGGGCCTTTCAAATTAATTTTCACCGGATTTTCTTTGATGTGAACACATATTAGATCACCAACGTTAGCGTGGATAATTTTTAATAATATTTTAATATTTATTTAATCTTTTCTTTTTTTCCTCCCTCCTCCTTCCAATCGATCGCTAGATCGGTGACCATCAAAGGTCAGAGGCTAGCGAGGCCGACCTTGCTAGCTACTGGCGAGGTTCACCCTCGACAACGACAATGAAGGTGAGCCTCGCCAAATCCGATGAGGTCGAGCCTCGCCCGGTGCCAGACGAGGCTCGAGCCCCTTGCCGGGAGGCCGTGACGAAGGCCTCTAGTGAGGGCTCGAGCCTTGCCAGTGGCTGGGCGAGGCCCAACCTTATCGAATTTGGCGAGTCCCGACCTCGCCCTAGCCATGGCGAGTTCGCGCTAGTGGCCGCGAGGACCTCACTAGCCTTCGGCCCAGTCATTGGAGCTGGAGGAAGGAGGGAGGGTAGGGAAAAATAAAATAAAAAAATAAAAATTCAAAAAAAATATTAAAATATTATTAAAAGTTGTTCACGTCGGTATGCTGGTGATCGGCCGCCACCGATCAAGCGTCCACGTCATTAAAATCCGGCCAAAATTGGGTGAAATGACTGAATTGACACAAACACAAAAGGGTTTAGGACTGAATTAACATCAATATGAAAGGTTTAAGATCGAATTAACACAAAAAAAATTTAGCACTAAATTAGCACAAAAGGCAAAAGGTTTAGGATTAAATTGGCACAAAGAAAAGGTTCAGAACTAAATTGACACAAATATAAAAACATTTAAGACTTTTTTGACACTTCTCTCGTGAAAACTTAGTACCACTATCCCAACTAGGGGTGTCAAAAATACTTTATCCGAATGGAAAAGATAAGGCCTTTTCAAGTTGGTCGCTCTCTTCCTAGATCGGATATTAGGTAAACAGAAAAGGGGTCATCACAATAATTTAGGATCAAATAGGATTGTATACATGAACCGAACTGAAACATATCAAACTAAAAACTCTCTCGCTTTCGGAGAGCACGCATCCCTCCGAGAACATCTCCCTTCCTATTATCATTTGCACCTCAATCGCCCATAATATGACTCTTGACTCCGTCCTTCTTGTCTGAAGCTCGATCGCAATCTTAGTCTCTCTTTTCGTCTCGCTATTGTTTCTCCAACCCTCACACGATATTATAGCCCCAATCCGTCTCCATTGCTCGTCCCCCATCCACAGCAACCTGAACGCATCTCTTTGTCTACTCGCACCCACCGGGTGCACTGGAGCCTTCCCTTATCGACAAAGACAAGAGGCAAGACGAGCCGGGATGCGAGGCTTGCCACCGGTGGACTCGACTCGACTCGACCCGACCTTGAATTTGAGCTGATCTTACGTGGATGACTCGGATCAAACTAGATCCGAGGTCAAAAGGGGAAGAAGAGAGAGCTTAGAATTGAGCCGCGGGGTTGCAGGTTACATCGGGGGCAAGGGACAACGGCTACATCTTGACTAGAGCACGGCAGAGGACAAAGAGGAAGGGAGGAGAGAGAAAAGGGGGATGGTTTCGTAGAGTGGGTTATGTGAGAACACCGCGCACAAAAAGAGAGAGAGTATGATCCGAGCCTATCTGAACCGTGTTCTATGTAGCTAGTGTTGCGTTAAGCCTACATTCGGATCGGGTCATATCAATGGAAATCCAACCCAACTCCAACCATTGACATCCCTAACTAATACGTAGTTATTGTTAATATTAGGGATGTGTAAAATGGACCACCTGAACCGAGAATCACTCGGACTAGACTAAACCGGCCGATTGGGTTCGGTTCTTAAGAGTGTTGGTTCAGTTCATGATTTCTAAAAATGGAATTGATATCCAGGCGGTCCAGTTTTCGATTTCAAGGGAGAATCGGACCAGACCAACTGCATATACTTTTTTTTTCCTTCAAAAAAATTAGTAAAATGTAAACTAAACCCTAAGTGAAGTACTTCAATCCTCTCGACTTCTCGAGTCTCGTCCAGTTGCCATCGCAAGGGGGTAATCCTTAACACCACCCATCAGAAATAATGTGATATTCTAGACTTATACCGGTGTACAACTAAACAAAGGGGTACTACTTAACACCAGTAAAATTGTTTTTGATGGGTCTCTTCTTTCTTTTTACTTCCATTATAGACATTAGTAATACATGTGTAGTCGACGTGCTTTGATCAGTTTATATCGATTCGTCATTGTATTGGCTCGAATTATTTGTAATCGGCATAGGGAATACAATTTCAGTTTCAGAATACATGGCATCAAGTAGTGAGACAAAAAAATGATCGATTCCATTGGATAGAGAATTGGACCGAACCGAGAACCGATCATCCCTAATTAATAAATTGGGTATTTTACAGGACACTTTTTTCATGTAGGTCAATACTTTCATTTTGAAGAGCAAGTATGAACCGGGTTCAAACTTCAAAGACTTCAATGCCTCGTGTTTGCCTTTGTGTTGCAAAGAGACTGTTTACAAGTAGTCGATTGACTGAGGTACGCATGCCATCAGTTTCCATAAATTTAATCTTTTACGAGAAAAACTCAGTGCATCTCGAATTACGTATTACCCCTGTGATCAACTTAGGTGGACATATAAAAAAAAGGATAGGCGCGTTAGAATTTAGGAAGGCTCGACATCTCTAACTTATTTGACTGCACTTATCTTTTTTTTTTTTTTTGAATATCTTTAATGGATTTAGATTGAATGAGTGACATACCTTCTTTGACCTCTTTATTTAATTTCTATTGTATCGCCTATGGAGAGCAAACATATTCGAGATGCAAAATTAACCCTCAAATTGGAAAATCTTTATCCAAGATAGAACTTATGTGCAATTTAAGGTCTCTCTTTATCATATTCAAATATTATACTAATTTTGATAAATATCGCTAAAATGAATTAAGATTTCGAAACATGTAATTTCATTTAAATAATCACGGATTTTTATTACGAGGACTCAAATCTGACCCGACTCATTCATTTGACAACTATGACCACTAGCATAGATGATATTTCTGCAATCAATCACATAATAGGCGTGTTACAATTGCGTTGATTTTAATTTAGATCTCGAAGTGTCACAAATTCTCTTTATCGTCTAAAACTTCTTGATTTTTTCTTAAGTTTTATTTTTGGTGGTAGTGCTAGAATACCGAAACAGCGAGACTTTTTTTTTTTTTTTTGAAACCTCCGAAAACCAAAAAACTGTAAAAAGGCTCGACAACAAGAATCAAAAGAAATTCAGCAATGTCTCCACTGTCTCCTTGGAGAAACGCACCTCGACATCATCGCAATCAACGAATCATGCTGGTTCATCAACTAGAGCGCGTTTGATCTTTGCTTTTCTGTTTCGAAATTCACTGTCAAGTTCGGATTAATCAAAAAAGACGACGACCCAAGAGATTCTGATCCAACGCAGTTTGATCAGAACAAACCAAGAACGATCCAACACATGTTCGTCTGCTCCTTGAGTTGGACGGATGCAACTCGTGGAATATAAAAAGGCCAAGAAATTGGTCGTCCACCTGGATTCCAAGTACATTCGGTATCCAGATGGGTAATATTGTCGCCGATCTCGATCCTCGCGGTTCTTGAATTTTATTAATTATTGCCAAGAAGCTGGGCGATGGTGGGCACACGACGCACTTGGCTTCTTGGCAATGGCAAGTAGACCCAAGATTTGCTCCAAAGCCTTCCAGTGGCAGTAGTTCTTCTAGGGTTTGATTCTTGGACGAAGCAGTTCGATGGAGGCGGTGAACAACGAGGAGAAAAGAACGGGGGAAGGATCAACTATGTCGTCGTCTCCTTCGCCCAATGGTGCTTCCTTCTCTTCACCACCTCCTGTGCCTCCGAACGATGAATCTTTGCTTTCACCTTCAACTGAGGCGACCCCCACCACGACCCCGACCGCGACCACAGCCGCCCCCGTTGGTGAAGACCCATCTCCATTTTCTTCATCCCCAGAAGCTCAAATCTCGTGGCCGCCGGATGGGAAGCTAAGTCTCAATTGGGTCTTGGATTTGATGTCCAAATTCGATTGGGCATCAAGAAATCTCACTCCTTCAGAATTCCCAACTGTCCTTCCCGTCCAGGTGTTTGATCGCCTCGTCCTCACTGCCTCCAAGATTCTGCACAAAGAGCCTAACCTTGTGAGGGTCGATCTTGATGTCGATGACGAGCGTGACAAGGACTGTAGGGTGGTTGTTGTTGGTGATGTTCATGGGCAGCTTCACGATGTTTTGTTCCTGTTGAGGAGTGCTGGTTTTCCTTGTGAAAATCGGTTCTTTGTGTTTAACGGGGATTATGTGGATAGAGGGGCTTGGGGTTTGGAGACTTTCTTGCTCTTGTTGGCTTGGAAGGTGAGTTGTGATGCTGCGAATGCGTGTATCTCTTGATCTAGATGTCTGTCTTCAGCAATGGACAGTATATTCCTGTTGCATGCTTTATTGTCGTTTTTAATTCATCCATGCCCTGCTTTATGATTCGCGAGTACCTTACATGAGAAGAAAGATTTTATATGTCTCTGGACATCGATAATAGAGAATGGATTGATTTAAGCGAAATGTTTCAATGGAAATGCGTGTATCATATCCTTTATGTTTCCCTCTTCAGTAGTGGGACCTGAGTTTGAGCCTAATTTGGAATTTTACTTACATGAATCTTTGTAATGTAACTTGAGATGGCACCTGTGGAATGAGTTGTTTGATTATGCTAGTTCCTGGAGCTTCTCAACGAGATAGCCAACTGTCTGTTCAGTTCTTATATTTTTCCTATGTCGATATACATTTGTGATTCTTTTTGATTCTAATATAGCTTAAGGCAAGAAATTTTCTTTTTCTGTGACCCATATTTCGTAACTTGTTCTTTGGATCAATCTTTTTACAAAAACGGCAATTTCAAATTCAAGTAGTTTCATATGCATTCGTTTCCTGTTAGGCTACTTATGTCCCTTCTTTTTTTCATCTGTTCTACCATTGTACTGATATATCCTTTTGTGGGGAGTATGATTCTTCCTGGTATTTGTGTGAAGATTCTTGTTTGGTTTGTTTGATTTTTTTTTTCATCCAGAGGACAACATTCTTCTCACTTGAGTAATATGCCGTGTCAGGTTTTTATGCCAGAGAGAGTTTTTCTTCTCCGAGGGAACCACGAATCAAAATACTGTACTTCTGTTTATGGTTTTGAGCAAGAAGTTTTGGTGAAATATGGTGATAAAGGAAAGCATGTCTATAGGAAATGTCTGGGATGTTTCGAGGGGCTCCCTTTGGCGTCAATCATTGCAGGGAGTGTATATACAGCTCATGGAGGGCTTTTCCGAAGTATACCCGTCACACCATCAAAGAGATCGAAGGGAAAAAAGAATCGCCGTATAAACTCAAATCCTGAAGTTAGTACTTTATCTCTTGGTTCCTTAGAAGAATTATCTAAAGCTAGGAGATCAGTTCTTGACCCTCCATGGGAAGGGTTGAATCTGATTCCAGGTGATGTGTTGTGGTCAGATCCATCAATGACTCCCGGTCTTTCTCCGAACACAGAGAGGGGCATTGGATTATTATGGGGTCCGGACTGCACAGAGGAGTTTTTGAAGCGATATCAACTAAAGGTGGTACCCCTGATGTTTTAAGTAATAAATATTGTATGCTTTCTATCAATAAATATGAGTGTTGTTTGGCCAAATCTTTCAAGTCTAGTTCAACTTTTATTCTACGCTATCTACTATATGGATGTTGTTTTCTTGATTTCCAGCTATTGTAATTTTACAATACTTTGCTGTTTGAGCGATAAGGACATCCCTTAGAACTTAGTGGCAGACCTTAACAGTGCCACCATCTTCTAGCTACCTGAGCACTGTTCTGTTTCATTGGAAACATATAAAGTAGGCTAATATTTGCATGAAATTTCTACGCCGAGCCGAGCCGAGCCGAGCCATGCAGTTCAGTTAGAGGGGGATGGTCATTTATTTACATGGCCATTGATTTTACATTGACATGTGAATTAGGCATGAGGGGAAGGACGATGGTGTAATTCTCTGCTGGATTAATATGAACGTTTTAAACAAAATCAAGTATGACGGTGCTTGACATGACAAATGCGTCCTTTTTTTGAGTATCTATACCACCCTTGTTTGTTTAAGTTAGCTACTTGTTGCTATCAGAACAGGAGTAAGCATATTACTGGACATGGACTCCAGTAGCAGAAAGTTCATTTCTAGACTTTAACTATGACAATTATCTAATGAATGATGGAAACTCTGCTGCCAGTTCAGTACTTATGAGGTGCCATCGGAACTTGGTTGATGACAAATGGCTAAAAATCAACATTAATTTCTTCCATATCTCCTTGTTCTTTTTTGTTTTTCATATTCGGGTGTTACTTGAATCTCTGTCTGGAGACGAATGCGGTGTATCAATTAGTCATTGCTCTTTATCTGTTTTTCCATCTACTTAAATATAATTGAAGCCATATCTTGCAGAGGACTTTAAAGGCTGATTTTAGGTCTGTTGGCTGCTGTTTTTTCCCCAGTTAATTATTAGATCACATGAAGGACCAGATGCGAGGGAAAAGCGAAATGGTCTTGCAGGAATGGACGAGGGTTATACAATAGATCATGTTGTGGAGTCAGGGAGGCTAATTACGCTATTTAGTGCTCCAGATTATCCACAGTTTCAGGTACTTTTGGCCACTTCTGTTCTACTTACTAGATCGGTTGATATAGCACATACGTTCTTGCTCCAAGAAGATGCATGTTGGTTTGTCAAACCTGTGCATTCACTAGCTCAGAGAGATTGGATGTGGCATCCTGTTGAAAAAAAGGGAAAGCTAGACATGCAAATACACCTAGAGTATCATTGGATGTGTCAATAGAGAGTATAGAAGTTTCAAGGCGATTACTTATGTTTCTGCTTAGATTTGAAATCCATTTTCCAAATTAAAGGGCCTGTTCTCTTTACCCATCTTCCTGTGGAATATTTCCACTGATGTGGACAGTAACGTACTGTAAGATCAAGTGCCATTGTTACACCTGTACCAGTTACCATGGACAATGTTGTCTGATTTGCAGGCAACAGAGGAGAGATACAAGAACAAGGGGGCGTACATTACCTTGGAACCTCCTAATTTTGATAACCCTACTTTCGACAGTTTCGAAGCAGTTGCACCTAGGCCTAAGGTATTTTTATCACGCTTCACTTTAGTGGTGAGATTATAACTAGGCTTTGAATGTAATTGCACTTGTATTAGTCGTGCTGTTATTATTGTCGTGTGAAACTCTACTAATTACAAACCAAGTATTTTGTTGAGGAGAATTTGATGAACAATTGGTGCAGGCAAAACCATATTATGACTATCAGGATGTGATAGATTCCGACGAGGAATTGGATCTGACAGCAATGGTTTCTGAACCTTGAAGGATCCGGTAACCAGTTTCGCGAGTCTGAACTTCATCTAGCTGGCGTATGCTTCCTCGCGAATTTTTTCCTATGGAAGCTATAAAGAGCTCTCGTATATTTTGCGGGTCAAGCAGCTTCACGGGTGTAGAGTAGTTGTTTCAGTATCATAGAGAATCGTCGTAGTGATTCTTTGTTGCGTTGATAATACGTATTTTCGGGGTTATTTATTTCCGATAATACAAATTTCAGAATTGCATCGATAAATTGCATATAACGGCTTTTGAAGACACAATAGTTGCTCCCTTACCTTTGTGTTTCCCCCTCTTGTGTCTGTGAGGAGCAATAAAATGGAATACTTGCTGTTTGCTTTTAGTGCCTTCTTTTTGTTTCTCTGGTATATTCGAAGAGCATGACATCAGAAAGTCGAGCAGATTAATAGATGTGCTGGTTCAGCTAAAAAGAATTCTCCGCGCTATAGTTTAGAAGCTTCTCTTGTATGGAGTGGGTTTGGTCACTGGATTCACCATCGGATGAAACTATCTAACCTTGGCCCGACCGTCGTTGGGCATTTCTGTCTATTCCTATTCTGAAGTTTGCATCAGTTTTGTCAAAAGCAGTGGTACTGAGGCAGACGCACCTTTCGTGGGCTGAAATTCCTTTGGTAGCTTGCTGCTCGATTCATCATGTTCTGATTTTGGTTCGATTTGCCAATGTTTTTCGCCTGCTGCCCGGATTTGACTTGGTAGGGATACTAACCTGATAACTATATACTCTATTCCGTAAGGCTACGTTTGCTCATCCGGATTTGAATTGGGATATGATAGGATAGGATAACGTGGGATTAGAAATTTAAAAAAATCCTTTCCCATGTTGGGTGCAATCCAACTAAGGATTCAAAATCTTTGAAAATCAGTTCCATCTCCGTTTTCCTCTATCTGATCGGTCTCTCTCTCTCTGTCGCTTTCACCAGTGAGCGGCCATATCTGTCCGAGTCTACCTGGCTGCTTTGAAGTAAAGGTATTGACTTTTTTCTATTTCTTTCCAAAAATATTCACGCTTCGACTGAATTCAGTGAATTGTATGCTTCCAATTTGCTTCCTGTATGTTCGTTGAATCTGGATCATGTCCAGCAGCTGTGCACGGCGTGCTTAAATTCTCTCTGTTGCATACTCAGAATGGAACACCTTAGATGTCACAAGGCTGAATAATTTGCGAAGCCTAAAACATTACAGAATACAGATGATTGTGTTAATGGTTGGTTTTACAATTGGTCGATCACGTCTTTGTTCATTTACTCACAATGATGCATATGGGGGTTTGTCACTGTTTCCCGTGGCTTTCGCGCCATCATCGGGGTGAGTTGATTGACGTATTCAATGGCAAGAAGCACCGGACTCTAATCGGGATCACGAATTTGCCTGCCAGGATGGAGCTAAGCAACATAAGTTTTCTTGGTGACCGAAAGCGGGAAGAGGTCGTTGCCGGTGGGAGGAGCAGTGGCCATTGGAGTGTTTGATGATGGTGGTGCTAGGCAAACGAGAGGAAGGGCGGACGTCTGATTTTTTTTATTAGATTTTCAAATTTCACGTATCTTATTTGGGTCTATTCCACCCCTGAGGTGGAATTTTTTTGTCCGGACCATATTCGGGCTATATCCCGTCATATTTGGATTTTGCATCACTCCAAACTCTAGATAGGATAAAGGTTATCACATCCAAAGTTTTATCCGGGCCCATCAAACGTAACCTAAGTGGACGATTTTCTTTTACTTAGCCTGACTAGTGAAGTGAAATCGTTGTCCTGCCACCGACGAACTAACTATAGCCTGTCGAGTTGCCCTCTCGATCCGCTCAAAATATGGTGTGCGCGGCCACTCTAAAACAGCAAATAGCAATGTGGTAGAAGTTCGTGGGCTTGCTATGTTGATATAGTAGCGAGCACGGTTCATAATCGATCAGAGTGCAATCAAGGACTTTCGGGATTCCAGACGAGGCCATAGTCCGGGGGCTATATCCTTCGACCGCCGACCGCTGACTCTTCCTATAGCTTCACTAGACCTGTTAAATGGTTCTTAAAATCTATTTATGACCCATTTAAAATCAATTGATCAATATAACTTTGAAAAATCCATTTTAAATGGGTCTTCAAGTTTCAAGCTTATCATAAATGGGTCTTAATAGGTTGAGTGTATAATTCATTTCCAACCCACTCATTAAGTCCACCCCTTTTTATAAAAATATATTTTTTATTTAAAAAATTGAATATTTTTATTTTTATTTCTTCTTTTCTTTTCTTTCTTTTTTCTTTTATTTTTTTTCTCTTTCTCTCTTCGACCGGTGGCCGGCCATGGCGACAATCGGCGACTGGCCACAAGGGAGGAATGACCTCGCCACAGGTTGGCGAGGCCTCGGGCTCGCCGGAATCAAACGAGACTCGAGGTTGCCAATCTGGCGAGGTCGAAGCCTCACCGAGCTTAGGCGAGGTTGAGTTAGCCTGAGGCTGGCGAACTCAAGTCTCGCCACAGGCAGGCAAGGCCGAACTCGCCTGAGGCTAGCTCGGCTCGGCTCGTCTTGCTGGAATCGAGTGAGCTCGAGGCTCGCGTGAGGCTAGTGAAGCTCGGCTCGCTTGAATCGGGCAAGCTCGAGGCTTACCTGAGGCCAGCGAGGCCTCGATCTCATCAGATCAGCGAGCTCAAGCTTTGCCGGCCTCCGGTGAGCTTGTCCTCACTCGTGGCCAGTGGTCGGATGCCGGCCATCGTTGTGGCTAGCCACCAGCCAAAAATAAAGGAAAAATTAAAAATAATTAAAAATTAGATTTAAAAAAAAATAAAAAATAATTAAAAATTGTATTGCGTGAAAATGTTTTAGTAGTATAATTTAAAAAAAATCATAAGAAATAAGTTTTTCTATATTGAGTTAAATATAGAAGTGTTTTAGCAATATGTATCGGATTGAGTTGAGTATAAGTTGGGTATGAGTTGGGCCATGTATGGATCGGGTCGGGTCGAGATATTTACATTACAAATAAATGGTTATAAATAGGTTAATGAGTCAATTTGGGTTGGACCGTTTATGACCGGATTCGATTCATCCATTTAACAAGTCTAGGTTTCACCCGGCATGAATGGGATGAGGTGGCCCCTCGTAACCCCGTGACGTCCGGGGGGGGCGGCGTGCGGGCCTCGGCATGTCGAATTTCGTTC